>CM076578.1:1986923222-1987523222 GCA_034641835.2 Pinus albicaulis
CTGGACCCGAAAAATATTAGGATGAATTTGATAAGAAATTCGCGTCACAACTCTCCCTTCGTACGCTAGCCCAACTTCCGACCCGAAAAAGATTAGGGCGAAATTCAATTGGTTTTTGCGTCACAAAATTGGCCGACGTCAGTAAGCTATTTTGGAACGCGAATTTGGTTTGAATTATGGTTTATCGCCGTTTGAAGTCCGGCGGGCTCGACTTAAGAACAATTTTGTTTGATCCCATCTTATAAAATTTGTGTTGATTTTCTTTGATAATACACATATTTATAATAAATCATGGGAATACCACACTAAACATGTGGAAAAGTTATATAAATTATTGAGAACAATCATTTTTATGTAAAAATATCCAAATGTGCTTTTGGGAAATAAGAATTTGAGTATTTGGTTCATATTTTTTTAAAGGAAGGAGTGAAGTTGGAGCCTCAAAAGATGCAAGCTATTACAAAATGACCTATTCCTAAGAAAATAAAGGTTCTTAGAAGATTTTTTAGACTTACATGATATTATTGATCATTTTTTAAGAATTATGCATGCATTTCAAGTCCACTCACATATCTCTTGAAGAAAATATCATTTATATGGAATGATGAGGCTACTTTGGCATTCTCTCTTTTAATGGATGCCATGTCTTCTACACCAACATCGGTTGCGCCTAATTTTGGTAAAACATTCATAGTAGAGTGTGACGCACTAGGACAAGGAATTTACATAACATTAACACAATAAGGGATATCATTGGCTTTTAAAAGCAAGGAATTCAAAGAAAATATTTGGTGAAATCTACGTATGAAAAATAAATGGAAGCAATATTACATGCAATAAAAATGGGGATAGTATATCACTGGGAGGTACTTTAAAGTCAAGATATACCATGATAGCATAAAGTATTTTTTGAAGCTATGGATTTCATTGGAATATTAACAAAAATGAGGAGAAAAAATGCAAAGTTTTAATTTTGAGATAATTTGCAAAAAGGGTAAGGAAAATTTAGTACATGATGCTCTTTCTAAAATAGAAGAGGCCTCAAATTTATATCCAATTCCATTTTCTATTCCTAGGTGGCTAGAAGAAGCTTGCCATAATGGAAAAATGACAATAGTACTAAACAAAAACTAAAATTTATAAAGGATGGGATGAACTCTATGGAGTATTGGGAGTGAAAGAGAGATATACTTTGGTGCAAATGTAGAATATTTTTATGCACGCAAGCATATTTGAATAAAAAAATATTAAGGGAGTCCCATGTCTCTCTGATGGTAGGACGCAGGGTTCCTTAAAACATCTCAAAGGATCAAAAAATATATTTTGGAAGGAATGAAGAAAGATATTCAAAATTTTGTAAGAGAAGGCCAGGTTTGCATAATAAATAAAAGAGAGATAGTAAAATCTCTAGGGTTACTTCAACCATTTCACATACATATTCAAAGACTAGAAGATATATCAATAGACTTTATTACAGGGTTACTGAAATATAAAGGTAAGTATTACATTTTTGTGGTCATTTACATAGACAAATTTTGTAGATTTTTTTTGTAGAGCTCAAAGTACATAAACAACAAGCCAAGTGGCAGAAGTGTCCGTGAAAGAAATTCATAGTCTTCATGGTTTTCCTAAAGTAATAGTAACAAGAAAAATTTGGAAATAATTATTTAATATGAGTGGAGAAACACTAGCTGCCATGAGTTCTACATATCAAACACAATCAAATGGTCAAACAAAAATAGTTAACAAATGTTTTTAAGGTTATATACAATGTTACTCTTTAGAAAAGCAATATTAATGGATGAAGTGGGTTCCTCAATGAAGAATGGTAATATGATACTATCATACTACCTATCACACATCTACTAAAATTTCCCCATTTAAGGCCCTTTATGGATATCCAACTCCTAGTATCTCATACTTTTTGGAAGATAAGTCCAAAGTATAGGAAACAGAGTCACATATGGAAAATACTAAAGAAACTTTGAAAATTATTATGGAAAACCTTCAAATGACATGAAACATGATAAAACAATAAGGGGAACAACATTGAAGTGAAAGATAATTTGAGGAGGGTAATTGGGTATTTTTTAGATTATAGCATTATAAGAAATCTTCATTCAAGAAAAAGAAGAATAAAGAATTAGCTCAAAAATGCAATGTGGAAAAAGTTGAAGTCGGGATTAAATCGGCAAGGGTCCAAAAGTTGAAATACTCGATAAAGTCGGGAGTTTTTTGAAAAAGTCGGCAAAAAGTTGGCAAAACTAAAAAAATACAAAAATATTCATTTTTGGAAAAAATCCTGATTTTTTCAAAAAAAATTAAAAAATTATTAAAGAAACTACCTCACTCAATATTTTTTCGAAAAATTCGGCAAAAATTCGGGACTTCGAGGATAAAATCGCAACTTTTTCAAGGATGAAAAAGTCGGCAAAAAGTCGGCCAATAAAGTCGGCTCCGGGAAAAATTCGGGATTTTTTCAAAAAGTCGGGACTTTTTGCCGACTTTTTCCACACTGCAAAATTGTTATGGCCCTAAATAATTATTCATAGGATTGCACAAGTGGTATAGAAGTTATATTTTCCTTCTTCTTGCATTCATAAGGTTTTCATGTATCTTGCCTAAAAAAGGTTTTGGGAAAAAATATGCCAATGTAAATAGAACTTCCAAAATTAGATGAAGAATGAAAGTTGATTCTTGAACCACAAAAAGTTATAGATAAACATTCTATATATCTTTGACATATAACCATTATGAAGTACCTAATCAAGTGGAAGAATATTCCTCTAGAAGAAGGTACATGGTAAAATGATCAATTCGTGATGAAATACCCACGGCTAAAGGGTTCGTTTGAAGTTTTGACAAAGGTTTTGTTATATGTTTTATATAATGCGCGGCGGAATAGTTTTATTGTTTGTTAAGGTCCCACACAGTGATCAAATTTGAAGGGTAGGTCTGAATTTCAATTAGAAGGGCATATATCTATGTCGCCCTTCCATAATGAAAAGCTTTAAAAAAAAACTTTTCAATTGACCACAATAAATTATTTTTACATTTCATTTTCAAAAAGACAAAACCATCAATCTTTATATTAATAAAAGACTGTTACATATACAACAATGAAGAAGGCTCCATATTTCATTGCTTAAATATCTCATTGGCAATGTCAACATAAGTCTTGAAGACACTATTATAAGAATTTGGATACATACCACCGGGATATAGGAGATTCTTATGTGTTAGATTGTGTAATGCAATTTTGACTTTGTCTCATAAGGAGCAGCAGCATGGAGGTTTGGATTTTTCTTATAGAACTTTATTATTATTATTTGAAACGTTGTTTATAGATATGAATACAACAATGAAATTATGATCATGGTGGACAATTAGTCAAGCTCATGATGCCAAACCATGATGATGTAAGTTTGGAATTTAACATTTTTACATGTTAAAGACAAATAGTCAAAATCACTGACAACTTAGTATTCCATAATTAATAATCATTCCCTGTTCACTTTTGTTAATAGGTTTATGTCACACAATGATGTAGGGGAATTAGGCACTACCTAGCAATGTAGGAGGTTTTGTCCACATATTGTGGCTAGGAGGGTTCGAAAACATTTGAGTTGTAACAACTAGGTGTCAATACCTCAGTTGATTGTATTACTTAGACTAGTTAGAGTTGTAGGAGTCGAACAATTTCAGTTAGTTGAATTATTATAATTAGACCTTTTGATTTCTAGAACGGTCCTCTCAGAGGAACCGAAGAGCCATATGTTATGTATATAAATTTTAATTCCTCGAATGAATAAAATAAGAGAGGGAAAAGGAGATTAGAGAGGGGATTTCTGCAATAAACCTCTGTGTGTGAACAATTGTTTCCAGTTAAATGATTTCCAAGCTTAGTTGCCATTGAATTATCTCAAACTGCTAATTGTGAAGAATTTTTTAGCTGTGAGGTGATTGGGTACTAATAATTCCATTCTTCTGTCTTTGAATTCCCGTAAATTGTTGGATAACCCTGTGAACTCACCCCACCCGAAGGCGAGGTCTGTGTAGAGAACCGGGGTCGTGAACACTGTTCAAATATAAAAATCCCGCTTAATAAAGAGACAAGATTGTTGTGCTTTCAGAACCTGACCCGAGGATTGGACATGAGTTAACAAACAAAAGGATAGCGGAACCATACTTCCACCCGTGGTCAAGCCCTGTACCAAAACCACGAGTGGAATCACAAAAGTGGGTTGCCCATATCGCACCGCTTTTGCGGAGTAGGCAGTATTTCCTATTCGCGAGCGATTCCATAGGGAATGTGACACATGGCGAAGTGACCCCCAGAAAACCACCATTTAACCTGCGCCATCGCACGTTAAAGCCCGACGTTGGAAGCCGAGCGAAATTGCCAAGAGTCGTTGATTTGGAGAAGGGCCATCGAACGGTGGTTGCACGTTGAACTTGCCTGGAGGTTAACTAAGGTGTGCGGAGGATAGCCAGGTACGATACAAGTGTTTGATTGGTTATTGATATATATAGGTGGGGCCGGAGTATAATGAAATTGTTTAATTAAACGATTGGCGGATAATTAGCATAAGTCTGGAGCGTGATTTTTGTAAGGCTGGGTGGTGAAATATAAAGCCGAAAGTTCATTACAAGTTATTTATTTAAAAAGAAACGTGGAGTATAAATACAAAGTGTTGAAAGTTAAACATTGGTTATAAGGCTTGGAGATAATATAAATTCGGGAATATAAATTAAATTCCAACCATTGTGGATAGTATTTATTTATCAAATTCTATGAATTTGATAAATAAACCCGAAGAAAGAAGAAGTCAATTAAGACTCAGGCTGGAGGAAAAGAACGGGGTACACCAAGGGAAAATGCTGACAGAGCGATTGTAGACACACCAGCTCTCCTTGGGGGTCCAATTTCAGTTTTGTTGCGTCACACGATGATCTCTCTTCTTTGGCATTTACTTGTATTAAAGATCACTATTCTAGGAATAAGGAGTTATTTTCTCCAAAAATAACCCTAGCCAAACATTGACAATGCATCAAGGATATCTTTCTATGCTTCATAAGTACATTTGTTCTACTTCTAAATCATGTCTTGGAAGTGGTTGTTTTGCTGGAAATTATTCACCAGTTGGTTTCATACCAAAGTCTTTTTCACATTTTCAACATCCAATACATGAAAAAGATAATGGTTTAAAACAAAATAAATATTTGAAATTTTGCAAGAATTGTCTGGCACACTTTGAATATGAATTTTGAAGTCAAGTGCATGATGCTGTATAGGATCAAGTGTCATTTTGAATACCAAATGTTTCACAAGAAACTTCTCAACATGCTACCCTGCAGTAAGGATTAAATGAAAATATTGCATCAACTATTTCCATAATAAAAGTGCACCTTGGCCATAAGACTAAACAACTACAAATTTTGTAGATCTAACAAGACCACACAATCAAATGTATTCCACAAGGCCAATACTGTATGAAAAATGAAAAGGAGTTTGCAACCAAAAATACCTTAGGCAACTAATTCAATTAGATACACCAAACCATCAGCAAAAAGGAAAACCGGCCTACTTGGCCCCAATATTTTCAACTGGGTCCTCTAATTCAACCAATAAAAAGGCCAAAACCATAGCATTGAGATACATTTCATTACACTGTCAATAACAATAAAATTTGACTCAGCCATAACCCTTTCATTTTATTGTTGTGAAAAGATTTATGCATTACTCTAATGTGGCTAGTCCATAGGCCAAGTAGACCACTGGGTAACAAATATGTTTCCTTTCACCTTTTAGTTTTCAAATTATGCCTACCAAATCTAAGAAATTTAAGAGGGGAACTAATACAACGTTAAAAAGAAAACCAGAGCACACATCTACAAATTACCTCCTTAGCTACTATCACACCATCATTAACTATTTTTGGAGAACCATGCTTGCTCTCCAAGACAACATTTTTCCCTTCGCCCCAAGGGTGACTCCAACAAGATCAGCAAGTTTGTTCACACCGCCTGCAAGACAAATTGACAATGCTTTCGGTAAGTGTGCAATTGAATGCCAGACCATATGCCAAAAAAACCCTCCATGAAAAATTAAAATAACACATTAAAATCAAATATAAGTGGACAAGGAAAGATCCACCGCAGTGAAGTTTCACGTGCAGGTGACCTTCCTTTAAACATAATTTTTTCTCTGACCTGCAATTTTTTTGTCATTGAGCCATCCTTGTTGAAGTACAACTCCTTTTCCATAGCTCTTGTATTAAATACCTTCTCTCTGTCGCGTAATCTCAGAGTCCCTCTTCTGCTTGAGCGATTAAAGGAAATGGGTGAAAAAACTGAAAGAGAAGACAATTGTCTGCCATAATTATCAAACATTGCACCCAACTTCTTCCCCTTTCCATTGTTACCCAATGAGGTAGATGTGGCAATTGTTGTCATACTATCCAAAGCAGAGGCCATCTTCTCTTATGTTGAATATAGAATTACAAGATCTTCATATTAGTATGAACCTTAAAAAACATGACTCCCATTGCTAAAACCACTTTTAAGTTGTAACAGGCAAACTAAACAACTATCGCAACTTTTGGCAACTTCTGGAGCATTAAGAGAGAAACAACCAAAGAGAAATACAACCACAATCCTCATTTTAATGAGACCGGACTATATATTTTCATTAAGATAATAAAAAGAAATCACGACTATATTAAGGCTAGCACAAAACAATCTTTAACCATTGTCTCTCGCGGCCTTCAGGTTTCCATGCTAGAGGTTGCATATTTTTAATTTAAATTATTGACCTCTCGTGCCCATCTATGAATGCATCCAATGGGATATCTACATCAAATGCTCCTTTATATCCCCAAAAACAAATTCCCTACTACAAGAGCACCGGTATTGATGGATCACCCCACACCATCCCACCCACTAGAAACGGTGAAAAAGGAAACCCGAGAAAACTTCTGAAATATCTCAAGATGACTATATGGGTGGTTCTTATGAATCAACCAACCATTGAGAACATGCTCATCAATCCAAACCATGAGTATTATGTGACAATATTCAAGCAGGCACTGAATCGGATTTCTGAAGCTATGTTAGAGAAACCCTAAACTCTCACTGAAAATAGGTGAAATGTGGCACCACTCAGAGATTGACATGTGCCAATTGGTACAAGTGGTATAAAATTGGCATGCTCAAACAAAGAGGTGATGCAGGAATGACATGAGGGAGAAAATATCAGAAAAGCCCCAAATCTGGAGAACTAAAGCTCATCACCAACCTGAGATTGACAACTTTACATGATGTAACCTATGAAATCGTAAATGGAAAAATCATAGTAACAATAAAGTAACCTATGTAACAATAAATTCGGATTCATCCTGGGAGTGGTAATGGGAGAAATCATAGTGAACAACAGGAAACATGCAGAGTTTCTTACAATCAAATAAATGAAAAAACACATACAAAAAACCTAGATAATAATCATGAACAAGCTTAATATTGAATTATGAACTGTAAAGGAACTTACAAAATGTGACATTACGAACCTGGTCAAGCGCACAAGCAAAAATATCATGGACATGACCTTGGTTGACAAGTTGTATTGCTCATGATGCAAGAGGATTTGTACCTGCACTGCCAAGTCAATCAAAATCCATCATTATCTATACAATAAATACAAGTAATTGATGTAGTATTTTTACTCTAAGATGCATTCTTATGATAATGTTAGAACATATGTTGAAAATGTCAAAACATACCTGAATAAGCTCCTCTTCGTTTCAAGAACAATTTATTGGAGTCGCATGAACTTTGAACAAGCCTCCCACGATCTGAAAGAGTAGCAACTAAGTCAACAGTGACTTTTTTGTTGCTACGCTGGATCAAGGGAGGTTTGCTCCAAGATTAAATCGCTCCAATAAATTATTCTCTACTAAACAAGGCCAACCACGTGAAGGTGGAAGCTCTTATGGCCCCTCCCCCCCCCCCTCACATCACTCTCAATTCCCCAATACCCAATCTATATTTCATTTTTTACTTTCATGAGCATAAAAAAAAATATTCAATAACTAATAAAAAAACAATTCAACAAAAGTACGCAAGGAAACATTGCAATTAATGCTTGACATAAAAATAGTATGATAAATGAGTTTTTTATATAACGCAAAAAACGTTCCAAGTATGGTAATGTTTGTCTTATAATAATACAATATTTTACATTATCAAAATTTCTTTTTCTTCTTCCTATTTCTAAAGCTCCTAATTACATCATCAATATCATCGTGCTCTGCTCCTGTTTTGTGCCTTTCGACCCGCACTGCTGACCTAGTTGCGTAGTCACGATGTCTGGTCTCATCCAGTGACGGGGCATCGCCTACAAAAACAGATAATATTAAATTTTAATTTTCAGTTTTTAAATATCATTGAACTATTTTGGTAATATTAATAAAAAAAATTGCAATGAGATTATTTACCTGGTGCACCAGTTGTCGCCGCTGACCTAGTTGCGTAGTCACGATGTCTGGTCTCATCCAGTGATGGGGCATCGCCTACAAAAACAAATAATATTAAATTTTAATTTTCATTTTTTAGATATCATTGAACTAGTTCAATAATATTAATAAAAAAAATTGCAATGAGATTATTTACCTGGTGCACCAGTTGTCGCTGCTGACCTAGTTACGTAGTCACGATGTCTGGTCTCATCCAGTGACAGGGCATTGCCTACAAAAAAAGATAATATTAAATTTTAATTGTCAGTTTTTAAATATCATTGAACAATTTCAGTAATATTAATAAAAAAAATTGCAATGAGATTATTTACCTGGTGCACCAGTTGTCGCCGTTGGGACTGTTGCCCAGTCTTCCTCTCTAGTGGTAAGATCCTCAAGGGAAACATTCTCTGTCATTTAAAAAAAAATGTTATAAGGACAACCATAAAGGTATAATTAGAAAAAATTATAAGTGGAAATTAATTACCGTCACGGCCCTCACTGATAGTAGCATTGTCGGCCTAGTCCCCACTTGAATAAGCTCCTCTTCGTGTCAAGAACAATTTATTGGAGTCGCATGAACTTGGAACAAGCCTCCCACGATTTGAAAGAGTAGCAACTAAGTCAACAGTGACTTTTTTGTTGCTACGTTGGATCGAGGGAGGTTTGCTCCAGGATTAAATCGCTCCAATAAATTATTCTCTACTAAACATGGCCAACCACGTGAAGTTGGAAGCTCTTATGTCCCCACCCACCCCCCCCCCCCCCCCTCACATCACTCTCAATTCCCCAATACCCAATCTATATTTCATTTTTTACTTTCATAAGAATAAAAAAAAATATTCAATAACTAATAAAAAAACAATTCAACAAAAAGTACACAAGGAAACATTGCAATTAATGCTTGACATAAAAATAGTATGATAAATGAGTTTTTTATATAATGCAAAAAAAGTTCCAAGTATGGTAACGTTTGTCTTATAATAATACAATATTTTACATTATCAAATTTTCTTTTCCTTCTTCCTATTTCTAAAGCTCCTAATTACATCATCAATATCATCGTGCTCTGCTCCTATTTCGTGCCTTTCGACCTACACTACTGACCTAGTTGTGTATTCACGATGTTTGGGCTCATACAGTGATGGGGCATCGCCTACAAAAAAAGATAATATTAAATTTTAATTGTCAGTTTTTAAATATCATTGAACTAGTTCGGTAATATTAATAAAAAAAATTGCAATGAAATTATTTACCTGGTGCACCAGTTGTCGCCGATGACCTAGTTGCGCTGTCACGATGTCTGGTCTCATCCAGTGACGGGGCATCGCCTACAAAAACATATAATATTAAATTTTAATTGTCAGTTTTTAAATATCATTGAACTAGTTCGGTAATATTAATAAAAAAAATTGCAATGAGATTATTTACCCGGTGCACCAGTTGTCGCCGTTGGGACTGTTGCCCTGTCTTCCTCTCTGGTGGTAAGATCCTCAAGGGAAACATTCTCTGTCATTTAAACAAAAAAAATTATAAGGACAACCATCAAGGTATAATTAGAAAAAATTATAAGTGGAAATTAATTACCGTCACGGCCCTCACTGATAGTAGCATTGTCGGCCTGGTCCCCACTAAAATGATCAAGTTGCACGTGAGGATCATCTACATCTGGCTCTAAAACTGGGTTATTTGCCTCGTCGGTAGTGCTGCTCCCCTGATTTAAACAAAGTTGTTAGACATTAAATTTATGGACAAAAACAAACATATTGAAAGGTTAATGCTTTACCTTATCAGGCATTCTGGATCTTGGGACCTGCCCCAAGCTTCTGCGACGTTCAACTACAGCTTGATAGCCGAAATGGAAAGCGATATTTTTATCTTCCTCTGTAGTTTCTGTTCCGAAGTCATCACCCTACATTACATATGATTGTGTATTTTTAATCATATTTGATAGGATTACAAAAATGTTGGAAGGCGATACAATTAATTATAATATGTTTAGCTACTTAATTACAATTCTTGCAGCTAATTTCAAGTAGCCGCCCTGGCCTAGCTTGTGATGGCCCTTTTTCTCAATCCTAGCTTTGGTTGCCTTTGAGGTTTCAGGCAACCTAGCATCAAAAGATTGAAGTCAGATATGACGTAGCACAATTTTATTTTAGACATAAATAAAATTAAAGCTATTGAATTAAACTTGTAATTTGCCTTGTGGGTCCAGTTAGCATTTTACCTTCTTTTTTTGCCCTTTTCTCTTTTCCGTCATGGATGAGTTCTCTCCACTCACTCTCTGGAACTGCGAGAGGACACTCATATCTAGGGTTAAATTGCAATTGCGTCCTATAGGTGTCCCTGGTATATTTCAAATATTTGCCGGCTACCTGAGCCACCACTGTTCTGTCAAATGTGCCGACCCCAAAAAGGGCTTCTAGATAATCTAGAAGTTCTTTTTTCAGGTTGGAATTATGGGAATTCCACCCTGTGTGTATGGTTGGGCAAAAAATTATCAACGCATGGCTCTCCAGAAACCTGTAGAACTCATTGTTTCCTACACAGAAAAAAAAAAAGAAAAAAGAAGAAGAAGAAGAAGATATTATCATTAATTTAAAAATAAAAATCATGATAAATATGTTTTAGATAAAGTACATGAAATAGTTAAAATATTAAAATTTACCTGGGATTTGTACATGCTTTATAGGGACACCCTCATCGTTCACCAACAACGTGCCATTAATGGTCCCTGTGGAGCTGACACGTGTAGCTCCAGGAAACGCAATAATGTAGCTCGCCATATCAGCCTCATCATTGCCAACACGTTCAGCAGTTGGCTGGGTGTCAGCTTGGGCAGGGTGTGTTTCTTGGCTAGCACCTAAAGGAGTAGAAGGTGTACGAGAGGGTTGTTGGGCAATCTCTTGCCCTTGTGTCCCACTACCACCAACACCGAGTTCAGCAAATGCCAGAAAACGCTACATACAAAAGAAATTTTTGTTAGTTTAGTCAATGTAAAAATTAAAAATCAAACTATCAAAATTCATCTCATGCAGAACAAAAAAAATATCCTTTTGACTTTTTATTATTACCTGATATCTTTCTAGTTGGCTCATAAGATGTTTTATCCTCTCTTCTGTTTCAGGTGTTTGAGGCGCGTCTATCAAAGTATTAAATTCTGACCTTGCATCTCGTGCCTTTTTTTGCAACAAGAACATTGGAGATAGGGATGAAGAAATTTCTTCCTCAAAGAGGGAATCATCAGGCGTACCATGGCTAGGTGTCTGCATATTTGAACAAAATTAATATTATTTCAATTATGTAAATAGCTAAAATACCTGAAGATAGAGCAATGCTGGCACTTTACATGTTCTTCCGCTGGCCTCTTTCCGCGATCATCCCGTCTCTGGGTTGTTCCTGCACTGCTCTCATCAGTCTACCACATTGCAATAAAATTATAAATGTAAAAACTTGAAAACAATATCTAACTTGAAAACACAAAATGAAAACTGAAATAATTTCTAATAAGACACCGGAAGACAGAGTTAGAGTTTCAAATATGCCTTTCATTGAATTCAGTCCTGGAAACATGTCATTGCACATTAAGGCACCCAAACATTCAATCCACGAATGATATATTTAAGTAGGCTTCTCCTATTCTAGGAAAACACCATACCTATAATGCATTCACTTGCATGTATAAAGGGAAAGGAAAACATGTTTTCATACAACGGTGACAAAGGCATCTTGGGGAAAGGTATCTTCACTTTTTATTTATGTTGTTCACCCACACCACTCTCGTGTTTTCACTAATCCCGTTTTTTCATTTTTGGATTCAAATTAAGTTAAGGCCTTAAGTATTTTTTGACCTTTCGGTGTAGTTTTTATAAGTGGCATGTATGGATTTTCCATTAATTCTGCACTTTTTCTCTTCATGCGCATGTTTCCCCGGAAATCAAATGCATGATTTAGTCCCATACATTTAACAAGTTGTTGGATCAACCCCATTGGCAATATCATGTTTCCTATTCAATCAAAATTTATCTCAGTTAGGGTAGGTAGGAAGGTTTTCCCTTTGTATTAATAGGGCACTTCTAGCTTGCATTTTTATTATATCTTTCAAATTTAGTGTTGTTTCAATTAGGGCATGATTTTTTGCAACTTTCAAGGTGAGAATGAACAAAGACAAATTTTTGTGATGGATGAATGTATATGACTCCATGGCCAGAGGAAAAGGCACTAATCTACTTCTTCAAATATCTATAGTTCTCATTCACCTCATACGGAGATGGTCCCTGATTTTGAGCCAAATGTTGCAACAAAAAGTTCCCCCCCTCCATAATTTGATATTCAATGGAAATTTCTTAAATTGATGATGGGGCATGATTATGGAACATTGGCACATACATATGTAATGGAATTCCAATATCATGATATATGTTTGCATATGTTTATGGAGGTGGTGGAGCAAAAAAGAGCTCAAATAGAGCTGAAATTTTTTACATAAAAAGGACTGTGGGCTTGACTAATGGTTCCATTTAAAAAATGATATCTAGACAGAGAAAAAGTGTAGCATGCAAACATGCATTGAAAATCCATCTGAGTTTGCATTGTATTACTTATGATGGATTCAAATTTGGGTTTCAAAATGCTAGGTTATGGCATGATTTTGTCAAGAAACCCTTAGTTCGATTCTCATGTTGGTTTAATTTATATTTTAATTTTGTTTTGCAATATTTGGGTGATAGTAACTCATGAACTAGGTTACCAATGTGTAACAATCATATTTCAAGAATAAAGTTGTGATTTTTTATATTATTATTATTATCTATTAGCTACGAGTATTGACACCTAATGCCTGGAATTTTGACATCTTGATAGCATGGATAATTTCGAAAATGTTTCTAGTAATGTTAACATAATAACTATCATTACGTGTCTTCACTTTTATCACCATAATAGACCTGTGATATGGACTCATCACACAACTTCATATGCTATGTCCCAACAAGTTCAAACTGGTTGAACCTACCTCATAGTGTGGTTATTAAGGACAAGTTGCTTGGTATATAACTCGATAGCATAGACCGCGTTGCAGTTCTAAAAAGAATCCTCAAGTATCAAAAAAACTTCACAATATGTTCTAATATAAAGCCTTTTGGGAAACCTGAAATAATATATGTATCATTGATGACTTTTAAATTATGACAAGATCCAGAGGGAAAGGAAATAAATGGAAGAGTGATCCACCAATGAGAACCTAGAATTTAGCATCAAATGAGTTAGAGTCTAGGAAATTGAAACCCTATAATTTTAATTAGTGATGAAGGACATCACATAGGTAATTATATTTTCATGTAGAATAATTTTTTAATTCAAATTTAAACTACATAATATGAAAGGCATACCATAAATTTTTCCACGTAAGTCCAAACAACCTATAAAAAGGGAAAACCTTCTTTTTCCATGGGAAATAATTTACCTTTCCTTTTTCAAGATAATCTAAATCACAAAAAATATGAACTATATTGCACACATTCTTGGATAATGTGAAATTGGAAAAGGAATACCCTACACAAGTGATGCACACATGTACATTTGAACACTAATAGATTTTTGTAGTTGAAATGCAATGCTTGTTTTCATTTAAATGTAGGGTTTTTAAAGCAGGGAGAAATAATGGGTGCCAAATTAATAAGCGTTTCATTGGGAAAAATTTAAATCTTGTATTGGGTGATGAAGATAATAGAGGGTATTGAATCTTGATTCTTGACATCTAAAGAGAACCATACATCCTAACACAATCCAATGGAATTGACCAAAAAAACCCAAATAGAGTCAACCCTAATATAGGAGGAAGGGCCTGCAGCAAGAACTTACCATTTTGCAAGAGCTGAGGGTGAATTCTGTTCTACAAGAGTTTAGGGCGAACGTTGGGGGAGAATGCGGGGAAAATGCTGTTCTGCAAGAGCTCAGGGCGAATGCTAAGGGCGAATGCTATTCTGCAAGAGCTCAGGGTGAATGCTGAGGGAGAATGCTGTTCTGCAAGAGCGGAGGGCGAATGCGCACGTGATATTAGACGTTAATGTAGCACACATGTACATTTGAACGCTAATAGATTTTTGTAGTTGAAATGCAATGCTTGTTTTCATTTAAATGTAGGGTTTTTAAAGAAGGGAGAAATAATGGCTGCCAAATTAATAAGCGTTTCTTTGGGAAAAATTTAAATCTTGTATTGGGTGATGAAGATAATAGAGAGTATTGAATCTTGATTCTTGACATCTAGAGAGAACCCTACAGCCTAACACAATCCAATGGAATTGACCAAAAAAACCCAAATAGAGTCAACCCTACTATAGGAGGAAGGGCTTGCAGTAAGAACTTACCATTTTGCAAGACCCGAGGGCGAATGCTGTTCTGAAAGAGCTGAGGGCAAACTCTGAGGGCGAATGCTGAGGGAAAATGTTGTTTTGCAAGACCTGAGGGCGAATGTTGTTCTGCAAGAGTGGAGGGTGAATTCGCGCGTGATATCAGATGTTAATGTAGCTATTGCGACGGATACGAAACAATAAAATCATTTTTATGTAGCGCACATATAAGTTTCAAATTTGTATGTAGCGCACATATAAGTTTCGTATTTTTATGTAGCATGCATATACGTGTCGTTATACTGACGGCGGAAAAAGCGTCACTATTGCGACGAGTACCTCCAAACGTCGCAATTGCGACACCTAGACATTGTGTCGCGCTTGTGACATTTGGAGGCAGTCGTCGCAATAGCGACGCTTTGGGCCATAGTGTCGCAATTGCGACGTCTTCCTCCAAACGTCGCAATTGAGACACTTTTCTAAGTGTCAGTATTGCGACACTTTTCTATAAACGTCAGTATAGCGATGGTTTCGGGCGGGATGGAAAAAATTTGGGGAAATTTCCGACATTTGGTCAAAAGCGTCGGAACCAAGTGTCGAAATTTCTGCCAAATGTAGTAGTGAGACCAAACTAAACAAGCCCAGGTATTAATTCCTCCTCTCACTTATCATCGGCAAGGTCAAGAGCATGTGTTTACTGCCTCTCCAAGGCAAGGGGCCATGCTTCCTTCATCAAAATCAGCAAAGGCTAAAAACACCAAAACATCAAGGAAGAAATCTACTCAAACAGTGACTAGCAATGTCACTAGGGCACTATGGAGTAGAGGAAAATTTCCAAAGAAGAGAAAATTAGAATTTCCCAAGAAAACCAGAGGAAAGAAAATCATCAAAGGCAAGGGCAAGGAGAAGATTGAAGAACAAGAAAGCAGTGATGAACATGAGAGGGAGTTTGAGCTAATACAAATAGACATTGATGTTGAAGATGATGAGGCCAGTATTCTTAGATCTCTTTTGAAAAATCAGGAGGCTCAGATTAAAGATTTGAAAAATGGCCTAGAAAGGTAAAAAGACATCATCCACTATTTGCAATTGAAAAATAATCAAATGAGTGGACATATGGAAATATTTGAGGCTCGGACGCTCAAATACAAAAGGGAAGCTCAAAATTCACAAGTGAGGCTTGAAGAATACATGGGTGAGTATGCGGAAGATGATGAAGAAGAAGGGCCAGCAAGAAAGAGACCTAGGACCATGGGTCTTAGAAAAGCATTACAAAAGCAGAAGGAAGAGGAATCAGCTCGTGAACAGCAGTACCCTCTTACGGAGCTCCTTGCCAAATAAATTGAGAATAATAGAGATTCTTGGCTTTAGAGGGAAAATCAGCATTTGGAAACCAAATTGGAGAAAGCTAACAAGGATTTGGGCCTACAAAGAAGAATGACCGAGCACTACAAGAAGTTGAATCAGTTTGCCCGAAAGAAACTCAAAGCTGCCCAAAGGAGGCGCCCAGCGAAAAAACATGGGAAAGACCTATCCTGGCTTGCAATTCCTGCTCAAGCTTCATTGCATGTTTCTAAAAACCCTTAAGGGGTTTACTCACCAAATTTGCGCATTTTTGGACACATTCTTGTTTTTTGTGAATTTTAGGCCTAAAATCATAGAATCATGGGTGCCTTAATGTTTTCTCGAAGAATCCTCAGTGAAGAAAAATATATTTTTGGATTCTTGGACATCAAAGGAACATGCTCAGAAATTTTTAGATCAAATGAAGATGTTTTGGTCTCTCAAAAAGGCCAACAACAACCATTTTTCACCTTTCTGCCCCTAATATCAACAAGTGCTACACTCCTGGTTTTTTTCACTATTTCTACTTTTTGACTAACTTCCAGGAATTATATTGGAAAAAATCAAGTATTTTTGTAAATTATACATCCATATATTTCCAACGAGCCATCACGGGCCGCATTTCGACATCAGGAGGTCCGCCAAAACTTCACTACAAAACAAACTTGTTTCTAGTGCTACGTTCCTATAGATTTTGCTGAAAAGTAGTTTTTTGAGTGATGACTGGGCCAAATGTGCATTAAGAAAGTTTATCTTGTGTGTGACACCTTGAAAGTGATTCTTTTTTGCTTTATTGGTCTGAAAATATATTTTTGAAGGATATTTTGTGCCTTGAACTTTGTTAATCCTCAAGGACAGTTTTAGATATTTGTTTTTGGCCAATGGCCTTCTAGTTGCTATAAGTGGGTTTCCTCCTCTTTGGCTTATATAACCAAGAGGATTAATTTTAACAAAGAGACAGAAATTGATATATTTAGAGCAATACATAGCATTATGAGCTTGGAATAAATACTTGTTTTATGAAGTGGATAATGTCTTGCTTGGCTTGATGGTGGAGGAGCATTGTCTGCAGGATTCCATGGCTTGGTGAATGGTGATGTTTCTTTGATTTTGTTTATGTTTCCTTGTTTTCATTAATGTTCCATATTTCTCATTTGCTGTAGATCAGAAAAGTATATGTTGAGACATGCTCAAGGAAGCACCTCAAACATCCTGCATGTTACTGCTTTAATGTTTTCCTCTTCTTAATCATTTGTAAAGGATTCTTAACTACCCTTTAGGTTCATCAAGAAATCGTTATTCATTTCATATATGGTCAGTATGTTTTTCTATCTTGTATTATTTAAGGCATGCCCTGCTTACTTATAGCTTCTCAAAACTCCATTTCTGAAATCTCTCTATGAAATATTGGTTGTTTTAGTTAAGTCAAATAGGTCTCATTCAATCTTGCCCTTTTTCCATGCTTGCAAACTTATTTAAGAGTTCCTGATAGCTCAAGATATGTTGTTTAGGAGTTCCCTCTTCATGGATTGAGTTTTTTGTTTATCTTATTTGTTTTCCCAAACAGCTGAAGGTTATTTTCTAGAGTTAGAGGTTCTTATGCTTCTATGTATCGCTAGATTGTTTATCTTTCATATGTATCATTTTGAGTTTTATTCATGGAGATTTATGGTTTTCCCTACCTCGTGAATACCTACTTTATAACTATATATGTGTAAGGTCTCTTTGTCTTTCACAAACTTAATGTTCATTTCATTTCATTTTCACCCAAAGAATCCATTTACCTTGACTAAATCGGCCCTGCAGTAATACCTTGTCCACCATTTAGATAATCCTGACTTTATATGACCCCATAGCCTTGTTGATTTAATGAAATCTCTTTATATTTGTCCTTTTTTATCATTTTACCTTAAAAACCCAAAAACAAACCAAAATATACCTAACAGCTAGCCTAAAGTCAAACATACAAAATGAACAAGTTCACATCCTTTGCATAATAGAGAGAGCCCTCTTTGAGTCCAGGAAGGCTAGGTCCTTAGACTCCAAAGTTTGGTCTGATGTTGCCGTGTCCTTTGGTTTACCAATCTGCCAAATCACGGGACTCCAACAGGTAGGTCAAAATTCCCATGCAATATTGGGTTAGCCCCTGGTACTGCTTGGGTTGACATCAATGACAATCGCTGATCAACAATATCAACCTTTGGCATTGATGGAAACATAAGTACTCCCCTTGCGATCATGACACCTTTTCCTACAACATTCTCTCCCCCTTTAATATCAATGGCAAAGGGTAACTCCCCCTGACACACAACCATCCTGTGGACCTGTACACACTTCCACTCCCCCTTTATATTCTGAAAAAGGAAAATATAATGAGAACTTTGGAGAATACCAAGCTTCTAGCGAAGATATTCCAATGCTTCACAAGTACTCTCACAATAATCAACACTTCCTACCTAATCTGCATATGTAAAGGAATTAATAGTGGATTGTTACCCTTGGGATACCACAAGCCATATTCTGTTGTTCCCTTTAGATATCGAAGAATTCTTTTGATGGTAATAATATGTGATTCTTTTGGTGCTACTTGTCCAACTGCTTGCATAACATCTGGTCGAGACGCTGTTACATATAGAAGACTACCAATCATAGATCTGTACAACCTTTGATCCACATACTTAGATGAGTTGTCTATGCTCAATTTGCAGCCTGTTACCATTGGAGTAAGGATGGGTTTGTAATCTTCCATTTTAAATTTCTTGAGAATTTCTTTGATGTACTTGGGTTGACATATAAATATTCCTTTCTCTTGCTGAGATATTTGAAGCCCTAAGAAGTATGTCAGCTCACCAAGTAAAGACATCTCGAAATCAATTTGCAACTTTGTAGAAAACTTATTACTTAGTCGATCATCATTGCTACCAATTATTATATCATCCTCTTTAGCTATTAGACATGATTTAGTTGCTTCATCTAGAAAATATATGTCGTTTGGAGCTCGACTTGCTGTAGCCACAATTTCACCATACACGCCTTTCCTGATTTCACATTTCATGGAGTTGAATAGTATTGTGTGTCCTTGATCACACATTTGTCCAACACTGAGCAGATTGTGATTCATGTTTTCAACCAATAGAACATTATTGGCTAGAGAATCTTTGCTTCCGAGAGTGACAGTACCTGATCCTATAAAATTTGAAGATCCATAATTTCCAAAGGACACAGTTCCATCCTTATTCTCTTTCAGAGATACAAATTTATTTCTATCTCCAATCATATGCATTGAGCAACCGCTATCAACATACCACACATCTTTGTTGTTTTGAGCCTTGAGAGCGAGAGCACAATTATCATTCTTCTTCTTCTTCCATGTTCGTTCATTTTGTGGCTTCGAAGATTCTTCTGGAGGATTTTCAAGTCTGCAGTCTTTGGCTATGTGTCCAAAGTTTCGACATTTGTAACATTCAATATTATTTCATAAATGTTCAAATCTATTGATGTTTCGCTGAACCCTAGGAGGTTCATATTTGACAGATCTCCTAGAATTGTATTTGTTCCTAGGGTACGTGCGACATTCTATAGCTTTATGACCACATTTTCCACATGAATAACAGTAGCCATAAAAAATATGTTGGTACCTGGATGGAAATTTTCATCGAGGAATTGTCTTCCAAGGCTATTCTTGCGAATCTTGTCCAATGAAGTCTACATGCATGTTAAATCTCATAGGTTCATTGTATTTTGTTGTAGAAGGTCTTGCTTCTTCTTCTTTGTAACCGATGCCAGTTTTGTCATTGTAAGATCGTTGATTTTTGATGAGTTCTTCCAATGCCCTTGAGTTGTTGGCATAGTTTTGGATAGTTTTTCCTTTCTTCACTTCCTCATGCAACGAGACTACTTCGGCTTCTAATGCTTCCCTTTCTGCTGCTTCTTCCAACTCCTTTGAAGTGACTCTTCAATAGGATTTGTGTTCTTCAACTTCAATTTTGAGACCTTGAACTTGTTCTTCAAGAGTATTGGAACGGATATTCTCAAAGATGGAGCTTAGCTCTTTTTATAAGCTTGATTTCCTCGCGAAAAATTATTCTATGGTCAATCCTTCTTCTTTGTTGTTTGATACCTCTTGTTTATTGTGCTTGGCCATAAACAATACTCTCTCATTGGCTTCTTCTTCGCTGTCATTGTCTTCATCGGATGATGAGATATCTTCTTTAGAGAGAAAGTTCCTTTTGGATCCTTGGTTGTTGAATTTCTTAAAGCCTTTCTTTCCTTTTGAGTTGCCATCACTTCTGTTTGGACATTTTTCTGCGAAATGCCCAACCTCACCACAGCCGAAACATATCAATGGAAGTTTAACTTTGAATTTTCCCTTACAAATTTTTAGTTTTCTCATGAAGTAAGCATATTCTTCATCTGAAAGACCTTCTCCATCATCTCCCTTTTCTTCACACTTGTAGGTGCATGTCTTTTCAAATGAAGGTTGTTTATCCTTATTAGTTTTCTTAGATGCAGCGAACACAATTTCTAGATGTGAAGTACCCTCTTCTTCATCAAGTCTCATTTCATATGCTATGAGAACTCCATGTAATTCCTCTTTGCTCAGTTTGTCCATATTTGCACTGTATTCTAAGACCGATACCTTTGGGTTGAATCTCCCTCGTAACATTCTAAGAATCTTTCGTATAATAGTCTTCTCATCAATTAGCTCTCCCAATCCTTCTAGAGTATTGTTTATTTCATCAACGTATTGGAAGTATGCAGCAATGTTACAATCTTCTTTCATTTTGAGTTGCTCAATTTTTTCTCTATATATTTGAAGCTTTTCTTCTTTGACATTTGAGTCACTTGCATATATATTCTCAAGCTTGTCCCATACATTTTTGGCGGTTTTACAACCCAACACCTTATGATAAGTAGACTCAATAAGTCCACTGATAATAATATTCTTCGCTTTTGCATCATTTACCAAATTCTTCTTACCTTGTTCATCCATGGTTGATGTAAATCCATTTTGAACAATGTCCCATACTTCGTAACCTTGTGCCAAGAGAGATACCTCCATTCTTCCTTTCCAGAGTGCATAATTATTTTCATTTAACAGAGGTACACCATTCTTGGTATGCTCCATGACCTCCTTCCAGTTGTTAAACTACTATTGAAGGAACCAAGCTCTGATACCAATTGTTGGAAATACTGAGAGGGGGGTGAATCAGTATTCCTTTCAATTAGAGCATTAGTTAATCTTCAATTACTATCAGTGTTTGTACAATGATAGCAGTAAACAAGAGGAACACAAATGCACGCATTTTTTAAGGTGGAAACCCACTCCGGGACAAAAACCACCTAATGTTTTTCTAGTAATTCTTTAATATTCAACTCCAATTGAAAATAAAGCTCCAACTTCCTAGAATATAGAAAACAATTCTTCTCCAGCTCCCACTGGATGGATGCTCCAATGCCCGATATTCTTCAGTAGTCAACTGAACAGATGACCCAACACCCAATGAGCTACAACTCACCCTTGCACCACCCTACCACCATATAGAAGAATAAAACAAGAATGGGCTCCCGTACCAGGGAAAATGGTCCACTTTACAAAGATATAGAATGATGTAGAAGAAGAAGACACACTAGAACATAACCCCAACTATGACACAACCACCTAATGATGATCCTAGACCACCCGAAACTGCCTCTTCAACTCTTGGCAGATAGACACTAGTACAATTTGTACAATAATGTATTTTACAATGACTTAGTACAATGATACCTTTACAATGCTTGTATGCAGTGCTGCCCACTTGAAGAATTCATGTGATGAACTTCTTGCTACTGTTATGTGCCTTGGTTGCTGCTCTTTTCATGCTACCCTCTGCTACACCTTGCTTTGCTTTGCTTCCCTAGAAATTCTGGTCCTTTGCAGCCCTTGACAACACATGATGTAGCTTTTTCTTTGCCTTCTAGGAGCTCGATATTGAATCTAGTGTATCTCTGTTATTTCAGATCCCCAATATCTAATTTTTGGTCCTATAGTAGTCCTCTGAGTCATATTTCGAATGACATAGTTCTGACCCAATTTGGATTCTTCAAGGGAGATTTATATCCAATCTCTAACAATGCCCTAATTATGGACTGTTTCAGCATAGAAAACTTGTACGGCATGCCACGTGTCACTTTTTATTCATTCAGCTCTGAAAATGATATAAAAAAACTACGGTTTGTACACTATCTATTACTTTTTACAAAATTCAAATCTGATACTCAAAGAGAGAGTTATGACTATTTTACCAAGGTCACTTCTTTGAGATGAATTTCAGGAGCCTGCCAAAACAATGACTTCCACAGATCATATCTCCGAAACTATTGTGCACCTTGATCTAAAATTTTCACAGTAGCTTCCTCAGGATTTCGGCTTTGCCTCGTAAACATTTCAGCTTCTGAACCTTCGTAGAAAAAAATTTAGAGCAAAAATTCCACAGTGACCTGTTTCAGATGGCGAAATCCCTTGCATGAGGAGGATATGAGGATCACAATTTATATAAATGCTTAGGTTGAGATGGGCTTAAACAAGTGAACATGGGAGGGATTTTAGGAGCTTAGAAAATATTAATTATGAATTTTCAATGACCCATGCCACAACCCCATGGGGTTTTAGCCCACTGATTGGGGGTACAAACTTCAAACATGAATATCTCTCAAACCGTGAAGAATTACATGGCGTGCCATATATCAATGGAAACATATCGACAAGTGGAAACCATCAAAAGAATTATTGACCTGGAATATATTAATTTGGTAGGTAAAAATTCCCATGCAGTATTGGGTTAGCCCCTGGTGCTGCTTGGGTTGACATCAATGACAACCGCTGATCAACATTGCACACAAAAATTATTTTGCATAAAAGTAAATCCAGAAAGATAATTCTGTGATTTTTCATTAGTAATGCGTCCTTATCTATATCTTTGGTTCTGTTTTGAGCATGTGGAACCAACATATTTATATTTCCCTAATCTATCCTTCTTGATAAGTCAAGTCTGAAATAGTCTTAACAATCATTGTTTCTACTAACTTATCAACATAAATTTAAAGCATGTTCAGCCATAATTAGGCTAGATGACTAAACAAGATATCATTTTGAATCAGCAGTGGAATTTAGACTTGCACACTTTTAGCAGTACTGTTTTTCGAGTATGGGGTTGTACCTCTTTTGAATTTTCCCTCTTTTATTTTTCTCTTATTGTTTTTGTATTTTCTTCAATCTTTCTCATGCTATGTTATGTATAATGAATGAAAACTTCCAATCTAGGACTCTTGAAAGAATAATGTTTGAGCATCCTACCATTGACAAGACCTCCAAATAATTCTTCTCCACTCAGCCCTTGTAAGAAGAAAGCATTATAACTCCTAATTGAATGAATGACATAAGGCCCTTTACAAAAATTCCCAAATTTACCATGTTTACCTTTGTCTTCCCTCCTAGAATCCCATTTTAAGAATGTATCTCCAACTTGGAAGTTATTTGATTTGGTCCTTCTGTCAAATATTTTCTTGATGTTTTATTGAACTACTTATGTCCTTTTGTACACTTATTCTCTTGTCTGCTGTAGATGAATGGTTTGATTTAGACTTATTTGCATGTCATTTTCTTCTGATTGTACTTCTTGGAGGAGTTTCATGACTGGAACTCCAAAAGATGTATGGAAGACTGCATCTAGGCCATATACCAACTGATAGGGGGACATATTTATTGATTTCTTGGTGGTTAACCTATCAGCCCATAATGCATGAATCAACTTACTATGCCATGATTTCAGATTTTGATCTAGCAATATTTTGATAATGTTGATCAGGATTTTATTGGATGATTCAGCTAGGTCATTTCCTTGGGGGTAGTAAGTTGTGGAATGCCCTAATGTGATATGATATTTATAGTAGAAGTCAACCATTCTTTTGGATTTGAAGGCAGCAGCATTATCTGTAATGATCTTTCTAGGACAACCAAAACGAGATAGTATATTGGTTTCAAGGAAATAGATAATGACAGAGTCAGTAGCATTCCTGGAAGGAATAGCTTCTATCCATTTGGTAAAATAATCAGTGGTAGTAATTTAAAGCTTTTCCAATATAACACTCCATCTAAAATGCAGTAATTTAAAGCTTTCTATTTCAAGAATCTAGCTTTAATCTTTGATAGAGAAGGAGGAGTATAAAGATAGCGAAGAACATAAATGATATTAGCATACCAAGGTTAATTGAAAAATATTTCTTCAATATATGGAGCTGTGAATTCTTTTGTTTCTTCTAAAACATCAACCATATTTATATCTAATGCTTGGAAATTTGATTATGTCATGAGTTTTTCTAATCCTTTTCCTTTAATCAGCTTGGTAGGCCTAATTTATAAATCATATTCTAAGATGATTACAATCCATTTTCCCCTTTTACCATCACGGTACAAATTTTGAATGTCCTTGACAATTGTATGTGGGACAAAAGCAATGATATGAGAGTGTAAAATGTAGAGTCGGAAGTATTTTAGTGCTTTTATCAAGGCTAAGGCCTATTTCTCCATGATATTATATTTGAGTGGAGCATCTCTTAAGGGTCTACTGAAAAAGGATATTGGTTGTTCTTGCCCTGCATTATTCTTCTACAACAACACTACAGTAATGGTGTGTTCAGAGGCAAAAGAGAAAATGTATAAATCCTTAGTGAAAACGGGACTAATGAGAACTAGTGTTTGAGTAAGAGATTGTTTCACCACTTCAAATGCCTATTTGGATTCTAAGGTCCATTTAACCCTTATTTCCTTTTTGAGCATGTTTGTGATATTCCTCAAAATTTTAGTAAGGTTGGGGATGAACCTTCTCAAAAAATTGATCTTCCCAATGAAAGATTGCAATTCCTTGAGGTTTCTAGGATGGCCGATTTTCAATATGCCTTCAATCCTTTTAGGGTCTACTTTGATTCCCTCTTCAGAAATTATGTGGCCAATAAGTTTTCCTTCTTGGAGACCAAAGAGTGTCTTTTTGGGATTCAAAGATAAGCCATATTTTCTACATTTCTCAAAAAATTTTCTCAAATGAATCAAATGTTATTTATCAGTTTTGGAGAAAACAGTAGTGTCATCAAGGTAAATGATTATGAAATATCCTATGTATTCTTAAAAATCTATGTCCATGGCCCTTTAGAAGGTGACCCCTACATTCATCAAACCAAATGGAATTTTAACATACATGAATGTACCCCAAGGTGTGGTGAAAGCAGTTTTATGTTGATCACTCGGGAGTACTATCACTTGGTTGTAGCCTAAAAAACCATCCACCAGTGATATTATTTTAGATCCAACCACCTTTTGAAGTATGTGGTCCATTTTAGGCAAGGGATAATTATCTTTCAGGGAGGATTTGTTCAGATTTCTAAATTCAATGCAAAGCCTAATTTCCCCGGTCTTCTTCCTAACAGACACAAGGTTGGAAACCCACTGTGAGTATCTTAGGGGAACTATGATCCCAGCATCATACATCTTTTTGATCTCTTTCCCAACTAAAGGTAATAAAACAGGGTGTATCCTTCTTAGTTTTTGTTTGAAAGGCTTCTGATTTTCCTTAAGAGGAATTTTGTGTTGAATAATGCTGGTATCATATGATTTCATATCTTTGTACCCCCATGCAAACACATCTCCAAACTCTTTGAAAAGTTCAACATATTCCTGTTTGATATGAGTAGGGAGAGTGTTAGATAACTTGACCATTTTGGGCTCATTTATGCTGCTTATGTTATATTCTTCTACATTAGTTTCTGTAGGCTCCATATTTGTTTTTTTAGCTACATCATTGAAGTCAAAAATCTCCTCTAATGGTGTAAGGCCCCTTGGTATTGAATCATTTTTACATTGTAAAAATTAAGGTCCTTTTGGTATATTTTATTTAGTAATTCTGTTGTATGAAGATATTCAAATTGGTTTATATCAGCAGTAGAGGACAGCTCTGTTTCATGGGTTTTTTTCATTAAGATAGTCTTTTTCATGGCTTGATCGAGGTGTTGGTTCAACAAAATCATTTCTTGATTGCAGAAAGTCGTCAATGTGTTTATCACCCTTAAACACTTTCCAATAGTTTTCATTGTTAGGGACTGTAGGCCTATTTTTCACTTTGACATTGAATTGTTCATTTATCTAGGGTATTTGGAAATTGCTGGCAGCAAAGGCAAGTTCATTTGCAAGGTTATTTTGAGCTCTAGGGATGAATTTGAGTTCATATTTTTCAAAGGTTTTTAAGAGCTCTAGGGCAGCATTCTTATATTCTCTTAATCTTAGGTTTTTGGCTGAATACTCCCTTTTTATTTGCCTAATAATTAGCTCTGAATCTCCTTGGACTGATATTTTCTTGGCTCCTAAATCTTTGAGCAGATGTAGGCCGAGGAGGGCTTCATATTCTACAATTTTATTTTTGCATAGGAAATCAATTTTGTAAGAATGTCCTTGGTTTGTATTATGTATCCATACACCAGCTCCAGAACTTGTTTTGCTGCAAGAGCCATAAAAGCTCATGTCCCACAGTGTTTCTATCTCATGTTCATTATCCTTTTGTTGTTCAAGACAGCTAAGGTTAGGGTTGTTAGACTCTTTTCTTGGGGACTGATTTTACTGCTTAGGTGGACTTATTCCTATCTCATTCTCCTTTTCTTGTTGGTTGATTTCATCTTCATTGTACAAGATAAAGGAGTCTAAATCTAAATTAATAGAGTAAACAGGAGTGTTATTTGGCCTATATATGTTGCTTACCATAAATTTCATATGATATTCTCTGTATAATCTTCTAGTTTGGTTAAAAACTGGAATGGTAGCATAAGACATCCATTTGAAGGCTTCCCTGAAGTTTGACACCCCATGATCTAGATAAAAGCATGCCATATTTTGGGTGGATGTCAGCAACTATTATGTCCATAACTAGACCCTTAGCAGGAATTTGTGCCAGATTGACACATAAATCATTGATCGTACCTAAACATTTAACTCTGCTTAAATCAAAGGAATACAGGTCCTTGTAAGGTTTGGTAATTTCTAGGCCTAATCTCTCCATCACCACTTTTGGCATAAGATTGTGAGAGGCACCAGAGTCTAGCATGGAATTGTGTAAGATATAATCATGTATATTTAAGCTAACATAAAATGGAGGAATGGTCCCTTCTTGGTATTTTCCTTCTACTTCAGGACCAAACAACAATTCTGTTTTATCATCTGTCAAGTTCAAAGTATCAGTGTCATTGCCTATATTCAAAGCTTTCAAAACTTGATTTTTATATACATCCTAGGTTACTAGTTCAGCGAAAGGTATGCTAATTTTGATATTGGAAATTTCACCCTCAAGGCTGAAAGGGACTAATGTTTTAGACATATTTACATCTGTTTTTTCAATCATATTCCTTTCAGCAATTCTGATTTGTTGATTTTTATTAGGAATGTTATTTAGGACAGATTTTTTAGGGCCACTAGAAGAAGTACTAGGGAAGCTTTGGTCAACACTTCGCTAATTGGTTTTGTCCTTATTTGATTCAGTTTTCTTAGTCAAAATGTCATTACTGTTTGCTATCTTTTTAGGAAGGTTTTCTGAATTTTTCCTAACAGCAGTGTTTGTGTTTTTATCATAGGGAATTTCTGGGTTCCTTTTGCTTCTAAGATCATATTGTCTGTGTACCTCCATTATTGCATTTTCAAACCCCAACTAGTAATCTTCAGAATCCTCATGATGGTTTTCAACTTGTTCTAAGGAGAATAAACCTTGTTCTTCTTCAGTGAGGAAAGGATCACCCTCACTGTCAGATCCTATCATATTTACATGATTTTCTTCCAACCTTTCAGTGTCCCTTTCTTCTTCCTGATCTACATAGTTTTGTTGAAAGGGAGTCCTAATTTGTTGGTCATTATCTCTTTGTCTATCTTGAATAGGGTCTCTTCTGAAATTTGGATTCCTATTTCTGTTTTGGGGATTGATTTGGTTTTCTCTAGGAGGAAATCTATCTTTTAAGTTTATTTTCTCAAGCATTCTTTCCATTACCCTCACTAAGTTGTCAATTTTGGCATTATATGATGAGGTTGACGCCATTGTTTCATCTTTATATGTGACTCTTTTTTTCTGATTTCAACCTAGCTATTTTCTCAATCAGATTTGCCTCTACACTTATAGCTCCCCTCTGCATATCTTCTAAAGTTAAGGGGTCTCTTTCTCTTAGTTGGTAGGCCATGTCTGGGTCAAATCCTTCAGGAAATTTAGCTAAGGCTAAGCCTAGTGGAGGCTTCATGTTTGGGGGAACTGCATTGTAAACACTATTGAATCTAGTGCAATAATCTTGGACACTTTCCCTAGTATTTATTTTGAGGTTGTTATATTCTGAAAGGATTTGGAGATGGTTCTTTTTAATTTCTCATTTTTTTATGAACGTTTTGTGTAAATAAGGGAGATCATTTATGCTATTAGGGGTTAATATTTTAAACCATTTTTTGGCTTCTCATCCTAAAATTTGGGAAAATATTCTCATCTTAATGGTCTCTTCTTCTATTTCTATGTAATCAAAAGCATCATCCATTTTATCTACATGATGTTGGGAAGTAGTGGATTTAGCTCTAGTGAAATGGGGAATTCTGGATTGATAATCATTTGGTAAAGGAACCAGAGGTTATGGTAACACTAATGGGGCATACCATGCTGCAATGGTAGGATGAAATGGGGGATTTACAAGAGGTGGATTTGTGAAAGGGAAAGTGGAATGAAATGGAGTGTGTTGAACAGTGGAAGTATGGATGGGTGTGTTGGAAGTACTTGGGCTAGAAAACTAATTTAGAGCAGATTTGTTATGGAAGGAGCTAAAGTGATGGAGAAGTTGAAAATCAGGAGGAGTAGAAGGGGAGGCTTCTCTACTAGAACTCTGCTGCAAATCTGTGGGCTCAAGGTCAACTTGGTCTATATCACTATGTGACTTGGTTCTGAATAAGTTCTTCATATGAGACAAGTCAAAGTGAGGATATTTCAAGACTGTAAGGTTTTCAGGGACAGATCTTGTTCTTTGAATAGTCCTAACAGTAGTTAGATTTCCAATTCTAGAAGTTTACCACAATATTTTTTGGATCATCAACTATTGTAGGAGGATTTGGGTCTGGATGAGATCTAGTATTGATCCTATGTGAAGCCAGATTTCAAATTCAAAATTTAGAGAGGTTGAAAGTGTAAGGAGTGTTTTCAAAAGGTTGACCTCTCTTGGTGTTTTTAGTATCTTTCTAGAATATGGGACTAGGCCTCTAAACTCCTAGGGACTAATTTGATACAATCCTAAGGAAATTTGAGAGTACTAATGGAGTAATAGGCCTACTGGGGCTAGTTGAGTTGCCAGGTGGAAATTTTTAGCTTTTTTGAAGGTAAAGTATGTTATGGTCCACCACCAATAAGTAATATAAGCTAATCTAGGGATATTTTTGGGTTTTTTCGAGTTTTTATGTGGTTCTATGGTTTGTAAGAGTATTCTATACCTGAATCATCATTTAGATAAGATGGTGAAACAAACAGAGTCTACTCTATGGCTGATAGCTTGATTTTCTTAAGATTTTGAAGGAAAAATTAGTCTATAAGAGTTTTTAGGCTGTCATATACTCAAGTCCCACTGTGATCGCCAGAATGTTGGGATGGCGATGAGGTGGTAGATAAACCACCAGATGCTATTTAGCCAAGGGTTTCTGAGTTATTTAAGGAATGTTTACTTATGACCTATGCTTAGAATGTCCCACCATGATCGCCAGAATGTTGGGATCCTATGATCTGGCAGATTTTCAAACTAAATGACAAGGAAACATGAAACTAGTCTTTAGAGTTCTATGACCTACCCTTCCTAGACTTAGAGAGGGATCTCTCAAATTATTTGCTAAGGATATGTGCTTGTTTGCTTTTAAGGGTTGATTTTAGGCTAGTTATTAAGTATGAGGTTTGTTTGTTTGTTTTAGATGGGTATGATGATCAGAGAGCATAGATAGAATGAGGAAATCTATAATTCATTAGGCAATGGAGTCAAATGAAAGTCATGATAAGTTCATCAATGGATCGGGGAGTATCATAGGGAAAATCTAACTTGGCCAGTGGATCTTCAAAGTTTTTGGAATAATGAGGTGAACATTAAGGATAAGAATGAAAAGTAGGACAAAGGGAAATTAAGAATCCTTTATCATGTACTTTAAACAAGAGACATCTTTCAAGGTATCTGTTTTGAAGAAAGCCAAAGGATAGGTTAAACCATAGACTTCTTTAGATATAATTTTAATAAGAAAACCTTTCAGATAACAATTCAACAATCAAAAGACTACTTTCAAATAAGAAAACATAAAAGATAAATAGTGAGAGCAGCTTAAGATCAAACAAAAATAATCTAATCTGCTTTTGACCAACTCTTTAGAAATATTTAAAGTAACCTTTTGAGGCAGTCCAGAGGATAGGGCACACCATATACCTCCCTGGTTTAGACTCTACTAAGCATACTTTAAAAATATCTTTAAAAACAATATCTCAAGTTGTACTCAAAGGAGCATGGACTCACCACTAATTTCCATGGTTTCACTCTATTGAAATCATTCCTTAAAACAGCCTCTCAAGTCGTACTCAAAGGTGTTGGGAAAAATACTGAAAGGGGGGGGTGAATCAGTATTTACTGCATATTCAAAACTTTTTACTATTTCATTCCTTAAAACCCATACGCTACTTTCCTTTAGTAAACTCACGTATACACGTGGATATCCTTCATGCAACTCGCGTATTAGCAGAGATCTAAATATGCAGATGTTTATTAACTTAGTTCTTTGCAATATTCATTCATCTGATGTTAAGTTATCAGTAAACATGTGCAGTAATAACAGAATAAACCATCACACAAAGCATTACACATGAACACCAGGATTTTTAGGTGGAAACCCAAGTCGGGAAAAAACCACCGCTACAGTTGCTCAGCCTTCAATATTTTATTATAGAGAAAACATCTTACAACATATGTGCTGGTGCAGACTCCTACAAGCACGCAGGCACCCACCTGCGCTCGTTTACCAGCCTCTCCTGGAAGGGAGCTACAACCCCCTGAATCGTTTACCAGCCTCACCTGGAAGGGAGCTACGACCTCCTGCTCTCGTTTACCAGCCTCACCTGGAAGGGAGCTATGACCCCCTGATCTCGTTTACTAGCCTCACCTAGAAGGGAGCTACGACCCCCTGATCTCATTTACCAGCCTCTCCTGGAAGGGAGCTACGACCTCCTGACTGAAGGCTACAACCCTCAGCACCTCTTATGGACCACGTTTCATCAATTTTCACACTGGATCCAACAGCTTCAATAGAACACAACTTGCAGGCCAAGTTTCATCATATTTCCAGACTGGACCCTCTCCATACATTTAAGCACAGTCAAACATCAACAACAGATAGCTAATACACAGCAGATCAGATCAGACATTTCATACCCCATACTTCAGCAAACCCTAGTTTTCATACGCGCTTTCCTTTCACTGATGTCGCGTATATACGTGCTTCCATCCACATCAACCAACGTATACATCTCTACAAACTTCACTGCGCATACGCGCTTTTCTTCAGCGAAGCCGCATATATACGTGCTTCCTCTGCGGCTAACTAGCGTATGGATCTTCAACCATTACAGAGCTACATACTTCTTCAGATCAGATATTCAGTTCAGATTCAACCCTTTACTTCAGACAGATGTTCGCCTCATCACCGATCTAATCACTCCATAAACAGATCTAGTAGATACAAATAAATTTTAGATCTAGATATCCCGCTTCATCATTTCTTCATAGGTGCATCATAGATTCAGATCTATCATCAAATCTTTACCCTTTCCATACAGATATACTTCACAGAGAAGTATTCATTCAAGCTTAGACATCTTGCACCCACACTCATGCTTTGCACAATGAGTTTCTTCTCTTTATATAGGTTCTCCCTTTTTCAATACCACGGGCCCCTTTTTCAATACCATGAGCCAAAACAATACCATGAGCCCAAAACTACATTACTTCCGATGATATTCCTGGACGGGGTCATTTAGACGAATCATTACCCAATACAATGGGTCAATACTATGGTGGTTACCCCTGGTTTTGCACTTTATGAGCACTTTTGCCCATACGCGACTTGGAACGTTGTTTCCCACGTGCATACGCGACTTCCCCTAGATAGATCCGCGTATGCCTTAAGACATACTCTTTTTACCATAGATCTAGCACATGCTGAATTCCTTTCTTCATTACCTTCTGTACACACTGCAGATACATCATATTTAGTTCATCAAGACATATTCTATCAAGCACAACTTCATCCAGTAATTTGCCATCATATTGCCATACAAGGACAGTACTCAGCATCATATTGCTAACAATCATCCTTTCATATTAGATTTACATCCTTTCAGGTGGATTGCCATCAAGGACAACACATGTCAACAGTCGCATGTCTTCATCTTCATTTAGTGGGTTGCCATCAAGGACAACACTTTGCATCATATTTCCAACAAAAGGTACATGGACTTACCAAAAGATAAACTCCTTGGTTATACTCTATTGAATCATTTCTAAAATAACAAGCTAGATGGAACTAAAGGGAAATTAAGAATCCTCCAATCAGACCTTGCAGAAGAAAAAATTAAGACAGTGAAGAGCAAACAGAACTAAGGTGCTTTCAAAAGACATTTCTTAGCCTAAAAATTTTACTCTACTGTAACAAAGAAATATGAAAACATAATGAAAACAAGAAATAAAAATAACATAGAGAAGCCCCTGTTAGCAACCTATAAATATATGATTCATAAATTTGACTTGACTGATGATATTCGTGTAAATATGTACAAACTTTGCTTTCTGCTAGGTGTTTTCCCATATTTTGTAAAAGATAAAAAAAAATAATAAAAAAAATCAAAAAGAGGGTAAAAGTCCTAAAAGAAAAATCAAAGGACTTAGAAAAAATGATATACCCCAAAAGAAAAAAAAATGAATGAAACATGAAAGTGCGCAAGTCTAAATGCCACTACTTTTTACTTTTTGCAATTGATTATGGAAGAGTGTCAATAAATGCCATAATCCATGATGATTTGAACTTCTTAATCTTGACTTGTCATGTTTCAATTTACTTGTTTTAGATAGAGAATAAAGAATTATCAGACAGTATAATCCTGACAATTCAATAGATAGGTATAGAGTAAAAAGGAACCCAACAGTTTAACCTAGATCCTTGGATGAAATAAGGTAGAATTAGATAGTTTTTACTGCTTTCAAAATAATAAAATGTTCAAGGTTGCTAGCTCAAATGCACCGGCACAAATGGAAGAAAAAATGTTAGATTAAAGATTGGGTAGGTAGAAGAAGGTGGGAAAATCATTGTAAATATCTTTCACCGAGCTACAATAACTAATTCCCTCTCTTATAGTTATTCTGCATTCTATACTTTCAGTCAAAGAGGCTCAGAGCAATTCTTTGACTTTTGTTGGAACCGGACCCAAGGCTCAATGACTGTTAAGTTAAAAATGTTTGAATTCCTATAATAATTCATAATTTTCATCATTTACCAGTCATGCATTCATCACCATGAAAAATCATAAGTAAAGACTCCATTTTTACTTAATGATACATAAAACCCCCATTTTATTAACTACCTACATCTCATAAAGCATAAAAACCCTCAAAAGTACATTATATCCTAAGTAAAAGTGATTAAGTTATGATAATGAAGCTTTGCTTTAATTTTCACTTTTATTAGTTATATTTATGTATTTTGAGTATTCACTTTTCCCTTTGTCATATTAACTCTAACTTATTTATTAGTTCCCTATAAAAATCCTTGTCATATTAATATAATTCCCTTTTACTAAATATCCTTGAAAAACCCACTATTAGAAAATTTAGCCAAAGTCTATTATCCCACATGTTTTAATAAAGCACCCACAATAAACTCCCTTTGGCTAGAATAACATTATGTAAATATCCCGCCCCCTTATAGTTAATAAACTTGTTTGGTTTAAATTAACTATATAATAAAATATGAAGGAAAGTGTTCGGAATATAGATATATCATTGAATAAACAAACTTTCCCGATGCCTCAGATATTGTTTTTAAACCAAGGTTTAAAAAATGTTGAGTCTTTGATTTATTATTTTACCCCTTCATTTTCCTGGTGCTTTTTTGCATTTATCCCTAGCCTTCCAATCAACCAGATCCCTTTGGATCCAATGGTCCTAAATCAATGTGATACCCCGTCTATATTCCCCACCACTCCTATTCATATTCCTTTCCTAATATTGCGTTGAACCTACATCGTAGATCTAAATTTTCAGATCAATGGCTTATATTATATCCCGAGTCCCACTTACCTTTTCCCGCAACTTGGAAAATAATTATGACCGTTCGCATCATCAGAATAAATCTAACGGTGCGCATTCCATATCGCGCTCTGAAAATGATCGGGTAAAGTTTCTCCAAAATCGTGTGATAAAAGTTGTTTTCTAAAACAACTCAGTGCTATGTGTCCCATCCTTATTTGATCGTGTTCCAAATGCTTTAAACAACTTACCATCCAAATGCAACGTGAAACCCACTAATGGTTTTTCGCAATCGAAAAACCAAACCCGCTCTCGCCTTTGAATGAACTTATAAAAAACGCCGAATATGATGATGTTTATTAAGGTTAAAACTTTAATATATCATTTTTATATCTACTAGTTGCATTCCCGACTGGTTAAACTCCCACCCCGAATATTTTAAAAGATTCGAGCCTCTATTGACCAATTTATAGCCTCGGAGCTAAATTTTACCACTATGACTACATCTTAAAGAACATTAAAGCTACCCTCTGCATCGTCAAAGATCCAGTTTCAATTGAAGATACCCTGTTGACATAAGAAAGTACATTGTTTCGACCCTAAAAAAATCAACAGAAGTCCGAATTCGACCACAGAAGCTTCAAAAACCCTATCAAAACATCAAAATACCTGCGAATTTAGGGAGCTCTGTGTTCTGGAGCCAGTCTTTTAAAGGCCATTTTCCTCTGTTTCCAAGCTCCAAAGACCAAAATTCAAATATTTAAAGGGTTGAAAATCTGAATATACCCTAGAAACTCCTTCTCTCAGTCAAATCCACTCAGAAAACCCTCATTTTATGTTTTATCCCAGGCTACATCCTCTAAATAAACCTAATTGAGAAAAAATCCCAAATTAACCTATCCTTAGCCTAAATTTCTCAGTTACCCCTCTGTTTAAAGTAAAAAACTCCTACAAATAGTCTACTCTTGCAGTAGTTACCCAAAATGCCTAAAAAATAGAGTTAAACCTCCACAAACAGATCTCATTCCATGGGTCTTTCAAAAGCCTTTAATCACCTCTCTACAAACCTGGATTTCATTAACAAATTTTTTGACTTTTTTCAAGCTATCATCAGAATATGGATTTGGGCCAACAGTTTCAATACTAGTTGACAAAATTGTTTGCTCCAAATTCTCAGATTTCAATTCAAAAGCTTCATTCAACAAATAGTTTGTATACAAAGAAAGAATAAAATCAAGTCATAGAGAGATCATAATGATGAAATGTGCATATTTAATGGTAAAATTTAAATGAGAATTCATAGGGACAGTGGAAACATAACAGTTAAAGAGTATTAGTGGTTAAAGCGTACCAGGTAAAAGTCAGAGTGAAAGTTAAAACAAAGTTACAAGAGCAGTCAAAGGTAAACAGTAAAAGTAAATACAGAGGCAATAAAATGGTAAAAAGAGATGAAAATAATTTCACCAACAATGAATTTTATCCAAAGTGAAAGTAAAACAGTTAAAAGAACAAAAAGGTTAAAAGATGAAAATATAACAAGAAGGAACATTATTGCAGAAATTCATGTTTAAGCCATTTTTTTGCAGAAACTATTGTGCCCAATCCAAGATGAATTTTGCAAAAATGAAGGATTTTTATATTCTTAAGGTCTTGTACTACAAAAACCTCTCACTTTTCTAACAACCATTATGGACTTGGAAATATTAAACAATATTTTAAAGCTCTCTTTGCAGAAAATTCCTGTTAAGTCATCATTTTTCAGAGAATATTGTGGCCAATCAGAAATACATCTTAAAAAAATAAAGGAGGTTTTGGTTCCTAAGAGACCCATCTACAAAAAAATATCTCACTGTTTTCACAGTTATTTCATAATGAGAGATACATGCACATCTTTACAGGTTATTTTCAGACTCTGTAAAACTCTGTTTTACACATCTTGTTTCAAAGCCTATTGTGCACAGCTGAAGAGGAATTCTAGGAAACTGAAAGAGGTTTATCTCACCAACATAATCATCTACAATAACCTCTTTCACTTTTTACATATCTATTTCGTATTGGAAAATACAAATATATCATTGGACCCCAAGTTTGTAGAATGCTCAAAGAAAGGAAACAGTTAGTGACTTGGATGCCTCATCATCAACTAAGAGTTGGATCAACTTAGAATTCTCCTCTTTGTCATAACCTATCCATAAAAAATAGTGCCAAATGTATGCATTAGTTTTGAGTGTCCTTTAATTAAGTTATATTTATGTAAAACAGTTGGAGATATTTGTAAAACAATCTTGATATTTTTTCAAGATATTCTAGTTTAGAATTTGTATAAATACTTCACTCTTTGAAGTATTTTGGGCGGAATAAAATTTTTCAATACTACTATAGAAATTTTGCTGAATACATTGGGAGTTTTTGTGAGTCGATTTGTAAATCAGCAGACTGGAACTAAGTCAAACAAACATCATAACTTAGGATTCTTGTGTTGATAAGTTAAGTTAAGTATTTTCCTGTTTTCACTGTTTATCTTTCTAAAGTTCCATACATACATTTACATGTTTTCTGTCTTAAATGATTGACTAGGAAATTTTATACAGGATTAGTGTCAAAAGCTCCCTGTTTTTAACTAGTTATTCATTGATATATTTTTTGCCGATATCCGGACTTAAGAATCCTTAACTGCTATTAGTCCCTTTTGACCCCTTTCTTTCATCTTCTTTTATGTAACTTAAGGATCCTTCATTTCCCTTTTGTTCAAATCTTACCATTTCATCAAAAAGCCTATTTCCAAACCCTTTGAAGGTCATCTACCCTACCCTTAGTACATTTTCTCTTTTGACCTTATTTCCTAGCTCCGCTTGCCAAGAAATTGACTCCATAGCCCAATGGTCTAGTAGATCCCTCTGTGGTTTACCTTGAAGTACCTTTTATTCCCACAAAAAATTCAAACCAAACTAATTACCCAATCATACCTAGCCTAAAATTTAATCCAAAACAAAGTTAAATCATAAAGAGAGATCCCTCTCTGAAATTTTGAAGGGCTAGATCCTAGATTTCAAAAGTAGGTTTTTGGTTACCTCGGACTATTTCTCTTGAACTTGGAGAAATTACTGAGTGATAAAATAATGGAGACCATACTAGGGAATACTAACCTTTTATTCAGAAATATTTTACAGGTTCAGATCTGATCTATGATGGTGGACAGTGATCAGACACACAAAGGTTAAAATCATCCCCCTGGCGACTCCAAATCAATTTCACAATCAAGACTCCACTGGAGGAATGAACGTCAAAGAACAATATGGAAAGATCAGGCTTTCAACTTGGATCTTAATCCAAGACATCATGTTCTTTCTCATTACAAAATTTTTTCAATGTATATTGTATTTTATAGAAGATCTTAGATTAGTTTTTAATTATTTTTCTTTAAAGATTGTAAATAATAATTCTCCTAATCTCTTTGAGAAGCTTTCTTCTGAATCTAATGATGATCATTTTCCAATTAAGAAGCCTCAAATAATAAAGACTGATCTTACAATTCCTGTACATATTCCTGTACCATATAAATTTCCAGATAGATATAAACCCCTTATTTTACCTCCTATACTCCATGATTTTCCCAAAAACTACTACAAACATCTTCCTAGATTTGATGGAGAGAATGGTATCACTGCCCAAAAACATATTCAAGGTTTTGAGAATTATTTGGATTTATTTGAGATTGATGAAGATGATGTTAAAATCATACTTTTTTCTCTTTCTTTGCAAAATAGAATAAAGAGTTGGTTCAAAAATTTCCCTAATGCTAGCATCTCAAATTTCCAGCAGTTTATCAAACTTTTCCTTGATAGATGGATTATCAAAGTTAATCCTTTTTTTATCATGGAAGAATATAATTAGTTAAAAAGACATCCAAATGAAACAATACAACAATTTTCCAATATATTTAATCAAGTTTATTATTTAATGCCAGAAAATATTAGACCTCCTCATGATTCATCTCTCTTGCATTATCCAAGTGCCTTTGATCCAGAAATAGAATTTTGGTTAAGAGAAAGAGATCCAAAAACACTTGTATAGATGCAGAACATTGCATTTGATGTAGAAGTTAATCTACAAATCAGACAGGAAAAGTTGAAAGCAGAAGAAGAGGAAAAGAAAAACATTGCAGAGGTAAAACTCAACCTTTTGGTAAGAAAAATAGATGAAAGAACACAGGAGATCACTATGAAAGATGATTTTTTTATTCAAAATCGCCATGAAGAAATAGAAGACGTAGATAGCCATGAACAAATTCCTGCTAATTCCAATTATCAAAGATCACAAAATGGATTTACAGATCAATATGTGGAAGAGGAATCTACTGATTTAATACGTATATTTGATGACATTCCTTCTTTCGATGATTTTCCTAAGTATGATCATTATGATGATAGTTATGTTCTCCAAACTCAAGCTAACTTTATAGAGCAATCAAAAGCTAGTTTGTGGGATGAAGAAACTCAGTTTCAACAAATTGAAGATAGTGATCAGCCAATACATATCAGCCATGAGAGTGAGGAAGAAAGATCATAAAATGTGGAAATAAGTAAAGATTCTTTACCTCTTTGTTTTGCTTCATTTATGTTCATTAGAGACAACTTTCATGCCGTCAATAATCACTAATCTTTAGGAATTTTGATTGACAACAAAGAATATAACGAAGCTATTGATCAAGATTTTTCAGTTTCACAATTGCAGTTATTAGTTCCCATTGACATAAATGATCAAATGACACAATAAAGTTCCATACCACTATGTTTTGAATAATTTTAGCATTTAAAGGAAATATGGTATAACATATTTAAAGAAAAGGATGGAAACTTGTTGAATTTTATGAAGTCCCATGGAATCCTATATGCCATAGGTTGCAGCAATTTTCCCAAGTTTTTCATGATCCAATAGCAGATATGCTGAATATTGAATGCATTCAAAGCCTTCCTCCATTAACTAAATATGATTTTCAGAATCGATATGATAAAGGATTCAACAATCAAACATTAAAATCAGTAGGAATATCATCACAAATCTTATCTGAAAGCTTACAGGGAGATAAAGATGAAAATAACATTTCATATTCATGGTATGGAGGCCATCCAGAATAGAGGTACAGTTGTTCAAATCAGTTAAACATCAGTGTAAATATTTTGGAAGATCCTTTTGTACAATTTCTAGAGTCAACAAAGGAAATCAAGTATTTCCTTATCCTATCATTTGTCGACAAGTTTCTAATAGGTTGTAGAAGTACAATTTTGATAATCAACAAGAAAATGCAACAAAATCTATCAAAGTACATAATGCTTGAATGGTTTCATTGGCTATTTCATTTTACCTAACCATCAGTTGGATAGCTAATTAGAGTAAGTAGGTAGGATTTTAGCTTATTTCAATTTTCAATTTTCAGCTAGTTTGAAATAAATCATTAAGTTTTGAAGCCAAGGAAAAGGCCCTAAAGCATTAATGATTTAGTAGTATGGTTTGAAGATTGCAGCTCCTTTTAGTCTCAGATCATATTTCAGTTTGTAGAAAAAGGTGTAAAATCAGTTCAAGAGTTTTACAGCCATAACATATGCATGTTTGGGATTGTCCCAATGGATTAGGCTACTAGTCGACAGTGTTCTTGACATATCACAAGGAGATGCCATCCCCGTGTGAAGCCAATGTTAGCGACCTATAAATATAGGATTCATAATTTTGACTTGACTGATGATAGTCGTGTAAATATGTACAAACTTTTCTTTCTGCTAGGTGTTTTCCAATATTTTGTAAAAAATTAAAAAAAAAAAAAAAATATATATATATATATATAATCAAAAAGAGGGTAAAAGTCCTAAAAGAAGAATCAAAGGACTTAGAAAAAATGATATACCCCAAAATAAAAAAGATGAATAAAACATGAAAGTGTGCAAGTCTAAATGCCACTACTTTTTACTTTTTACAGTTGATTATGGCAGAGTGTCAATAAATGCCATAATCCATGATGAGTTGAATTTCTTAATCTTGACTTGTCATGTTTCAATTTACTTGTTTTAGATAGAGAATAAAGAATTTTCAGACAGTATAATCCTGACAATTCAGTAGAGAGGTATAGAGTAAAAATGAACCCAACAGTGTAACCTAGATCCTTGGATGAAATAAGGTAGAATTAGATATTTTTTACTTCTTTCAAAAGAATAAAATTTTCAAGGTTGCTAGCTCAAATGCACCGGCGCAAATGGAAGAAAAAATGTTAGATTAAAGATTGGGTAGGTAGAAGAAGGTGGTAAAATCGTTGTAAATATCTTTCACCAAGCTACAATAACTAATTTCCCTCCCCTATAGTTATTCTGCATTCTAGACTTTCAGTCAAAGAGGCTCAGAGCATTTCTCTGACTTCTATTGGGACTGGACCCAAGGCTCAATGACTGTTAAGTTAAAAATGTTTGAATTACTATAATAATCCCTAATTTTCATCATTTACCATTCATGCATTCATCACCATGCAAAATCATAAGTAAAGAATCCATTTTTACTTAATGATACATAAAACCCCCATTTGATTAACTACCTACATCTCATAAAGCATAAAAACCCTCAAAAGTACATTATATCCTAAGTAAAAGTGATTAAGTTATGATAATGAATCTTTGCTTTAATTTTCACTTTTATTAGTTATATTTATGTATTTTGAGTATTCACTTTTCCCTTTGTCATATTAACTCTAACTTATTTATTAGTTCCCTATAAAAATCCTTGTCATATTAATATAATTCCCTTTTACTAAATATCCTTGAAAAACCCACTATTAGAAAATTTAGCCAAAGTCTATTATCCCACATGTTTTAATAAAGCGCCCACAATAAACTCCCTTTGGCTAGACTAACAGTATGTAAATATCCCGCCCCCTTATAGTTAATAAACCTGTTTGGTTTAAATTAACTATATAATAAAATATGAAGGAAAGTGTTCGGAATATAGATATATCATTGAATAAACAAACTTTCCCAATGCCTCAGATATTGTTTTTAAACCAAGGTTTAAAAAACGTTGAGTCTTTGATTTATTATTTTACCCCTTCATTTTCCTGGTGCTTTTTTGCATTTATCCCTAGCAGCTCGATCAACCAGATCCCTTTGGATCCAATGGTCCTAAATCAATGTGATACCCCGTCTATATGCCCCACCACTCCTATTCATATTCCTTTCCCGATATCGCGTTGAACCTACACTGTAGATCTAAATTTTCAGATCAACACCTTATATTATATCCTGGGTCCCACTTACCTTTTCCCGCAGCTTGGAAAATAATCATGACCATTCGCATCATCGGAGTAAATCTAATGGTGTGCATTCCATATCGTGCTCCGAAAATGATCGGGTAAAGTTCCTCCAAAATCGCACATTAAAAGTTGTTTTCTAAAACAACTCAGTGCTATATGTCCCATCCTTATTCGATCACGTTCCAAATGCTTTAAACAACTTACCATCCAAATGCAACGCAAAACCCACTAATGGTTTTTCGCAATCGAAAAACCAAACCCGCTCCCGCATTTGAATGAACTTATAAAAAACGCTGAATATGATGATGTTTATTAAGGTTAAAACTTTAATATATCATTTTTATATCTATTAGTTGCATTCTCCACTGGTTAAACTCCCGCCCTGACTATTTTAAAATATTTGTGAGCCTCTGTTGACCAATTTATAGCTCCGAAGCTAAGCTTTACCACTATGACTGCATTTGAAAGACCATTAAAGCTACCCTCTGCAGCATCAAAGATCCAGTTTCAACTAAAGATACCCTATTGACATAAGAAAGTACACTATTTCGGCCCCAACAAAATCAACAGAAGTCCAAATTCGACCACAGAAGCTTTAGAAACCTTGCCAAAAAATCAAAATACCTGCGAATTTAGGGATCTCTGTGTTCTGGAGCCAGTCTTTTAAAGGCCATTTTCCTCCGTTTCTAAGCTCCAAAGAACAAAATTCAAAGATTTAAAGGTTTGAAAATCTGAATATACCCTAGAAACTCCTTCTCTCAGTCAAATCCACTCAGAAAACCCTTGTTTTCTATTTTATCCCAATTTACATCCTCTGAATAAACCTAATTGAGAAAAAATCCCAAAAGAAGCTATCCTTAGCCTAAATTTCTTAGTTACCCCTCTATTTAAAGTAAAAAACTCCTGCAAACAACCTAATCTTGCAGTATTTACCCAAAATGCCTAAAAAACGGAGTTAAACCTCCATAGATAGATCTCATTCCACAGGTCTTTCAAAAGCCTTCAATCACCTCTTTGCAAACCTGGATTTCATTAACAAATTGTTTGATTTTTTGCAATTTATCATCAGAATATGGATTTGGGCCAACAGTTTCAATACTAGTTGACAAAATTGTTTGCTCCAAATTCTCAGATTTCAATTCAAAAGCTTCATTCAACAAATAGTTTGTATACAAAGAAAAAATAAAATCAAGTCGGAGAGAGATCAGAATGATGAAATGTGCATAATGAATGGTAAAAGTGAAATGATAATTCATAGGGACAGTGAAAACATAACAGTTAAAGAGTATCAATGGTTAAAGTGTATCAGGTAAAAGTCAAAGTGAAAGTTAAAACAAAGTTACAAGAGCAGTCAAAGGTAAATAGTAAAAGTAAATACAGAGGCAGTAAAATGGTAAAAAGAGATGAAAATACTTTCACCAACAATGAATTTTATCCAAAGTGAAAGTAAAACAGTTAAAAGAACAAAAAGGTTAAAAGATGAAAACATAACAAGAAGGAACATTTTTGCAGAAATTCATGTTTAAGCCGTTGTTTTGCATAAACTATTGTGACCAATCCAAGATGAATTTTGCAAAACTGAAGGAGGTTTATATTCTTAAGGTCTTCTACTACAAAAACATCTCTCAATTTGTAATGTTCCCAATTTTTAGCCTCAAGCTAAAATGGAACATTATAGTTGCACATTTTATTTTTGTTAAATAAAATGGGGAAGGAGACACCTTAGCCCCTTTCTAATGAAGAAATAACACTCCTTATGTGAAAAGGAGGTGAATAAGAATTTGGAATAAAACACCTAAGGGTGTGAATGGAACCCGGATCACTTGGCTTAGTCAGCTTTTGACTAAATTCAACAGCGTTTCCCAAGGAGGAGTGGCTTCCTAGAGAAGCTGCGCAGTTTTGGAGGGAAGACACTCACATGAGGGTGGAAACCCTAATTGGTGGGACCATGGTGGAGAAGAGGTTACTTTATTTATAAAGAGGAGATGGCAGCCCATTTGCATACATTTTTTAGAGTTTCAGACTTGGGTCTGTAAAGGCTTGCATCCCCAAACTGTTTAGCAGGGTGATGGTGCCCTCGAGCACTAGGGTGTTCTCGGTCGGGAATCCCTACCTCTTCCTCAAGGAAGGATGAGGGATGAGATGATTTTCCTCAATCCGGCATTGGCCACAGCTACTACCATCATCTACAGTGTTAGCTCTGCAACAAAGAGGACGTTGTGTTGCTGGGGGCAGCAAAAGAGGAACTCATGGAGTCATTTTTGTTTGTTTTCTTCAGTGGAGGAGTGGTCTATTCATTGGAGGAGTTGCAAGGAGGATTCTCGGTATTCTCCGACATTTCTAGCAATCTTCATAGATTGGCTAGAAATCTAGTTTTTCAAGCCCATTCCTTTGTTATTGGGCTATTCTTGTATTCCTTTAGCCATATGTAAATTATATTCATATTCAGTAGTTTATACCTTCATGTACACAGCGCAGTCACTTCTCTCTGGCATTTTGTGGAGTTGCAACAACTCATGCATTTGATTGTTTATTCATTGGAGGTTGGATCTTAAAGCTTGAGTGGATTTTCCCTCAACTATTTCTTGTATTTTATTTCTGATATATCATAATACAATTATGGCTATATAATTTCCCTCTTATGATGTATTCAGAGTTGCAGAGTTCATGTTTATGTTCATATATTGTTGTAAGCTCTCTCATTGAGCATTGTTTTAGAGATCTAGTTTGGGGAGATCTGTATAACCCATCCAGAATAATTTCTTTGAGCTCATTTTATGCAAAGGATTTTTATTAGATTTTTTCTAGGGAATCCCAGTGGTGGTTTGTCTTATTTATGCAGCATCTTCCTTATACAGCGTCCTCAAGGATCCTATAGCAGAAATTCCCGAGGTGGAATATTGCATATCCATAAACAAAATATTTGAAGGGCCAGCTAGCCTCAGGATCTCTCCCTCCTTTGGAAGGAGATATATCTTGTAAATTCCCCAACATTCAATCTCTAAAATGGACTTGTGATGTCTCACTGAAGAAGGAAATTGGAATATCTCAAGATATTCTCGATGGAGCAGCAAGTTCCAGATTTGGAACATTAGAGTGGTATCAGAGCATAAAAATTGGCTCATCCTGTGCACAATATTTCCATCAAAAAGAGGAGCTTCTCTCCAAGGAGAGGATATTGAAAGAGGAAACAAGGAAAGAGGAATTATTGAAGAGGAGGTTTCCCTTCTTCTTTTCCAGACTATTGAGGAGATTATTGAAGGTCTGATGAAAGGGAAATTTTGGAGAAATTTTCTGAAAGGGTTTGTGGATGAAGCAAGCCCTAGCTATTCTCATGAAGGGTGTGAGCATTCAGCCACACATGCAGATCCACAACATAGTACATTTCCCATAGCTACTGCAAGAAGGATGGAGGAAAAATTTGAGGCCTTTGGAGGAGCAGCGCTGCAACTCAAAGGTATGATTCATGATGATTGGTTTTAGAATTCTATTTCATGTTTTCATGAAAATGAGAGATCATATGTTGAAGTCAAAAATATTTTTTCAAAGGCGATTGATGACAACCAATGTGAAACATTGTGTGACAAAACTTCAAACACTTTGCATGCATGAAAGGGAACCATGAAACAAAGATCATTCCATCTTTCTAGAGGGGGAGAAATCAAGAGAATGACTTTCTAGAGGCAAGACCCCCATTGTATGAAGGGAACTCTTCCATTTGTGAGGGTGTGAAGATATTTCTCTCAAGGGAAGACCAAGATCCAAGGCCTCTCATTGTGGAGGAGATACACTCACATGTTGGTAGAGAGGAGGTGCATAGAAGAACTTACAGCGTTGCACCATTGGAAGAAGAAGAAGAGCAGAAGGATTAGCACGAAGGGATGATGGGCATTCACCCTTATCTACATCAGAGATTTTCTTCACATAGGAGAATGACTGCACTGCGCAGTAGAGAGAGAGGACCTTTCATTCCTCTCTCATATACTGTCCACTTCCTAGCTTGATGTCTCACTTTGGAGGCTTTCCACTTGGGAGGCCACATGATCTAGAGATGATGAGAGGCATCATGTCATTTGGTTCACCACTCTTGGATTCTGGAGAGGTGGAGACATTGGATGAATCCATCACAGCGCAGAGATTTTTGGGATAAGCACAAGGAGGAGAGGTACACTCTCTCATTTTCAGTCTCACCCACTCTCATAAGCTATACTGCACTGACAGAGTTTGCTGCATGGATGGAGGACAGAATCTTCATGATACAGGATGGTTGCTACATATATTTAGTGAGAGAGATGATACTTCCATTGAGGAAGGACTCTTCCATGCATTGGAGTAGATGGACGCCACTCATGCTTACATTTCCCAGGATCAAGAGATTGTTTGGAGGTGATAGTCTCTCATGGGAGGCTCATTTTAAGAGAGCATCATTTCTATTCGAGCATGGGTAGCTGCATGATGGCATGGAAGAAACTTGGAGGATGAATTTGGCATGGGGGATGTTAGAGTAGCAGGAAGCAGCATGAAGGAGAACCATATTGTAGAACACTAGCGCTGTCTATGTGGAGGATTGATCTAGGATGGAGGACTCAGCTTTGGTTGAGTATTCCCCAAGATCATGGTGAATGCATGATTCTTGGATGGCATTGATGGAGATGGTAGATACTTAGTGGATGATATGATCATCTACCACCATGGCGGACTCTTCTTGGCTAGGGCTTCTAGTCTCAAGGAGAAACTATTGCATGCAGCATGTTAGGACTTCCTAGCTATTCATTTGGGTGCATACTTTGCCTTGCTAGAGTAGTTCACTTGGGAGGGCATTCAACATGATATAAATTAGCATATGTTTAGATGTAGAGCCTAGATGATTTTGGAGAGGTTGGCACAACCATTCCCTTACTCATTGGAGGAAAGGGAGAGCATTCAGATGAGCCATTTCAGCTCAAGGACCGAAGTACATGGTAGATGAGGTATAGATCTTCATTTTGATTTTCCTTCCTTTACTTCTTATGGAAAGCTTGATGAGCTAAGGATGATCACATCTCCTTATGCTCCCTATTGTGATGTACTTTTGGCCCATTGCAGCGATGGGAGTGGCCATTCTTATGATGGTTTGTGGGGGAAGCCACATGCTTCTTGGTGTGCACCATTCGCACCAAATTGTGATTTCATGTTTCATCTTATGAGGAGATGTTGTGGCAGAAAAAAAGTGGCTAGTACAGCACTTGTTACTTTTGATTTTTAGGCAGGCCAGGGAGGCACTACGCAGGTTCCATAAGTGGGATTTGGAACCACTCTCCGGTTGTCATTTGACAACTTTTTTCTATTGCGTATTGCTCCTTATATATTTCTGATGTTGTATATCTATTGAGGAGCATTATTTGTAGAGAATTGTATGTAAATCCCATTGGGAGAATGATTCTCCCCATTATACATGTTTTATGTTGCAGGAGATACCATGGGCAAACCATGATTTCCACATTGCTACTTGTACCTTCTTGTGGGAGGGACCACTTGGAGAATTTGCAGAGGCATTTCATGGCTGATTTTCTTGATGGGTTAGCTTAAGCCATTCTTGGAGGCCATACTATTTCAGCCCAAGGATAGAGGCAGCCCCATGAACACGTCAAATGGAGAGAGGACCATCTTGAGAAGCACAAGCACACTCTCCATTAAGCCCCAACACATTGAAGAAAAAGGGGGTTGAGATTTTCATTTGGATGATAGCATGGATGAGAGGATCATCATTGGGAGAAGAATTATCCCATGCATATCATCACTCCTACCTTAAGGAGGCCACATTCCAATGGGAAGGATTCCACTACACCTTCTATCTTTCCATGAGGAGCATCATTTTCAGTTTGCATACTTGAGAGAGAGCATTGGAGGGCAGATTTATTGCAGCATATTTGAGCAGTGGTGGGACCATTGATGAGGAGGCCACAAGAGAAGAAGGGGGAGAAAATTTTTTTCTCTCTATGCAGTTGCTTGAGGGCAAGAAATATGTGGGAGGGGAGGACTATAATGTTCCCAATTTTTAGCCTCAAGCTAAAATGGAACATTATAGTTGCACATTTTATTTTTGTTAAATAAAATGTGGAAGGAGACACCTTGGCCCCTTTATAATGAAGAAATAACACTCCTTATGTGAAAAGGAGGTGAATAAGCAGCTGGAATAAAACACCTAAGGGTGTGAATGGAACTCGGATCACTTGGCTTAGTCATCTTTGACTAAAGTCAATAGCACTGCCCAAGGAGGAGAGGCTTCCTAGAGAAGTTGTGCAGTTTTGGGGGGAAGACATTCACATGAGGGTGGAAATCCTAATTGGTGGGACCATGGTGGAGAAGAGGCTCCTTTCTTTATAAGGAGGAGATGGCAGCCCATTTTCATACATGTTTTAGAGTTTCAGACTTGGGTCTGCAAAGGCTTGCATCCCTGGGTTGTTTAGAAGGGTGATGGTGCCCTCGGGCACTAAGGTGTTCCCGGTCGGGAATCCCTACCTCTTCCTCAAGGAAGGATGAGGGATGAGCTGATTTTCCTCAATCTGGCATTGGCCACAGTTACTATCATCATCTACAATGTTAGCTCTGCAACAGAGAGGACGTTGTGTTGCTGGGGGCAGCAAAGGAGGAACTCATGGAGTCATTCTTGTTTGTTTTCTTCAGTGGAGGAGTGGTCTATTAATTGGAGGAGCTACAAGGAGGATTCCCGAGATTATTTCAGATCTATTGGCATGGGCCAACATTCCATCATCTCCCACTGTGCAGTCCATGAGGGAAACTGCGTTATTTTATGGAGGCAGTGAGAGAGGGTTTCATAGAGCTCATCAGGAGTGTGCTTTTTAGACAAAGGGATCAGCCCTTTGTGCTTGGAGACATTATCAGAGGAGGGAAATCAGATTTCAGATCAACCATAGCCTCATTCTCATTTTGGTTCAGTTTCAGTGACAACTCAGTTGTCACATTTTGGTATTCTCCAGCATTTCTAACAATCTTCATAAATTGGCTAGAAATCTAGTTTTTCAAGCCCATTCCTTTGTTATTGGCCTATTCTTGTATTCCTTCAGCCATATGTAAATTATATTCATATTCATTAGGCTTATACCTTCATGTACACAGTGTAGTCACTACTCTCCGGCATTTTGTGGAGTTTCAGCAACTCATGCATTTGATTGTTTATTCATTGGAGGTTGGATCTTAAAGCTTGAGTGGCTTGTCCCTCAAATTTTTCTTGTATTTTATTGCTGATATATCATAATACAATGATGGATTTAGAATTTCCCTCTTATGATGTATTTAGAGTTGCATATTTCATGTTTATGTTCATATATTGCTGTAAGCTCTCTCATTGAGCATTGTTTTAGAGATCTAGTTTGGGGAGATCTGTATAACCCATCTAGAATCATTTCTTTGAGCTCATTTTCTGCAAGGGAGTTGTATTAGAGTTTTTCTAGGGCATCCCAATGGTGGTTTGTCTTATTTATGCAGAAAATTCCTTATATAGCATCCTCAAGGACCCTGTAGTAGAAATTCCCGCGGTGGAATATTGCATATCCATAGACAGAGTCTGTGAAGGGCCAACTAGCCTCAGGATCTCTCCCTTCTTTGGAAGAAGACATATCCTGTAAATGCCCCAATAGTCAATCTCTGAAATGGACTTGTGATGTCTCACTGAAGAATGAAATTGGAATATCTCAAGATATTCCCGATGGAGCAACAAGTTCTAGATTTGGAACATTACACACTTTTCTAACAACCATTATGGATTTGGAAATATTAAACAATATTTGAAAGCTCTCTTTGCAGAAAATTCATGTTAAGTCATCATTTTGCAGAGAATATTGTGGCTAATCAGAAATACATCTTAAAACAATGAAGGAGGTTTTTTCTCCTAAGAGACCCATCTACAAAAACCTATCTCACTTTTTTCACAGTTATTTAATAATGAGAGATACATGCACATCTTTACAGGCTATTTTTCATACTCTGTAAAACTCTGTTTTACACATATTTTTGTAGAGCCTATTATGCACAGCTGGAGACGATTTGTAGGAAACTGAAAGACATTTAACTCAAAAACATATTCATATACAATAACCTCTTTCACTTTTTACATATCTATTTAGGATTGGGAAATACAAAGGTATCATTGGACCCCAAGTTTGCAGAATTGTTGGAGCAGAATGAAAAAAGAAAGGAGACAGTTAGTGACTTGGATGCCTCATCATCAACTAAGAGTTCGATCAAATTCTAATTCTCCTCTTTTTCATCACCTATCCATAAAAAATAGTGCCAAATAGATGCATTATTTTTTAGTGTCCTTTAATTAAGTTCAATTTATGTAAAACAGTTGGAGATATTTGTAAAACAATCTTGATATTTTTTCAAGGTATTCTAGTTTATAATTTGTATAAATACTTCACTCTTTGAAGTATTTTGGTTGGAATAAAATTTTTCAAGACTACTATAGAAATTTTTCTGAATACATTGGGAGTTTGTGTGAGTCGATTTGTAAAGCAGTAGACTGGAACTAAGTAAAAAAGACATCATAACTGAGGATTCTTGTGCTAATCAGATAAGTCAAGTATTTTCCTGTTTTCATTGTTTATCTTTCCAAATTAGTTCCATACATACATTTAAATATTTTCTGTCTTAAATGATTGACTAGGAAATTTTATACAGTATTAGTATCAAAAGCTCCCTGTTTTTTACTAGTTATTCATTGATATGTTTTGTGCTGATATCCGGACTTAAGAATCCTTAACTGCTCTTAGTCCCTTTTGACCCCTTTCTTTCATCTTCTTTTCTATAACTTAAGGATCCTTCATTTCCCTTTAGTTCAGATCTTAACATTTCATCAAAAAGCCTATTTCCAAACCCTTTGAAGGTCATCTACCCTTCCCTTAGTACATTTTGTCTTTTGACCTTATTTCCTAGCTCTGCTTGCCAAGAAATTGAATCCATAGCCCAATGGTCTAGTAGATCCCTCTGTGGTTTACCTTGAAGTACATTTTATTCCCACCAAACATTCAAACCAAACCAATTACCCAATCATACCTAGCCTAAAATTTAATCCAAAATGTTAAATCATAAAGAGAGATCCCTCTCTGAAATTTAGGAGGGCTAGATCCTAGATTTCAAAACTAGGTTTGTGGTTACCTCGAACTATTTCTCTTGAACCTAGAGAAATTACTGAGTGATAACAGCACCAACATCCAAGCTCAGGGATCCAGTGATCTAGCCTCCTCCATCAACAAACAAATCAGGGCATCCACAAGATCCAAGACATCAATTTTCCTTCAACTTCCAAAAGACTATGTATTATTTCAAAGGGTCATAAAATGCCCACAATAAAATGAGTTTAGATGCAGTATTTATGCTACAAATGAGGAGGTGAAGCACAAGATAGGGTTTGAGTATCATTAATTACAGAGTAAGTGCTTTCCTAACCTTGAGAACCATGCAAGGCTTAAGGTAGGAATATTTGCAACTACTTCTCTTTTTCAATAACTCTATCTTAACTGCCTAAGGAAAAATAGGTGAAATTTTTTACTTTAAGGCTTATTCTTAACATTACAATAACTGGCTTGAAAGATATAAAAATATCTCTGACTGTGTAAAACTGCCCAATGCCTTTATGAAAATAAATCATGCTGTAGGTGGCAATTTGATCTTTTGCAGGAGTAAGTACTTCTTGATTTAGTCATTCGAAGATGTCTTTGGGCTAATATTCCTTTGTTTAATCATAAAACTCTATATTGGTCCTTTGAACCTTGATTTAGTCTTCATAATCTGACTTATTGTCCTTTCTTCTATTTCTGCTTTATGACTATTTGTTTATTCATGCTTTGTTTTTAAACCTTTGACCTTTATCTTTAATCGCTGTCTTCATGGCTAATCCTCTGTGTTTTATCCTTTGACTTAGGATTTAGGCCATTAATCATTTTTTTCTTCATTTCTTAATTTCCTCTTCTGACTGTAGTTTTTCTTTGTGTGCAGGGAGGCGGCCTTCATGTGTTGGAGGGTTTTATAACCCATCGATGATCATGATTCATCGAGGGTTAAGCCTTTATGTAAACCCTCCTGGACCTTTTTATATGATTTTATCTCCTGGATCGCCATCTAAAGGTTAAATTTATCATTTCTTCAACTGTTGGAATGCATTTTTAGAGCATCACTCCCATTAAAACCTACATAAAACATAAACTGTTAATAAAAAACCATGCGGGGAGTAGTAAGACCACATTTTCGAGGGTTTTAAAATGTTGGGGCTTGCTTGCAGAGGAGGAGAAGGTGTAGAGGGAAGGGTTCTAGAGGCAGAACCATGGGAAAATTCAAACAGAGGCGAAGAACTTTGATTTCGGTGCAGGGAGGAAAAAGGTGGTTTTGAAAAACCACAATGGTTTATCGTGTGGGTAGAAGGCAGTTAGTGGTTTTGAGCGGGGGCTGCACGATTCCACTAAGAGATCATTGTGTGGCAGGGATAAACCACTCATTTCACGTGGGTTCAGAGTTTTAAAGCCCAGCACAAAATTCTATGTGATATTGAGTTTGAGCCGTCGGATCTCAAGAGGTGAGATCGACGATGCGGAAGGTTTTGGGGACCGGCGCACAAGTTTGGGGAGTGGAGCCCGTAGACAAATGGTGGAGTTTTATTGGGTGAAGGGTTAAGTGGAGAGCAGGGCTTGGGCATGATGACTTGGCGGGGCCTTTTTCGCATATCACGAATGTGTGTTATCATGAGATAAATGATGGAAAGCGATGACCGTTAGATCAGGGAAATAATCTCGATCAATAGTGGGGATTTCCTGGTGAAAAGGTGGGGATGAAAGAGGAGAGGGCCCGCATTTTATTTTTTATAAAGGTTTGGGGGCCTTTTATAAGGTTCGGGGGTCGTATTAAAAATGAAGGGGTGGAGGAATATCAAACGGAGAAGGGGCTAAGAAGGTAGCAGAGGAAATGGTCTTGTGGGAGTAGAGGGGACCAGGGGCTTTAATTCAAAAGGGGCTTAAAGCCTGATTTATGCAAAAATGCAAGCTTAACATAAAAACAGGGTTTTCTATGAGTTTAAAAAGGGTCTAATAGGCTAAAAAGTTAAGTTTAAACAATGTCAAAAGGATTTTTACATTGTTTAAGGGTTTTTAGAAAAAAATGATGAATAAGGGAGGACGGTTATGAGGGATTTTTACGGGAAAGAAAAAATTGGTTTGAGAGGGGAAAAAGGGAGTGAATGAGAGTGTAGATGAGGTGATAAAAGGAGACAAACAGGCCCTGAATGGAGTCTTCTTTAGAGCAGCAGGGTAGTTTTGAGAAGGAAAAGATAGGAAAATTTAGTAGAACAATTAGGTTTAGGATAATGAAGGCAATGAGATTTCTAGAACTCACAATGTTTCCTTAAATATTTTTTCTAAAAATCTAGGATTTATAACTTAGTCATCCTTTGATATCAGCAAAATTTACTGATGACTAACACGCTCCACACCAGAGAGTTTTTTTTTTCAGGAATTAATACCCTAAAGGTCTTGGGTTGACAACCTTCACAGATCAGGGGCATTCCATTCAAGAAGGACTCGCTTTAACCAACTTCTACACTGAAAACTAGATACTACTGGTTGCATAACTTACCCGAAAGTCCCTCGATTGATGTAGACCCCATGGGGTGCAAACCCCCTGCAACACTTTATGCTCTGAAACCTGTAAATCCACAAAGAACAAACACATAAACCTAGTTGTATAGCATATATAGTTCCTAGATGTTAGTGAAAGCCATGTATAATATCATGAAAACAATATGAAATATTCAATTAATTATTATTACACATATATAAAGCATCATAAAAACGTAAATATTGGGAACAAGATGGCTCTTCTTATTATGAATGACACGTACAATAATCAAAACATGGAGAGATCACCTAAATCTTGCCATGACCTTCGAGCATACCGTCCTCTAGATCCATTCGGCCCTAGCCTCGCAAGAATTCTTCCAATATTTGTGCACAATAGATGTCATATAGGGTGATGAACATCTCAAGGAAACACGGGTTTCTTGAATATACTTGGGAAGTGCAGGAGGCACGAGAATATAAAACTTGAATAGGGCTCCAACAGAGTATAATATCTATATATTTTCTCTCTCCCTTAGGCCATACCTTTGAGGGGTTTTTATACTCCCTCAAATTAGTTTTTGCAGTTAGGAGTAGTTAGGCCACGGGCTGGGGTGTTTGAATTACTGGAATAACCATCAAACCCGTCTCAAATATAGGGAATTTATATATTTTTTAATAATTAAAAAGGTATACACGGATCTATATGAATGGAATCACGTGTATACATGGAAAAGTCTGGGCAGAGTCACGTATGGGTTTTAAGATACTGTTTTTTTTAGAAAATATTCAAGTCTGAGGAAAAGGGTGCCCAAGGAAAAAATGTAAATCATCAAGTACATGAAGGTGATAAATGACACTATAACACATGCCCCCTAATATATGTTGTTAGAAGGGGTACATGATGGCTGAAATGTATTATGTGCATAGAAAGAACCTTGCAAGGACTAGAGAGGACTTCACCAGATTTCAACCTGCCAAAAAGCCAATGAGAGAAATCAAAGAGATAGTTCATGTCTGAGGTGGGCATACCCATGCTCAGTGAAAGAAAAGAATGTCTGCATATGAAATATAGAGCGGATCCAAAATGTATACAAGTATAGCTAAAGAAATGTAAAGTACACAATGAATCATCTGATCACTGATCACTTCCTGGAAGTACAAGTCAAAATCATGTCCACGTATCAAATATAGAAGACTGATCAATGATGCTACAATATATTTCTGATCACAAAAGTCACAACTGAATCTCCAATTACCAAATCATAAGTGGTGGAACAAATGGTACAACATGCAACTCGGGAGCCAACATATAAGATGTTGTTGTGGTGAAACTACAACATATAAGGGTGTACAGTGTCACTAGCAGAAAACTGAAGAAGTTGTCTAAGTGAACCGAATCATGCTGATGCAAACCCGAGATCTTCACCGATCACTATGGCACAATTCTACACAATGGGAATAAATGAGCTGAATTCGACCATGTGAGAAATCATTTGATTACCCGTCATTAATGTATACCATTAACAAACGTGAGATAACCCACCGATAATGATAATGAGTGTCAAGGTGCCCCAGTACAATCCAACAAGTGCGAATAAATGAGTTGAAGTCGAACACTTGAAAGAATCCACCAATCAGGAGGTAATGATGTATCCTCGCTATCGATGGCGAAGAATCTGCCATTGATGACTGCAAACCCTAAGGTACTAAAAAAAGGACTCTAGACCTCATTCCCAGAGCAATGAGTCGAAGTCGATGTGAAAAGATCTACTAGAAGGAAGGCATTAAGGCATCCCACATCAGTCCAGTGTGAGTGTAACCCGCAGGCCAAAATTTGGAAGGAATCAGACAAAGTAAAGTGAAGTAACAAACCCAAAGTACGTTTCTGGCATGCACAAGATGAAGCTAGCGCACGGCAAAAACCCTCTGAACCAACCAATAATGAAAGCTAACAAAGAGGCGAGATATCCACCGGTAGGGTCAAATGGAAATCAAGGTACTGCACGTTTCCCAGATGTGATAATGTAAGCTGATGTCGAACACAACGGAAACCACTCAGTCAAAGACCCATGATGATGATCAAATGTTGAGAACAAGGTCACCTATCAATGATGTAAATAGGGCCAGGGTGCAACTCTAGGTTTTCTCTTAGAGAAATATGTCGTAGTCGATAAGAGACAAACCCGCCAGCAAGAAGTCAATGGATACCTTCTCAAACCAGCACGAGCATAGGACCAAACATCTGATGTGATAGAATAAGACACTAACAAGACCAAGAAGGCTGACTAAAAAATGAATCAAGAGACACCACAGATAGGCCGACTTAGGTTAACTTCCCTTGAACAAAAGCATGACTCATGTTGACTATGGCAGCAAATGATAACTTTGTATAAGTTTGTCATGCAGGAGGCACAAAAAAACCCTCCATATGATTGGAAGAGATAACCAACTGGGGGAGAACTGACACATGTGACAAGGTTGTGGCTTCTCCTAAGTCAAAACTAAAACAATCCCAAATGAAGGAAAGACATATTTTTTTGTGCTTTGTTCAAGGGCGAAAAAACTAACACTATAGCTGCCATCAAAATACGAAGTAATATCCCGTTCCCGCTCTTTTTCACATATTTAATTTTTTTGTCTTTTTGATATTCAAATCTTGAAAAAGAATTAAATAATTCTATAGTACAATGGATAGAACGAGTATCATAAAACAGATGCACTGGTTCCGGGGATAGGAAAAATCATATGCTCAATGCAAGGTGGCGGAAACTGGTAAGTGACAGTCAGAGGAGTGTTCCATCAATGGGTAACAAGGTGTCAAGTCACGGTAGCTAAGTGATTGCATGGTTAACTTGTACAGAAATTCATGGTCAACAGATGGCTTAAACATTGAATCCAAATGAAGCCGGCTAAAGGCCAAGATAAACAAATAGTCAATATGCAACGCAGAAATACAACTCAACAACCAAAAGGCAGCCTCTAGGGTAATGGCCAGAAAAAAATGATAGCGAAGAAGAAGAAGAATGAAGCTTCAACGTATATGTCATGGAGAAACTAAAGAGGACTCCCGAGTCTACAACAATAACAACATGCATGACAAATGCTAGCGAGGAACTAACTAGGAAGCCCATGTAAAGGAAGGCTCTACCACCAAGTCATGATTAAAAAATTAGCGATTGAAATGGGTTAAGTACTCATGACAAGATGGGATCGAACCTATGGAAAGTGATCAGAATGGAGGCTAGGATGAAAAATGCAATGGAAAGTGGATTCCCTAACCTATATGCCAGTTCAGAATCATATACCTACCATGATAGGTCAACGATCATGGATCCGAAGAAACCAGAAAAAATCCTCAACTTCAGTAAAATGTCCCTGAAAAAATATCTTTCCCAACACTTACAAGCAACACAGTTATACAGCTTTAGATAGATTTGAAAAAATAAGCATGAAAAAATTTGGCAAAAAATTTTCAAATTCTGGGTATAAATAGACCATTTACCTCATATTTGGATCATTTTCACCTTACAGAAGTGGAGGAGGAACTTTTGGAGAAACAATTAACCTTCTCAAAACAGGAGCAATCAGCCATCAAATTGCATTGAATCAGTCAGGTAGGATCTTAATTCATCGTTGCCATCAATTTTGTTTCATTTTAAGAGAAAATTTTAGAAATTTAACCGTAGGAAACATTTGTTTTGATGAAACCCTCTGCGCATACGTGGGTTCATGTGGACGAACCTGCGTATGATACGCGATTGTGTGTAAAGGAAGTCGTGTATGCGCAGACCAAGAATTTAAAATATGAACCTAATGAATGATGTGATGAATTTTTGTGGTATTTCTATTAGCTGGAGGGAACGTGAACATAGTGTCATCGACAATGAAGTGATGGAGGATCAAAATTCGCTCGATATCCTTCGAAATTGTGGATTGCTCAAATTCTTCAAAATGCCAAATATGAAAATTAATGTCTGGTTGCTCCAAATGTTGGTAAGATCACTGGGAACCGGAAGAAGACTACTTCATGATATATCAAATTCCCATACGCATAAAGGTGGAATACATATATTTCATTACTAGACTCTCACGAAGAGGAGATCCAGTAGATTTTCACGGAAAGCCTTTGGGAGGGCTTAATGTGGAAGACTACGTCCAAGTCTATTGCATAGAGGGGTCTCCAAAAGTAGAGACTTAGATTGCAATCAAATATATGAAATAATTATATATGAAGATTCTCCTTTTTACCATTGGTAGGGTAGCTAGATATGTTTCCCTACATCATGTATCCAGGACTCAGATGAGCATTGTGGTAGAATGCTTGATTCACCTCTTTGATTGGTGCACAGCATTTCTGAGCAACATGAAAAGACAATTGACTTCAATCTAGAAGGGAAAAAACTAAAAAAATTTGGTATGGAACCATTTTACTAGCATTCTTCTTTGAGAGGATTCCAGGGCTTCGACCCAAAGTGATCTCTACCATCAGCAGCCCTAGAGATCCAAGAATAGGCCAGTGGACTGATCTGATGAAGAGATTAGGGGGAAGTGAAGTTCCCCGAACCACATGGGATGACGAGTTCTTCCAATGGTGGGAGGAACAAGTTATTGTTGTGGAAGATTATCCCTATGTTGGGATGGATTTTTGTGGTGATCGAGATCTAGTCCTTCCACCCGGTGCAGCATGGGGTGCAATCAGTGAGATTTCTATGTTTTATTTTTGATTATATGATTTTTTTTTGGATTTTTTAAAAATATGATAATGAAAAAAAATAGTTTTTGATTGAACTAAAATGACTTACAAGATTATTGATGATCATGGTATGGATATGGGGCCAGTCAGACCTGAGGGATACCCAAGGCATAAGCACCGCAGAGGTGAGGTGGATGCTGAAGACCCGGGTAGGACCCTCCATGTCGTGTAGAGAAACTTGGAGAGTTTGACTCACAAGTGCCTATTTCTGCAGTAGAGGACTTATCAGAGGCTATCCAGAGATGGGTAGTCAGAGTACCACAAGACTGGGTGCAGTTATTCCGCTGTGTAGCAACTTCTATTGTGTTCTATAGGAACACGAATGTTGGGCAGGGACCACAAGATTAGATATATAGATTTTACCGGATGAATGTAATATATTTTTGATACTGAACATGATCGGGCATAAGCCCTGATTTCGTAGGATAGATGGGTCCAGATTTTGTATGCTTTTTAACATTATGACGATATATATATATATATATATATAGTGATTTATATGATGTGATGACTCAAATGTATGAAAAATGAATGATGTATTTGATATATTGATTAAAATGTTGAATGATGAATATGTCAATCAATTTCTTGATTAGCCAATAAGTCTGCCATCCAATTATCAGCTTGAGGAATGTGAATTAATGTTATAAATTGAAATGATCTCTGAAAAAACGTACCCTCAAAAAAAATTGGTGAAAAAATGGTTCTCGAACCTGATATGTGTTGTTCAACTGCGAAACCATCAGCTGGGAGTCCAAGAACACTACTAACGAATCAACACATAAAGATATTTCTTCTGAGAGTAGATAAACCATTGCAGTGTATTCTGCTATGTTGTTCAAAGCAGGACCAATGCAGACACCTCTTGAAACCAACAACTTACCGAATGGATAATGAAGTACCCAAGCCGCAGAAACCAAGTTTCGGATATGTCTGCTAGTACCATCAGCAAAACCAAAATGACTCATGACATCCAACACAACCTGCCAAATCAGATCAAATGCATCATAATCACATCAAAAACGAAAAACTCAAATATGTACAATATATATATATATCTATATATATATATATATATATATATATATATATATATACAAAAAGAAAGATGATAGGCCAAAGCCTAGGCATAATACTTTTTCAAATAGAGCCCATTTCTGGGCTCCGTAAACTCATTTCCGTCAAAATCAACCAAGTCATAAGCTCCTTTTTTGAGGACCTTTTTAACGATGAAAGGGCCATACCACATAAATTTAAACTTGCCTACTCCTAGGGCATCCTTCTCTTGGGCATAAACCAAGACAAGGTCTCCTTCAGAGAAAACCCTAGGTTTGACTAATTTATCGTACTGAACCTTTATCTGTTTCTTCTATGCCTCATTCATTGTGGTGACATCTCGACGCTACTCATTGAGATGTTCCAGGTGAAGGAGACATTCTTCAAGACTGGAGGTATCAGGAAGAAACTGTACAGCTAACTTAAGAGAAGGAATTTCACATTCAATGGGAAAGATAGATTCCAACCCATAAGCTAGTTGAAACGGAGTAAAACCAGTTGCAGTTTTGACTGACATCCGGTATGCCCAAAGCGCAGGATACAAAATAATGTGCTAATTGGATCGAGCTTTATCAATTGTCCGTTGAAGAATGGTCTTCAAGGATTTGATTACAGCTTCCACCTTCCCATTGGCTTGAGGATAATATGGATATGGGTGCTCCTGCCAAAAACCTAGTTTCAGAGCCAATTCAGCCATCATGTTGTTCTAAAAATGACTGCCATGTTCAGTGACAATCTCTTTGGGAATACCAAAGCGAGAAATGACTTGATTGAAGAGGAAAAGAGTTGTTGTTTGACCATCATTCCGAAAAGTAGGCATAGCCTCGACCCAATTTTTAAAGTAGTCTACGGCTACAATAATGTACTTGTGATCTTTAGGCAGTGTCAAGTATTATAATAAATTCCCCACTTTGTAAAGGGGCCGAAAGTGATGACAAGAAAGAGTGGAGTTGGATGAGCGCGCATCTTTCGAGTATAGACCTGACACGACTAACACTTTTTCACCGCTTCCATACAATATTTGAAAATTGAAGGCCAAACGTATCCTGCACACAATATTTTGTGGGCTATATCAAGCCCAGATAAATGACCACCACAAGCTCCATTGTGGCAATCATTCAGCACAACCTCAGCTTCTTCAAGATTTAAGCACCGCCTAAGGATTGAATCAACCCCGCAACGATATGAAGTGTCACCAATTATTAAGTAACTTTTAGCTAGGTGACGTAATTTATAGTGCTCATCTTTCGAAAAATTTGAGGGAAACTTCGTTGTCTGGAGATATACTATAAGATCCCCATACCAAGGATCCTATGAAGAAATGAGAAAAAGATATTCATCTGGGAAGGATTCATCATAAACCATCTCTTCTCCACAGGGAAACTCAGAAATGAATTCCGCAAAAACCAATGATTTCTTGGACTTGGCAGACATAAACTCAAGATCAAATTCCTACAAAATCACAATCCATCGATTGTATTTCCCCCCAATCACTCGCCTACTAAAATGGATTGACTGCTACCAAAACATAGGTTTTTCGAAGAAGAATATAATGTCTGAACTACTGCACAGCATGGAGAGCCTCCAAAGCAAGCTTTTCTATCGGAGAGTACCAGAGTTCAACTCCTACCAGGCCTTGACTAAGGTAGTATATAACATGCTATAAAAGAGTATCTTCTTCCTGAACCAAAATGGTAGATTCTACTGCTGCGTGATACAAAAGGAAATCTCTGCTATAATCAGGTGGACTCAAGAGAGGAGCAGAGGTCAATGCTTTTTTGAAAGAATCAAATGAGCATTGAGAAAATTCATCCCAAAAGAATGGGACTCCTTTCTTTAATAATCTCATAAACCCTTTCGTAATCTTGGCATAATTTACGATAAATCCCCGCAGAAAATTATATTTTCCTTGTAGACTTTGAAGTTGATGAATTGAAGACAGGGGAGGCAATTGAAGTATTTCCTCAACCTTGAAGGGATCTACCTGAATCCCTTCCGTAGACACAATAAATCCCAACAACCGACCAGATGTGACCGCGAAAACACACTTGTTCGGATTCAACCGAATTTTGTAATACCGACATCTTTCAAATACCTGACGGAGGTGATAATGATGATCAATTCTCTTACGAGAATGAGCAGCTAAATCATCCAAATATGCCTCGATAATATGCTTGATGTCGTGGAAGGCATAGGACACAGCCCGCTGAAAAGTAGCTCTAGAATTTTTAAGGCCAAAAGGCATCTTCTTGTAAGAAAAAGTACCCCAGGGACAAATAAATGCAGTCTTATGCTGATCTTCAGGAAGAATAGTAATTTGATTATATCCATAGAAACCGTCCATGAAGGATAAAATCTCATTTCCTGCACACTCATCGATAATCTGATCTATAAACGGTGTGGGGCAGTTATCTTTAGGACATGCTTTATTTAGGTCCCTGAAATCAATGCAAACTCAAATTTTTCCTTGTTTATTATCCATAGGAACTGGATTCGAAACCCATTCTATTAAAGGAACAGGAAATATGAACTCTGACTTAAGCATCTTCTCCACCTCATCTTTGATAGTTGCTACCTTCCTAGGGTTGACTGGACAAATATTTTTCCTAACAGGCTTAGAATTTTCGTACACCTTGATCTCATCCTAGAAAATAGATGGATCTATACCCGGCATTTCCTCATAAGACCAAGCGAACACATCCCTAAACTCTCAAAAGAGATCGGTATAAATTTGAACCTCTTTAGGGGAACATTCAGCTCCGATGAAAACATTCTCTATAACGTTGGGATTTCTAGAAATGTTCACCGAGATAGTAGGAGAAATCACAACCATGTTCCCTTCAGCAAAAACCTGTGCTGGTGCTAAAGGGTTCAGGACTAGGTGAATAGGACCAGAAAACTGAGGGCTAGGAAAACCTGATTCAACTTCTCTCAAATCTGGTAGAAAGTAAGACCGATGATGCAAATCATCCCAAGGTCTCTCTACACCAGTCATTGCTTCCAGGATGGCCTCTTCAGATGGAAGAGTGGTATCAAGACAACCCTGGGTTAAAGATGAACTAAGGTTGCAAGCCGGAGCCACATCTCCATCCAATTCCTCCGGTGAAAGAGAAATTGGAATGGATTCTGCAGAGTCAACAATAGATCTATAAGAAATCTCAGTTGCAGACATTGGAAATGCCATTCCACCCACTTGACCTTCTGCTAATTTGGAGGTAGGAGAAGGTAAGGTCCAAGGGTCCGAAAAATAATGAGTTCTGAAGAACTCTCTTCGAATGGGAGCCCTGGAGGATGAAATTGCATTAATATGAACCGAGGGAGGTGGAAGATCAAAAGTACCCATCAAAGAAGAATACATTCCAACCCCCAAATTCTCAACAGGTGCCTTGGTATCATTCACCAAGGGAACGGTTGAGTCAGAAAATGCATTCTGATCTACAAGAGAACAATCCATTTGGTCAATTGTGATGATTCTCCCTTCATGAGGGAAACAAAAAATACGAAATAAAGAGGATGCAATAGCATCCATCTCATAGATCCAGTTTCTCCCCAACAAAAGGTTATACTCTAAGCTTGCATCGACTATCTCAACTTCAATATTAACAGTTTTGCCCCCAACACAGATGGGCAAAGCCGGAACAATACCATGTGGCCTGTGAGAATGATCATCAAACGCAATCAGAAGAGTGGCTGAAGGAACAGATGCGGGAAATCCAATAGCCTTCCAGCATGCAAGAGACATTACACACGTGGAAGCACCTTAATCAACGACCATTCAAAAGATATTACATTTTCGATAACTCGATCTAATATGGAAAGCCATATGATGAGGGAGTCCCTTTTTAAAATTAGATATATCAAATGTAATCATAAGAGAGTTTTTTGGATCTACAGCCCCAATAGTAGTGAGCAAAGAACTTCGCTGAGCAGGACAAGACTAGAGCACCTCTAATGCATACATAGCACAAGGACTCTGAGCCAGATCTTCTACAATGGAGTAGTTATGAGCAGCCTTGGCATTTGGATTAATCATCGTGTGTTTTGAAGATGCCTTCGGTATCCGAGGTATATGCTCAATAGTAGGCTTCGTAATATGAAGTGGTTCGACACTATCATGAGTACCCTTAGCCTTCGAAGACTCAACTTTGTCATAATCACAAGATATTGTAGTGATATCTGCGTGAGCACTCGTCATATATATGTTTGATAGAATTTCCCCTTCCTATATGCCCCTAGAGGGAGCCCCAGTATTTTGATTTGCGCCAGCAATCAATTGCTGCCTTTGGGGAAAAGGGTTTGTTAGCACATCCTGGGAACTAGAAGAACCCTGTTGAGCTAACAAGCATTGTGCATCCTGAATTTTAGGGAAAAGGTACGTAATATGGTCTCCAGTGCACAATTTGCATGGAAACTTTACTTTCCTCTTCTTTTCCTTTTGACCCTCTCTAACATTATCATTGGTTTTGTTTGCATTCCCCTTCCCATCCTTGCCTTTCTTTTTGTTATTCTATCCTTTCTTCTTCCCATCAGATTGTCGATTTCATTTGGGGTTAGAATTCTGGACAGCATTAATTGCCAAGGATTGAGAAGGGGTAGGCACTGAAGGCACAACCTGACCAGAAGAAGATTGTATAGACAACTATTGTAATTGACTAAGTAGGTTAGTTGCACCGCTATCGATCGACCCAATAAGCCCATCACCATGAGGACTGGGTTTAGTTTTAGACAAGTCCAATTTGGAGTGAGGAGAATCCAGAAAATTTTTATTGAGGACCCCAAACTAAGAATAAATCAATTCCAATTGTTGAGCCCTGAAAAATAGCCTACTCTTCAGAAAATACCCCTGAAAGGGATACATATTTAGAAATATCTGGCTGCAAAGACTTCAAAAACCATTCCAGAAGGAATTAATTTGGAATATGGGCTTTAATGAGCCTCTTCCTTCTGCGCCATTCCTGAATATGATCAGAAATGTGAGTTGCCTTATATTGCTGAAAATTAGCCAAGAGGTCAGTCCCAGCATCATAATGGACAGGTAACTGAAAGTGGTTTAAGAACATGGTAGCCAAATCTCCAAAAGTGCAAAAAATGCCCCCAGTTAACTCAATATACCACCTGGTTGCATTTCCAATTAAGCTGCATTGAAATAACCTCAACCTAATCGAATCGTCAATCAGGAAGTTGGATGAACACCATAAATGGAAAGTGGTGATATTCTCTGCCAGATCCTCTCCATTCTTCCCTTCAAACTTTGGAATTTCTAAGGGGAGTTTGGTGGGGACCGAAGGCCATCCTGGACTATACCGAATCAGATTGTTAGTCAATTTCGACAAATCTAGCAATTTTAACGTTGCCAGAAATGGTAAAAGAGGAGGAGCTTGGGAATTCCATCCTCCAAAGGAAGGATTCCCAACATTCTGAAAAGAATACCCTAGATTTTTTGAGGCACCAGGTTGCCAAAAATTGTTCGTAGAGAATTTTGGGCCATAGTAAAATCCTTGTGACCCAAAATTCATAGAAATACCCGCCCCCCCCCCCCCAACATGGAGTTACTATAAATAGAACCATTTCCCCCCACTGAGATAGTGAATGGAGAGGAAACCCCTTGATAAGGGTTCCAGGAATTTGCAGACAGAGAAAAGGCCTGTGAAGTACTCGATGAAGATAAAGGATCATTCCCTTGCTGACCAGCGAGAAACTAATTCCCCGCTCCCATCGCTATAAAAATAGGGTTCCAACCTGTAAAGGTATTAGAACTTTGGCCTTTAGACCATGGATTGAAACCCTGAGTCTGAGAAGCAAAATGTAAAGATCCTAAGGAAGGGGTCGAATGAGGTATATGCCCACTCCCAAAGGGGAACCCTTGAAAAGAAGTTGATCCACAAGCCATAGAAGGTATGGGTGCAGATGTAGCTGAAGCACTAGAAAAGGAGAAAGAAGGAATCCCACTAGTGGGCATTCCAAAAGAAAAGGGACCATATTGTGAAGCATGTGCTTGGGTGTGACCAGAGCCAAAAATAGCAGTAGTAGAAGTGATCGCAGATACAAAAATAGTGCCCCCTCCTTCTATCGAAAGAGGGGTCTTAACACTTGCAGCACTCACAACTGAAGCTATGTTCAAAAGGTGCGAATATGAAGGATAAGGACTTGCGAGTCTTTGAGACTCGGGTCCAATGTATTGAATGATGAAAGGATGATCAGAAAGAAGAGGAGATGGAAGAGACTCAGCAGGCTGAGGAACTTATTCTACCTCTACCTCTTCTGCAGGAAATAAGACTCTTGAGATGAGTGATGCGCTCCTCTCTGAACTGACACCAACACCAGAACCACCCAGAGAAACAACAAGCCCTGACGGAGGATCTCTCTCCGCTGCATCTGAAACCACCGAGTGAAAATCACACTCCAAATTACTCCTACGCCTTCTTGAAGAAGGCTTAGCACTCACGGGAGACAACCCATGAAGCCTCCTTGATCGACAAGGCGATCGGTTAGCCACTTTAAGAGATTTATTTTAGACTCAAAAAATATGTGAAGCTAAGAAATATAGGAGCAAATAGCACTCTCTAAAAATTTCCTAAGATCCATCGAAACAAGAAACTCTCAAGTATTTCCGCTCCGGGTGATGAGGACCAGACACCAAAATACAAGAAAACGAAATAATAGGACCTTATGAAAGCATTCTGGGGTAATTATGAACTGAATCTACTAGCGAAGGTAACAGAAATAGTTACGCTAACCTCCTAACAATAGCCTTTGCCGGTGCAAGTGCCCAAGCTTCGCAAGGGCACCCTCCAGAAGTACTGATGGAAGTGATGCAACGTCTACCTCAGGTACCACAGGTATTCCCCCCCGCAGTCACCTATGCGGTCCCTAGGATAGGAAACTATGGGCACCAATCCATATCGGCAGCTGGGCGGAACAGTCTTAGATCAAGATTCAGCAAATAGGAGAAGGGGTATCTCTCTTCTCTGCCTTCACTATCCCTTACGCTTGACTCTCTCGAGGAGAGCTTCCCCGGTCCACTTAACAGTGTTGGATTTCACTCATTAATCAACTTCTATGTTTAACAGTTTCAGTGGCCTTGGAGATTTAACTCTCCACTCACCTAATCCAAGGCCCTACAACCTAGCTAGTTGGTGTAAAATTAATGACAATGATACAAAAACTACTAGTTTTTTTTAATTATATCGCTTATTTTATATGGGATATTAATTAAGTCAGAGGTGCATGGAAGAGAAACTGATGGTGTTTGTAAGACACAGAAGAAACCAATGAAAACCAAACTAAATGAAAATGCAATGATTTCCTTTCGATGAAGAGTTATTTCTACTCAGGTTCTATGAAACTAATAAAAAAAAGAAAAAAAATTCTTTTCAGGCACTCACAACTCATAAATTTATGAAAAAGACTAAAAAATGCTTGAATGCACTTAAATGAAAACTACCAATGAAATGCAAATTCTAATATGCTAGTTCTAAAGAAGAAAAAAGGGAGTCTTGTAATATCCCAAAATATGGATGCAGCAATACATGAACACAAAACTGGAAATAGCACTGTTAAATCAACTTATGAAATGTGTGAGGAACACATAGCCATAAAATGAATGTTACAGCAGCAAAAATCTGATCCACTGTATCATCCCAAAGTGGAGAAATGCAGCAATATAGACCATAAAAATGTTATCTTTAGGAAATTATGTTATAACTATGAGAAATAACTCAAGGATCCCTTTGTTTATGTATTATGGAACTCACATCCAGAAGGGGATCAGAAACAAATTCCTTTTGATGTGTTAAACAGATCTCCCGGTCCCAATATGGCTTAAAAATGCCCTAATCGCATGACTTAATCTATACAGAGTTTTCTGAAGCATGCATAGCGTAATTTTATGAGGGTTTCTGCTACAATATAATGGAAATAAAATATCTAGAGTTTATTACATCAATGCATGAATAGAAATGGATATCTAGCTCCTTTTACACATTAAGAAGATAACCTGTCAAGGGTTTCATGAAAGCACAAGTACACAATGTTAGATCTACAGATCTACATCTGAAATAACGCAGTCTACTAAAGCTCTGATTACATACAGCTGAATAATACAATAAATGAAGGAGGATCCTTCTTACAAGCTTTCTGGGAGAAGGGTTGGCCCTTTCCCTAAGAAAGTAGCTCAATATTGAGGGGTTTAACCCTCACACTGCAACACTACAAGAAATGACGTAGTTCCTGCAAGGGACTGCGCTGTAGGTGATGGGAGTACTTTGGCCAAGTGCCAAGATATGAAAATCTACTCTAGAATCTCCTTTGTTGATCTTCCAAAGGAATGGAGGCTCCCTCCTCTGAAAAAACAAGCTTCGGAAGTGGTGTTGTGAACCCCCACTGCAACACCCTGCAACACAACGTTATACTGCTGCAGAAATAATGTTGTAGCTGAAGGAGGATGCTTGGCCTCAAGCCTAGATGTGGATAAATTCAATACAAGCTCCTTCAAAAGGCCTCTCAAGAAAGGAGAAGGAATTCCAAATAGGAATTCCTTGTCTTAAGTAGCACGGCAATCTCAACTAAATAGTTGGAGAAAGCAGAATAGTCATGCAGACCAAAATCCAATAATCAAATCATAAACTATCTTTCTATGGCTGCCTTGTCCTCCTTTTAAACATGTGTGGGCCTTCTTACCTTGGGCCCCACTCATTAGGGTTTCCTTCACCAAGGAATCTTCCTCCTACTTGCATTGTGTTGTCTCTGGATGATCTCTTCCTCTCATACTAGCGTTGGTGACTTGGTCAAACTTGAACTTGTCCACATGCATTTGTCCATGTTCACACATGAGAGTGTAAAATACAACTAGCATTATGATCCCTTTTCACACTATGAGGGATTTTATTCTTATTTCTGAAATGTATGGGCCTCCTTACCCATTTATTCATCTCCTAAGTGATATCAGCAAAATTCAATATTCCAATTTGTTGTATGCAAATTTTGGAATATTACAAGTCTCTAGGGAAACCAAAGGTTCAATCCCTTTTTGACATTCAACAAGGCTAGTTCCAAATCAGAACTCCTATGTATAAAAATGCCAAAATGTACTTGACATAAAAGAGGGAAATCAAGAGCAGAATTCCTTCCAAACCAAGCCACAAACCGAAGACTAGAAACTTGACCAAAAGCTTCAAAAGATCAAAAAGAAACCTTCAACAAAGATGGAATAAAAAATCAAGGGAAAACGCAAAATGTTTTTTGGGATTTTCAATTTATCAAAGAAAGAAAACAGATTTCAAGAAGACAAATGAAACTATCTAGAAAATAAATCAAGCAAACATGAATTCCAATCAAAGGCTTCAAATTACTCAAGCCAACCATGCAACTTTCGTAGAGGGTCTTATCCGAGCTAAAAGAAGCAAGAAACTCAATCAATCAACTCGGTACAATAGCACAATCTTGCAGCTAACAGCAAATCCCAAAAATAAAAAAGATATCTTTCAAAAATTGCAACAAGACAAGTCTACGAAATCAAGAAAACCAACTACACCAAGAAGGAAAAAATCAAATGCGAAGCAACGCATAAGGCCAAGAAGAGAAAACGAGTAAGAGCTCGATCATTTCTGAATGTTCAAAATAGCCAAGAATCTTCAGAAAAAGATCTCGATGCTCAAGCTGTGATTGCAAACACACAAAACAAGGATTTCACCAAATGGCTAGGTTTTCATTCAAGCAAGAGAGAAACAGATAAAAATTCACTTCAAACACAGTCCAGAGACCTTCAAGATACTATAGGAATAGCTCAACACAGACAAATAAGACCACTGGGGCTAGAAACTAAAACTTTCAAATTTTCCCAGGCATACGGGCTTTTTCAGAGGGAAACAAGCATGCATACGCAACTGTAACAAAGTAAACTCGCGTATACGTGGGTCCCTTTGCAAAAAATAGCGTGTATACGCGACTGTGTAAAGAAAAAACTACGTATGTAAACAAGAATAAGGAAAAAACAAAAAATCAAGCCTGATTAGGAGACCAGGTCTTCTGTCTAACTAAAAAAGGACTTCCTAGACTGAAAAAAGTGATAGAAACTGTTGGGAACCCACAAGACAGATGAAACAACCCAAATGGGAAATCACAAGAATGTGATCCCCAGTGGAGTCGCCATTTCTGTTTCAAGAATTAATACCCTAAAGGTCTTGGGTTGACAACCTTCACAAATCAGGGGCATGTCATTCAAGAAGGACTCGCTTTAACCAACTTCTACACTGAAAAATAGATACTACTAGTTGCAGAACTTACCTGAAAGTCCCTCGGTTGATGTAGATCCCGTTGGGTGTAAAACCCTTGCAAAAATTGTGCTCCAAAACCTGTAAATCCAAAAAGAACGGACATAGAAACCTAGTTGTACAGCATATATAGTTCCTAGATGTTAGTGAAAGCCATGTATAATATCATGAAAACAATATGAAATATTCAATTACTGATTATTACACATATATAAATCATCATAAACACATAAATATCGAGAACAAGATGGCTCTTCTTATTATGAATGGCACTTACAGTAATCAAAACATGGAGAGATCACCTGAATCCTGCCACAGCCTTCGAGCATACTGTCCTCTGGATCTGTCCAACCCTAGCCTCGCAAGAATTCTTACAAGATGTGTGCACAATAGATGTCATATAGGGTGATGAACATCTCAAGGAAACATGGGTTTCCTGAATATACCTAGGAAGTGCAGGAGGCATGGGAATATCAGACTTGAATAGGGCTCCAACAGAGTATAATATCATATATTTTCTCTCTCCCTCAGGCCATACCTTTGAGGGGATTTTATACTCCCTCAAATTAGTTTCTGCAGTTAGGAGCAGTTAGGCCATGGGCTGGGGTGGTTGAATTACTAGAATAACCATCAAACCCGCCTCAAATATAGGGAATTTATATGTTTTTTAATAATTAAAAAGGTATACGCGGATCTCTATGAATGGACTCGTGTGTATATGCGAAAAAGTCTGGGCAGAGTCACGTATGAGTTTTAAGATACTATTTTTTTATAGAAAATATTCAAGTCTGAGGGAAAGGGTTCCCAAGGCAAAAATTTAAATCATCAAGTACATGAAGGTGAGAAATGACACTATAACATATACCCCCTAATATATGAGGTCAGAAGGGGTACATGATGGTCTAAATGTATTATGTGCATAGAAAGAACCTTGCAAGGACTAGAGAGGACTTCACCAGATTTTAGCCTGCCAAAAAACAAATGAGAGAAATCAAAGAGATAGCTCATGTTTGAGGCGGGCATACCCATGCTTAGTGAAATAAAATCATGTCCGCATATGAAATATAGAGCAGATCCAAAATGTATACAAGTATAGTTGAATAAATGTAAAGTACACAATGAATCATCTGATCACTGATCACTGCCCAGAAGTACAAGTCAAAATCAGGTCCAAGTATCACATATAGAATACTGATCAATGATGTTACAATAGATATCTGATCACAAAAGTCACAACTGAATCTCCAATTACCAAATCATAAGTGGTGGAACAAATGGTACAACACGCAACTCAGGAGCCAACATATAAGATGCTGCTATGGTGAAACTGCAACATATAGGGTGTACGGTGTCATTGGCAGAAAACTGAAGAAGTTGTCTAAGTGAACCGAATCATGCTGATGCAAACCCGAGGTCTTCACCGATCACTATGGAACAATTCTACACAATGGGAATAAATGAGTTGAAGTTGACCATGTGAGAAATCGTTTGATTAGCGGTCATTAATGTATACCGCTAACAAATGCGAGACAACCCACCGATAATGATAATGAGTGTCAAGGTGCCCCAATACAATCCAACAAGTGTGAATAAATGAGTTGAAGTCGAACACTTGAAAGAATCCACCAATTAGGAGGCAATGATGTATCCTCATTGTCGATGGTGAAGAATCTGCCACTGATGACTACAAACCCTAAGGTACTAACAAAAGGACTCTAGACCTTATTCTGAGAGCAATGACTCAGAGTCGAAGAGAAAAGATCTGCTGGAAGGAAGGCATTAAGGCATCCCACATCAGGTCCAGTGCGAGTGTAACCTATAGGCCAAAATTTGGAAGGAATCAGACAAAGTAAAATGAAATAACCAACACGAAGTACGTTTCCATCATGCACAAGATGAAGCTAGCGCACGGCAAAAACCCTCTAAACCAACCAATAATGAAAGCTGACAAAGAGGCGAGATATCCACCAATAGGGTCAAATGGAAATCAAGGTACTGCACGAATCCCAGGTGTGATAATGTAAGCTGATGTCGAACACAAGGGAAACCACTCAATCAAAGACCCATGATGATGATCAAATGCTGAGCACAAGGTCACCTATTAATGATGTAAATAGGTCCAGGGTGCAACTTTAGGTTTTCTCTTAGAGCAATATGTCATAGTCGATAAGAGACAAACTCACCAATAAGAAGTCAATGGAGACCTTCTCAAACCACCATGAGCATAGGACCAAACATTTGATGTGATAGAAAAATACATTGACAAGACTGAGAAGGTTGACTTAAAAATGAGTCAAGAGACACCGCAGATAGGCCGACTCACGTTAACTTCCCTTGAACAAAAGCACAACTCATGTTGACTATGGCAGCAAATGATAACTTTGTATAAGTTTGTCATGCAAGAGGCATGAACAAACCCTCCATATGATTGGAAGAGATAACCAACTAGGGGAGAATTGACGCATGTGACAAGGTTATGGCTTCTCCTAAGTCAAAATTAAAACCATCCCAAATGAAGGAAAGACGTAGTTTTTTGTGCTTTGTTCAAGGGCGACAAAACTGACATTGTAGTTGCCATCAAAATATAAAGTAATATCCCATTCCCGCTCTTTTTCACATATTTAATTTTTTTGTCTTTTTCATGTTCAAAGCCTGAAAAAAGAATAAAAGAATGCTATAGTACAATGGATAGAATGAGTATCATAAAACAGATGCACTAGTTCCGAGGATAGGAACAATCCTATGCTCAATTCAAGGTGGCAGAAACTGGTAAGTGATACTCAGAGGAGTGTTCCATCCATGGGTAACAAGGTGACAAGTAGTGGTAGCTAAGTGATTGCATGGTTAACTTGTACAGAAATTCATGGTCAACAGATGGCTTAAACATTGAGTCCAAATGAAGCCGTCTAAAGACCAAGATAAACAAGTAGTCAATATGCAATGCAGAAATACAACTCGACAACCAAAAGGCAGCCTCTAGGATAATAGCCAGAAAAAAATGATAGTGAAGAAGAATAAGAATGAAGCTTCAACATATATGTCATGGCAGAACTAAAGAGGACTCCCGAGCCTACAACAATTGCAACATGGGCGACAAATGTTAGCAAGGAACTAACTAAGAAGCCCATGTAAAGGAAGGCTCTACCACCAAGTCATGATTAAAAAAACAGAGAGTGAAATGGGTTAAGTACTCATGACAAGATGGGATCGACCCTACGGAAAGGGATCAGAATGGAGGCTAGTATGCAGAATGTAATGGAAATTGGATTCCCTAACATATATGCCAGTTCGGAATCATATACCTGCCATGACAGGTCAGCGGTCATGGATCTGAAGAAATTGGAAAAAAAATATCAACTTTAGTAAAATGTCCCTGAAAAAATATATTTCCCAACACTTACAAGCAACACGGTTATATAGCTTTAGATAGATTTGAAAAAATAAGCATGAAGAAATTTGGCAAAAAATTTCAAATTTTGGGTATAAATAGACCATTTACCACATATTTGGAACATTTTCACCTTGCAAAAGTGGAGGAGTAACTTTTGGAGCAAAAATTCCCCTTCTTGGAACAGGAGAAATCAGCCCTCAAATTGCGCTGAATCAGTCAGGTAGACTCTTAATTCATCTTTTCCATCAATTTCACTTCATTTTAAGAGAAAAATTTAGAAATTTGACTGTAGGAAACATTTGTTTTGATGAAACCCTCTGCGCATACATGGGTTCGTGTGGACAAACCTGCGTATGATACGCAACTGTGTGTAAAGGAAGCCACGTATGCGCAGACCGAGAATTTAAAATATGAACCTAATGAATGATGTGATGCATTTTTGCAATATTTCTATTAGCTAGAGGGAATGTGAACATAGTGCCATCGATAATGAAGTGATGGAGGATCAAAATTCGCTTGACGTCCTTTGAAATTGGGGATTGCTCAAATTCTTCAAAATGCCAAATATGAAAAGTAATGTCTGGTTGCTCCAAATGTTGGTAGACCACTGGGAACTGGAGGAATACTGCTTCATGATAGATAAAATTCCTATACGCATAGAGGTGGAAGATATATATTTCATTACTGGATTCTCATGGAGAGGAGATCTAGTAGATTTGCATGGAAAGCCTTTGGCAGAGCTTACTATGGAAGACTATGTCCAAGTTTATTGCGTAGAGGGGTCTCAAAAAGTAGGGACTAAGATCAAGGATTTGAAAGAATTATATATGAAGATTCTCCTTTTTACCATTGGTAGGGTAGTAGGATCTGCTTCACTACATCAGGCATCTAGGACTCAGATGAGCATTACGGTAGAATGCTTGATTCACCTCTTTGATTGGTGCACAACATTGCTGAGAAACATGAAAAGACAGTTGACTTCGATCTGGAAGGGAAAAACTAAAAATTTTGGGTATGGAACCATTTTAATTACATTCTTCTTTGAGAGGATTCCAGGGCTTCAATCCAAAGTGATCTCTACCATCAGCAGCCCCAGAGATCCAAGAATAGCCCGGTGGGCTGATCTGATGAAGAGATTGGGGGGAAGTGAAGTTCCTTGAACCACATGGGATGACAAGTTCTTCCAATGGTGGGAGGAACAAGTTATTGTTATGGAAGACTATCCCTATGTTGGGATGGATTTTCGCGGTGATCCAGATCTAGTCCTTCCACCCGATGCAGCATGGGGTGCAATCAGTGAGATTGCTATGTTTGATTTTTGATTATATGATTTTTTTTTTTTGGATTTTTTCAAAATAAGATAATGAAAAAAAATAGTTTTTGATTGAACTCAAATGACTTACAAGATTATTGATGATCATGATATAGATATGGGACCAGTCAAACCTGAGGGATACCCAAGGCATAAGTGCCGCAGAGGTGAGGCGGATGCTGAAGACTCGGGTAGGACCCTCCATGCCATGCAGAGAAACTTGGAGAGTTTGACTCTCCAAGTGCCTATGTCTGCAGTAGAGGACTTACCAGAGGCTATCCAGAGACGAGTAGTCGGAGCACCACGAGACTCGGTGTGGTTATTCCGTCGTGTAGCAACCATTATCGTGTTCTATAGAAACATGAATGTTGGGCAGGGACCATGGGATTAGATATATATATTTTATCAGATTACTGTAACATATTTTTGATATTGAACATGATCAGGCATAAGCCCTAATTTTGTAGGATAGATGGGTCCAGATTTTGTATATTTTTGAACACTTTGACGATATATATCGATTTATATGATGTGATGACTCAAATGTATGAAAAATGAATGATGTATTTGATATATTGATTAAAATTTTGAATGATGAATATGCCAATAAATTGCTTGATTAACCAATAAGTCTGCCATCCAATTATCAGCTCAAGGAATGTGAATGAATGTTATAAATTGAAATTATCTATGTAACAAATGTACCCTCAAAAAAAATCGGTGCAAAAATGGGTCTCGAACCTGATATGTGTTGTTCAACTGCAAAACCACCAACTGGGAGTCCAAGAACACTACTAACGAATCAACACCTGAAGATATTGCTTCAGAGAGTAGATAAACCACTACAATGTATTTTTCTACGTTGTTTGAATCGGGACCAATGCATACACCTCTTGAAACCAACAACTGATCGGATGGATAATGAATTACCCAAGTTGCGAAAGCCAAATTCAGATATGTCTACTAGCACCATCAGCAAAACCAAAATGACTCGTGACATTCAACACAACCTGCCAAATCAGATCAAATGCATCATAATCACATCAAAAACCAAAAACTCAGATATGTATAGAAAACAAAAAATATATACAAAAAGCAAGATGCTAGGCAAAAGCCTGGGCATAATACTTTTTCAAATAGAGCCCATTTATGGGCTTCGCCAACTCATTTCTGTCAAAATAAAACAAGGAATAAGTTCCTTTTTTTAGGACCTTTTTAACGATGAAGGGGCCATACCACATAGATTTAAAATTTCCTGCTCCTAGGGCATCCTTCTCTTGGTCATAAACCAAGACAAGGTCTCCTTCGGAGAAAACCATAGGTTTGATTTCTTTATCGTACTGAACCATTATCCGTTTCTTATGCACCTCATTCATCGTAGCGGAATCCCGACGCTGCTCATCAAGATGTTCCAGGTGAAGGAGAAGTTCTTCATGACTGGAGGTGTCAGGAAGAAGCTCTATAGCTAACTTAAGAGAATAAATTTCACATTCAATGGGAAAGATATATTCCAACCCATAAGCTAGTTGAAACGGAGTAAAACCAGTTGGAGTTTTGACAGACATACGGTATGCCCAAAGCGCAGGATACAACATAATGTGCCAATTGGATCGAGCTTTATCAATTTTCCGCTGAAGAATGGTCTTCAAGGATTTGTTTACATCTTCCACCTACCCATTGGCCTAAGGATAATATGAAGATGAGTGCTCCTACCGAAAACCTAGTTTCAAAGCCAATTCAGCCATCATGTTGTTCTGAAAATGACTGCCATGATTAGTGACAATCTCTTTGGGAATACCAAATTGAGAAATGACTTGATTGAAGAGCCCAATCCAATCCTATGAGAACAGGGTAGGGGTCTACATCTTCTATAATCTGAATGACCTCAAATTCAGCTTGAACTTTAAACCTTGTGATATCTACCACGATCTTTGATAGTCTTCCCAGCGATATAAACTTTTGTTGATTGGCCATGCGCAGCTGGATAGTGGACCATTCTAACTTAGGTTCTCCCATTCACTGCCAAGTTTGTTTGGGAAGTACATTCACATATGAGCCTAGGTCTAAAATAACTTGATCCATTTCATAATCACCAATATGTGCTGTTAGCCACATTTCCCTACTAGTGTGTTTCTTATGTTTGTATAGTCTGTGCAATTCCTTAACTTATAGCGGTGGATTATTTTTCTCTGCATAGCTATATATTAAAGCTTGAAGGTTTACTATGACCCGTTGGTTGCGCAACAGCTTCATACATGCCTGCAAGAATGGTTTTACCTCATCCTCGGCTTTGAGGTTTGCGGGGGTTTGTGAGGTAGATGCTTCATTCATAGCAATTTCTTGGTGAGTTGCGACAAAGGTTTCCTTCTCCTTCTGCAGGTCCAAACTGTCTTGTCTAGTGGCTGCTTTCCAAATAAGAGGCTCAGCCACAGCTTTTTCCCGAGCTCCCTCGGTGGCCATACCGCTGCGCGTAATGACATTAATGCTTGGTTCTTCGTCTCAAGCTGTTAGCCCCCCTATAGATTTTTGACAAAACAGGGGGCTAGATTTGTTGTTGAGCCCTCAAGGAATGCATCTCCCCGAAGACACATCCTCCTTGAGGTCTCCTATGCCTTTGCCTTTGATAAATTTTTCCCCATGCAGAGCTCTCCATGTGGCCCCTATTTTCCCCTCCACAAAGTCCCCTTTCTATCCCGATTTCCCTCCAAATTTCCCTTTTAAATCCTGCCTTCACCTTTTGTTATGCCATTTTCCCCCTTTATGCCCTTATTGTTACCCTCTTTAGGCCTTGGAATGCATTTAAAATGGCTTAAAATCCCATTTTCCACATTATAATAGGCCTAGCCCCTCTTCTGCTAGCCCCCTCGCACCTTTTCCTCCAAGTGACTTGGCATCGGAACCACCCGCCAGCGCTGAAAGCGCCTATCTCCAAAGTGTATCGGGTGCAATATCGACTGTTGATCTTATTGATCGGACGGTGATCGTTGACCTTGCAACCCTTCGCGTTTCCTCATTATAACCCCGACAAGGCGATCGTCCTTCATCTAAATTGTAATCCGACGGTTTGGAGTTCGCCCGCCCCTGCGGTCCCTACCAGCGCGCCCATCCGAAAACAGCCTGGTTTTCATCGCACCACCATCCGAGAGCTGGCGGTATGTTCCCATTAGCCAGTGATTCCATACAGCGATTGACGCGTGGCTCCTGTACGGTTTCAAAACCGCTTGTCCATCGCGCATCAACTTTTGACTCAGGACGCCCATCGATATTCATATCAGCCGTTAGATCTTGGGCGCCTCATCCAAAGGTCATTAATCAACGAAGCTGCGTGGGTTTTAAACCATAGCCATCGTACCCCTAGCCCACCATCTGTTGCCCTCCGACGCATCCACCGCCATTGATCTCCGCCACGATCGGATGGTCCAGATTTTTTTTCCTTCCATTGACTATTCCGCCACCAACTATTTCCGCCACGTCACCTCCACATGTCCACAGTATGGTCTCCCTCTAGTTTCGTATATTTGTTCATAGGTTAGGTTTATTAAGGTCTTCATTCATTTTGCCGCCACGCCACCTCCCGACTGTAATCCATGTCGTTTTCACCACACTATGGGTCTTCCACGATGTTTTTTCCATTTTCCCAGTCTGTGCAGTAAGTCCAGCCTTCCCGTTGCATCCACCACCACCATGGTTTTCTTAACATGTTTTCTTATTGTGCAGGGTTTCCAGAGAGGTGAAAATCTGCCATACTTCATAGGAATCATTGCAAGCGGCGCATTGAGCAGGAAGAATTAAAACTGAAGCTAGTACTGTAGGGAAATGTCAAGAAAGGTGGCAATAGTACAAATTCCATCAAAGGACGAAGTTTGAAACTTCGCAGACTCTATCCCACGCCATTAAAGCCCATATATTGCAGAATCGAGACATTTATGAAGCCATGAAGAAAAACCAGCTTCATGATCATGGATTCCAGCATTCAGAATAGAGTTTTTGAGTTTAATACAACAGTTTAGAGGCAAAGAAACAGATCAGTGAACCTAGGGATCATGCAGAAGGTACAACACGCAGAGATTCATGAAATCAGGGTTCAAATCAGCAAAATTTTTCTCCCAAAGCAAGGACACAGTACACATTATGGTCTCAATTTATAGGGTGTCAGAGCATGTTTCTCCCCCCTTCGCAGCAATCCTACACTATCAGAAAGCATTTGTTTCACCAGCATGGCAGTCTATTCAGTCATTTTGTTTATACACCAAATTACTGCACAGTACTGCAGTCAGAGTCTTATCAGAGTAATTCCCAGTCTGAATAAGATCGTTCATACACTCGAAGAACACCAGAGATTAATGCACAGGAGTTATACAGGATGGACTTCAGCCCTCTTTCTTTTCAGAAGTTTAATACTACATTTAGTTCTCCACCTACCCCCTTTGCTCCTCCAGGGGCTATAAATTCATGAAAAACTCATTGTAATGGTTGTTGATCAGTTATCAGAGAACTGCAAGCAGTTGCTTTTGAGACTCAGTCTCTATGTAAAGATTGTAAGATAGGTTGATGGATATGTTTTCAGACTGAGTATTCAGTTATTGGAAATATTGTACTTGATTGGTATTATTACTTAATATGACATGCACATTTCTTTGGATCATGATCTGAAGCAGCGGTGATGTTTTCCTATCTTTGTGTTTACATTCATTTCATTTCGTTTCTACTGGCTTGCATCAGAAGTTTGACATAGGATTTACCCTTGTTAGGTACCCTATGTTCCTGCTCTCCTTGCCATTTATGTTTATCTTCTGAACGTATTATCTGAGAAATGATTTTAGTTGGTTTAACCAGTGTAGTGGATGTTATTGCCTGCTCTCTGATGTATGAATTAAATGAATTCAGTTCTTAGATGTTTCTTGTTATTGATTTAGTTGGAATATTTGGGAACACTGGGGATTAGAGTTAGCCATGTCCACTAAGATCCTTGTACGACTAGCTGATCAGTAACTTTTTGCTTCAATCTGTGTTGTCTCCTCCCTCCTACTTTCCATATCACATAATCATCTTGAAGATCCTAAGTTTCAGATGACTAGCCCAAATGAAAGCCTGCCTATTGAGTAGTGATAAAATCCTTTCCTGACTCCATTGCCCAATGGTGCTGAGTATTTCCTGGAATATTTCACCTCTTCCTTATCCCTCTTTTCTCATACTGATCTTACATTGAACCCTTCTTTCCTGATAGCCAGCAACCAAACAAACAAACCTATGCCTATAGCTAGCCTAACATCTTAAACTTTGAGATTCATAGACATAAACCTTTGCTCAAATTAGAGAGATCCCTCTCTGGACCTAGGAGGGCTCTGAAAGTGGTTCTGATGTTGTCTCATCTTTTGGTCTTGCCAATCTGGCCAAAACATGGGAACCCCAACATAATGGCGACTCCGCTGGGGAACTGAGTGCATTGTACTTCAAACATCCTTAGGCATTCAAAAGACCTACAATCTTTGGTTAGGTTGGCAGTTAAAAACTCCTATTCTCACATCAACCTCTACAACATTTGTTTTGTTTTCCCATACTCTTGGACAAAGTCTGGAAAGGGCCAAGTAGCCTCCGAATCTCACACTCTTTTTGAGGTGACATATCTGGTAAACGCCCTCCCAGTCAATCTCTGGTTAGAGTTTGTTGTGGTTTGAAGATATCCTTGAAAAGGGACATCTCAAAAGCACTGTGGTGGACACTGTACCCTCCAGGAACTTTCTAAAATCTCCACCTGGCGACTCCAATATTCCATAAACGTTTCGAAGACTCCACTGGTGATCAATAGGCCCGCTGATTATCTTGGTTCACATTAGACTCCATTGGGAGACCAGCCTCATTAACAACATCGACCACAGTAGAAGTAACAAGTAGGGTTAAGCTGTTGGATCATGAAACAACATTATGGCTTCTAGAACCATTCATACAAGAGCTTACCCTAACCCAGACCCACCTGAAATAGTTGAAAATCCTGAGAGCATCCTCAAGGGAACTCATACACCTAAAATAACAACTATTTCCCAACACATCCATAGAGCTAATTCTACACCAAAATATCTTACAGCTCTATCACACTTTCACCTTGACCTAGACCTACCTAACAACTTACCTAGAACTAGGTCATTCAGTAGCTTAGACCAACCAGACCCTGAGCTTCCTGATTCACCATAGCAAGGTGATAGACACTTTGGGAACAGACAGACCCCTCCATCTGCACCTCCTGATTTACATTTCATACAAAACTTGGGGCTCAGTCACCCTAGGTCTGCTCATCAGTTCTCTGCTGGTCATAACATCCTTTTCATCCATATACCTACTACCCAAGCCCCTTTAGCTCATCAAAACATCATCATGGCAGCCTGGTATGCACCTCTGGTTTTACCCCAACCTCTAGTACCCTTACCCAATGATTATCAGTCAAATATCCCACACTTCACTGCAAAGGATTCCATCATAGCCCAACAACATGTAGATAAAATGGAAGATTCTTTTGACTACATGGAAATTGATGATGATACAGTCAAGATGAGAATCTTTGCCCAAAGCCTAGGGGGTGATGTGAAGAAATGGTTTAAAGGCATACCTCTAGGTAGCATCAACGATCTTCCGGGCTTATATCAGACTTTCATAAACAAATGGGAAACTAGGGCAAATCCTCACCAAATCCTAGCAAAATACATGACCCTCAAAAGAAACACAGGAGAGAGTGTCCACGATTACACAACAAGGTTTAACAGCATTTATAATGCTCTCCCTCCACATATGAAACCTCCACAAGGCATGGCCCTAGCAAAATACCTTGAAGGTTTTGATGTTGACATGGCCTATGAGCTTAGAGATAAGGAATAAAACACATTGGAGGACATGCAGAAAGTATCAGTGAACATAGAAGTTAATTTGATTGAAAAAAGAGCAAGACTGACATCTGAGAGAAGGGTAACATACAGAGATGATAATGCAGCTTCCACATATGACCAAAACTATTATAAGTTGTCTAAAAATGTGGAAAGGCTACAACAGATGATGGAAAAAATGGTTGTCACAGTTAGTAACCAGAATAGAAACCAAAACCAGAACCAAAAATTTAGAAGAAACAATAACAATCCCAACAGACAAAAGGAATCAGATCAACAAGTTATTCCCCCATTCCAAAACTTTCTTGATGAGGATGAGGGAATCATAGAAGAGTCTAAGGGAAACATAATTAATATGTTTGAAACAGAAGACTCGATCCATAACTGTTATTCAGGAGAAGATCAGCCTTCACCCTCTAGTTGGGAGGAGGAATGGTTGGAATCTGAGGATTACATATTAGGATTTGAAAATGCCATGATGCAGGTCAGAGAAAAGTATGAACTTAGAAGCAAAAAGAGTCAAGAAAAAGCTAAACCCAAAGCTTCTGAGACTACCATCAAAAAGAGACCTGAGAAATCTTCAAAAGCAACTGCTGAAAGTAGCAAACCATCAGCTGAAAGTTCTGGAAAGAATAAAGAAAAAGACAACCAAAACACTAATGCACAAGGTAAACCGGCTAGCAACACTAGCACGGCAGTTAGTGCTCTTGATAAAACTTTCACAAACTCTGTACATAATGAGAACCAATCCACTAAATCAACCACTAAGGCAGTAGCAAATAAAACAGAGATGAGCAATTTAAAGAGTCAGTCCACTTTCAATTTGGAAAGTGAGATTGCAAGAATTAAAATATCTGTCCCACTTTCTGAGCTAGCCACTCAGGATGTATATAAAGGCTAGATTTTGAGAGCTTTGAACTTAGGTGAGAATGGTGACTCTGTCAATTTGAATGATGATCAACCTGCCCTCTTGTTTGGACCTAAGATAGAGGGGAAGTTTCAGGAGGGGGTAGTTCCACCTTTCTATATCAGTCTCAACATTCATGACAAGATCCTGCATAATGCAATGCATGATTCTGGAGCATCTCACAACCTAATGCCTAAGGTAATTATGGAAATACTAGGTCTAGAGATAACCATACCCTACAAAGACTTATATTCTTTCGACTCTAGCAGGGTAAAATGCCTAGGCCTGATCAAAGACTTGTGTGTGAGCTTAACTCAAATCCCAGCTAAATGTATGGTCATGGATATTGTGGTGGCAGATGTGCCGCCTAAGTATGGCATGATACTATCAAGATCATGGGGAGCCAAGTTGTAGGGTACAATGCAGATGGATGGCTCATATGCCACAATCCCAATCTTTGGCCAACTTAGAAAACTGTATAGGGAGACACAGATGAAATTCCTAGTCAGTAGCCCCGAAAAACTAGAAAATTCACCTGTCTATTCTGTACATACAGACCTTGACTCCTTCATTTTTTTTAATGACGAATCCTCAGAGGGGTCAGAGTCCCAAAACAGAGATACAAACAGAGAGGTAGAAGCTGTTGATTTTAACATAATGGATGCTTTGGATTTAGAGGACAACGAAGAAGAAAACCGCAATGAAACCTGTAGGATATGCGGTGGAGACCTAACCCCGAGTGAACAAGAAACAGAGCATAAACAGCCATCCGAACAGATCCCTGAAACGCCTACATTTCATGAGGAACAAAGAAATCCACAGCCCAGTATAGACCCTACAACGCAACATAATGACGAAACCAGCCATAGGGAAAGAAGTGATAAGGAAAACAAAAATGAACCCCTGTGGGTGATGAACTTCGATTGGTCATGCACCAAAAGAACTACTGGGGCAGGAGTGTGGATTCATAACACAAAAAATTATTACATAGAGAGTCATGCCTGTAACCTGCACTTCAAATGCACAAATAACGTCGCTGAATACGAGGCTTTGATCCTGGGTCTAAATCTGTTCAGAAAATTAGGAGCCTGTAGGATTAATGTGCATGGAGACTCTGAACTAATTATTAAACAGGTAAACGGGGAATACACAGCGAAACATCCTAGGCTAAGAGCATATAGGAATGACCCCATGGATCTCCTAAAAAAATTTTTTGAATAAAAATTAGTGTTCATTCCTAGGAGTCGAAATGTCATTGCAAATGGGTTAGCTTGCCTAGCTAGTTCCTACCCCAAGACTCCTAGTGACCAACAGATCATCATTCAAACCAAATTCAGACCTGTTGTGCCAGACAATGAAAAATATTGGCAGGTTTTTGAAGGCAAAAAACAAATCGAAGATTTTCTGGTAGGCAGAAACGAGTTTGAGTTTTCTGATTCAGACTCTAAATCTGACCATAGCTGCCCAAGTGATGAGTCCTCAGATGAGGAAGAAACACCCTGAAACATAGAAATAAACTCTTTAGATGAACAGACTGGAAACCCAGATCGCAAATGTGAAAATGCAGATAATGAAGAGATAGAGGTGTTGCAAGCCAAAGACAAGAATATACCCAGAGGCCTTGTTGTGTAACTAGCTCCAAAAATAGAAGAAAAAAGATATCAACGCCCTAGAAATAAGCCACTTCGAGAGGGCAACCTTCAATACATTACATAAATGAACAATTCTTGGATGATACAATTTACAAAACCTCCTTTCTATATATAGGAGTCCATGGGGCCATAATGTAATCCTAGTGGGCCACAATGTAATCCTAGCCAACCTAACAATAATAATTTAAGAGCACAATAATAACAAAATGGGGGTTACAAGGGTACAATAATAACAATAAGGGGGTTACACTAACAACAATAAGGGACTATACTAGTAATATAGGGACCTAACATGCCCCTCTCCTTCAAAAAGTGTTGTCCTCAATGCTTGAGTAGCTATGGATGCTTTTGTATAAAATTCTCATCCTCCCATGTAGAATCTTCAGTGGGTGAGTTCTTCCACTTGATGAGATACTCTGAAATTGATCGATTCCGTAGTTGTCGAGTTCTTGTTTCCGTGACCGCTTCCGGTTCCAATATGATTTTTCCTTCCTCATCAAGTTATGGCAATATTGTTTGAACTGGAAGATTTTCACCTATAACCTTCTTTAAGCATGAAACATGGAAAACTGGATGTACTCGCGAAGAAGTAGGAAGCTCCAATTTGTATGCCATAGTACCAATCTTTTGCAACACCTTGTAAGGACCATAGTACTTTGGCGATAATTTATTATCCTTCTTAGCTTGCTTGAGGGACATTTCTTTATATGGTTGTAGCCGTAAAAATACCCAATCTCCTACATCAAAACTTCTCTCGCTGCGATGTTGATCTGCCTGTTGTTTCATTCGATTTTGTGCCAAATTCGGGTTATCCTTTAAGAGTTGGAGAACTTCTTGCTGATGCTCGATGTGATCTTCCACTGCTTGAACCTTCGAATTTTCCCTTAAAGATGATGTGATCGATGGTGGATGATATCCATAAAGTGCCATAAATGGGGTCATTTTTGCTGCAGTATGGAAGGAAGTGTTATACCACCATTCGGCGAGAGGTAACCACTTGACCCATTGTGTTTGTTTATCAGATACAAAACAACAAAGATATCCTTCCAAACATTTATTTACTATCTCAGTTTGACCATCAGATTGAGGATGATAAGATGAGCTATGAGCTAATTGAGTACCCAAACAAGAAAATAACTCCGTCCAAAAATTTCCAGTAAAAATGGGATCTCTGTCGCTCACAGTAACCCTTGGGCTTCCATGTAGCTTTTGAATTCTGTCCACAAATGTAGTAGCAACTGTACTTGCTTTAAATGCATGAGATAATGCACAAAAGTGTGCATACTTGGTAAGTCTATCAACTACCACCATGATGACATTCTTGCCTTCGGACTTTGGTAAACCTGTGATAAAATCCATTGAAATCTCCTCCCAACGTTGACTTGGAATGGATAAAGGTTGTAGAAGTCCGGGAGTCTTAATTGTATCCACTTTATTCTGCTGGAAAACCAAACATTCCGCCACAAACTTTTGAATATCAAATTTAAGGTCATCCAAAAAAAAATCTTTCTTCACCCTGTGGTAAGTTTTTAAAAATCCTGAGTTTCCTCCTAAAGGAGAAGTGTGCAATTCCAGAAGAATATTTTGTTTTAGTTGGGAATTCTTACAAAGATATAAGCGATCTTTGTACCATAAGGAATCATTTTCCAACTAAATGTATCAGATGTACTAGGATCTTGCTGCAACTTTTGAATGAGTGTCCATACATCTTTGTCCTTCTTCCATTCATCTCTTGCTTCGGTTATCCAATCTGGTTGGATAATATAAATGGCACAAAGCAATTCTTCCACCTCTTCATTCTTTCTTGAGAGTGCATCTGCAACAACATTAAGCTTTCCTTTTTTGTAGATTATTTCAAAGTCATAACCCAACATCTTTGTGACCCATTTTTGCTGCTCTTCTGAAGATAGTCTTTGTTCCAAAAAGTGTTTAAGACTATCATGATCATTTTTTACCTTGAAGAGTCTTCCCATTAGGTAAGTTCGCCATTTCTTTAGTGCATGCAGTATTGCTAACATTTCCTTCTCAAAAATAGGTTTCTGTAAATACTTTCCTTTGATTGGACGACTTTCAAAAGCAATGGGTCTTCCTTCCTGCATTAAAAAAACACCAATTCCATTTCCTGAGGCATCACATTCCACAATAAAGGTTTTTGTGAAGTCTGGCGTAGCTAAGACCGGTGCTAGGCACATTGCCTCTTTAAGATGTTCAAAGGCCTTAGTTGTTTCAGGAGTCCATGAAAATGCATCTTTCTTCAATAATGTTGTTAGAGGTGCTGCTATTCTCCCATAATTCTTAACAAACTTGAGATAATAGCCTGTTAACCTGAGAAATCCTCGCAACTGCTTTATTGTCTTGGGGACTTTCCATTCCTTAATGGCTTTAATTTTGTTAGGGTCTACTTTCACACCCTCGTGAGATATAATATGACCCAGATATTCCACCTCTTGTACTCCAAAGAAACATTTGGATGTTTTTGCATATAATTGTTTCTCCTACAATAGTTTGAGCACCCTGTCAGCATGTTCAACATGATCCTTCCAAGACCTGCTGTAGATTAGTATATCATCAAAAAATACTAGCACAAATTTTCTAAGGAAGGGTTTGAAAATGGAATTCATCAACCCTTGAAATGTAGAAGGTGCATTAGTAAGGCCAAAAGGCATGACCAAAAATTCATAATGACCCTTATGAGTTCGAAATGTTGTTTTTGGAATATCTTCAGTCTTCATTCTAATTTGATGATATCCTGAACGAAGATCCAACTTGGTAAAATAAATTTCTCCATGTAATTCATCCAATAGTTCATCAATCACAGGAATGGGAAATTTGTCTTTAATGGTGAGCTTATTGAGCTCCCTATAATCAGGACACATTCGCCATGATCCATCCTTCTTGTGTACCAATACTACAGGAGCAGAGAAAGAACTTTGACTAGGTTGAATTATACCCGCCTCTAACATTTCTGCGATCATACGTTCAATTTCGCTCTTTTGGAAGTAAGGATATCTATAAGGCCTGATGTTTGGAGGAACACTTCCTGGAATCAAATGAATAGCATGATCCTGATCACAAATAGGTGGGAGTCCTTTGGGAGTTTCAAACACCTTGGAATGATTGTCCAAGACTTGTTGGAGATCTGCAGAAATAGATGATTTTGATGTTGGAACTTCTAGTGAGCATAATTGTGCAATTACGCCTCGTTATTCTTTCTTTAGAAGCTTTGTCATGCCATTAGAGCTTATTATCCTTCCTGGCTTCCCTTCAATACCCCGTAGTTCGACTTCCTTTCCTTCTGAAAAGAATTTCAAGAAAAGTTCTTGAAAATTAAAAGCTACCGTCCCCAAAGATTGTAACCATTGTACTCCTAGTACAACATCAGCACCTCCCATAGTAATGGAAAGCATTGGACTATTCAATACATATTCCCCCATGGTTAGCTTGATATTATGGCATTTTCCAGAGCAATTTATAGTTCCTCCATTTGCAACCATCACTTAACATTATGGTGTTGGGTATTGGAAAAAATTCAATTCCTTGGCTACCTTACAATGAATAAAATTATGGGTACTACTGAATCAATCAACACTATTACCTTTTTCTTCTTGATATGTCCTTCTATCTTGAGAGTTTGAGGAGTGGTAATTCTTGTCAATGCATTACATGATATGTTCAAACTCATTTCTTCTTCTTCTAGGGTTGGTTCCTAGTGTATATCCTCTTATTTTTAAGTATCTTGTTCATTTTCTTCCTCCTCTTCACAATCTATGTAAAATAATTTCTTCTCAGCACACTTATGACCTTTAGTGTATTTTCTATCACAACTGTAGCAAAGCCTTTTTGCTCTTTTTCTTCCAATTGTTGTGGTGTCAACCTTGTAGGTTGTGGAAATCTAGGCGTAGCCACACTTCCTTCTTTATAGAATTGAGTGGTAGGCTTCCTTGTTGCCATAATTTTACATTCAACTTTTCTTGCCAACCTGAATGCCTTCTCCAATGAATCAGGTTCTAGAACGCGAACTTCATGTTGAATTTTATCCTTTAAAGTGCCTATGAAGAGATCAATCATGTGTTCCTCTGGAATATCAGTTACCCTTATATTCAATTTTTGGAAGTCCCCAATGTGCTGCCCCACTAAACCCTTTTGTTTGAGATTTATCAATTGGCTAAAGAAGGTGTTGCTCTTTGTATCCTCATAATGTGCTATCATTTCCTCCGTAAAAATTGACCAAGTGACAATTTCTTTACGGGAGCAAAGCCATCGATACCATACAAATGTATTTTGTTCTAAATGCAAAGTTGCAATGCGTACCTTTTGTGTGTTTTGCACATTATGGAGATCAAAATATTGCTCCATATGTAGTATCCATGTTACAGGATCCTTTCCATCAAACTTCCTCCTATCCATTTTTGGAATATGGTGGTTCTTCCCGCCAACATTAGAGTTTATGAAATCACGATTAACATTTATTTTGTTCTCATCATGAGGTTCTTCTACTATCTTTTCACCATTAGGAAACATTTCTTGTATCAACTTTTTCAAATCTTCGATGTTTGATTTTAGATCATCCATCTTAGCTTCCATGCCAGCTTCCATTCCATCCATCTTAGCTTCCACGTCGTCCATCTTAGCTTCCACACCATCCATCTTAGCTTCCACGCCTTTCTTCAAACCGTCCATCTTCACTTCCACGCCATCCATCTTAGCTTCCATGCCTTTCTTCAAACCGTCCATCTTCACTTCCACGCCTTTCTTTCTTGGATAGCTAGTCGGCTCCTTTTCTTTAATGGATAGCTAGTCGGCTCCTTTTCTTTCTTGTCATTTTTCCACTATTTATTCAACACTAGTTGTCTCTCTTTTTTGCAAATTTTTCCTGATGATGGGTCTTGCTTTAGACCCGAAACGTAGACTAAAAAATGAGAACTGTGGAGATTCCGAGCCCTGATTCTAAAATTCCATTTCATTTTTTGTTTCTCTTTGCGAGAGTGAAATTTGTTGCACTTGCTCTTGTAATTTTGATAGATCATGTTGCAATTCTTCATCTTCATGAGTCATGGTAGAGCCTTCTGAAGGCTTAATGGGTGTTGAATTCTTTTTAGGTGCCATTTTAGAATCCAATATTGATACCTTTTACTTGCTTTGAGGAGCTCGATATTGAAATTGAATTATCTCTGTAATTGAAAATATTCAATATCTAAAATTCAGCCCTGTAGTAGCCCTCTGAAGCTTCTTTCAAATGCCACAGGTCTGATCTAATTTGGATTCCCCAAGACAAAGTTGTGTCAAATCTCCCACAATGACCTAATTCTGGACTGGTTCAGTAGAGCAAACTTGTAGGACTTGCCACGTGTCACTGTTTCATCCTTTGTCTCTGAAATTGATAGCCAAGAAACTACAGTCCGTGTACTTGCGACCACTTTTTACGGCACTCAAATCCACTTCCCAGAGAGAGAGTTATTGAACTTTTCCCATGATCACCTCTTTGAGATGAAATTCAGGAGCCTGAAAAAGCACTACCTTCCACAGATCATATCTCCAAAAATATTGCGAACCAAGATCTGAAATTTTTTGACGACTTTCCTCAGGATTTCAGCTTCACACCATACGAATTTCAGATTTTGAACCTTCGTAGAAAAAAAATTATAGCGCAAATGCCACGATGACCTGTTTAGGAGCTTGAAAAACTACCTAACTTCCACAGACGATATCTCTGACAATATTGCGAACCAAGCTCTGAAATTTTTAGAAAATCTTCCTCAGGATTTTAGCTTCGCACCCTAAACATTTTAGCTTCTGAAACTTCGTATAAAAAAATTTATAGCGAAAATGCCACGATGACCTGTTTGGAGCAGTGAAACCCTAGAATCCAAAGCTCTGATACCAAATGTTGTATAACCAGCTCCAAAAATAAAAGAAAAAAGATATCAACGCCTTAGAAATAAGCCACTTCGAGGGGGAAACCTCCAATACATTACATAAATGAACAATTCTTGGATGATACAATTTACAAAACCTCCTTTCTATATATAGGAGTCCATGGGGCCATAATGTAATCCTAGGGGCCACAATGTAATCCTAGCCGACCTAACAATAATAATTTAAGGGCACAATAATAACAAAATGGGGGTTAAAAGGGTACAATAATAACAATAAGGGGGTTACACTAACAATAATAAGGGACTATACTAGTAATATAGGGACCTAACAGGCCTGGCACCCTTAGAGGACCTCTTTGACTCTGATGATGTGGCAAAAAATCCCACTATAGAACATGCAGACTCTAATGTGGAAGAATGCAACTTAGGCACTGAAGATAAGCCAAAAACGATTAAACTGGCTAAGTCTTTACTTGCAGACATGAATAAGATATACATTAACCTTTTCAAATAATTCATTGATGTGTTTGCATGGAGCTACGAAGACTTAAAGGCCTATGACACAAATATCATTCAGCATAAGATACCCTTGAAAGAGAATTAGAAGCCCTTTAGGAAAAAACTTCACAGAATCAATCCCAAACAATTGCCTGCAGTAGAGAAAGAGATTAAGAAAATGTATTAAGCAGGTATAATTGTGCCAATGAGGTTCTCTGATTGGGTATCAAACTTAGTGGCTGTAAGGAAGAAAACAGGAGAAATCAAATTATGTATAGACTTCAGGAATCTCAATAGAGCCTCACTCAAAGACAATTACCATTTGCCTAAAATGGAACATATCCTTTAGAAGGTAGTGGGCTCTAAAAGAATCTCCCTGCTAGATGGTTTCTCCAGATACAACGAAGTCTTAGTAATCCTAGAAGACCAACTCAAAACATCCTTTACCACTCCATGGGGTACCTTCATGTATGTGAAGATGCCTTTTGGATTGATGAATACTGGAGCCACCTTCCAAAGAGAAATGGACATAGAATTTTCAAATGAGATAGGGCACTTCATTGTTATCTACTTGCATGACATAATAGTTTATTCCAAGACTGAAGAAGAACACCTAGAACATCTGAGAAAAGTATTCGAAAAATGTCGAAGTTTTGGTCTGTCTTTGAATCCCAAAAATATTGTCTTTGGGCTACAAGAGGGTAAACTTCTTGGCCGCATTATATCCGAGAAGGGAATCAAGATAGACCCCCAACGAGTTGAGGGAATACTATAGATCACACACCCCAGAAACATCAAGGAATTACAGTCTTTCATTGGAAAGATTAACTTCCTTAGGAGGTTTATCCCAAATCTGGCTAAACACCTTAGGAACATGACTAACATGCTGAAAAAAGGTGCAGGATTTAAATGGACCGTGGGAGCTAAGAAATATTTTGAATCAATGAAACTTGCACTTACTCAAGCTCCCGTCCTAATCAGCCCAGATTTCTCCAAATATTTCTTGATCTTCTCATTCGCCTCTAAGCATACAGTGGCTGCAGTCTTGCTGCAGAAAAACATAAAGGGAATGGAACAGCCAATTGCCTTCTTTAGCAAAGAACTCAGAGATGCACCCTTGAAATACAACATCATGGAGAAACAGGCTTATGCTCTGATTAAGGCCTTGAAAGACTTTAGGGTGTACATATTGCATTCTCACATTGTTGCTTATGTGCCCAACATCATAGTCAAAGATATACTGTCCCAAGACCCAGATGGGAAAAGGGGCAAATGGATAGCAGTGATCCTAGAGTATGAACTTGAGATAAAACCCACCAAACTGATCAAAGGTCAGGGCTTAGCTAAGTTAATGGCTGAATCAAACCTACAAGCCCTAGACATTAACATGATAAGTACCTTGGATGAGCAACAAGAATTGCTTGATCTCATCGTTGAGGAAAATTTTCAGAGCTCTCCTTGGTATTAGGATGGCGATGATGGTGCAGGCGTTAAGGAGAGCCTTTCAAATTTATCAACAATGATTTCTAACTCCAGAGGAGTTGGATTCAATTCTTCTCTTTCATTTTCATTCATCAAATTTGAAAATTTTGATTAATGAAATCTACCAAAAATTCCACAATATGACCTTTGGCTTTAAATAAAGTGCTTCTAAATCATTTTAAAAGCTCTTTAAATTAATCTCTTATAACCCAATTTTCATTTCAAACAATACTGGCTCATACCTAAAGTTTCCAATGCATTAAATTTCAAACGCTGTCTCATACCTGTCACAACACTGAACTGATAGAACTGCAATTTCTGAATCGTTGAACTTTAATATGCCAGAGCTCTGCATTTTTGGCTGTAAAACTACTTCTTCAAGGCTTAACTTTCTAATTGCTTTGAAGTCGAATTACACAGACTTTAATTCGATTCACCCAGAAATTCATCACTCTGCATCAAAGCTTGAAATTGGCTTCTATACATCGACTTATCAAAACTATACATAAACATAAATTGATTCCAGCAATCAAAACGAATTGCTTCCTTTCAAACATACTTCTCTCTATGCTAAAGATTGTGTTTCAGCAACATTAACAAACAAAACAATTGCTCTCTATGCTGAAGATTGTGTTTCAGCAACATTAACAAACAAAACGAATTGCTCTCTATGCTGAAGTCTATGTTTCAACAACATTAACAAACAAAACAAATTTCTCTCTATGCTGACGATGGTGTTTCAGCAACATCATAGATTCTTCATTGGTAAATTTTAAAGCCAGAATCACATTGATTCTTGCCAATCGAACCAGAATGCTTATACAATTTCTTATTGATATCAGAATTGATCTCCGATATTAAAGAATTACTTCACACTAAAAATATGTGTTTTATCTTAACAGAGAGGACGCAGGAATATAAGAATCTGCAAACATAAAGAAGTATTCATAGGATCTGCGTTGCACTCAAATTGATATCGAACTGTATAATTCAAGAATTTTAAAAAGAATCAAGTCCTCTTCTAACAGAGACCACAGAAGTTCGATTGCCCTCAACTCGTACAGAAATATCACACCAATAAAATTTCGAAGATAAAAGATCTCCGGGGATTGCCAGTATGATCCAATAATTCAGAACTTTGCAATCTTTATTAACTCCAATCCTTACAATAATTCCTCATGGCCAACTACGAATTTCTCCATTACAAAGATTCTAATTTATATTTTTATTACAAAACAGAGACTTCCTCAATTTAGGATCAGATTTCCTAAATTGAGACAAAAATCCTACTTGCCCAAATATCTTCCTAAAATCTATCAACTGTAGCCTAGATATGCTCAACAAGCTCACACCTATTCAAACTACTTATCTCTAAATACTCTCCTAATTTATTACAAAAAATAATAATATTAAATTGTTTAAGGAATTAAATCCTCTCATTAAACATTTGACTTTCACCCATTAGTGAATGAATTTTAACTCAGCTAGCCACAACATGTGAACAATTTTTCACATTGCTGGCTAGAATCTAATGCTCTTGCATCAGACTCCCAAGGACAAAATTCTTTATGGGCTCCTGTCCATGAGCTCCTTCACAGAACTGCCCAGTTTCTACAACATAGCTTCTGTCATCCATGTAGCATCTTCAATTGGTTGATTCTTCCATTTAATCAAGTACTGGAAATACTCTTGTCCTCTGGTTCTCTTAAACACCTTCCTGTCTAAGATCATCTCTGGTTGTAATGGTTGCGCTGTAGGTAACTATTTTACCCAATCAATCTGCTCTTTGTCTTCTGGTCTTTCATATGTGCCACCATCTTCATACCTGTACAAATCTGCAACATTAAATGTTGGAGATATTCCAATATCAGATGGTAATTCAATTTCATAGGCATTAGTAGAAAATTTTCTCAGTATTCTACATGGTCCTATATTTTTAAACTTCAGCTTGTTATACTCTCTTTTTGGACATCTGTCTTTCCTCAAATGAGCCAAAACTAAATCACCAACTTCAAATTGAACTTCTCTTCTACTCAAATATGCTCTGCTTTTGTACTTGATACTGTTGTCTTGTAGCTGTTGCTTTACCTGCTCATGAATTGCTTGAATCTCTGAAGAAAATTCTTCACCTTCGGCGCTTCTCAATTCTGATTTCCCCAAATTTCTCAATTCAGAAACTCCTCTTGGGTGCATCCCATAAACAATATGGAATGGACTCTGTCTTGTACTTTTGTTTGGTGAATCATTGTATGCATATTCTGCCTGTGGTAAGATATGATCCCACTGCTTAGGATTTTCTCCTGCAAGACTTCTCAAAAGATTACCTAAACTTCTGTTTACTACCTCAGTCTGCCCATCAGTCTGAGGATGATAAGCTGAGCTGAAACTCAGATTAGTACCGAGCTTCTTCCATAATTTCCTCCAAAAATGACCAACAAACCTAGTATCTCTATCAGAAACAATGCTTTTCGGAAACCCATGTAATCTAACAATTTCCTTGAAAAAAAAATTAGCAACATGAGTAGCATCACTGGTTTTATAACATGGAATAAAATGTGCCATCTTTGAAAATCTGTCAACAACAACAAAAATTTTATCATTCACTCTCTATGTCTTAGGCAGTCCTAAAACAAAATCCATACTTACCATATCCCAAGGTCTGTCTGGAATAGGAAATGGAATGTACAAACCTGCATTTTGGCTTCTACCTTTGGCATACTGACAAATTTTACAATTCTTCACATACTTTTCCACTTCAGATCTCATTTTTGGCCAATAATAAAAATGACTCAGCTGCTCATAAGTTTTATCAGTACCAAAATGTCCAGCAAGTCCACCACTATGCTTCTCTCTAATGAGATTTTCTCTCATGGAACAATTCGGTATACATAATTGATTTCTCTTGAACAACAAACCTTCTTGCAAGAAATAATCCAACCACTGACTTCTATCAATCAAAATAGGATTCAAACATTCTTCAAATGCTTCCTTAAAATCCAAATATGTTTTATACAATTCCTTAAGAAAATCAAAACCTACCACTTCAATTTGACTTTCTTGGACAAGAATGTTCTTCCTACTCAAGGCATCAGCTACCTTGTTTGCCTGGCCACTTATGTGTTTTAAAACAAAGTTGAAACTTTGAAGATATTCAACCCATTTAGCATGTTTTTTATTTAACTTAGGCTGCTGCATAATGTATTGTAAAGCATGATTATCTGAATATAGTACAAATTCTTTAGACATTAAATAATGTCTCCACTTTTTCAATGATTGTACTATTGCATAAAACTCTTTGTCATAAGAAGAGTATTTTCTCCTTGTGTCATTCAGCTTCTCACTGAAATATGCAACAAGCCTATCTTCTTGACTTAAGACAACTCCAATAGCTTCTCCACTGGCATCACACTTTACTTGAAATGTTTTAGTAAAATCAAGCAACACTAATACAGGTTTCTTTGTTATTTTCTGTTTTAAAAACTGAAAATTATTTTTAGCTTCAGCAATCCACTTGAATGGTTGTTTGTCCTTCTTTATAGTTTCAATGATTGGTGCATTAATCTTGCTAAAATTCCTTATGAATTTTCTATAAAAACTAGCAAGTCCATGGAAACTTCTTACCGCAAAGACACTTTTTGGTGAAGGCCACTCCACAATTGTTCTGACCTTTTCTAGATCCATCTTTAATCCTTCAGCAGAAACAACAAAACCCATATACACCAGCTCTTTCTTCATGAATGAACACTTCTTCAGATTTCAGCAACTTCTCTTCATGTAATTTCTTCAAGACATAGTTAAGATGCTTTAAATGTTCTTCTTTTGTTTTGCTGTAAATTAGTATGTCATCCAGATATACTATGAAAATTTACCAATAAATTCTCTTAACACTTCATTCATGAGTCTCATAAAAGTACTGGGTGCATTTGATAAGCCAAAAGGCATTACCATCCACTCATACAATCCTTCATTTGTCTTAAAGGCTGTTTTCCATTCATCACCTTCCCTTATCCTAATCTAATGATACCCACTTTTCAAATCAAGTTTTGAAAAATATCTCGCTCCACTCAAACAGTCCATTAAATCTTCAATTCCAAGCAAAGGAAATCTATACCTGATTGTTATTTTGTTGATTGCTCTTGAATCAGTGCACATTCTCCAGCCTCCATCTTTTTTCGGGTTCAACACTGTAGATACTGCACAAGGACTCAAACTTTCTCGAACCAAACCTTTGTCAACCAATTCCTGCACTTTCTTTCTGATTTCTTAATTTTTTGCTGGAGTCGTTCTGTAAGCTGCTTTGTTTGGCAGATTTGATCTTGGAATCAAATCTATCTGATGGCTGATTTTTCTTACAGGTGGTAACTCATTAGGCAAATCATCCACAATTATATCACAATAATTGTCCAACATTTCTTGAATTTCAAGTGGTAAATCAGAAATTTTTGTAGAGGTAAGCACTACTTTAGGCTTGCAAACTAAAGCAAAATTTACCTCTTCTTCTTTAATCTGCTGCAAGTATTCCTTCCCACTCAGCAATAAAGCCTTTGGATCAAACTTTTTGCTTGATGCTTCTCCTTCTTCCATTATCAACAATGTTTGATACATACCATCCTTGAAGAACTTGTAAGTATTTCTCTTACCATCATGCACTGCTCCTCTGTCATACTGCCAAGGTCTACCCAGCAGTATGTGACACACATCCATAGGCATCACATCACACATTACCTTATCTTTGTAGTTGCCCATCTGCAACTCTATCTCACACTGTTCTTTCATAATCAGCTGATGGCCCTTCTGAAGCCATGACACCTTGTAGGGTGTTGGATGTTCCCTTGTCTTCAACTTCAATTTCTCTATCACCTCTGTAGAGACCAGATTGTCTATGCTGCCACTATCAATGACTAGTTGATAGCATTTCCCTTGAACTTTGCATACACTTCTGAAAAAAAATTTCCTCTGTGTTGGTTCGGCAACTTCCTTTGCTTGCTTCAGCAAAACTTTGTTAACAACCAAATATTCTCCCTTCTCTGGCATAATTTCTCTCTCAGCTTCAGGCATCTTTGTGGCTTCTTCAGTCTGAGAAAAAATTGCATTTCTTTGACTCATACCCACATTCTCTTTCTCTGGGCACTCAAAGGCTCTATGTCCCAATTTGTTACATCGGTAACATCTTACCTCTCTTCCTCTGTGGGAATTTCTTCTGCCACTTGCATCACCATTTGTTTGTGCATGCTAAGCTGAGCTGCTACCAGCTCCATCATTTGGTGTTGTAGATCTCCCTCTACCACCTTGACTTCCCTTTCCTCGGAAAGTACCTCTTCCTTTGGCAGACTGCTTTCTCAGCAGTTTCTCTTCAGCTTTCAAGGCCATTTGATAAGCCTCTTCAACTGATTTATGAGACCAAATATTGATTTCATCTTGGATCTCCAATCTGAGACCATTTACATACCTAGCAATCTTCTCTGTTGTGTCCTAAATTTTTCTAGCTCTTATACTCACTTTGTAGAATTCTTCGGTGTACTCTTTCACAGTCATTATTCTTTGCCTAAGATTCTGCATTTGTCTAAACAATGTAAGCTGATAATCACTAGGCAAGAATTTACCTTTCAGTTTGGCCACCATTCTGCTCCAACTTTTGATTGGTTGTTTGCCAGCTCTCCTTCTCTCTGCTTGTACTCCATCCCACCAAAGTGTTTCATGTCCCTTTAATCTTGTGACTGCAAATTTGACTCTCTTGTCTTCAGTCATATCTTCATAATCAAAGCATTTATTCATCTCATTGATCCAGTATATCAACTCTTCTGGATTCAATCCTCCTGCAAAAGCTGATACTTCAAGTCTAGGCTTGGATGTAGTTCCTAAAACTGTCTTAAAGAATCTCATCTCAGGATTAAGCTCAACATCTCCTCCTTCTTCTTCAGCTTCAGGTTCACTGACATATTCAAGATCCCTTGGTTGTCCTACTTCAATTTCTTCCAATCTGGCTTGGATCTGTTGCATAGCTTCCAGTACTTCTGCATTAGCAACTGGCCTACCTCTTCTTCTACCAGCAGCACCTCTACCAATTCGGACAGCCATGTTGGATTCCTTCTTCTGACTCTGGGAAGTCTGCTCAATCTCTGGCAAATGCTTTGAACTTGGCTCTGATACCACTAATGATGGCAGTGATGGTACAGGCGTTAAGGAGAGCCTTTCAAATTTATCAACAATGATTTCTAACTCCGGAGGAGTTGGATTCAATTCTTCTCTTTCATTTTCATTCATCAAATTTGAAAAAATTGATTAATGAAATCTACCAAAAATTCCACAATATGACCTTTGGCTTTAAATAAAGTGCTTCTAAATCATTTTAAAAGCTCTTTAAATTAATCTCTTATAACCCAATTTTCATTTCAAACAATACTGCCTCATACCTAAAGTTTCCAATGCATTAAATTTCAAACGCTGTCTCATACCTGTCACAACACTAAACTGATAGAACTGCAATTTCTGAATCGCTGAACTTTAATATGCCAGAGCTCTGCGTTGTTGGCTGTAAAACTACTTCTTCAAGGCTTAACTTTCTGATTGCTTTGAAGTCAAATTACACAGAATTTAATTCAATTCACCCAGAAATTCATCACTCTGCATCAAAGCTTGAAATCGGCTTCTATACATCGACTTATCAAAACTATACATAAACAGAAATTGATTCCAGCAATCAAAACAAATTGCTTCCTTTCAAACATACTTCTCTCTATGCTGAAGATTGTGTTTCAACAACATTAACAAACAAAACAATTGCTCTATATGCTGAAGATTGTGTTTCAGCAACATTAACAAACAAAACGAATTACTCTCTATGCTGAAGTCTGTGTTTCAGCAACATTAACAAACAAAACAAATTGCTCTCTATGCTGAAGATGGTGTTTCAGCAACATCATAGATTCTTCATTGGTAACTTTTAAAGCCAGAATCACATTGATTCTTACCAATCGAACCAGAATGCTTATACAATTTCTTATTGATATCAGAATTGATCTCTGATATTAAAGAATTACTTCACACTAAAAAAATTTGTTTTATCTTAACAGAGAGGACGCCGGAATATAATCATCTGCAAACATAAAGAAGTATTCATAGGATCTGCGTTGCACTCAAATTGATATCGAACTGTATAATTCAAGAATTTTAAAAAGAATCAAGTCCTCTTCTAACAGAGACCACAGAAGTTCGATTTCCCTCAACTCGTACAGAAATATCACACCAATAAAATTTCGAAGATAAAATATCTCCGGGGATTGCCAGTATGATCCAATAATTTAGAACTTTGCAATATTTATTAACTCCAATCCTTACAATAATTCCTCACGGCCAACTCCTAATTTCTCCATTACAAAGATTCTAATTTATAGTTTTATTACAAAATAGAGACTTCCTCAATTTAGGATCAGATTTCCTAAATTGAGACAAAAATCCCACTTGCCCAAATATCTTCCTAAAATATATCAACTGTAGCCTAGATATGCTCAACAAGCTCACACCTATTCAAAATACTTATCTCTAAATACTCTCCTAATTTATTACAGAAAATAATAATATTAAATTGTTTGAGGAATTAAATCCTCTCATTAAACATTTGACTTTCACCCATTAGTGAATGAATTTTAACTCGGCTAGCCACAACATGTGAACAAGTTTTCACATTGCTGGCTAGAATCTAATGCCCCTGCATCATATTCCAACATTTTGTATGTGCTTACACACCTCAATGCCCCTCCTAGATTATCAAAGACCAAGGCCAGATTCTTAAAGCTAAAAGCTAGAAATTACTGCATCTTAGATGAAAACTTATACTGGAAGAATCCTAATGGCCTATTGCTTAAGTGTCTGCCTGAAAATGAGGCAGAGGGGGTCAAACAAGAATTCCACGCTGGAGAATGTGGAGGCCACCTGAGTTGGAAAGCCACTGCAAACAAAATACTCAGAGCTAGTTACTACTGGCCCACACTCTTCAACGATGTTCATAAAATGATAGTTTCCTACCACAAATGTCAGATCTTTGAGGGCAAGAAAAAACTCCTCCCTTTACCCCTACAACCCATCACTGTTTAAGGTCCCTTTCTGCAATGGGGCCTAGATTTCATAGGGGAAATTCACCCTGATTCTTCTGCTCAGAAAAAATGGATCCTAACAGCCACAGATTATTTCACTAAGTGGATAGAGGTCGTGCCCACTAGGAATGCCACAGACTCAGTGATCATTAGTTTCCTAGAAAGTCACATCCTCTCTCAGTTTGGCTGCCCAAGGAAAATAATCACTGATAATGCTACTGCTTTCGGATCCAAAAATATGGTTGATTTTTGTCACAGGTACCAAATAGCACTTGGTCATTCAACTTCCTATTACCCTCAAGGTAATGGATTAGCTGAATCATCCAACAAGAGCCTGGTGATCATCACCAAAAAACTGTTGGAAGAGAACAAAAAATCATGGAATAATAAGCTAGTACATGCTTTATGGGCTGACAGGCTTACAACAAAGAAGTCCATTGGCATGTCACCTTTTCAGCTTGTCTATGGAACATAAGCAGTATTTCCTACCAGACTTGGGATACCGGTGATTAAACTGGTCCAGGAAATCCAAACAGAAGAAGACAACATGGTGAGGAGAATAAATCAGACAATCCATCTCCAGAAAATGAGGGAAGAGGTCTACAACAGAGCAGTGAAAGTTCAGGAGAGTATAAAGAAATTGTTTGAAAAAATAACTAAAGTTGATGATTTCAAAGTTGGAGATAAGGTGTTGAAGTGGGATTCGAGAAGAGAGGATAAAGGAAAGCACAGCAAATTTGATAGTTTGTGGCAAGGTCCATACCTCATCCAGGCCACCGTGGGTCCCAATGCTTTCTTCTTACAAGAATTGGATGGCACTAAACTGTTTGGGGGTCCTGTCAATGGTAGGATGCTCAAACATTACTTCTGCTAATTTACAGTTTCCAGTCTCCATTTCCATTGTACATACCATTGCAGTTTTTATTTTCAAGAAAAAGGAAAATGTTTCAAAAATAGAGGAAAAGGGAGAGGTTCAGACATGCTTAAAACATGAACCTCTGATATGCAAAAGAGTGGCTCTAAAAAACTCAAAACCTGAGCCAAAGCAAGTAAAATAGCTGGTCCTAACGTGCTCAAAATCTGGACCAGAAAAGGAAAGGAGGTGACTCTAACATGCTCAAAACTTGAGTCACAAAAGGGAAGGATGTTTCGAGTTCAGATCCCAAGCCTTCACAGTTTTTGTTTTCGGTTTTCTGCAAGTTTCCGTCCATGTTCAACTTTTTTTATGCCTTGGACCCACAGCAAGTCAGACCGTCTAATCCTGGCTTGACTGTTTTTCAATTTCTGTTGTAGAATGTAGAGAAGAAATCTGCTGGACAGTTTAATCCCAACAGATATTAGATTAGGTAGAGAAACATATGAGACCAACAGTCTAATCTAGTCTCATGGAGCAATAAGGGTAGATTTAGAATAGGTTTATTTTCTGGTTGCGAAAATAAAAATATGTAAAGGGTCTGCTAGCTCAAATGCACCCTAGAAGAAGAAAAAATGCTAGGATTGTAGTATGGGTAGGTAGAATGTTGAGGAAAGTTTTTCTGCTGATGTAATGGCTACACATTATGGCAGCTGATCAAAGAAAGAAAGGGATGTGCCAAGCAGTAGGCCACTGGCCTAATCCAAAGATCTATTCTCTGAATTCTTGGATCCTTCAAGAAGAAGCCATCCCCATGTGGAGCCACTGTTAGCCCCCCTATATATTTTGACAAAGCAAAACAGGGGGCTAGATTTGTTGTTGAGCCCTCAAGGAATGCATCTCCCCAAAGACACATCCTCCTTGAGGTCTCCTATGCCTTTTCCTTTGATAAATTTTTCCCCATGCAGAGCTCTCCATGTGGACCCTCTTTTCCCCTCCGCAAAGTCCCCTTTCTATCCCAATTTCCCTCCAAATTCCCCTTTTAAATCCTACCTTCACCTTTTGTTATGCCATTTTCCCCCTTTCTTCCCTTATCTTTACCCTCTTTAGGCCTTGGAATGCATTTAAAATGGTTTAAAATCCCATTTTCCACATTATAATAGGCCTAGCCCCTCTTCTGCTAGCCCCCTCGCACCTTTTCCTCAAAGTGACCTGGCACCGGAACCACCCGCCAGCACTGAAATCGCCTATCTCCAAAGTGTATTGGGTGCAACATTGACCATTGATCTTATTGATCAGATGGTGATCGTTGACCTTGCAGCCCTTCGCGTTTCCCCGTTATAACCCCAACAGGGCGATCGTCGTCCACCTAAATTGTAATCCGACGGTTCGGAGTCCGCCTGCCCCTATGGTCCCTACCAGCGCGCCCATCCAAAAACAACTCGGTTTTCATCGCACCACCATCCGAGAGCTGGCGGTATGTTCCCATCGGCCAACGATTCCATACAGCGATTAACGCATGGCTCCTATACGGTTTCAAAACCGCTTGTCCATCGTGCATTAACTTTCGACTCAGGACGCCCAGTGATATTCATATCAGCCGTTAGATCTTGGGCACCTCATCCAAAGGTCATCGATCAATGAAGCTGCACGGGTTTTAAACCATAGCCGTCGTACCCCTGGCCCACCGTCTGTTGCCTTCCGACGCATCCACCGCCATTGATCTCCACCACGATCGGACGGTCCAAATTTGTTTGCCTTCCGTTGACTATTCCGCTACCAACCGTTTCTGCCATGTCACCTCCACGTGTCCACAGTACGGTCTCCCTCTAGTTTTGTATATTTGTTCATAGGTCAGGTTTATTAAGGTCTTCATTCATTTTTTCTCCACGCCACCTCCCGACTGTAATCCATGTCGTTTTTACCACACTATGGGTCTTCCACGATTTTTTCGCCATTTGCCCAGTCTGCGTAGTCAGTCCAGCCTTCCCATTGCATCCACTACCCCCATGGTTTTCTTAACATGTTTTCGTATTGTGCAGGGTTTCCAAAGAGGTGGAAAGCCGCCATACTTCATAGGAATCATTGCAAGCGGCGCATTGAGTAGGAAGAATTAAAACTGAAGCCGGTACTGCCGAGAAATGTCAAGAAAGGTGGCGGAAATACAAATTCCATCAAAGGACGAAGTTTGAAACTTCACATACTCTATCCCGCGCCATTAAAGCCCAGATATTGCAGAATTGAGACATTTATGAAGCCGTGAAGAAAAACCAGCTTCATGATCATGGATTCCAGCATTCCGAATAGAGTTTTTGAGTTTAATACAGCAGTTTAGAGGCAAAGCAACAGATCAGTGAACCTAGGGATCATGTAGAAGGTACAGCATGCAGAGATTCATGAAATCAGGGTTCAAATCAGCAGAATGTTTCTCCCAAAGCAAGGACATAGTACACATTATGGTCTCAGTTTATAGGGTGTCCAAGCATGTTTCTCCCCCCTTCGCAGCAATCCTACACTATCAGAAAGCATTTGTTTCACCAGCATGGCAGTCTATTCAGTCATTTTGTTTATATACCAAAGTACTTCAGAGTACTACAGTCAGAGTCTTATCAGAATAATTCCCAGTCTGAAGAAGATCGTTCATACACTTGAAGAACACCAGAGATTAATGCACAAGAGTTATACAGGATGGACTTCAGCCCTCTTTCTTTTCAGAAGTTTAATACTGCATTTAGTTCTCCACCTACCCCCTCTGCTCCTTCGGGGGCTATAAATTCATGAAAAACTCATTGTAATGGTTGTTGATCAGTTATCAGAGAACTGCAATCAGTTTATTTTGAGACTCAGTCTCTGTGTAAAGATTGTAATATAGGTTGATGGATATGTTTTCAGACTGAGTATTCAACTATTGGCAATATTGTACTTGATTGGTATTATTACTTAATATGACATGCACATTTCTTTGGATCCTGATCTGAAGCAGCAGTGATGTTTTCCTATCTCTGTGTTTGCATTCATTTCATTTCGTTTCTACTAGCTTGCATCAGAAGTTTGACATAGGATTTACCCTTGTTAGGTACCCTATGTTCCTGCTCTCCTTGCCATTTATGTTTATCTTATGAACATATTATCTGAGAAATGATTTCAGTTGGTTTAACCAGTGTAGTGGATGTTATTGCCTACTCTCTGATGTATGAATTAAATGAATTCAGTTCTTAGATGTTTCTTGTTATTGATTTAGTTGGAAGATTTGGGAACACTAGGGATTAGAGTTAGCCCTGTCCACCAGGATCCTTGTACGACCAACTGATCAGTAACTCTGTGCTTCAATCTGTGTTGTCTCCTCCCTCCTACTTTCCATATCACATAATCATCTTGAAGATCCTAAGTTTCAGATGACTAGCCCAAATGAAAGCCTGCCTATTGAGTAGCGAGCAAATCCTTTCCTGATTCCATTGCCCAATGGTGCTGAGTATTTCCTAGAATATTTAACCTCTGCCTTATCCCTCTTTTCTCATATTGATCTTACATTGAACCCTTCTTTCCTGATAACCAGCAACCAAACAAACAATCAAACAAACAAACCCATGCCTATAGCTAGCCTAACATCTTAAACTTTGAGCTTCATAGACATAAACCTTTGCTCAAATTAGAGAGATCCCTCTCTGGACCCAGGAGGGCTAGATCCTGAGGTTTGAAAGTGGTTCTGATGTTGTCTCATCTTTTGGTCTTGCCAATCTGGCCAAAACATGGGAATCCCAACACGAGCTTCTGCCTTAACCCTTTGTACATTTTTCATAGGTGTCTGCTGCTTTTCCTGCATCTTTGCGATCAGAATCATACAGTCCTCAATCACATGGTCCAGCGGTCTGTAATATCTGCAGGACTACCTTGCAGGGTTCGGGCAGTCTCTAGCAAAGTGTCCTACCTCTTCACAGTTATAGCAGATCAGTGGTCCTCTTCCCCTACCTACACTTCCACCCCAGCCCCCTCCCCTGCCCCTAGCTGGGGAGCCACCTATGCCTAAGGGGGATCTTGGTGAAGAAGGGTTCGATTGTACCCTATATAGGTTTCCTTGGTCTATCATCAGATCATAAGTCCGGCAGTTATGCTCATCATGTCCTACAGATCTGCAAAACCTGCATCATTTTTGCTTCACTTCTGGGACATACGCACCCAGGTAGGGCAGTGGTTAGTATCATGCAGGCCAACTACATGACATTCATCACACCATAATGATGGTCCACTTGGTCCTGGATGTAACGAACTAGGTCCCCCCACCTGTAGGTAGTCTGCCAGTAGTGGGCAATGATCCTTGGTATGCCCCGATACCCTACATCGTATACACCATAGGTTTGCGCTAGCTTCTTTCCCTCGGTCCTTTCATAGGTTTTGGATCTCCATGTGCATCTCTTCCAGGTGTCCTTGGATTTGTTGTACTCCCAACTGGGTATCATCTCTTGGCGCAGCTTCCAACTTCATAGCAATCTCCAAGGATTTTTCCTGCGATTCAATGGCTTGATGACCCATAGGTATGTGTAGGTGAGGTCGTAGCATAGCAATGAACCATTCCTTGTGTTGCATGTCATCATACTAAAATTCTCCTTCTCTGATTACCTTCTATAACCACTAGTCAACTTCTCATACAGACTCAGAGGGTCCTTGCTTGAAATCTTTCACATCATTCACTATCTGAGAGTAGGACTTAGGCTTCTTGAACTCTTGTTTTAGGGCATCTTTAATATTTTGAATGGTTGCATTTGCATGTTGAGCTATGTATCCCATATACTAATCGAGAGCCCTTCCTTCAAAGGCAAGGGATAGTTGTGCTCTTTTCACCGCATTGCCAGCTACATTCTACGTATTCCATAATGATTTTGCGACAAACCAGAACCGATCCATATCTTCATTCCCTACACCCTTGAAGGTAGGTAGCTTCATGTGCGAGGCCATCTCGTCTTCTGATGGTGGTGGAGGTATGGGTGAGTTTTTACCCCTATGCTGGCTTGACGGTGGTGTAGTTGGAGGGCTCTATGCAGCCGAGTCCCTTACTGGACTGTAGACAAATATATCTCCTTCTTGATGAGTTATGTAGTATTTACCACTTCATGTTGTACCCCCGCTCTGATCGGAGCTCATTCACTCTGTATGGCTGCACAAAATGCTCTTTTTCGCACAATAATATCTTAATCAGTAATGGCAAGGTTTTTAGAAAGTTACCCTAGAAACCCTTGAAGAACCTTCATTCTACCTCTGAATAGGACATGACTTGATCGATTACAAATTATGTCACAAATCCTCCCAGCACACTATCCACCCAGTGATCTTTTGTTCGAGTGATTGTATTATCAATCCTTTCCAACTGTCGGATCAACTCTAGAGTCCACTGCATGATTCGCTCGTCCTTCCAACATTTCTAGAAATATATAAGCCTTGCCATACACTCCTCGAGCTCGGTTGTGAATGTCACAAAGAAAATCTCATATATCTCCATGAAATGTACTTATTCTTCCACTTTTTTGTTGTCAACTTTACACTGCGATTCTCTCTCACCACAAATTCCTGAACTTGATTTTCAAACCACTCTTCAATATATTTCTTCTCAGGTCTCCAATTTTTTCTTAGCATTACCCGGTCTCTCTCTCAAAATTCTTCTGATCCCGGCAACAAAACCATTTTTTGGCTCGAGGGGTCCTGACCCAGGTTCGGAGGTTAAGGTTTGCCAACAAACCCCTATACTACTAGCCCTTTCAGAAGTGACCTGCTTGCACAGGCCAAAGTCTCACCTGAAGCATTATGGGAGGGTGTTTGAACCAGGTTTCTGCACCCTAAGAGAGAGTAGGTAAGTCAAGCAGATCTGCATTCACAACCTATTGAGTTCGCCCCAAACAGACCTATTCACAGGGTTGTGAACTGTATAATCGCATTATACATATCTAGAATTATGCACAAATCTAGCTAATAATTCTACATCCACATGTGTATCAGTAGTGATCAGCATACATTATCATAACGAATCATCAAAATATTACATTATACCATAACGTAGATAGGTCCGTAGAATAAACAGAGAAAACAATAGTATTTGTAACAGATCCCAACAGTTCGCATCAATGGTAATATGTCATATCAGATAACACAGAAATACCTTAACCATATCTGCATATATTACCATCAAAACCCAATACAATCCAACACAGCCTATGCACACAGCCAGTAGGGTCCACACACAGTAGGACTGAGGATCTCCGCGCACACAGCTAGTAGGATTCCTTACCCAAACAACCCAACAACAGATCTAACAATTCTCACTTAGCATCATACCTTAATCTTTCCTACCTTAAGACTCAAAATGTTCATCTATTTATATCAACTTAGCCTATGCTTCCAATGGTCCACAAACCGTGGTTTGTGGACTCTTGGTCTACCCTTGACCCATTACAAATAATTCGAGGCTTTGACCCACCCCAAAACCCCTGCGTTAGACTAAATAATACCAAAAATATACAAAATTGTACAAAATTCGCAGCTTTAGGGGACCCTGTTCCAACACTACATATAAATATGAGATATAGGGTATGGACGTAGCTTTCCAGTAATAAGGATCAAATAAATAGACTCAGTTATGGCTGCAGCCATCCAATCAAAAGATTCATGCATATAGTCATGATAAACCAAGATATCTCGCAACCTGGATTTTATCAAAAAAAACCCAGGGTCTTTCTCTGCATCTCAACCCGAACAGGTACAGATTCAAGCATGCGAATAAGTGATTTGAAGTCGAACGTGAAAGAAAGTCACCTGATTACCAACCAATGATGAAAGTTGTTAACAGGCACAAGAGAAACCACCAATAATGAAAATGGCTCTCAAGGTACAACTAGTACAATCCACCGAATGTGAATAGTGATCTGGCATCGAACACCCGCAGAATCACTCGTTCGAATATCAATGATGAGGACCTGCCATCAAATGCGAAGAAATTGCCATTGAGGCATGCAAGCTCCAAGGTACCGAAAGGGAGTCTCTAGATCAACTTCCTGGATACTGAGCTGAAGTCGATAGGAAGTGACCTAGTCGAAGGAGGGCCATAATGTTTCCCACATCATCAACACGAGACAAAGGAGTAAGATGATAGTGAATCAGGACCAAAAAGAGGACCAGAGGTTGAAAATGTCAAAAGGAAACTTCTCTTGAACATATCGGCGGCACGACTCCAGAATTTGGCAGTATTTGACATTAAGGGATCTGAGGTCATGATGACACAGCAAAGAGTAGATGAGAAGTCAAAATAGATTACCCAAACCCATGGAGGAAAAAATGACGAAATGAGATGTCCCTTGTTAGGGTCCTATAAATATAGGATTCATAATTTTGAATTGACTTATGATAGTCTTGTAAATATGTACATACTTTGCCTTTTGCAAGTTATTTTCCCATATTTTGTAAAAATAAAAGAAAAATGAAAAAAAATAGAAAAGAAAAAAGAGGGTAAAGTCCTAAAAAGAAAAATCAAAGGACTTAGAAGAAATGATATACCCCAAAAGAAAAAATATGAATAAAACATGAAAGTGTGCAAGTCTAAATGCCACTACTTTTTACTTTTTGTAGTTGATTATGGCAGTGTGTCAATAAATGACATAATCCATGATGAGTTGAACTGTTTAATCTTGACTTTTCATGTTTCAATTTTCTTGTTTTAGATAGAGAATAAACAGTTGTCAGACAGTTTAATCCTGAAAATTCAGTAGATAGGTATAGAGTAAAAAGGAACCCAACAGTTTAATCTAGGTCCTTAGGTGAAATAAGGTAGAATTAGATAGTTTTCAAAAGAATAAGATGTTCAAGGTTGCTAGCTCAAAAGCACCTGCACAAATGGAAGAAAAAAAATGTTAGATTAAAGATTGGGTAGGTAGAAGAAGGTGGGAAAATCATTGTAAATATCTTTCACCAGGCTACAATAACTAATTTCCCTCCCCTATAGTTATTCTGCATTCTAAACTTCTAGTCAAAAAGCCTCAGAGAATTTGTCTGACTTCTGTTAGGACCGGACCCAAGGCTCAATGACTATTAAGTTAAAAATGTTTGAATTCCTATAATAATCCCTAATTTTCATCATTTACCATTCATGCATTCATCACCATGAAATTTCATAAGTAAAGACTCCATTTTACTTAATGATACATAAAGCCACCATTTGATTAACTGCCTACATCTCATAAAGCATACAAACCCTCAAAAAACATCTTATCCTAAGTAAAAGTGGTGAAATCATCAAATGATAAACATGGCTTTAAGGTTTTCACTTTACTTTGTCATATAAGTGTATTTATTGAGTATTTCATTTTCCCTGTCATATTAACCTCTAACTTATTTTATTAATTCCTTCTAAACATAACCTCATCCTATTATTATAACTCCTTATATTCTAATTATCCCCTGAACCCACTATTATAAGATTTTTTTACCAAAGAATATTATCCACATGGTGAATTAAAACCCTAATTACACTCCCTCTAGTCTTAAAACTAACCCTATTCAAATACCCCACCCCCTATAGTGAATAGACATCTCCATAGTCTATAACTATATAATGCAAATAAAATTAAAAAGAACTTTACACGTATTTTATATGTCTAAAGCGGAAAAATACTACTTCGACTATGTCATTTTAAGCCTAAGTCGCGTCTTTGTAATTCACTTATTACCCTTCCCCAACTTAACCCAAGGTTAAAGTGTGAAATCGCACAACAAAGACCTTTACCTTTTTAATCATTCCCGATTGTATAAAACCTTGAGTTTCATATAAAGATTAACCCACCCCACGCACCATTTACCATATATATAAACTCACTTTATATATATAAATTTCCCGATAACCCCTTTTGGACTATACATAGGTATACGTCTATTTTACAATTACCCCCGAGCATATAAACATTTCTATATATAACTAAATGTTGGTTATAATCACACATTTTATAAAGGTTTTGTTATATATTAAACGTGCCTTTTCATATACAGCACCTGGACCCCACCCATCCTTCACCACAACTCTCTGAAAGATCTTGACCATTCGCATCATCAAATCAAATCCAATGATGCGCGTTCATTATCGCGCTCCAAAAGTAATCGTTCAATGTTTATTTAAATTTGTGTGATAAAATTTGTTTTGCTAAACCTCTCGATGCTACGTGTATGATTTTAATTGGATCGCGTTCAAAAAGGCTTAAACAACTTACCATCCAAATCGAATGCGAAAACCACTTGTTGTTTTCGCAAATCCACCTCCCGCCATTGAATAGACCTATAATAAATGATATTTACGATGGTAAGCATTGAAGGTTTAAACCTTAATATATCATTGTTTTATATCATTATCTCGCACTCCCAATTGATTTAGCCTCTGTCCCAACTGTGTTAACGAGATTTGAACCTCTGTTGGCCAATTTCTTGCCCTAAAGCCAAAATTTCCCACTGCTCTATATATCCGAAGTGGTTGAAGCCACCTACTGCACCAGTGGATTTAGTTTAAAGCAGAAGCCACCAAAAAACCCTCCTCGACTATCAAGATACCTATGAACCAGATATTTTACTGAATTTGACCTGCAAAATTCACAATTTTACTGCAATTAAACCAATTAAGCTACTAAGACCAGAATTGTTGACTTAAGCATGCCCAAACATTGAAAAAACAGGGCAAACCCTCACAATTTTGCCTCATAAATTGCCATTTGCCTAAAACTCTATTTTAAAGCCATTTTCTCAATTTCCAGTCATTAAAAGACAATTTCCATGGTTCAAAAGATTTAAAAAGTGCACATAAAGCTAGAAATCCCTTTTTTTAGTCTTCTACACCCAGAAAACCTATGTTTTATGTGCTAAAACCCTTGCTCAAATTCCCAGATTCCCAAAATTATCCCAAATCTGCTCAATTACCCTCTATTTCAAAATTAACTAAAGAAAACAGTTTAATCTTTCTTAGTTATTCCCAAAAATGACTAAAAAATAGGTTACACCCAAAGTTGGAGGTCCCAAAGCCTCAAAACCTATAACAGCCAAGCTTCCCAAGCCTGAATCCTCAAATATCAACAAGCCAACCCTTGCTTTAACAGCTGATTCAACTAAAGTTGTTAGACCTCTCCAACCACCTATTTCCTTTAAAGAAAACATTCCTTTAACTAATTTAGATTACAATGTTTTTGATACAGTGGTACAATTCAATTTGCTTGAGATTCATAACTGGTGTTATGAGAAATTTTTGAATAAAAAGCAAGATGACATACCTATTTAGGAATCCAATTTTCCCAAATATGTAGTTCTTGTTACTCATCCAGCCTAGGACTTCGTCAGACTATGTCAAATGCATTATGTTCCTAATCAGAGAGCCATGGTAAAAAAAGATAGAGAAATTATGTTTTTCATCACAACATAATCCATAAATGAGATGCTTCAGTTGAAGCTTGATCCCAAAGTAGTGCCCTTGTCAATTGAAGAATTAACCCAGTTATACTTAGAGTTGGATTTCCCTAAAAATTTTATGATATTTCAAAATTTAATGCCTACCCATGTAGACCTTCCTAAGGTGAATCCACCATATTTTACTTCTGATTTTCCTAAAGCTTATAGACAAGTGATCTCAATGCTATTCTTCATTCTAGGGTATTTTAATGATGAATTTACTGATGCATCTATAATTGGTTTCCTTTTTACATTATCCCCAGGGCAACCTCCAGCCATGATCTTTGATTTTGCTAGATTCATTGCTGATAGCATACATTACCAACTAACCAAATTGCCCACTGAAGGAGTGTTTAGATATTCATCTTATCAATTCCATTTGTTTCTATTTTTCCAAGCTGAGCATTTTCCCATTTCTTTGCAAAAGATGGATGTAGAGGGCCAGCCTCTATCAGTGATATTTTGGACATCTTTGCTCAGAAAGGAAGGAAATGAATTCAGTTATAAACAGTTTTCAGACTTATTCATCAGGACTTCCATGAATTTGATTTACAAGTCTTAACAGCCCAAAGTGAGTGAAAAAATGAAGAGAATATTACAGTTGTCTGAACAATGCAAAGTACGAGACTAGTACTTATATCAGAGACACACAGAATTAAGAATATTTGGAACAAATTTGTCCCCATATGAGTTACCTAAATTCCTAACCATCAGGGTTTTTGCATTGGAATATTTGAGACAAGTTTTAAATGCAGATGCTATAAACTGCATGGCATCAAAGAAAAGGACTCAGTTTAAGTTGAAGAGCCAGATTGGCCCTTTCATAGTAAACAATAGGGAGGCTGAGAAAGAAATATATAGAAAGTTATTATAGTATCAGTTTCAAGAGAGTTTTCAATGGAATTATGATCCCCAGGGTTACCTCAGTGCTATAAGGGTAAAATGTAAGCTTCAACCTTTTATGCATGACTCAAAACCACATATTGAGAAGTTTTCCAATTAAATGGAATGAATGCAAAACACATTGATAGATCCTATTGATGATACAGAAACAGTTAAAAAAGCAGACAATTCATAGATTATGATAGTTACCAAACAGGCAGAAGTTTCAAACAAATGATCAAGGGATGATGAAGGTTATTCAGCTCAAACTATTATTGAAAATAGGTTTAAACTAATTTACAAAAAAAGAGCCAAAATTACTAGTGTTGAAAATGAAAATACCATGGAAATATATGATACCAATGATCAGGGAATGAATGATGATCAGTCAACAAATCAAGAGGCCACAGTAATAGTTGATGAAGTTTTGACAGAAATTGGAAAAGAACAGATTGTAGCAGATAAGAAGGGAAAGAAAATGATTGAAAAATAGTTTGATTTAGAAATTCCCTCTTCTTCCAAAACAGCAGATGAAAAAGATTCAAATATCAAACAAATTAAGGAGAAAAATGAGGATATCAAAAGAGAAATTTACGCACAATTTCTCGAAGAAAATCCTGGTAACAAGGACAGACTATTAACAACATTTGATTATTATACTAATATAATGATCATGTCCTACCTCCAGCCAAAGGTTTCAGATCCAAATACAGTCTCAGACTACATAAAAATAGACTTTGAAGTTGATTCAGAGAATATCCATGAGCTGGATCAAATTGAATTTCTTAGACATACATCTGAAATGCTATATTCAAAAATAATGGACAAGACCAGGAGTGCTACTCAGTTGAAAAACACCATTTTTAATATGTAGGACCAGATGAGGCTAAACAAAGCCTCTTTATAGGAAAAAGAACTAAGGATTAAGTCCTTAGAAGATCTAGTCCTTCAGATAGGAGTAGATCCATCAAACATACAGGTTTCTTAGGCCTTGATAAAGAAAAATAATGATGATATCACTGCTTTGAGGAAACAGTTAAAACCTCCTCAAAACGAACATCCTCAAGAAAAATAAATCCTCCAAGAACAAACTGAAAAAGATAAAATGCCAAGTTAATACTAAAATTGACTGCCCAAGTCAAAGAGATGGAAGATCATATGGACATCCTTATAAAAGAAAAAGAAGCAGTAAAAGAAGTTGATGTGTGATCTATTCCCACTGTTATTCCGATAATTTTCACAGTTGTCCCTTCCACATTGGCAAAAAATTTAGCCCCAAAAGTGCCACTGGCAACTGCAGTGTCAGTGCAATCTATAGATACTTCTGCCACATGATCATCCACCACACAGGTACATCAAGCAGGTGAAGCAGCAGATATAGTAAAAGCCGTGGAGGAGATGTCCCTAAAAAATAATTAGATAATCAATTTGAAAAATACCATTCAAACTCTTGAAGCATCAAACAAGAATGCATTGATTGCATCTAAGGGACATGAACAAAGAGAAAACAGACTTGAAAAACAGGTAAAGATCTTGCAGCAGCAAGTAAATCTTAGTAAACAGGTGTCCTTCATCAAGAACTATATTTAAACAAACATAATTCAAGGCATACATCTACAATAGCCTTCAATTCAAATCATATATGAGCAAAGAGATCTACTTAAGGCAGCACAGGTGGAAATTCATAAAACAAAGGAAGAACTTGCTAATAAACCATCTCAAGCTTTAAAGCTTATTACATTTTTTAATAGCAAAAACAGAGAGGAGCTTGAAGAATTGAAAATACAAGATAGGACTGAAACAATTCTTCAAATCAAAAAGGTCCTAAATAAAAGGAATATAATGAACAATTTGGAGGAAAAGTGTAAGGCAATGGATTTGTCAATAACAAAATTTTTGGCACAATACACAATATTGAGACAAGCAGACCTCCCAGACATTCATGGCTTTAATGAAAAGATAATGGCTCAAACAGATTATGACAAGAAGATCAGAGCCCATGCCAAAGAACAAATAAATAAGCCTCTGCCACAAGGTTCCCCAACTGGTAAAGTTGTCTTGGAGTACTTTGAAAACTTATTTTTTCTACAGAATGAAATTAAACATATTTTCATTATCAAACCAAATTTCTCAAATTACACTGATGCTGATCAAAGTTACCAGAAGTTGAAAAGTATGAAAATACCAAGTTATTAGCAATGGCAGGAGTTCACATACTTGTTATAGAAACATTGGAGCAAAACAGCAGAAAAAGTACAGGTAAAACAGTGAAGTTGAGAAGAAAAGAATAAAAACAGTTTATATGAATTTGGATTTTTACTGTTGATATGAATCTTTTACATCAGTAAAATAGTAATAGGAAGATTCAAGAAAGACAGAGAAATGATGGGATAGTTGTTTACCACAGTGAAAATTTCATTTACAACTGTCAAAAGGTAAAATAGCAGTGAAAAGTGTATCAGATCAAAGTAACAGGGTCAAAGTGTATCAGAGCAAAAACAATCAACTAGTTTTTACTATGGTAAATTCTACATTTTAATAGAAGTAAAGTGACAGATGAACAGAGTAAAAGAATATCAGGAAGAAAAGCAGTGTTAAAGGATATAAAGTGAAAGAGTATCAATCAAGTAATCTTCAAACAGATATCTTCCAAATGTGCCAGCAAGCATGTACACCTAGTCAACAAACTGTTTTGATTAGATAATGATAGTTCTATTTTTTCTAGATAAGAGGACAACTTTCTTAAGTTGTTAAGCAGCTAGCCCTCTTATTTTGCTAAGATATTTTATTTTCCTATAGTTATTCCTAGATTTCTCTAGGATATTTTGTAATAAACATTTGTATAAATACTTCAGTTTATGAAGTGTTTAGGGTGGAATAAAGTTGCTGAGATTATTATAGACAATTTTGCTAGTACTTTGGAGGCTCATGTGTTGATTATAGCCAATTGGACTTCATAACTGAGGATTCATGCGATAAGCTAATGAGTAAAGTGATTTCTTACTGTCATTTTTTCCTCTTCTAAAGTTCTGTTCAATTTCATATATGTTTTTCAATCCAAATGATTAATTAGGAATATTATTTCAGGATAAGTGTAAAAACTCCCTGTCTTAACCACTTGATCATTTCAATGTTTTCTGTTGATTTCCAGACTTAGGAATTCTTAATTTCTCCTAGTCCTGTTTGACCCCTCCCTCCTTCCTCTTTTTCTGGATCAAAGGATCCTTTACTTCCCTTTATCTCGAAAGCAAGCCATTTCATCAAATCAAACTATTCAAATCTCTGAGGGTTATCTACCTTGCCCTGAGTACATTAGCATCCTTTTGGCCTTGCCTTCCAGTTTTTCTTTCTACATCTTGACTCCATAGCCAAATGGACTAGTAGATCCCTCTTTAATTTGTCTCCAAGTAATATTATTTCCCACCAAACATTTCAAACAAAAACCAAGTGCCCAATCATAACTAGTCTAAAATATTAAACAAAAACAAAGTTAAATCTGAAAGAGAGAGCCCTCTCTAAAATTTAGGAAGGATAGATACTAAATTTCCAAAGTAGGTTTATGGTTACCCCTATTTTTCTTTAACTATAAATCAAAATCCCATGACCTAAGAAATTACTAGGGTGATAACATATTGGTGACCATACTAGGGAACTAACCACTCTCCAGTCTTAAATTTAATCTTGAAGGAATATTTTTACATCTATATTTTCTACTTTAATATTAACTTTAAAGGTTGTGGGTATTCATAAATAGTCATTCTAGCTTCTAGGAAAACCTACTATACCAGGTCTAACCCAGATCCTAAGCCTGCAGTAATAGTAGATAACCCATAACAGATTGGAAAAAATAAAAAGACAAAACAAATTGATAGTTTAGAAGCTGAAGTGCCCCTAAGAAAATATAATTCCTTACCTAAAGAATTAGTGAGCTTATCTGATATTGATTTTTATTTCAAGTTTGAAAATTCATTATTTAGAAATAAATCTGAAACTGATTTAAAGGAAACTGTCATAGATCATGTTTTTACTTCTTTTGTGAATGAGAAACAGAAAATTATTTCAGTATCAATAAAATCAGACAAATCTGAAATTCAAAGTCCAGTAGAAAGGGTTAATGTTACACGGATTAAAGATGTTGATGAATCTGTTAAATTAGCTCAATTTTTATCTCACTTTAAGCCTCCAGTTTCTCAATTACACACAACAATCTTTCCAGCAACAGATTCAACTTTGTATGCTGCCACTTCATTTTTAGACTCCACTGTCAATTCACCCGCAAAACCTTTTAGTCCTGGGTTGCCTTTGTAGCCTAGGATTTTATTTTCATCATATCCTCAAGCCACTGCTAGCACATCCATAGAACCATTTATTCCTGAGCTTCCTTTATTTCCTAGGATAGTATTTCCATCATTCACTCAGTCCATTGCATCCACCAGTTTTATAAGAACTACATTTTTTCCATCTCATTCCATATATATACCAACATCTTTTCAAAGTTCTTCAAATACAGTTTTCAGCACATCAGCTACTATATCCAGCACTGCTCCTATAGTCACTATTATACCCCCTAGTTTAGGAAAACTTCAAATAATGGCTGCAAGATATGCCCCTCTAGTTTTACCCAAAAATCTCCAAGATATGCCCCAAAATTACCAAAAGGATATCCCATTATTTGATAATTTTTCACAATATACTGCACAACAAGATGTCACCAGAATGACTGATTTTTGTGAAATTTATGAGATAGATGAATATGATGTCCGAATGAGGTTGTTTTCTCAAAGTTTAACTAGAGAAGTAAAAACATGGTTTAGAAATTTAGGTGCTGGTAGTGTAGTAGATTTAGCTGCATTTCATAGAGCATTCATAAATAAATGGGAAAAGAAAAAGAATCCTCTGCAAATTTTATCTGATTTTGATGCTTTAAAAAGAGCTCCTAATGAGTCTGTTCAGGATTACTGCACCAGATATAACAATGTTTATAATGCCATCCCTGTTGATCTTAAACCTACCCTCTATTCAGTACTTCTTAAATTTCCTGATGGATTTGATCCAGATATGGCATACCAATTAAGAGAAAGAAATGATGAAACATTAGAACAGATGCAAGTATATGATGTTGGCGTAGAAATTAATATCCTAGCCAAAAAAACCAGAATTAGGAATGAAAGGAGAGTCACAATTAAAGAAGAGAATTCAAACTTAGATGGTAAATTTGATCTTTTTTCTAAAAATTTAGAAAGAGTAGTTGAGAGATTAGACAAAATTGAGAAAAAACCGCAATGAGATAACCAACCCCAAATCAGAAATCCCAACTACAGAAAAAACAACAATCCTGGAAAAGGTAAAGAACCTTCCCCAGATCAAAACATTAGGCCCCCTTTCAAGAGAACTATGCTGAAATTTCTCAAAACAATGTTGAGGATGAGGAAGACATCAACATAGTGATGGGGATAGATGAAAGAAATACAATTTTCCTCACTCAGGAGGATCAAGAACTCTTTGAGCTTCAACAACTCAAAGTAGAATCTGATGAATGCTTTGACTATAAGCAAGGTTATGACTTCGTAATCAATGAAATTCACAGCCAATATAACCTTAGGAGCAAGAAAACAAATGAGCCTTTTACAAAAAACAATGCTCCAACTCAACAAAATCAAAACAAAAAGAATGTAGAGGCTCCAAAAACAAAAATTTTGCAAATTCTTCCAAGAGAAAACAAGAAAAATTCAAACCCACCCAGTCCTAAAAAACAGTCTAGTCCAAATATTTTTGATATCATTGATGAGGTGGCTCAATCCTCCAAATATGCCCAAAAGGCTAATACTACAAAGGCCACTAATTCAGCTAAAACAATAGTTCCTGATCCAAAGAAGAATCCAGCTGACTCTAAATCATCAAATCCTAAATCTTCTGCTGAAAATTCCAGATCTGACAAAGCCTCTGCTGCCACTCAAAATATTCATGAAAAAATAATCAAAGACAGCAGAAATCAAGAAACTAAAACAGAAGATAAAAGAACAACTCAAGCTAAAGGTAAAAATGTTGAACCTCAAGAAAAACCCACTCAGTTAACAATCACAAAAGATGAACTTCTGCAGATTAGTAAATCTCAACCAGCATTCAACGTTCAAGCTGAAATATCCAAGTTAAAAATAGTAATTCCTTTAACAGAATTGGTAAAGAATGACTTGTATAAATCAACAATCAATGAAACTTTAAACATGAATGATGGTGAGGATTCAATTAATCTAAATGATGATCAAACTGAATTAATTTTTGGTCCTGATGTAAATGGTACACATGTTGATGGAGCAATCCCTCCTTTTTACATTATAATTACTATTCACGATCAGATATTACACAATGCAATGTTATACTTAGGATCTTCACACAACTTGATGCCAAAAGCTTTATGGAAACTCTGAATCTAGAAATAACTAGGCCATATAAAGACTTGTTCTCATTTAATTCCTCTAAAGTCAAGTGCATTGGATTGATAAAATATTTGTGTGACAATTTAGTTCAATACCCAGGTAAAAATATGATCATGGATATTGTAGTAGCTGACATCCCACCAAAGTATGGTATGCTTCTTTCTCGCTCATGGGGAGCTAAGTTGCAAGGATCTCTACAACTAGACATGAGTTTTGCTACTATCACAGTATTTGGATAGCCCAAAAAATTATATAGACAATCATTAATGAAATACATGTTCAGTAATGCAAAAAGGTCCATAAATTATCCCATCTATTCAACCCCAACTGACCTTGACTCTTTCATTTTATGCAACTCTAATAATGATGATATCCAAACTGAATTGATTGACAAAAAACCTAAATCAAACAATGATAATATTGGTCATGAAGCCCTTTGGCACTTAGATTTTGATGGTTCAGTGAACAAGACAGGGGCAGGAGTTGGAGTATGGATCACCAACATGGAAACCATTCATTTAGAAGGACATGCCTTTAGACTCAACTTGAAATGCATCAACAACATGGCAGAGTATGAAGCATTGATCTTAGGCCTCCAAATCATCAGAAACCTATGAGGTAAAAGAATTTTAGTCATGGGTGATTCAGAATTAGTCATTAAGAAAATAAACGATGAATATTATGTTCATAATCCTAGATTAGCCAGATATAGAGATGCAGCAATTGACTTGGTTGATGATTTACTAGAGTCTAAGTTTGCTATTATTCCCAGAAATCAAAATTTGCAAGCACATTGCCAAGCAACTTTTGCTAGCACATGTAGTTTACCTTTTCAACCAACACATAGATATACTGCTGAAGTAAAATACAGACCCGTTGTTCCTAAAAATGTTAAATACTGGCAGATTTTCTTTGAAGATGAACATATTTTCAATTTTTTGAATAGAAAGGAAGAATTCCAAAACTGTAAGATAGACACTGATGATAATTTAGATTCAGAATGTAATTTAGATGATGATTTTAATTGTGAAATAAATAATGTAGATGTACATAAATATAAAAATCCAACTATATTTACTTAATCAGATATAAATAACTTAGAAAAAGTATACATAGAGAAAATAATTGAATAAGAAATAGACATGCTTGAATTGAAAGATAATCTTTTACCTAAAGGTTTAACTCCTTTAGAAGACTTGTTTGATTCCAATGATGTGCCCAAAAAGCCTAAAATGGAACCAGTCAAATCTGATATTGAGGAGTGCAATATAGGAACAGAATTACATCCTAAAATGATAAAGTTGTCTAAATCTTTACCACAAGAAGAAAAATTCAAATACATTGATCTGTTGAAATAATATCAAGATGTATTTGCATGGAGTTATGAAGATTTAAAGGCTTATGACACAAATATAATTCAATATAAGATTCCTGTAAAAGATGACCAGAAGCCTTTTAAACAAAAATTAAGAAGGATTAATCTTGTCTTGTTACCTTTGATAGAGGAAGAAGTCAAATGAATGTATGATGCCCAAATAATTGCACCAATCAGATATTCTGATTGGGTTTCTAACTTAGTACCTACTAAGAAGAAAACTAGAGAAATAAGATTATGTGTAGATTTCAGAAATCTCAATAAAGTGTCTTTGAAAGATAATTACCCTTTGCCAAAGATGGATCACATCTTGCAAAGAATAGTTGTATCTTCAAAAGTTTCTTTATTAGATGGTTTCTCAGGTTATAACCAAATACTTGTTCAGAAAGAATACCAACCCAAGACAACCTTTACTACTCCTTGGTGCACTTTCATGTATGTGAAAATGCCTTTTGGATTAATGAATGTTGGAGCTACCTTTCAAAGGGCTATGGATATAGCCTTTTCTAAAGAAATCCATGACTTTTTGGTTATTTACTTAGATGATATTATTGTTTTTTCTAAATCTGATAATGAACATTTGGATCACTTGAGACAGGTATTCATTAAATGTAGGAAATATGGCATATCCTTAAATCCCAAAAAGAGTCTTTTTGGACTTGAAGAAGGTAAATTATTAGGACACATAATTTCCAAGGAATTTATTAGGATAGATCTAGCAATAATTGAAGCCATACTAAACATTCACCCACCTAGGAACATGAAAGAGTTACAAGCATTTTTAGGCAAAATAAATTTTTTGAGAAGATTTATTTCTAGTCTAGCTAAAATCATAAAATAACTTAATAACATGCTGAAAAAAGACTCGGTATTAGCCCAGACTTCAAAAAATATTTTATTATATTTTCATTTGCCTCTGAACATACCATAGCTGCAATTCTTTTGCAGAAAAATGACCAAGGTTTTGAATAGCCTATAGCATTTTTTAGTAAAACACTTAGAGATGCAACTCTAAAATACAACATAATGGAAAAACAAGCTTTAGCCTTGGTTAAGGCCATAAAAGATTTTACATTTTACATTCTTTACTCTCACATTATTGCCTATGTTCCTAATTTTGTAGTCAAATATATTCTTACACAGGATGGACCAAATGGTAGAAGAGGAAAGTGGATTGCCACTATCCTTGAGTATGATATCGAAATTAAACCAACTAAGCTCATAAAAGGACAAGGGTTAGCCAGATTAATGGCTGAATCCAACTGTAATTCCTTAGATATAAATTTCATTGCACAAATTTATGACCAAGAAGATATGGCGACCATTTATCAGTGAGGCCTTTCTAGAATCACCATGGTACTCTAATGTTATCTTTGTACTCACACATTTACAAGCTCCTCCTAGTTTAACTAGAACTCAAGCTAGATTTGTCAAACTTAAAGCAATGAGATATTGTATTCTAGATAAAATGCTTTATTGGAAAGAACAAAGTGGGATTTTACTGAATTGTTTACTGAAATCAGAAGCTGACAAGATTCTTGAGTAATTTCATGCAGGTGACTGTGGAGGCCACTTATATTGGAAGAGTACAGCAGATAAAATTCTTAGAGCTGGTTTCTACTGGCCAACATTGTTTGCTGATGTCAAAAAATATGTTACCTCCTGTCACCAATGTTACATTTTTTACGGGAAAAAGAAGTTGTTACCTTTACCACTCAAACCTATTTCTACTGAGATGCCTTTTCAACAATGGGGTTTAGACTTCATTGGAGAAATTCATCCCCCATCTTCCGAACAGCATAAATGGATTTTGACTGCCACAGATTATTTTACCAAGTGGATAGAAGCCATTCCTACTAGGCAAGACACAGACTCAGTCATAATCTTTCATTGAAAATAATATTTTATCTAGATTTGGATGCCCACAAAAAATCATTACTGATAATGCAGCTGCATTTAAATCCAAGAAAATTATTGCCTTTTGCCACAAGTATCACATTACCCTAGGCCACTCTACTGCTTATTAGCCTCAAGATAATGGCTTAGCATAATCCTCTAATAAAATTCTGGTAAACATCATCAAAAAATTACTTCAAGAAAACAAAAAGACTTGGAACAAAAAGCTGATCTATGCCCTATGGGCAGATAGACTTACCACCAAGAAGTCAATTGTTACTTCACCTTACCATATAGTTTATGGAATGGATGCATTTTTTCCTTCATCATTGGAACTTCCAGTAATGAAGATTATTTAGGAATCACAAGTTGAGATTAATGACATTCAACGGAGAATAAATCAAAACATTCATTTACAGTAGAATAGGGAGGAAGTATATGAAAAATCTCAAATAATTCATGAGAAGATGAAAAATATTTTTGATAAAAGGAGTAAGGAGGATGATTTTTACATAGGATATAAAGTGTTAAAGTGGGATTCTAGGAGAGAAGAAAAGGGCAAACATGGAAAATTTGATTTTTTATGGAAGGGACCTTATGAAATTTATGGGTACAGAGGTAATAATGCATTTTTAATCCAAAATTTGGATGGAACAAACATTCCAGAAGGACCAATGAATGGTAGGATGCTTAAACACTACTATTCTTCTGAGTTAACTAATAGCTAGGTCCAGATTGATTCCTTTTTTTACATCATTGTAAATATTCATTACAAGTGAGTATATTGGATTGGATGTTTTCTTTTCAAAATTTGAAGCCCAGAGTGAAGGCCCTAAGCTTTGAAGAGTAAAATATCATAAGTATGAGTTATTGCAAAATTCAGAAGACAGTTACAGGATCATCAAGGTTAAAAATTCAAGGCTACTGATCTTAGAGTTTTTGACATTTCACCAGGAAATGCCATCCCCATGTGAAGTCGTTGTTAGAGTCCTATAAATATAGGATTCATAATTTGGAATTGAATTATGATATTCTTGTAAATATGTACATAATTTTCCTTCTGCAAGTTTTTTTCCCATATTTTGTAAAAATAAAAGAAAAATGAAAAAAAATAGAAAAGAAAAAAGAGGGTAAAATCCTAAAAATAAAAATCAAAGGACTTAGAAGAAATGATATACTCCAAAAGAAAAAATATGAATAAAACATGAAATTGTGCAAGTATAAATGCCACTACTTTTTATTTTTTTCAGTTGATTATGGCAGAGTGTCAATAAATGCCATAATCCATGATGAGTTGAACTGTTTAATCTTGACTTGTCATGTTTCAATTTACTTGTTTTAGATAGAGAATAAAGAGTTTTCAGACAGTTTAATCCTAAAAATTCAGTAGATAGGTATAGAGTAAAAAGGAACCCAACATTTTAATCTCGGTCCTTGGATGAAATAAGGTAGAATTAGATACTTTTTACTGATTTCAAAAGAATAAAATGTTCAAGGTTGCTAGCTCAAATTCACCTGCACAAATGGAAAAAAAAAATGTTAGATTAAAGATTGGGTAGGTAGAAGGTGGGAAAATCATTGTAAATATCTTTCACCATGCTACAATAACTCATTTCCTTCCCCTATAGTTATTCTGCATTCTAAACTTCCAGTCAAAAAGGCTCAGAGCATTTCTCTGACTTCTGTTGGGACCGAACCCAACGCTCAATGACTGTTAAGTTTAAAATTTTTGAATTCCTATAATAATCCCTAATTTTCATCATTTACCATTCATGCATTCATTAGAATGCAATTTCATAAGTAAAGACTCCATTTTATTTAATGATACATAAAGCCACCATTTGATTAATTGCCTACATCTCATAAAGCATACAAACCCTCAAAAAACATCTTATCCAAGTGGTGAAATCATCAAATGATAAACCTGGCTTTAAGGCTTTCACTTTACTTTGTCATATAAGTGTATTTATTAAGTATTTCATTTTCCCTGTCATATTAACCTCTAACTTATTTTATTAATTCCTTGTAAACATAACCTCATCCTATTATTATAAATCCTTGTATTCTAATTATCCCCTAAACCCACTATTATAAGATTTTCTGCCCAAATAATATTATCCACATGGTGAATTAAAACCCCACTTACATTTCCTTTGGTCTTAAAACTAACCCTATTCAAATACCCTGCCCCCTATAGTGAATAGACATCTCCATAGTCTATAACTATATAATACAAATAAAATGAAAAAGCACTTTACACATATTGTATATGTCTAAAGCAGAAAAATACTACTTCGACTATGTCATTTTAAGCCTAAGTTTTTATAAAGGCGATGTCCCTGCATCTTCGTAATTCACTTATTACCCTTCCCCAACTTAACCCAAGGTTAAAGTGTGAAATCACACAACAAATACCTTTACCTTTTTAATCATTCCTGATTGTATAAAACCTTAAGTTTCATATAAATATTAACCCGCCACACGCACCATTTACCATATATATAAACTCACTTTATATGTATAAATTTCCTGATAACCCCTTTTGGAATATACATAGGTATACGTCTATTTTACCATTACCCCCGCACATATAAACATTTCTATATATAACTAAACGTTGGTTATAATCACACATTTTATAAAGGTTTTTTTATATATTAAATGCGCCTTTTCATATACAGCACCTGGACCCCACCCATCCTTCACCGCAACTCTTTAAAATATCCTCACCATTCGCATCATCCAATCAAATCCAACGGTGCGCATTCATTATCGCGCTCCAAAAGTAATCGTTCAATGTTTATTAAAAGTTGCGCAATAAAAGTTTTTTTTCCAAACCTCCCGACTCATGTTCCAAAATGCTTAAACCACTTACCATCCAAATCGAACTCAAAAACCACTGGTTGTTTTCACAAATCCACCTCCCGCCATTGAATAGACCTGTAATAAATGATATTTACGATGGTAAACATTGAAGGTTTAAACCTTAATATATCATTGTTTTATATCATTATTTCGCACTCCCAACTGATTTAGCCTTTGTCCCGACTGTGTTAAAGAGATTTGAACCTCTGTTGGCCAATTTCTTTCCCTAAAGCCAAAATTTCCCACTTCTCTATATATCCGAAGCGGTTGAAGCCACCTACTGCACCAGTGGATTCAGTTTAAAGCCGAAGCCACCAGAAAACCCTCCTCAACTATCAATATACCTATGAACCAGGTATTTTACTGAATTTCACCTGCAAAATTCACAATTTGAATACAAATTAAACCAATTAAGCTACTAAGACTAGAATTTTCGATTTAAGCATGCCCAAACATTGAAAAAACAGGGAAAACCCTCGCAATTTTGCCTTAGAAATTTCCATTTTCCTAAAACTCTGTTTTAAAGCCATTTTCTCAGTTTCTAGTCATTAAAAGACAATTTCCATAGTTCAAAAGATTTAAAAAGTGCACAAAAAGCCAAAAATCCCTTTTTTCAGTCCTCTACACCCAAAAAACCTATGTTTTCTGTCCTAAAACCCTTGCTCAGATTCCCAGATTCCCAAAATTATCCCAGATCTGCTCAATTACCCTTTGTTTCAAAATTAACTAAAGAAAACAGTTTAATCTTGCTAAGTTATTCCCAAAAATGACTAAAAAACAGGTTACACCCAAAGCTGGAGGTCCCAAAGCCTCAAAACCTATCAACAAGCAAACTTCTGCTTTAACAGCTAATTCAACTGAAGTTGCTAGACCTCTCCAACCACATGTTTCCTCTGAAGAAAACATTCCTTTAACTGATTTAGATTACAAGATTTCTGATACAGTGGTAGAATTCAATTTTCTTGAGATTCATAACTGGTGTTATGATAAATTTTTGAATAAAAATCAAGATGACATACCTATTTGGGAATCCAATTTTCCCAAATATGTAGTTCCTATTACTCATCCAGCCTAGGACTTGGTCAGACTATGTCAAATGCATTATGTTCTTGATCAGAGAGCCATGGTAAACAAAGATAGAGAAATTATGTTTTTCATCACAGCAGAATCCATAAATGAGATGCTTCAGTTAAAACTTGATCCCAGAGTAGTGCCCTTGTCAATTGAAGAATTAACCCAGTTGTACTTAGAGTTGGATTTCCCTAAAAATTTTATGATATTTCAAAATTTTATGCTTGCCCATGTAGACCTTCCTAAGGTGAATCCACCATATTTTACTTCTGATTTTCTTGAAGCTTCTAGACAAGTGATCTCAATTCTATCCTTCATTCTAGGGTATTTTAATGATGAATTTACTGATGCATCTATACTTGGTTTCCTTTCTACATTATTCCTAGGGTAGCCTCCAACCATGATCTTTGATTTTGCTAGATTCATTGTTAATAGCATACATTACCAACAGACCAAATTTCCTACTAAGGGAGTGTTTAGATATTCATCTTATCTATTCAATTTTTTTCTATTTTTCCAAGATGAGCATTTTCCCATTGCTTTGCAAAAGATGGATGTAGAGGGCCAGCCTCTATCAGTGATATTTTGGACATCTTTTCTCAGAAAGGAAGGAAATGAATTCAATTATAAAGAATTTTCAGACTTATTCATCAAGGCATGCATGAATTTGATTTAGAAGTCTGAACAACACAGAGTGAGTGAAGAAATGAAGAGAATATTACAGTTTTCTGAACAATGCAAAGTAGGAGGCTAGTACTTATATTAGAGACACACAGAATTAGGAATATTTGGAACAAATTTGTCCCCATATGAGTTACCTAAATTCTTAACCATCAAGGTTTTTGCATTGGAATATTTGAGACAATTTTTAAATGCAGATGCTATAAACTTCAGGGCATCAAAGAAAAAGACTCAGTTTAAGTTGAAGAGCCAGATTGGCCCTTTCATAGTAAACAATAGGGAGGCTGAGAAAGAAATATATAGACATTTATCATAGTATCAGTTTCAAGAGAGTTTTCAATGGAATTATGATCCCCAGGGTTACCTCAGTGCCATAGGGGTAAAATGTAATCTTCAACCTTTTATACATGACTCAAAACCACATATTGAGAAGTTTTCCAATCAAATGGAATGGATGCAAAACACATTGATAGATCCTACTGATGATACAGAAACAGTTAAAAAGCAGACAATTCACAGACTATGATAGTTACCAAACAGGCAGAAGTTTAAAACAAAAGATCAAGGGATGATGAAGGTTATTCAACTCAAACTATTACTGAGAATAAGTTTAAATTAATTTACAACAAAAGAGCCAAAATTACTAATGCTGAAAAGGAAAAGACCATGGAAATAGATGATACCAATGATCAGGGAATGAATGATGATCAGTCAGCAAATCAAGAGGCCACAACAATAGTTGATGAAGTTTTGATAGAAATTGGAAAAGAATAGATTGCAATAGATAAGAAGGGCAAGCAAATTATTGAAAAACAGGTTGATTTAAAAATTCCCTCTTCTTCCAAAACAGCAGATGAAAAAGATTCAAATATCAAACAAAGGTACAAACAAATTAAGGAGAAAAATGAGGAGATCAAAAGAGAAATTTACTCACAATTTCTCCAAGAAAATCCAGGTAACAAGGACAGACTATTAACAGCATTTGATTATTCTAATAATAAAATGATCATGTCCTACCTCCAGCCAAAGGTTGCAGATCCAAAGACAGTCTCAGACTACAAAAAAACAGACTTTGAAGTTGATTAAGAGAATATTCATGAGTTGGATCAAATTGAATTTCACAGACATACATCTGAAATGCTATATTCAAAAATAGTGGATAAGACCAGGAGTGCTACTCAATTGAAAAACACCATTTTGTAATATGCAGGACCAAATGAGGCTAGAAAAATCCTCTTTACAGGAAAAAGAACCAAGGATTAAGTCCTTAGAAAATCTAGTCCTTCAAATAGGAGTAGATCCATCAAACATACAGGTTGCTCAAGTGCTTTGAGGAAACAGTTAAAACTTCCTCAAAACGAACATCCTCAAGCAAAGAAATCCTCCAAGAACAAACTGAAAAAAGTTAAAATGGCCAAGTTAATACTAAAATTGATTGCCCAAGTCAAAAAGATAGAAGATCAGACTGATATCCTTATAAAAGAAAAAGAAGCAGTAAAAGAACCTGATGTGTGATCTATTCCCACTGTTATTCCTATAATTAGCACAGTTGTCCCTTCCACATTGGTAGAACATTTAGCCCCAAAAGTTCCACTAGCAACTGTAGTATCAGTGAAATATATAGATACTTCTACCACAGGATCATCCACCACACAGGTACATCAAGCAAGTGAAGCGGCAGATATAGTAAAATCCATGGAGGAGATGTCCCTAAAAAATAATTAGATAATCAATTTGAAAAGACCATTCAAACTCTTGAAGCATCAAACAGGAATGCATTGATTACATCTAAGGGACATGAACAAAGATTAAACAGAATTGAAGAACAGGTAAAGATCTTGCAGCAGCAAGTAAATCTCAGTAAACAGGTGTCCTTCATCAAGAACTATCTTTGGACAAACATAATTCAAGGCATACATCTACAATGGACTTAAATTCAAATCATATATGAGTAGAGAGATCTACTTAAGGCAGCACAGGTGGAAATTCAGAAAACAAAGGAAGAACTTGCTAATAAACCATATCAAGCTTTAAAGCTTATTACATTTTTTAACAGCAAAAACAGAGAGGAGCTTGAAGAATTGAAAATACAAGATAGGACTAAAACATTTCTTCAAATCAAAAAGGTCCTAAATAAAAGGAATATAATGAACAATTTGGAGGAAAAGTGTAAGGCCATGTATTTGTCAATAACAAAGTTTTTGGCACAATACACAATATTGAGACAAGCAGGCCTCCCAGACATTCATGGCTTTAATGAAAAGCTAATGGTTCAAATAGATTATGACAAGAATATCAGAGCCCATGTCAAAGAAAAAATAAATAAGCCTATGCCACAAGGTTCCCCAATTGGTAAAGTTGTCTTGGAGTACTTTGAAAAATTATTTTTTCTACAGAATGAAATTAAACATATTTTCATTATCAAACCAAATTTCTCAAAGTACACTAATGTTAATGAAATTTATCGGAAGTTGAAAGGTATGAAAATACCAAGTGATCAGCAATGGCAGGATTTCACAGACTTGTTATAGCAACACTGGAGAAGAACAGTAGAAAAAGTACATGTAAAACAATGAAGTTGAGAAGAAAAGAATAAAAACAATTTATGTGATTTTAGATTTTTACTTCTGATATGAATCTTTTGCAACAGTAAAAGAGTAATAGGAAGATTCAAGCAAGACAGAGAAATTATGGGAAGGTTTTTTACCACAGTGAAAATTTCATTTACAACTATCAAAATGTAAAAATAGCAGTGAAAAGTGTATCAGATCAAAGTAACAGGGTCAAAGTGTATCAGAGCAGAAACAATTAGCTAGTTTTTACTATGGTAAATTCTACATTTTAATAGCAGTAAAGTGACAGATGAATAGAGTAAAAGAGTATCAGGAAGAAAAGCAGCGTTAAAGGATATAAAGTGAAAGAGTATCAATCAAGAAATATTCAAACAGATATCTTCCAAATGTGCCAGCAAGCATGTACACCTAGTCAACAAACTGTTTTGATTAGATAATGATAGTTCTATTTTTTCTAGATAAGAGGACAGCTTGCTTAAGTTGTTAAGCAGCTGGCCCTCTTAGTGTGTTAAGATATTTTATTTTCCTAGAGTTATTCCTAGATTTCTATAAGATATTTTGTAATAAACATTTGTATAAATACTTCATTTTATGAAGTTTTTAGGGTGGAATAAATTTGCTGAGTTTATTATAGACAATTTTGCTGGTAATTTGGAGGCTCATGTGTTGATTTCAGAGCAGCAGTCTGGACAATAGCCAATTGGACTTCATAACTCATGATTCATGTGATAAGCTGATGAGTAAAGTGATTTCTTACTGTCATTATTTCCTCTTCTAAATTTTCATTCAATTTCATATATGTTGTTCAATCCAAATGATTAATTAGGAATATTATTTCAGGATAAGTGTAAAAACTTCCTGTCTTAACTACTTGATCATTTCAATGTTTTATGTTCTTTTCCAAACTTAGGAATTCTTAATTTATCCTAGTCTCGTTTGACCCCTGCCTCCTTCCTCTTTTTCCGGATCAAAGGATCCTTTACTGCCCTTTATCCCAAAAGCAAGCCATCTCATCAATTCAAACTATTCAAATCTCTGAGGGTTATCTACCTTGCCCTGAGTACATTAGCATCCTTTTGGCCTTGCCTTCTAGTTTTTCTTGCTACATCTTGACTCCATAGCCCAATGGACTAGTAGATCCCTCTTTAATTTGTCTCCAAGTAACATTATTTCCCATCAAACATTTCAAACAAAAACCAAGTGCCCAATCATAACTAGCCTAAAATATTAAACAAAAACAAAGCTAAATCTGAAAGAGAGAGCCCTCTCTAAAATTTAGGTAGGCTAGATCCTAAATTTCCAAAGGAGGTATGTGGTTACCCCTAGTTTTCTTTAACTATAAATCAAAATCCCATGACCTAAGAAATTACTAGGGTGATAACATCCCCAACCCGACACGAATGCAGATGAGTTTCATGTTCAAGAGAGACATAATGCCGACACGACTGAGAACTAGTTCCATTTTCCCCCACCATTGTTGGCAAGTACCCCAATTATTTTTGGAAACAAGATTGAAGGGGATAGCATGTTCTTGTAATATAATTTTTTCCTTCGGACAAATCCATCCTAGTACATTTTACTAGCCCTATGAAGGAGGAACTCGGTTACGTCATGGTGATGGTTTCCGATGTCATTTAGGTTTTAACGAGTCTGACAAAGGAAGAACTTGGTATCTTTTCATGTTTAGATAGTTTGAAAAGAAGAAAAAAATAAAACTCCAACAGGTCCCTTTTCGTAGGTAGTCTCACAGATCTGAAAGGGTAGAAAACTATGTCTAAGAGAACCTATTAGTCGCGATAGGCTAAGGTATTCCTTTTTCGTAAATAATCTATCCCAACCCGAAAAAGGGGTAAATGTATACTAGGTAGATATTGTTTCGCAGCCTTTTAACAAGTTCAAAATGACAAGAGTCTCGGCGATCTTTTCAATTTTCGAGAGTCAGAAAAGAGCTGAAAGATGACTACAAGAGTGACCTTTTCGTGTTTTTACCGAGTCCGAAAAAGTATAAAATTCAACTCATTACTTCATCGTCGTCACGTTGAGAACCTATTGCTGCACAAGTGACGCACATAGAACCCATTTTTCGAAATAAAACTACAAAATAATTAAAAAATATGTTCAAAAACCTAATTAGTGTTCTGAAAAGTTTATAAAATTCCAAAAATGGTAAAAATAAAATTTACTTTTCACTTTTACCTCTTGTGAGCACTTTTTACTCTTTTTCACTGTGATTTTGTGGAGCTGACAACTGAAAATCCAGAAAGCCAATTGTGAATCCATATTTTCCAGGTAAGAACTCATATCCTTGCCTGCATTTTGATATAATTTTCATTGTCTGCAATCTATTTTTTATATTTTTGGAGGGGTTTTTGTGTAAATTAGGGCACGGATGTCGGTGCGGGTTTTGGGCACGGACTTGCACCAACCCGCCTTGAATCCAAACAGGGTCGCACCAACCACGGACATGACTTTTAGCTTGTAAATTCAACAAGTGAGCCTATTTTCAACACTCCAAAAGCAAATCATTTGACTAATGACAACCTCATGGATGTTTTTTCAGGTGTGAAAGAGAAAAATGGTGATCGAATGGAAGGAAATAGAGCATAGTGAAGAGATGAGCAAGCCTTGGGAAATGTAAGATGCATGGACATTCTCAGGGACTGCGGGGTTAAGAAATTCTTCATGGCACCATGTCTCTGAGCTCAACTGGAGCTATTACAGTACTTGATCAGTGTATGGGACATTGATCGGTAAAGATTCATAAATCATGACCAGGAGCTAGAGATTTAGGTCTCAGATTTTTACTTCATAACTAGATTGTCATGGAGGGGGGCAATACCAATCCTGACCGGCACCCGGCCCACAATGGAAAACATGAGCATGGTCATTGACAGAGTGTGTCAGGGGCAAGGAAAGGATCCAAAAACAAGAAGCTGGATATTCAAACCATTCCCGATCTTGTACTAAAATTACTGTTGCACACCATCATGCGAGCTGATGGAGTTCAAGCTCTGTATGAGGCCAAAAAAGCACAGTTACTTCTTGCTATATATTGTATGGCACCAACTCTGTACAAGTGGGCAGAGGTGGTAACGATCAATTTGAAATGCCAGTTGACAAAATGCAAGAATGGGAAGTTGAAACAGTTTGGCTATGGGTCCATCTTGGTACCATTCATCTTGGGACGGTTACCAATTTTCCAACTTCAAGAAGTGATAGTTCCTTCACCACCAGCCCAGGAGCCATGAATGGTCCGTTGGGCGGCCTTGATGCCAAGATCAGGAGGCAGTCAACAAATTTCCTAGAGACCAGAGTTCTTTGAGTGGCTCCAATGACAACTGATTTTCATGGATGACTAGCCTTATTCTAGCATAGACTTTACAGGTGATCCAGATCTACCACTCCCAGCAGGAGAGGATTGGGATGAAGCATTGGGTAAGAATCATTTTTTATTTTGATGAGTATTATGATTTTTTTTATTATATATGTTCTGATTTCAATCCATGTATTTGCAGATGTCGGCCCAGAAAGACCTACAGGAATGTCTCCATTAGCATGAAGAATTCCTCGTGATTTTGATGTGGCCCCTCATGGAAAGGGAAGCGAGGAGGAGGAAATCATACACAACTTGGAGGGACTCTCCAGTGGGATCCCTGACTATGCGAGATTTGATGATTTTCCTCGCGCCTACCAGAGACACACTGCAGGGGTGTCAAACCGTGTTCACCGTTAATTAAGGCGGCTGGTACAGGTAGTGACATGCTACCATGAGCATCACGCCAACTAGACACCTAGGCTTTTATTCCCTCATATTTTTTGAGAGACATGATGTCTCAAGATGTAACTGAAATATACATATTTTTTGAACTTATGATGCACGCGGATGTAAACACTCGATATGTGTGTGTGTGTGTATGTGTGTGTGTGTGTGTGTGTGTGTGTATGTGTGTGTGTGCATCTATTTTCCTGTATGAATCTTATCATGTGATGATGATGTTTATACAAATTACACAAATTTATATCTAATACAATATTGTCTACTGTATCAGTTAACGCATTCATTCGTCTAGGAATATGTTGATATGTGGTGTAATCAAAATGTCTTTCCAATAAATGAAACGCAAATACAACCTTAATATTTGAGGATTTCTAACAAAATAATGCCCATTAAGTTGTAGAACAACAAGTTGTGAGTCTAGGTTAACAATCAATGAATGAATGTCGAGAGAAATGGCCTCGGTTAAGAGTTCAATGACAACACTATATTCAGCGAAATTTTTTGTAGTTCGTCCTAGACAGATACCTTGAAGGTCTATCAACTCACCATTAGGATCATAAATCACCCAAGATGTAGAAGACAGGTTTTGGGTACTACGGGAAGCACCATCCGTGAAACCAACAAAAGGAGTAATAGACATCTGCACAATAAGTAATGACCCAATAAGTAGGAAAATCGCTTGCAAAGCACACCAAGCCAAAATGTACAAAATTGAAAAAACACCTATGTACAAAGAAACATGCATGAAAGTCTCATACATAGTACTTTTTGAGATATAGCCTATTTCTGGGATGATTCAAAGGATTACCTTCGTAATCAATAAGCTCATAAGCCATGTTCTTCAAAATACACTTAACAATGTAGGGCCCATGCCACATGGGTTAGAATTTGCCTACCCCCAGCTTATCGTGAGCTTGGTCATACAGGAGGACAAGGTCTCCTTCTATAAAGGAACGAGGGGAAACTGACTGGTCAAATTGAGCTTTGACCTGCTTTTTATGTGCTTCTATGACAAGAGCAGCAAAGCAGTGAGTCTCATCAAGCCTCTCTAAATATAGAAGATTCTCTTCTTCTGGCGAAGTATTGGGCAGCAATTCAACAACTATTTTGAGAGAAGGGATTTCACATTCAATCGGAAGGGTATCTTCCAGACCATAGACAAGATGGAATGGAGTGAATCTGGTCGCATCCTTCACTGAGGTTCGGTAAGCCTAGAGAGCTAAAAACAACATGAGATACCAATTTGATTTGTGCATCCCAATCGTACGTTGAAGCATAGTGACGAGAACTTTGTTCACAGCTTCAACCTAACCATTGGCCTGAGGGTAGTACGGTGTTGAGCTATCATGACGTAGACCCAACTTAGAAGTCAAATCATCCACCATGTACTGACGAAAATGAGAACCATGATCGGTAACAATGGCTTGAGGGACACCAAACCTAGTAATGACATGATTGAATATAAATTGTGCGGTTGTATTACCATTAGTTGTAAGTTTAGGCACTGCTTCATCCCATTTCGTGAAGTATTCAATGGCTACGATGATATAAGCATTCCCCCCGGCCGATTGAGGGTTAGACGTCATAAAATCGATGCCCCACTTTGCAAAGGGACCAATGGTAATGACATAATGAAGATGGGAAGGCAACACACGCATCTTGCACTGATAAATCTGACAATCATGGCACTTACGAACAAAAATAATGCATTCTTTAAATATGGTGGGCCAGAAATAGCTAGCACAAAGAATTTTATGTGCAATAGCATATGCAAACATGTGATCGCCACAGGCGCCACTGTGGCAATCATTAAGGACCTTTTCAGCCTCCTCGAGATTCAAACACCAGCGGAGAACAGAATCAGCTCTGATGCGATAGAGTGTATCTCTGACTATGATATAAGGTTGCGAATGATGGCGGATGCGTCGACAAGCGTCAACTCAAATCGGAAGGTGGAAGTCTAAAGATATACAATGATATCACCGTACCAAGGATCGAGGGTGCTAATAAGAAAAACCTTGTCGTCCGAAATGTGTTCCTTGGAACCAGATAGAGTAAAATCAGAAGGGAGATAGAAAATCAAATCAGCAAAAACCAATGACTTCTTTGATTTGGCTTTAGTGAACTCAAAATCGAACTCTTGGAGGATAACAATCCACTTCGAGTATTTTCCCCCCAGCAATTGACGAGTCAATATGTAAGTCATAGGGTTATAATCAAAAATCACAGTCACCGTGCGCAACAGAATATAGTAACGAAAATGTTGAACACCTTGAATAGCAGCCAATGCCAACTTCTCGACATGTGCGTAATGTGTTTCGGTATCAAGAATATTGTGACTCGAATAGTAAATGATTCTCTCGTCACCGTCATCGTCGTCTTCTACCGAAACCATGGAAATTGTGCTAAATGCAGCAACCAAATAGAGGGAGTAATCGTGATGATAATTTGGAGTCTGCAACAGAGGAGAATTGATTAACAACATCTTTATTTCATCGAAGTATTTTTGGGTGATCTCATCCTAGAGGAACGGGACACCCTACTTAAGTAATCACGTAAATCCTTTGGCCACCTCAGCATAGTTAGGTATAAAATGGTGTAGGAAGTTAACTTTCCCTTGCAAACTCTGCAACTGATGTAAGGAGGAAGGAGAGGGGAGATTAACAATAGCTTCAACTTTGAGGGGATTGAGACGAATTTTGTATTTAGAGATAATAAACCCTAAGATTCTACTTGATTCAACGTAGAAGACGCACTTATGCGGATTAAGACAAATGTTATAGCATCGACAACGAAGAAATATTTGACGGAGATGATCAGGGTGGTCTTTACGCTTAGCCAAATGAGCCAGAAGGTCATCCAGGTAAGGTTGAACAATGTGCTTGATATCATGGAAATCATATGACATCGCTCTTTGAAATGTAGCCCCAGCATTTTTAAGACGAAAAGGGAGCTTCTTATAGGAAAAAGTACCCCAATGACAGATAAAGGTGGTATTTTGTTGATCAGCTGGAAGAATATTAATCTTGTTGTACCCAGACAACTCATCCATAAGGGAAAATATTTCACTCCCAGCACATTCATCAATGATTTGATCAGTAAAAGGAGTGGGATAATTATCCTTAGGGCAAGCATGGTTGATGTCATGGTAATCTACACAGACCCGAATAGTACCCTATTTCTTATCCACATGAACAATATTAGAAACCCATTCTGTCAAGGGAATCGGATAAATAAAACTAGCTCTAAGAAGTTTTTCAACTTCTCCTTTAATAGTGGCCACCTTTCTAGGGTGCATAGGACGAATATGTTGGCGAACAGGCTTCGCACCAGGATAGGTAGGAATCTCATGCATCACTATACTCAGATCGATGTTGGGCATTTCTTTGTAAGACCAAGCAAAAACGTTTCGAAACTCGCGGAAGAGACTAGTATAGACCTCAATCTCATCGATAGAATAGGTCACCCCAATATGGATGTTCTCGAAAACCCCTGGTTTGACGGAGATTTCGATAGGCATAGTTAGTGTAATGTTTCCCAAGTTACCTTCTACAAAGACTTTGTGCATCAGGATGGGCATTTGAAGTGGTTGAGAATGAACTTGAGAAGCAAACCCCTTGAGACAAGTAGACATGGCCCTAAGGCTAGGCATGAATTAGGAATGATGATGACTATCATCCCAAGGAGGATCCTCAAGAGACATAATTTCCATGATGGCCTCATCGGAGGGAAATATCTCTTTTAACAGACCAGGCAAATCTGAATCACCGAGCCAAGGGGATTGAGAATAAGTGTTAAGATACATTCTCAAAGGAGCATGGTCAAAGGGCGGAGGATCCAAAACCAAAATAATTTCACAATAATCAATCTCTATTGGGCTTAACGACATCGAATCACCAAACGAATCAATCTTCTTGGGCGAAGGGATGATCCATGAATCAGAAGACATGGATATCATGTTAACTTGAGCAGTGTTGAGTGGAGGAAGAGGAAAAATTCCCATGAGGGCAGGATCTTCGAAAATACCTGGCCCTATTCTCTCATAAGGCATATGAATTTTATCTGCGTATGGAAAATTTCTCTCGGAAGACAAAGAAGTGAAAAAGGTCAACTGATCGACAGTGACGATCTTTCCTTCGTGCAGAAATCGAAGAACACAAAAAAAAGTGGATAGAACACACATCATGGTGTGAGTCCAACTACGACCGAGGAGAAGATTGTAATTGAGCTTCGCGTCAATGACTTAAACCTCGATGTTAATTGTTTTTCCTTCTAACATAATAGGTAAACTAGCGAGAACACCGAGAGGGTGAGATTACCTTCCATGAAAGGCTTCTAAAGCATTTGGAGATGAATTGAGAGCTAGAGAACCAATGTATTTCTAGTAGACAGATGACATGACGCACGTAGATGCACCCTCGTCCATGATCACTCGATGGATATTATTTCCATTAATCCCAACTTGGATGATCAATGAAATCTGGTGAGGGAGATGGGGGATGAATTTTTCCAAATTGAAAGTGATAAGGCTTGAATCAGTGGTATCAACCCCACCAATGGTAGATAACAAAGCCTTTCGTTGAGATGGACAACTCGGAAGTACTTCCAATGCAGACATAGTAGATGGCACCTAAGCGAAATCCTCAACAATACTGTAATGCTGCGCATCACGAGCATTAGGGTTGGAAGAAGACTTGTGGAGTACACCTTTGTAAGGTGGTCATACAACGGGCTCAGTATTGGGCCTTTCAATCTGAAGAGGGCCAAAAGCAAGTGGGGGAGGAGGACCATCAGTGATTTCCTTCCCTGTAGCCTGACATGGTTTGGTATAATCTTTCGATCGAGTAGCAATAAAAACAGATGCAGGACCGTTCATCATGAAAACTTGAGAGTCAAATGGGGTAGAGGACTAAGGTTTCTCTACCAACTGAGTCTGTTGCGACAGAAACGGTTCTTTGAGAACAGCTGGAGTGCCTTGGGTTCCTTTGAGCAATCCACTCACCTCGGCCTATCTAGGACATTCCTTGGTGTAGTGCTCTTCGTCACAAATCAAACAAGGGTACTTTGGCTTACGTTGTGAACCATCATCAATACGAGATTTCTGAGAATCCTGTTTCGGGGTATCAGCTTTGGCCTTACCTTTACCCTTCTTTTTACCCTTGGAAGTTTTATCTGTCAGATTGGACTGGACGACATTCACTTCTGCAGTTGTACCATAATTCAGGGGTGGCTGAGAAGCAGTATCATTGGAAGGAGTAGATTTTTGCTTCGCAATATTTGGAGAAGAATTCTGAGAAGTATGAGACACAAAACCGATGATATCATCGATAGATGACGTCTTCGGAGCTTTTGAGGTTCCAGGTTGAGGGGCATCAGGAAATATTTCATACAAAGTGTCAGACTGGGAGTACACGAGATCAAGGTATTGGGAACAAGCAATGGCTTGTTCCTCAGTAACGTATGCCCCCCTAGCAATGTCCTTATAAATCGGAACAACGAAGGAGGTAGTAAACCAATCAGTTAGAAGTTGATCAAGAATCTCAAACTTGATCAGATGACGACGATGCCTCCATTCATGAATATGATCAGAGATATGGGTAGCCCGATATTGCTTCAAGGATGTAAGGAGGTGTGTCCTAGTTTCATATCAAACTAGTAAGTGAAAGTGCGTGAGAAATTCCATGGCTATAGAGTTGAAATCTTGGAAGACACCGCGGGATAGTTCAATGTACCACTGATATGGATTTATGCAGGAACGCAATAAAATACATAAATAGACATAAACACAGAAACATAACGGAAATAATGCTTCATTTCATTAATATCAAATAACAGAAATATGCTTACACACATAATGGAAATAAACTAGCTAGGGTGCTGGTAGCGTATCTCTTAGAAGAGATGTGGCAACTACAGACCTCTGAACTGTGTTATAATGAGGCTTGAGGGCCTATTTATTATTTAGAGACAATGGAAAACTCCAAACATCCAAAAACCTAACCCTAGGAGATGAAGCGCCAGAACTATGGGCCCCGTTTGGGTAAATTGGTGTTTCAACTTCCCGGGGACGTAACTTTGGCAGATGATCTCCATTTGACGCGCTCAATAGCTTTTTATAAAGATACATCCGAGGAGTACAACTTTTGGTGAGAGGAACATCGGTCCATGGACCCATGTTTCTCCTGGTTTTTCCAAAAAAACGTCATTTAGGGCCTCAAAATGGCTTCAGAAGTTGAGGACCCAAAAAACTGCTAAAAACAGTAAGTTGTGTTGCAACTTAAAAACTGAAAGAACTGATGGTGGGGGTTCAAATGGAATAGGTGTGTGGCCACCAATATCAACCTAGAACATTAAGGCCCCAAAACGGCTCCGGGAGTGCAGGACCCGAAAACCTACTAAAAATATTAAGTTGTGTTGAAAGTGAAAAGTTGCAAGAATTGATGGTGTGGGTCCAAATGGAATAGGTGGGTGGCCACCGATATCCACCTGGATCATTCATCCCTCCTTAGGAAGCAATGGTTCCCATTGCATTGATATTTTATATGAGATGAGGCAAATTTTGTTGAAATGGGTATTATATTTCAAAGATGTCATGGACCTACGGGTAGACATGATGGATGCGTTTAGTAAATTTGGTTTCTTTATCAGCCTCAGATAGTACATGTGTGGATTCTATATGTGTAGTTTCAAGAGGTATGGAAACATCAGGCAACGATGTGTCGGGGGTCAGATCAATGGAGTCCTTGTCCTGATAGTGTAGAGGAACCTCTGTGAGTGAGGAGAAAATTTCCTCGTATTCCTCCATGACTTTGTCCATCTGCTACTATCATGTAGGGGAGCCCTGTGTCAAAGTTGTGGCCACAATATTCTTCTTTCCCTGTGAGCGATTTGTAAGGAAAATAAATTTCCTGGTTTGGGAAACAATCTTACTACGTTATTTTTCAGTATTCAAAGAGATGATAGGAGGCGATACTACCTCTGGTATCTTGTACAAGTTATTTCCCATAGTAATAATAGCAGAACGAGGCCTAGACTCATACATAGAATGTCACCTCCACAAGTATGGTTGGCCCAATAATATATCAGCTACATCAAGAGGAGCAACATCACACAATACCTCATCCATGAATGGCTTGATACTGTACAGAAGGCGACACTGCTGGTGGATGCAGAGATCTCTCCCTGGGTGAAGCCACCTGATGGTATATGGTTGCGGGTGTGATATGATTTGTAGGTCGAGCCGCTTCACAACCTCTGCTGAAATGAGGTTCTTTTGGCTTCCGCCATCGATAATGAATTTCAGTGGAGAACCCTTCACCCACATCTGTGAATGGAAGAGGCGCTCCCCCTCCTTTGGATCCTCGGGATCCTCCCTCTGGATCTTGGTGGTGGCAATAATGGCACTGGGATCCGCATCAATGATCTACTTCCCATTGTCATTGCATTTGTTTGGTTCTGACTCAGGATCAGAAAATGCATCTGATTCGGGTGCCTTTAGTTCAGCCGCCAATGACTGTTTGGACCGAAACTCATTTGTGCTATGAGTGGGGCTGCTATGAAATTCACACCAGTTCCTCGTGTCCTTATTTGGATTTGTGGTTTTGTTCTGAGTCGCACCACTTTGGCCTTTCCCTTGTTCTTCAGTTCAGGGTGTTGCACCTCCTAAATGTTTTTGTGTAGACAGCCACGATACTTGAGCACCAAATTTCTCTCTGAATCTTTAATACCCAACTTTGTGCGCAGGGTATGGAACAAATTCGTCAGCTCATGCACATCTTGATCCCTTTGTTGTCGCAACGTGGTCCATTGGATGTATTTGTCTTCATATCTCCCCATGGGGTAATATTTTTCCTTGATGCCATCTCAGAACGAATTCCAAGTGGGTGTAGCCAACAGAGAGGGTTCCCCTTCGTCCTCTTTCTCACAGTGGGTTTCCCACCAGTCTTTGACATGGGGGGCTGCTTTGAGGAGTGCAAAAATAATCTTTTCTTGGTCGGAGAAATCATGGACCAAGAAATACCCTTCCAGAAAATTCAACCATCTATCTACGACATCTACATCTATCTGGCCTTCAAATATAGGAATTTCAAATTTTACCTGTACCTTGAAGGGAGTGTCGCGTCCAAAGTGGTTGTTGGATGCAGATGCATCGTAGGTGGGCAGTCGTTGAAGGATCTGAGCAAAGCTATCCATCATCATGTTCCTTTGATTCTTGAGGGCCTCCTTGAGAAATATTTTGATAGGATCTCCTGATCCCTCGTCTTTCTTTTCTTCCGCCATGGGAGGTCATCGACGTTTGCGAGGCTGATCTTGCAAGGGTTCAACCAGATCGAGCCCTAACTCCTTATACCCTAACCACGTTGGGGACATGCAAAGAAAAATAGAGAAAGAGAAGACCACTCTAATACCATTAATCTGGATTTATGCAGGAACACAATAAAATACATAAATAGACATAAACACAGAGATGGAGCGGAAATAATTCTTCATTTCATTAATATCAAATAACAGAAATATGCTTACACACATAATGGAAATAAACTAGCTAGGGTGCTGGTAGCGTATCTCTTAAAAGAGATGTGGCGGATACAGACCTCTAAACTATGTTACAATGAGGCTCTAGGGCTTATTTATTATTTAGAAACAATGGAAAACTCCAAACATCCAAAAACCTAACCCTGGGACATGAAGTGCCAAAACTATGGGCCCCGTTTGGGTAAATTGGTGTTTCAACTTCCCGGGGAGGTGACTTTGGCATACAATCTCTGTTTAACGCACTCAATAACTTGTTAGAAATATCTATCCGATGAGTACAACTTTTTATGTGAGGAAAATCAGTCCATTGACCCATGTTTCTCCCATTTTTTTCCAAGAAACTTCGTTTAGAGCCTCAAAACAGTTCCAGAAGTTCAAGACCCAAAAAACTACTAAAAATAGTAAGTTGTGTTGCAACTTAAAAACTAGAAGAACTGATGGTGGGGGTTCAAATGGAATATGTTGGTGGCCACCAATATCCACCTAGATCATTTAGGCCCCAAAATGGCTCCGGGAGTACAAGACCCGAAAACCTGCTAAAAATAGTAAGTTGTGCTGAAAGTGAAAAGCTGCAAGAATTGATGGTGCGGGTCCAAATGGAATAGGTGGGTGGCCATCGATATCCACCTAGATCAACCACATGGCAGCAGCACCAGTGAGAATCCGTTGGAAAAGATGGAGTCGAATGGAATCTTCAACCCAAGAGTTAGAGGAACAACAAAGATGGTATGTTGTAACATGCACTTGGGATTGTTCGTCAACTTCAACACGTCGGGCACTTCCAACGTAGCAAGGATTGAAAGGCATTGCAGGTCGTTGATAAAGACTAGTATTAGGATTCCACCCTGGTTGAGATAAATCCTACCCCCGTATGTTTTGTCTCGGAGGATTCTATCCATAGGGGTTATAAGCCTAAAAATTCTTCCCATACATGGGTTGAGGACCGGGATATTAATTCTGAGCATACCATTGAGGTCTTGTCTGAGTAACATATGGATTTTGTTGTGGAATGAAACAGTGACTTGAGGTGCATTATATAACACTTGAGTTTGACCTTGCGGAACGTACGCACTACCCTGAGGAGAATTGTATACCATCTGGGATTGACCTTGAGGAACATAAGTAACACTTTGGGGCATATTATATACCAACTGAGATTGACCTTGAGGCATGTAAGTGGTGCTTTGAGGCTGAACGGGTTGCCCCTGTAGTGCAGGTTGACCTAGATACTGTGGTTGAACAAGCTATCCCTGCAAAGCAGGTTGGCCTAAATGCTAAGAGCCACCAGGTTGCCCTTGTAGAAAAAATTGGCTTAATGGTTGGGATGGGCCAAGCTACCCCTAAAAACTAGGTTGACCCGGCACAGGACCATAGGGTTGTCCTTATTGTACAAAATTTTGGCCTTGCTGAACATAAGGCTGGTGTTATTGTACAAAAGGTTGTCATTTTTGTGGATCAATTTTCCCCCCAGGAACATAATATGCACCCTGTTGAATATGAGGTTGACCAGTAGGACTGTAGGGTTGTCCTTGTTGGACCGAAGGTTTTCCCTACAATGGTTGTCCTTGCGAACCATAAGGTTGTCCCTATGGACCAAAGGTTTGTCCCTGTTTGACCGAACGTTTTCCCTGTAAGGGTTGTCCTTGTGGACCAGAGGGTTGTCCCTATTGGTAGGTGAACTAATTATGATCAATTGGAGGCAAATATACAGGGTTACTGTATGTGTCATAATGATGCGGAGGATTACCAGAATTTTGTAACTGGTGAGAACTCTAAGGAGCATAATTCTGTTGTTGAATGGCCAACAGATACTCATCGAATGTAAAACCACTAGGAATAGAAGTATAATTCGTAGGCGTGCTATTAACAAGTTCGGTTCCTGAAACATGAGGTTGTGATCCAATCACGGTGGGCCTAACGGGTATTGTGGGATTGATAAAAATGGATCTACGAACAGCAGAAGATGTTGACGATGACTAAGTCATACTAATAGTCAGTGCGGATGAAGCCATAGAGACAGTGGGTCCGATTGGGATAGACGTAAAAATGGTCGACAAGAAGGGTGTCAAAGGTGATGCTCTCGATACGGAAATAGACGAGCTTCCTGAGGGAGTCGGTGTACTACACCATGTCGAGTTCTGATACATGGACGCAACACCAGAAATGATCTGACCCAAAGTATGATAACCGGGTGGAAGAGATACCGGCTACGAGGAAGTTTGACTCGAAACATACAAAAAATTATCCAAGAAGAGTTGATACACCCCTGTAGAAACGTAAAGCTCTTCATTGCTAACAGGAATTGAAGAATCCATGTCAGAAAAATCCATTTGATTATCAAAAAGACAACGAGCAGTGGCTAGTAAATATGGTTCTGAAGTAAGAGGAGGGAATTCTTCCTCGTTCCCAAAACAAAACCAAGCACCCTGAGGTTTCCAATTGATATCAAATGGCTCTTCAAGTGGAGATTGGGTAGTGAGAGGTAAGATACTCAGAAGGATAGACTGCCAAAAATCGACAGACCTAGTGGGTTGAGATGCTTCTGAAGAAACATCAGGAGAAGGATCGCCACTAGGAGGCAATGAAGAGGAAGAAAAAACTAGTGGTTCCACCACCTTGAATTTCTTTCAAAGTAGGAAGGAAACAAGATAGCCTATTCGAGGCTTCAAGGTCAAATACTAAGGAATTACGTAAGAACAAGCCAAGAAAATATCTTTAACGGGCATATGATCGTAGGCAATTGATTTTAAGACATTGAAATGAAACTCTATTGTTTCATGTCTTAAGAGTCGAGAAACATGCAAAATATGACTCTAGTCACTTTCAGGTTGAACAAGCATGAAAGGACAAGTTCTCGATGATATTTTCAATTTTAGAGAGTCATGAAAAGACCGAAACAACTATTTAGGGAATCTAAGCAAGAGGGTGTACCAAGTTTCCGTGAACTACAATATTCACCTTGGTGATCAAATGAAAGAGAAATGACCAAGGACTTGATGTACATGCAAGTAGTCTCCCCGAATGCTATGTTCCGTGTATCACGGTTACAGGATGGTAGATTTGGCTTCCTATGGATAAAGGATTGCAACCTATGAGGGTCTCCCTTTATATGCACGACGATACGAGGAGCACAAGTTTGTGCTAGCACTGTCTAATTCCAGATGGTGAATGACAGCTACTAGGCTTAACGACATCGAACATATCACTAGCCTAGAGCTCTAAAATGTGTGTGTTAGGTTTCAATGTTTCCTTAGGTTGATTGAATGCATTTTAAAGTTGACCTTGAATTAATGTTGTTATTTCAATGCCTTACCGAATGTGATCTCGAATTCTTAATGCAAAACTACATGCAAAAGAAAATCATTTCCATTCAATGAATGATAGTTAAGAGAAGTATAGTAGTCTATAAAAAAGCAACAATCAATTGAATCACAAAAATAATTTCACTAATGCGTCTAAAACAACCAAAGCAGAAAACAAAAAACTCTTTCCTAGTCCACTAAAAGCTACTAATGCAAAATAACGTTTTTCATTTTCAATTTAAGAAAAGAATGCAAATTTTGTCTTTTTAGATGAATGGGAAGAAAAAGGCACCGTTACACTAAAAATAAAAAAAGGACACTAGTTTTGAGAAATTCAAATGAAACCATCTAAAACAAAGAGATCAATCCAATTAAAACATCAAACACACTCAAAAATAGGGATGCACTCCTCCAAGCAAAGAGGGATTTTGAGTCGGTTCAGTGAGCAATGTAATCTATGCTCAAAGTGGCAGATGGAGAGCTAAATGAAACCCAAGATGATCATTAAACAAACCAAATACACGAAGAACCAAAAGAAAAGCAAGAACAATCAATCAATGAATCGAAATGAGAAAGATCAATGTGAATCAAACTCGACTCTGAAGGCTCAGTGAGGAGAGAGCTAAACAAGCGGCACAAGGCACCTAGAAACCCTAGGGTGACAAACTCCACTGATAAGATGAGGGACAAACAGTTGATAATAACGAGACAGCAGAGTCAAAACAATCCCAGTGGACCAATTGCAACCTAAAAATCCAACCTAGAGGCAAGAAATATTGACAAAGCTCAGAAAAGAGGCTAAAATTCAATCCTACAGGATTCAGTGCACCTATTTAGCTGTAATCTGCACTAAATAGGGGTTGGTGCACGTATGACAAAAGCAACAAGTGCCAATTGGCACGACTGTTCAAGAAAAAGTAGCGTCGAGCTAGAAAACCATGGAAAAAAATTTAAAAAAAACTGAGCAGAGGTCAAATCTAACACTCTGGGACTGAACAGGATGGCTGAAAATAGTCAGACAAGTCAAACAAAGCAGAAAAATGATGAAACAACCAAAGTTGACTCGACAAGAAAAACACTAGATGAACAACGAGAGACGACAAACACGTTGATCCCTAGTGGAGTCGCCAACTTGTTGTGTAGGTAAATCCCCTCTGCGGACATAGGCGATCCCTCTAGCCCTAGGGTGGTTCTAGAAGCAAGGGAACATGTTAATCCTTCAATTCCTAGTTTATGAATGAAATTGAGTTGGCATAGATGACCTACCTTTGTTCCAACGTAGTTTTCATAGCTGTGGCAGCAGTCTCTTGATCTTCTTATTTACACGTCACGGTCCTTCAGCGGTGATACTCAGGTGTCTACACAAGGATCAGAGATTGATAACAGCATACAAAAACATACTCACATTCATAACTATTTAATTGGTCAAGGAGAACTAAACATATTGCAAAATATTAAATGCATCAAATTTAAAATGAGAACTAAAACATCAGTCATGTATTAATAAGTAGAGAGAAGAATTTTACAACCAAAAGAGTCTTAACGTTGCAGCCTCCTTTGATGTGTCCAGTCAAATGCATCTCAAGAATTCATCAAGGATTAGACTTGGCGAAGCAATGGGTCTAGACTCTCTCTCGACAATGGCTTCCTCTCTGCTCTATCTCACACCAGCTATAATAAGGATTGTTCATCTATTCAACCATTTCAGCTAGCTGCAACTATGTGAGAAGGATGTATTTATAGGAGAGCAGGAGGTGGTTTTGGATCCCTCATAAGGTGGAAGGGAGACCTTATCCTTTGGGAGGTTTCCCAAATGTATGAAACAAGAAGCCAAAGGGAAAGGTCTTCGACGTTATTCAGTCGAACAAACCATGCTAACTCCACTCACGAAGTGGTTGGGAATGGAAACTTCGCTTCTATTTTTAAAAAAAATTCAAAAGCACCTCGGCATGGATAGTCCACTAAGACAGAGCGCCAATGGGTGGGAGGCCCAGTGCTAATTTATCTATGGGTGCAAGGCCATAACTTCCTGCCATCACCAACCCAAAATAATATGTTTTTGAGAGCCTGCTCCAGGAATAGTCAACAATGGAAATTTTGTTCTCATGAAAAGGGAGGCAATGACACTTTTTTCAAGGTATGACAATACATAGAAGTCACTGAAATAATCCTCCAATGTTTGGGATGGGGATTGCAGGGACGGTGATAAAATGTTGTGTAATGCATGTTCTCCCCACCATAGGAATAACTCATCATCCCATGTAGTCCTAGAGACCTTGCCGCCCCATAATCTCTTCATCAGGTCAACCCATTGTGCTATGCGTGGATCATGTGTATTGCTAATGGTCGATATCACTTTGGGTTGAGGCCCAGTTATTCTCTCGAAGAATAACGTACATAAGATAGTCCCATATCTGAAATTTTTAGTTTTATTCTTCCGAATAGAAGTCAATTTTTTCTTCAAGTTGGTCAACAATGCAGTGCACCAATCATATAGAGTAGTTAGGAAATCAGTTGCCAACTCATTTTTTCACGTGAGGTATGGTGTAATGAAGCTGACCCGACTACTCTGACTATGGTGAAAAGAAGGAATTTCATATGCAATCCTTGTACATCTTGTTGGGGTTCCCATGTTTTGGCCAGGTTGGTAAGACCAAAAGATGAGACAACATCAGAACCACTTTCAGACCTTAGGATCTAGCCCTCCTAGGTCCAGAGAGGGATCTCTCTATAGGAGTCAAAGGTATATGTCTTTGTGGCTCAAGTTTAAGATGTTAGGCTAGTTATGTGCACAGGGTTTGTTTGTTTAATTGTAGATTTGGTTGTTGGGAATGAGGAAGGAAGGGTTCAGCATGAGACAAGGCTGGGCAAAGAGGAATTTAGGCAAAGGAGAAATAGTCTAGGGAATACCAAGTCCATTGGGCAATGGAGTCAAGAAAGGATTTACTTGCTGTCAATATGCAAGCTTTTAGTTGGGCTAGTCGTCTAAAGCCTTGGATCCTAAAATGATAAGGTGGTATGGGACATTAAAGACTAAAAACGAAAGAAAGAGAACCATCTAATCCTGTCTATAGATCAGGCCAGAGGTCATTTAACTCTAGACCTGCTTGGACACAATCAGAGGCAGCACAAGGGAACTTAGAAAGGATAAATGGAATGGAAAGATCCTAGTGAGGCAGAGGTGAAGTTCTAAACCTCCCAGTGTTCTCAACACATTCAATTAAATCCTAACAAGAACATCTAAACACAGATTCCATTAATCCATACATCAGAGAGCAGGCAATAACATCCACTACACTGGTTAGATTCATTGAAATCAATATTCAGATACACATATAAGAAAAAAACATAAAAGGCTGGGAGAGCAGCAACATAAGGCACCTATCAAGGGTGAATCTTATGCCAAACTTCTGATGCAAGCCAGAAGAAACGAAATGAAATGAAAATAAACACAGAGATAGAAAAACATCACCACGGCTTTAGATCAGGATCCAATGAAATGTGCTTATCATATTAAACATCAACACCAATCAGGTACATCATAGCCAATAGCTTGGTCATTCAGTCTGAACACAACTCACTCAGCCTATCTAACAATTATACACAAAGAACTTATCTCAAAAGAAACCACTTACAATCCTCTAATATCTCATCAACAACCTTTACAATATTTTCTCATGAGTCTTATAGCTGAAGGGAAGTAGGGGAGGTAGGTGAAGCATTAAATGGGATATTAAAACACAGAAAAGAAGGAAAAGGCCGAAACCCATCTGGTCTTAACTTTTTGCATTTATCCCTGGTACCTTCAGATCGAAAGAGAGATCTTCTCCATCTTCCTTTTGCTCTAGTATGGTCCTGGTGTACTCTGGCTACAGTACTTGCGCAATACTCTGATGAATAAAAAAACTGAGTGAATAGATGGCCGAATGGTCTACCATACTGCATTAACAACCTGCTCTGGTGATTTTGGACTATGATCAAGGCGGAAAAATCTTCAGGAACACGGAATAAGATAAAGCGGTATGGGCGCCCGTCCTTTCATGGAGAAGAACGCTATGCTGATGTAAAAACTTGTCCTTCATTAAAATCTGCATCTTTGTCAGCGAAGACCTTGCTTTTGTCTCCATACTATGTATTAATGGTGGAGTTTCTCTTCTGTACCCTGCGGATCATGCATTTGAATTCAAACAACAATGCAATGGGGGGGTGGAAGAAATGGTAGTGCGGCGGTGGCGGAGCGATGGCCTTTTACTACAATGGTGACAAAAGGAAACGAAATGGTGAAATCTTATGAATAATAGGGTTTGGTGATAATATGCAGCGTAGACCGTTAGATCCTGGTATGGGGATAAAGATCAACGGCGGAGACTTACCCAACGGACTGACTTAATGAAAAATATGAAACCTTGGACTTTGGTGAAAATGCATGGAAATGCAATGAAATGCGATGAAACGAATGTATGCAGTGGGACCCAGATGGAATCGCAATCGCAAATTGGAGTGGGATGGAGAGTCATGCATAAGAGTTACAAACTTTCCGATGCGATTGGATGCTTCCCCTTGTATTATAATATAAGGTCCAAATTTGGGTTTATCGAAGGGAAACCTTTATTTTATGCATGGGCGAAAGGCTCAGTGGTGGGACCGGGATCAAAAATCACAATCACAAATTGGAGCGGGAGGATTGGGGTGATACATAGATCTTCCGATTGCGATTGGGAATGGAGCAGCGAAGACCGTTGGATCTCGGGTTTGAATGAAAGGTTGAGACCATGTCGGAGAATCACAATCGGGGGGGGAAACGGGGTATCACCCTGCGAAAGTTCTGATTGCGATTGAGGATGGGAAAGCGATTAAATCATGGCTGCTAGATCTAGCGAAGGGATAGATGGCTCAGATGTAGTAGAGGGGATCGCCATCGGGGAATCGGGAAAAAGCTTGCGATCAGGGGAATCAAGAATGCGATGCGATCGGGGGCGGAAACAAAGAAGGTGCAACTAAAAAACTTGCGATACTGTGCAGACTGTCGGATCTTGATCACAGATCAACGACTGAGAACGAGTCATGGGACTTAATTTTTATAAATAATCACATCGGGACTTTTGGAGTTTACCAGGGAAATTGGTCCTCCGTCAATCTTCTGATTGTGATTAGCACTTGGAACTTAAGCGCTTGGTCCCAGCGCCTGGTTACATGGGGAAAATGGCTAGTGGGGCTAGAGGGAAGGGGGCTAGGCCTATTATATGGTCGAGAACTGGGTTTTTCAACCCTTTTTAGTGGTTTTTGAGGGTTTTAAAGGGAAACGACAAGAGGGAAAAGGGGAACTTTAACCAAACAAAGGGCAAGGGCATGATTTAAAGGGGATTTCGGGAGAATGTAGGAGGTTTGATGGGGAATAGGGGGAACAAAGGGGACTTTGGGAAAAAAGGGGGAAAATAATAAGATGGTGGAAATCTACAGAGATATAAGGGGTGAAATAAGGCCTTCTTGAGTAAAATTTCATCATTCAGCAAGGCTCTTGGGCAACAGATCAGCAAAGGGGAATAGTGAGAAGCAAGGAACATAGACAGCCTTCAAGGATGATGTGTTTTCAAAAGAAATGCATTCCTTGAAGGCTCATAAAACATTCTAGCCCCTTGCTTGCTTTTCAAGGAATTCAAAAGGGGCTAACACATCTCTGATTGGGATCTTAGTCCCAACCTTCTAGGTATCCTAGTCATCTACATTCAGCCCTCCTTGTGCCTTTCCCTGCAAATTCACTGGCTCTCCTCTTCAAGAAAGCCCAATATTGAAATATATGTCTTTGATTTCAATTCTCAAAGGCATTTAATTGATCATGAAGGCATCTTCCTACGGGTCCCAGTAATTAAGAAACATCTCCAGCAATTTGGTATTTGTTTTCATATTGGGCATTTTTTTAAATTTGATAAATTTGCATCCTTGAAGCACTTCCAAGGAAAATTCATCCTCCATTACCTCATTATCAATTACACTATCGTCCCTCTCTATCCAACTGATGGTCATCCTGAGTTAATTCAACAATTCATCCATTAGATTTGTATTTTGAAAAATTACTCTGCGCATACATGGGTTTCATTTTCACACAGTCACATATATACACAGCATGGATATTGTAATGTTCCAAAAATTAGCATGAAGCTAATTGGAACATTTATTTTGCTCATGTCATCTAGGAGGTGAATAAAATGGGTGAGGGGACCCATGAGCAGGAATAAAATCCCTCATATTGTGAAGGGGATCAATAGAGTAGCTTTATTTTGCACCTTCCAGTGTCAAAAGGGGCAAATGCATGAGGACAAGGTCAAGTTTGACCAAGTCAACAGCACTGCCAAAGAGGGTGTGGATTGCTTAGGAAGACAGCGCAGTTTTCATGGGAGGAATATCACTTGGTGGAGCAAACCCTAATGTGTGGGGTCCACAGCAAGAAGGCTTTCATTTTTCATAAAAGGAGGAAGAGGCAACCATAGAGGATCATGTTTTGAGTATTTGATTTTGGTCTATGTAGACTCTTTGCATTCTCAGGCTATTTAGCATAGTTGCAGTGGAATTCCTGTTTAGGAATCCTTCTCCTTATTTAGAGGCCTTTTGAAGTATGGCACTTCATTTCTCCACAAATAGGCTCAAGGCCATGCCACCTCCTTCAGCTACAGTGTTATTTCTGCTGAAGTATAACGTTGTGTTGCAAGGTGTTGCAGTAGAGGGTTCACAACACCATTTCCTTGGCTCATCTTTCAGAGGAGGGAGCTTCTATTCCTTTGTGAGGTTAGTGAGCAAGGTTTCAGAGCTGAATTTCATATCTTGGCATCAGGCCAAGCATCTCCCATCTACTACAGCACAATCCCTTTCCTTGACTGCATTATTTCAGGGTGTATCTACAGTGGGGGTTTGCACCACTATTTTGGAGGGTGAGATCTTCAGTATAGGATCAGCCTTGCACTTGGAAGATCCATTGGAGGAGGTTTACTTCAGATTGGGCATCATATTCAGCCATCTCCATCCATTTCTAGTTTTTAGTTGCAGCTGCTACCCTGTAACTTCGGCATTTTGACAGTTTTTTCTTATTTCAGCCAATCCTTCTAGGATTGACTTGGCATTGTTTTCTTTGGGTTTAGAGCTTTTCTCCCCATCTTGTTTGAGCTATACATTTCTAAATCCATGTATTGACATTCTTTATGCAATAGTGTCTCTTATAAACTGCGCAGTAATAGCCTTGGCTTTTCCATATGTAGCAGTGTATTTCATATTCCTTGTACATGTCCTTTGAGGTTCTTTTGCCTAAGCTTGAGTGATCATTTCCTCAATATATTGTACACATTCTGCTGCTATAACATTAATGAAATGGCTATGAGTTCTTCTGTCATTTTCTGAAGTTGATGCAACCCTGCTCTTCCATTATTATGTTTGCATATTGCTGGATCTCCAATTTAGGAATACTATAAGATATTCCTAACATTGTAGATTTTCCCTATTTTGGGATATTACAGATATTTTCAACCCACGTATACACAGAGGTTTAATCTAAAAATATAATTAATGTGGTGAAATTAACTTAAAAATACTTGAATTGATAAAAAAAATTATTACTAAGATGTTTGAGAGGATTACCTGGAAAATTTGAGGTGATTCGGTCGAGAATTGGTCTGGATTGAAATTAGGGATTATTTACTCCAAAGATTTTTCTCAAATTCACCAATGAACAAATGACCAAATGTGAGTTCAAAAGGTCTATTTATGCCCAAATTTCAAAAAAAAATCAAAACCCACTTGTATAAAGTTATTTTTTTTTTTACATTTTGAATTTGTCCAAGACTTTATGACCTTTTGGCTTGAAAGTGCTGGGATAGGTTGTTTTAGGGAATATTTGAAGATTTCGAGATGATTTTTACCGCCTCAATTCCATTTTCGTTGACTCGTCATGGCAGGTATTGTGTTCAGAACTGTTATATAGGTTAGGTAAATTCATTTTTTGTTGCACTTATGCATTCTAGCCTCCATACTGAAATCTTTTCATATTGTCAACCCCATCATGTTATTATCATTAAACCATTTTCACTCGCCAACTTATAAAATCATGATATGATGGTAGAGCCATCCTTTGCATGGGCTTCCTAGTTAGATCCTCGCTAGCATATGTCACCCATGCTGCAAAATTTTGTAGGCTCAAGAGTCCTATTTAGTCCTGCCATGACTTGTGCGACGAAGCTTCATTCTTCTTCTTCTTTGCTATATTTTTGGCTTTATACCCTAGAGGCTCCCTTTTCTTGAGTTTTTTTGTTGCATTGCGTTTTGACCATTTGTATATCTTGGCCTTAAGTCGGCTTCACTTGGACTCATGTATAAGCCAACTTTTTGACCATGTCCTTCTGGAAAGTCAGCCTTGCAATCACTTAGCATCTGTAACTTGACACTCTTGCATGTGGACAGAACATTCCTCTGAGTGTCATCTACCAGTTTCACCACCTTGCATTGAGCATAGGATTGTTCCTATCTTAGGAACTAGTGCATTTTTCTACCGACACTCGTTCTATCCACTGTACTATAGGAATTATTTTATTCTTTTTCAGGCTTTCAATATGAAAAAGACAAAAAAATAAAATATCCCAAAAATATCAAGAATGGGACGTTACTTCCATATTTGATGGCAGCTAAGAGTCATTTGTGTTGCCCTTGAAAAAAGCACAAAAAAGATAAGTATTTTCTCCATTGGGATGGGCTTTAGTTTGACTTAGGAGAGCCATAACCTTGTTATTGAGTCATTATACCCTGATTGGTTATCTCTTCATTTCATATGGAGGGTATGTTCATGCCTCTTGCATGAAAATCTTATACAAAGTTATCATACGCTACCATATTCATGTTGAGTCATGTTTTTGTTCAAGGGAAGTAAACTTGATTCGACCTTTCTGTGGTGTCTCTTGACTCATTTTTCAGTCGGCCATCACCAGTTTGTTAGAGTCTTGTTCTATCACATCAGCTATTTGGTCCTTTTCTCACGATGGTCTGAGAAGGTCTCCATTGACTTCTTGCTTTCAGGTTTTTCTCTTATCAAATTCGACAAATTTCTCTGAGATTAAACCTAGATCCGCACCCTAGTCCTATTTACATCATTGATAGGTGACCTTGTGCTCAGTAATTGATAAACACCATGGGTCTTTGACTGAGTGGTTTCCATTGTGTTCGACTTCAACTTTCTGTATGACACCTGAGATTCATGCAGTACCTTAGTTTCCATTTGACCCTATCAGTGGATTCCTCGCCTCTTTGTCATCTTTAATTATTGGTTAATTTAGAGGGTTTCTGTCATGCACAAGCCACATTTTTTTCATGCCAGAAACGTGCTTCGGGTTGGTTACTTCACTTTTCTTCGTTTGATTCCTTCCAAATCTTGGCCTGCAGGTTACACTCGTGTTGGATTGATGTGGGATGCCTTAATTCCTTCCTTCCAGTATGTTTTTTCTCATCAACTTTGACACATTTCTATGGGAACAAGGTATAGAGTCCTTTTGTCAGTACCTTACGGTTTTCAGTCATTAGTGGCAGACTCCTTCACTATTGACAATGAGAATACATCAATGTCTCCTGATTGGTATATTCTATCAAGTGTTTGGATTCAACTCATTCATTCACACTTGTTTGATTGTACTAGGGTACCTTTACTCTCAACATTATTATCAGTGAGTTGTCTCATGTTTGTTAATGGTATACATCAATGACCGATAATCAAACAATTTCTCACATGGTCAACTTCAGCTCATTTATTCCCATAGTGTAGAATTGTACCATGGTGATCGGTGAAGACCTCGGGTTTGCATCAACATGCTTTGGTTCACTTTGACAGGTTCTTCAGTTTTTTTCCAGTGACACCATCCACCTTTATATGTTGCAGTTCATCACAGCAGCATTCTATATGTTGGCACCTAAGTTACGTGTAGTACCACTTTTCCACCACATATGATTTGGTACTTGGAGATTCAATTGAGACTTCAATGATCAAATATCTCTTCAGCATCATTGATTGGTCTTCTATATGTGATACTTTAACATGACTTTGATTTGTACTTTGGGACAGTGATCAGATGATTCACCATGTACTTCACAGTTTCTTCTATACTTGCATACATATTGGATCCGCTCCATACTTGATATGCAGATATGCTTTAATTTCACTGAGCATGGGTATGCCCGCCTTAGACATGAGCTTTCTTTCTGATTTATTTCACTAGATTTTCGGCAGGCTGAAATCTGGTGAAGTCCTCTCAAGTCCTCGCAATATTATTTCTTATGCACATAATACATTTCGGCCATCATGTACCCTTATGACCTCGTATATTAGGGGGTATCTATTATAGCATCATTTTTCACCTCTATATACTTGATTATCCATGTATTGGTCGTGGGAAACCCTTTCCATTTAGACTTGGTCCTTTACTTAAAAAACAATATCTTGAATTCCATATGTGACTTTGCCCTGTCAAAAACGTGTACAGTCATAGTTCCATACATATCTTACCTGCATATATAATTTAAAATATTAAAAAAATATAAACTCCCTATTATCTCGGCGGGGTTTATGGGTTACATAGGAAGCCCGCCTATAGGAGCACATGGCCAAATTGTTTCCCAACTGGTAAAAAAAAAAAAAAAACATTCTGAGGAAGTATAAATACACCTCATGGGAAGGCCTAAGGGGAGGAGAGAGATAGGTATTGATACTATAGCTTGTTAAGCCCAGATCAAGTCTGATTATCCTTGTGCCTCCTGCACTACCCAGGTTCAGGAAACCCTTGTTTCCTTCTTTGAGATATTCACCTCCTTTATGTGACATCCTTGTGCACCTTTATGGAAGAATATTGTTGAGGCTTGGGCTGGACGGATCCAAAGAATGGTTTCGCTTGGATCTGTGGCTAAATTTGGGTGGTATTCCTCCACATATTTTACATACATCAATAAGAAGCTCTGTCCCATTCATGATGTTGTGATATTTAATGCTTTTATACATGTTAATGATCTTGTAATAGTTTGTTTCATGTTATTTTCTATAATCTTATATGTTGTTACAACTAGTCTATGTGTTTTTTCTTGAATGAGTTGCAGGTTTTGAAGCACGTGGAGAAGAATAGGGTTTGAACCCTGTGGGAACGACCTCAAATGTAGGACATACGAGTAAGGTAATATCTCCCAAGCTTTCTAGTTTAAGCATTAGGACATTTAGTTTGATTTCTTCTTGTTGTTGTATGCCTTCCGCTCTGTTGGGGTCCTCAACCCAGACCCTAGGGTAGTTTCTCCCATAATAGCTACCATGAAAAAACATGAGAGAACATTCAGCAAGGCATTCTTTGATATGACTGAGATGGTTATGGTCCTCTATGAGGAGAGGAATTTAAGGATGCAAGGAGAAATTTCAAGGCCTCCAAGAGGAGAGGGTTCTCCAGGAGGAGAAGGCCATGGAGATGGTATGAAACCACCATCCACTCCACCATCATCCTCACCACAATCTACACCTTCCTCTTCATCATCTTCCACTACCACAACCCTTCAATCTATTCATCCACATACTTCAAAAGGAATTGGTAAATCACCCTTACTTAAACTTGATGTCAAATTTGAGCTACCGTTGTATAATGGTGAATTGAATGTAGATAAGCTGGATAATTGGATTCATCAGTTAGAGGTTTATTGAAAAATTCATAACCTTCAAGAGGATGTCATAAAGATTCAGTTGGATTCCTTGAGAATGGAGGGCACAATACTTGTATGGTGGGAAGAAAGGACTCAAGATGAGATTAAAAACCATAGTAAGATCTCAACGTCTTGGTCAAATTTTACTGCTGACATTAAAAGGAAATTTTACCCTCTAGCTTGCATGCATAAAGCCATTATGGACTGGCAGAATTTTAGACAATTGAAAGGGAAAAGTGTCCAATACTACACTCACGGATTTAGGAGAAGAGCTCTTATTTTGGGTGTCAATTTATATTCTTAAGAAATTTTGTTAAATTATATTAGGGGTTTGCACAACTAACTTACACATACTATTGTCATGTTCGATCCCACACATTTTGATGAGGTTTGTGTTCAAGCCATGCATCTAGAAGCAAGAGGGAAACATAGTGCAAATGAGAAAAGTGATAGTTTCCTTAAGTATGAAGGTAAAGGAAAGGGTAATTTTAATGGAAGAGGAAAGAAAAATGGTTCTATTAAAATAGAGAAAGAGAAACTCACATGTAAAAAAATTTCTAAAAATGTCCATGATGAAGTCCATTGTTGGCAACTCCATCCAAAGTTGAAGCCAAAAAAACTTAAAACCAAATAGAAGGAGAAAATTGTTGCAATCATTGAACATGACTTAGGTTCAAATTCAGGAGATGAAACCAAGATTACAGCAATGGGTTTGAAAGGTAAGAACATAGAAAGCACTAGTTCTTCAAGATGTTCTAATGTAACTCAGGAGGAATATACAAGAATTGAACTCTTTCATATTATAGTTGTTTCAAAGCATACCAAAATAGACACACTATTTGATAGTGGCTCTTGTTAGGACCTCACAATGTACCATTTTGATCATACATTTTGACACCACTTTACTCTTTATAATTCATATTTAAAGCTTACATTATCATTTCCATCCATTTTATCCAAAAGTACATGAAATCCTTCTCTTTACTATGCATTTAATTTGTTTTGCATATAATTCCACATTACTTTTATATTTAATCAATAATCGAAGATAGATAGTTGCTAAGATAAGTCTAAAAGATCACAGATAATCTATGAAGGGATCGTGTTGCTGAAATAGTCGAACCCGTTGCTGAAACAGTCAACAGGCACGCAAATCTCGTAGCTGAGATAGCTCGTGATTTGCGATCTTCAAAGCGTATTTCAAGAATGATGGCAACCGGATGAAGACAAGCAATGGAAGCTGTTACACGGACCGTTTTGAAGCTAGTATTTTTGTACCTATTGTAACAGCATTCCAGGATGGAAGAATAGAAAAGACCCTGCATTAAAACAAGAGATTAAATTTGGATAAAAATAGGATTTCTCTGATGTAACTGTAATAGATGTCTCCTCTTTAAAAATAGGAGACATCATCATTAGGGGGGAGTTAGAGACTGCAGGAGTACATTTCTTGAAGAAAGAAAGAGCCTCTGCTCTGTTGTAATGTATCACTTTTTGATAGATGAATAAAAGTCTATTTTGAGCGCTTCAATTTAACTTCTTTCATCATAGAATCTTGTGAGAAGGACAAGGCCCGCCTTCATCACAAGATTCACCCAATTGCTCCTGTAGTATGTTACTCTTTATGTTATTCACACCGTAATCTAACCTTGTTTGCTGAAGAATTACTTATGCAGTTCTGTGTTTCTTATTAAGCACTTTGTTTTCTTTAACACTGCATTAGCTTTATACCATTCATTCTTAAGAAGCTGAGAGTTACTTTATTTTCAGTTATTTGTTTATCATATGAATGTGTGGTAGATTGATATCAGGAAGCATGTGCTGAAGATTCCTGTTTGAAGGAATAGGGTCCTGTTCTCCGTAGGTTGATCTTCTTTTTCCGCAGTGTGATTGATATCAAGAAACAGGTGCTGAAGATTCATGTTTAAGGGAATAGGGTCCTGTTTTCTGTTGATTAATCTTTTTCTATAGTGTGATTAATATTAGGCAACGGGTGCTGAAAATTCCTGCTTGGAGGAATAGGGTCCTGTTCTCTGTTAGGTTGATTGATCTTCTTTTCTGCAGGATGATTTCCTTTCATTATCTTTCCTAGGATCTTTTTAATGAAATTCTGCAATAGAGGGATTATTTCTGTTGTAACACAAGTAGGCTTCAGCTTTGTTAAAGTGGGGTGTGAACAGTTAAATATTTGTGTGATTAATACTACAACATTTCTTTGCTTTTGGAATTGAGCATATCTAGTGCATGATTGTCTTTGGAATAAACAGACCTTCCTGGGTTGACAATTTACGTGGTGCTTGAATTGCTAAAACAATTAAAGCAACCAACATTTTGGCGATGTTTCCGGGGAAGGAAATTATAGATTTCAAAAGCATTGATATTTTCTTTCTAGATGTGCAGATTGTATGAGAGGACGCGGAACCCAGAAGAAAACTAACCCTACAGGTGGAAAGGGCAAAGGAAGGAGAGGCAGAAAGACTTTTATTGATGAAATTGTATCAAAGGCTGAATCGTCGCAGATATTAAGCTCTCGAAGACCAAAGCCTCAACGCTCCCCTCAATCAAACTATGAAACAGAAGAAGTTGTGAGCCCTGAAAACGTAGAGGAACCAGCAACAGATATTAAAGAACCAGTAGCCAGTGATGTAGAATCAGAAGAAAGTGCTAAGGAACCAGCAGAGAACGTTGAGGAATTAACAAAAGATATTAGACGACGAGTGGAAAACATTGAGGAGCCAGTAGAAAATTTTGAGGATTGAGCAGGTGCAGTAGGAGATCAACCAATGGAAGGAAACAACAAATAATTCTTTGGTGGAGGACGAGTAGAACCTGAAGGAGAAGGAAAGGATGAAAATTCTCTCTCTACCTTGGGATTTCCTATCAGTTATCTCCCTAGAGGAACAACCCCTATGAATAATATTCCATTGTCAGCTTTAGCCAACTTCCATGGTTTATCCTCTGAAGATCCAGATGAATTTCTTTTTGAATTTGATATATTATGCAGAAGTTATGATTATGTTACTAATTCTCAGAAGTTGAAACCGTTTCCAGCAACATTAAAGGGAAATGCGTTAAGGTGGTTTATGAGCCTCGGAAGCCAGGTAATCACAACATGGGAGCAGATGAAACAGAAATTTCTGCTTAAATATCAATATTATTGTCGGAAAAGAGAAAAGAGGGAGGAATTATTCAACATGGCACAAAAGGCAGACGAGAATTTGGAGGTTTATGTGAAAAGACTGCAGTATAATCTGCAGAGATCTGATCATCCGAATGTAAGTAAAGAAATTCGTAAAACAATATTACTTAGAGGAGTAAGGGACGATTGTTTAGACATGTTAAACATGCTTGGTAAAGGAGATATATCTAAAGAATCGTATGATGAGATTTTTGAACTCTGTAAAAGATGTTCAAGAGGAGCTGCAAGGAACAGAGCAAGTAACAGAGATCCCACTTATTCAAGAGTTCAGAAATCAGCCAGTGGGGGAGCAACAAGAGCTGAAATAGGTAATTTACTTGAAGAATTTAAAACTGAAATGTTAAGCTCTTTTGCTTCACAAATTGACACCTTGCAGGTTAAAAAGAAGCAGGCTGAAGCTGAAGCAGCTCTGGCTGTCTTTTGCCCTAAATGCAGAGATAAACATCCACTAAGGGAATGCCCATTGGACAAGATACCAATTTGCACCCTTTGTGAGAAAGATCATGAAACACAATAATTTCCTTCTCTACCGAGAATAAAGGCAGCACTGCAACCAACGGAAGAAGAAACTAAAGCATTTTATCTGCTAACACAAAGAAGACAATGGAAACCAAGAGGACAAGGTATGAATTCTAGTATGTCATTTACATCTTCTAATCGTTGGAATAATTATCCTTCTTTCAGTCAGACAAATTACCCTCCCTTTAACCAAATTCAATACCCACCCTTTAATCAGATGAATTACCCACCCATGCAGCAAACAAACCCTCCCTTTGTAGATCCTGCAATGTGGACTCCTTGGCCCCCACAATAGCCATCTTCTTTTAATCCATGGAATTCAAATTGGAGGAGTCAACAACTCCCGTATCCAAATCAATTTCCTCAATTTCAACAACCACTTCCTCTACCATCAGGAGCTCCATCAAATAATCAAATGAGACCCCATCTACCTGTACAACCGAATCCTAACCCCAATAATAAAGCTATGCAAGTCATTGATATTCAGAACCAGCCTACATTTTCTACTTTCCCTGTATAATGTAACGATATTCATTTGAGATATGGGAAAATAGTAGAACCCATCATGAATGATGTAACCTCCTTAGGATTAGGTAAATATGGCCAAGAAACATAATCACAACCACCCTACGCTGGGGATGAGTGAAATAACCAGGCCACCATACTGACGTTTGATTTTAATGATATTCTTTGTTTTCTGCTTTTTAATCTTTTAGGGGGGTTTTAAAAATTTGTGTTTAAAATTCCACTTTCTGAAACCTTCGAGATGTTAATCGTGCGAACCTTGAGGATATTTGTGTTTAAGCTTTGGTGAAAAACTAAGGAAAGAGCGTATGGGTGATCTGTAAACAATATGGGAAAAACTCCTCCTGACGAAATATGGTGACCCACGACCATCCTACGCCAGCCCAGTTCAAATTGGTGGGCGTTATATAAGCTAAAGAACACAATTAGAGACACACCAACCATCCTAGAGCTAGCTGACTACTCGACAATTAAACCAGAAGGAATTGTTGAGGACTTAGTTATCTCGGTTGAATCCTCGAATTATCTAGCTGACTTTGTGGTGTTGCAAACTAAAAAAAAGTTGGGGGGATACCCTCTAATTCTAGGAAGGCCTTGGCTTGCTACAGCCGATGCCTTTATTAGCTGTAGATCTAGTTCAATGACAATTTCCAATGGATATGAAACCAAACATCTTATTCTTTATCCTCATGCTACACCCATGATTAGCAATGAGAGTTCTGTATGGATGGATTATGATGATAATGTTGTTCAGCCTATTTTGACTATCAAACAAGCTTTGAGTTTTAAAGACAAAACAGAGGATGAAGTAATTAATAGTTTTATTTGTGAACCTTCCTCTGTGGTTGCTGAAACTCACAATCAATTGATTACACTCTTTGAAACAGATACCCACGACAAGATTGAATTTGAATATTTACCTCAAACATCAACCTCCACCTCCTCTAAAAGCATAATAGTGGAAATCGCACCTGGCAAAACACTGAACATAAATCCTGATCTGAAATTTGTTGAAACACAGCAGTTAATGAATTTATTACTTGAAAATAAGGAAGCATTCGCTTGGGATTACATGGATATGAAGGGAATCTCTCCTGAATTATGTACTCACCAAATTTATATTAAGGAGGGTTGTCGACCAGTCTACCAACCCCAAAGACGAATGAACCCTAATTTAAGAGAAATTGTTAAAGAAGAAGTTCATAAATTACTTAATGCAGGATTTATATATCCCATATCTGATAGTGAATGGGTTTCCCTATTGGTAATAGTCCCTAAGAAAAACGGAAAATGGAGAGTGTGTGTTGATTACTGAGCCTTAAACAAAGCCACTCAAAAGGACCACTTTCCTTTACCATTCATTGATCAGGTGTTGGATATTTTTTCATGGAAGAAATTATTTTCCTTTTTAGATGGATTCAATGGGTATAAAAAAATTAGAATTGCACCCCAAGACCAAGACAAGACCACTTTTACTAGTCCTTGGGGAACTTTTTCCTATAGAGTTCTTCCATTCAGACTATGTAATGCACCAGCAACTTTTTAGAGAGCTGTTATAGGAATATTTTCTGATATGCTGAATGACTCTATGGAAATATTTATGGATGATTTTACCCCTTATGGTGTGTCTTTTGAAGATACATTACAAAATCTTGAGAAGGTACTTAAACGTTGTATACAGGCTCATCTCTCCCTAAGTACTGAAAAATTTCATATGATGATGAGTGAAGGAGTAGTGCTTGGACATTTTATCTCATCTCAAGGTATTCAGGTAGACCCATCCAAAATACAGATCATTCAGAATCTTCCCATTCCTAAAACACAAACTGATGTGAGAAGTTTTCTAGGACATGCTAGATATTACAGGAGATTTATTAAAAACTTTTCTAAGATAGCTTCTCCTTTATTTGCGTTGCTCGTGAAAAATGTTGAATTTAAATGGACTAATCTTTGTCATAAGGCCTTTGAAGAACTTAAGCATCAGTTATCTATTTCTCCTATTTTAAGAGGACCTGATTGGGCACTCCCCTTTCATATATCCTCTGATGCTTTAGACACTACAATTGGAGCTGTCTTGGGACAAGAGGAAAACCATCTTCCTTATGCTATCTATTTTATCAGTAAGAACATGACCCCTGCTGAGCTTAATTATACAGTTACCGAAAAGGAATTTCTTGCAGTAATTTATGCCATTAATAAATTTCGACATTATATTACTGGTTATCCTACTTTTTTCCATACTAATCACTCAGCTATTAAGTATTTAATGAATAAATCTGTCACAAATGCTTGAGTTACCAGATGGTTATTGTTACTGCAAGAGTTTGATATTACAATTATAGATCGGCCAAGTAAAGAAAATGTTGTGGCTGATTTCCTTTCACGGTTAAAAACTGATAATAATATTCCAGTAGATGATTCCTTTCCCGATGAGTATTTATTTGCAATATCTGCTCACTCTCCTTGGTATGCAGACATTGAGAATTATTTGGTTGCAGGAAAGTTACCATCACACCTGTCACATAGGGAAAAGAGAAGAATTGTTCAACAAAGTGCCAGGTATAGCTGGATAAGCGGGTGTCTTTTCTACACAGGGCTTGATCAGGAAATCTGAAGATGCATCAGAGAGGATGAGGTGTACGACATACTAAAAGCTTGTCATGATGGCCCCTGCGGAGGGCATTTTGCTGATAAAAGAACAGCACACAAAATTTTGAGGATGGGTTACTATTGGCCCTCACTATTTAAGGACGCAAAGAAATATGTGTGGGCTTGTGATAGCTGTCAGAGAATGGGTCAACCCAATCATAGAGATCAAATGCCATTAAACCCCCAGGTAGTACTCGAACCATTTGAAAGATGGGCCTTAGATTTCATAGGACCCATTAATCCTCCATCCAATCAAAGAACTTATATATTAGTCTCTACAAATTATATGACTAAATGGGTGGAGGCCAAAGAACTTCTTAGAGCCAATGAAGAAGCTGTCCTAGCTTTCTTATATGAAGAAATTTTTATTATATTTGGAATTCCTAGAGAGCTAGTTACAGATGGAGGACCTCCCTTCAACTCCCATGGTTTTAAATCTACCCTTCAAAAATATCATATTCAACATAGAATGACTACACCATACCATCCCCAAGCCAATGGGCAGGTGGAAAGCACAAATAAAGTAATAGAAGCCATTCTAACTAAAACAGTGAAGGATAATCGGAAGGATTGGTCTCAAAGGCTCCTTGAAGCACTATGGGCTTATAGAACTACCTGGAGAAATACTACAAGATTTTCTCCCTATGAACTAGTTTATGGTAAAAGTGTTGTTTTTCCTGCGGAATTTGAAATTAAAACTTTAAGAACTGCTTTAGCTGTTAACCTTGATTTGACTGATGTGCAAACAGCCAGGTTGCAGCAGCTTCTTGAATTGGATGAAAAGAGATTAGATGCCATTCACCAGACCACCATGATTCAACAACAAAGAATGAAGTGGCATGATAAAATTATCAAGCACAAGCAGTTCCAAAAAGGTAATTGGGCCTTACTGTATGACTCTCGGTTTGAAACATTTCAAGGTAAGTTATGTACAAGATGTCTTGGACCATATGAAGTAGATGCTATTTTTCCCAATGGAACAGTAAGACTTTTAACAATTGATGATTCTAAAACACCTCTACTAGTAAATGGTCATAGGCTTCGTTTGTACCAGTGCCCTGTTTCTAAAGAATATTTTAAGGCTGCTTGCATGACTGATACACATTATCTTTTTCTAGGGGAGTCTTCTGCTCCTCACAGCATTTAATTTTCTGCACTATATTTTTAGAATTAGATTATATTTAAAACTAATAATCCCTATCAAGAGTTGGCATGTTACAATGGTATGTTGCAGATTAAGGAAGAACTCACTAAGGAGGACAATTTCATCACAAGAAGATCTAAGCTTCAATCAGAGAAGCTTTGTGTCCCTCATCTCAATTCATTTCTTCATTTCCCAGCAATATCTCTTTTATCACTTATCCCCTTACTCCATCTTTCCCTTTTTCCTATTTTCCCCATTGTACCCACTCCTGAAACACCATCCTTCAGCCAGCATTTTTTTTTCTATTCCCTACTGCTGAATCATTCCTCAGCAAGTACTTCCCCAATTTTCTTAGTACCAAATCAACACATTTCAGCAACATTTTCCTTATTTTTCCATTGTTGAAACACCACTTTCAACAACATGTCATTTATTTTTCCATTGCTGAAACACCACTTTCAGCAACCTGTCATCTATCTTCCCATTGCTAAAACACCATTCCTTTCCTTTGCTACACAAGTTTTCCAGTACCCCACTTTTATTCTTCAGATCCCTTGGGTGAATATTATCCAGTATTGAGTAGACTCTAATATGCTCCTATTTCTACATTTTAGAGAAATCTAAAGATTCTTCCATCAGTATTAAGCCACTATGAACAAGCACTCTATACTTTGAATTACAAAACAGAGGTAAATATAAGGTAAGTGGATTTTTTTTATGTAATACAGTTAAATCATAGTATAAAGAGAAGATCTTTCCCATTATGATTATAACCCCCGTACATTCAAAACCATCATTTCACCGCACGTAGGGGGGGGATTTCTAAAATTAAAAGCATCATTTCACCCCATGCAACCCACCGCCATTCTTTATACCCATTATTTTGGCCAATACTCCATGTTCTTGGTCGTAAACAATTACTCTGATCATGTCTGGTGTTTCTACCCTCTGTGCCTCTACATTTGACTCAAGTTAGTAGCTATGGTGGGCGCTGCTATCAGACATGAGCCTGGCTCAATGACTCTTCTCGAATTATTTCCGGAGGCTTACCAAATCTTTCAGCGGGTAGGATGGATCACATATTTCGAGAGGCTAGGGGAATTTGATCCTCAGCAAGTTTTGGATTTTGCACAGAATTTTCAGGAGGACCACTCCACATTCCAAGGGATCCAAATTTCGGTCACAGAAGAAGATATAGCACAAGTTTCAGGATTTCAGGTCACAGGTGCTCGGTGGTTTAGCAGGAAACACATCATCCTAAACGCACAGCAAGATTTCCTTCTTCCAGAAGAACAGATTGAGATCAAAGGTTGTGGCATAGGATTGCATTCATTACCTCCTTCGTGGCCAAAGGTAGCTGAATTTGTCAAGCATTATTTAACTTTCGAGGGGTGCTACCAGGTAGTTTATCAACACGATTTTGTTTTAATGAGCCATTTGCGGCATGGTAGACTAGTCAACATTCCTTATTATCTGCTTGGATGTATCAAGAATATGTCATATTACTATAGATGGGTAAAATTCCCATCACTGTCCCTTACCCATCATCGCTTGTGTCAATTATTAATTCAAAGGGGTTTTTCCCAGCAAAACCCCCCTCTAAATAACCCACCCTTACTTCTCGAACAACCCCCCGAAATTTCCCAAGAAATCCCCGAAAGTTCCTATGAACGGCAACTGGAAGATATTCCTAACCCTCCATCGATTCCATCTTCAGATCCAGTTGACCTATCCCCAATTCCATCTCATTTATCAGTTTCATCCCATCCCACCGTCCACATCCCTAGTGATGACTCTCACGCTGAAACACCCCCATCATCCCCTACTCATAAAAGAAAGAGACGAATTGCAACAGTCTCTGTCTCAAAAAGGCAAACAAGGGCCACATCCCAAGCTGTCACCTCTTCCGATAGCCCTCCTCCTAGAAATGAATCTTCTTATAAAAAGAAAAATAAAGTCACTTATTTTTCCGCTTTCCTACCCAAGAGAAAAATGAAAACGATTGTTGAATCTGAAGTCATTCCCATTTCCCCTGACCCTGCAACTATCTTGTTAAAACTTCATTCGTCACCACAATCCCAAATCCCCGAATCATTACCCGCCTCGTCTTGTGGCACTGCTCCACAAGAACCAGATGCCCAGGGTAATATGACATCATTTTCTACTCAAACAGTAACTGCTCCACAAGAACCAGTTACTCACTCAGCAGCTGAAACACAAGAACCAGCTACTGAAGTGAAAAAATCAAACATCCAGCATGATACTATAAGGTAACCAGCTGTAGCTGAAACACAAGAACTAGCCACAACTGCAAAACAACAATAAACTCCAGCAAAAGCAACCAACACAAAAGGTTCAGTCACCATGTCATCTCTTTTAGAAGAAAATGAATTTTTAAAGTCAGAATTAGAGGCCTGCAAAAGAGATTTGGTAACTGCAAGGGAAGCCTTTGATAAAGAGCTAAATCTCTACATGTTGGCACATACAGCATCAGTAAAAACGAATGACCCATGTAAAGAATATATGTGCCATGAATGTGGAAACATCTACCAATAGGCCGGATACAAGATAGTTAAAGTCCCAGTGCCTGAGGCATCCACATCAGTTGTAGTCAAGGAAGAATGCCCTACTGCCACACAAGAACCAGTAGGGCCTTCAAAAATTTTGGAGAAAGAAATCAAGCCACAGATATCCTGCCTTGTATCAGTTAACTCAGCCACTCAGACTATGCCTCAGCTCATTACCTATAATGCCGGAACACAAACTCCACCATGGAAAGATTTGGAAATAATGAATAAGTGGAAGCAGCAGTATGCTATTGATCAAGATAAAATTTTACTACATCATAAATTGTCCTGGCAAAATCAGATGTATTCCAACTGGGATAACTAGGAGCAGACACTTTAGCAACTTAAGGATTCCAAGAAAGAAACTAAGGAGTTAAAAGATAAACTGGCCCTGATGTTTTCATTAGTACAAAAATTGTTAGCCACCAGGAAACCTTCTTTGAATTATTCTCTGTTTCTTTCTGAACGCCTTTTTTATTTTCAGTTGAAAGTAATTAAGGATGGGAGACCATATGAGTTGCTCACAGCGGAACAGTTTGTCAAAACATTTGCTGAGGCCTCCGCTAGTGATCAACATCTATTATGTGAACTCTATCTTCATAGCGAGGCTATGCCTGAAAACAAAGAGGTCAACCTAAATCCGATTGTTGGTGATATAAAGATTAGGGCATTTTTTTCCTTTCTTGCCAATAAAATCACGTGGAAAATTGCTTTTCTCGCGACTAGGCACAATGAGGATAATCGCCTCCTCTGGATAAGGCTGGAATCTTCAAATCCAGCCATTTTTGTAGTATAGTATCGTCAGTTTTTGCAAAAGCCAGGAATGAGTAGGTACATACAGCAATTGCAAGCCTCGGTACTCCGAGAGTGTCATCAGTTAATCAACGTCAAAGAGACTGCTGCTCTGAAGGCAAACACCATGTTCTGGCAACAGTCCTGTAAAGAAAGATAAGAGTATAATCCCTTTAGCCCTGATAATCTTCAAACTGCACTATCCAGAATACCAAACTATATCAGATGCATTCATCAATGCACTGGGAATTGGATTGGTTATCATTTTCACTTTTCTGTCTTATGGATTCCAGCAGACTGATATCAGCCTCATTACAGATTGGCTAACAGAGATGAGGCAGCAGCATGGCAGAAATTGCAAAGTAACCAAGGATTCAGATCTTCGACAGAGGCCACCTTCCATAGTTATTGCTTGAGTAACTTGCATGCAAAGAGTTAGTACTCAGACTCTGACTCAGAATAAAATTTTCCTGAGGACATGCAACCCTTTCAGCTGGGGGGGATGTTAGGACCTCACAATGTACCATTTTGACCATACATTTTGACACCACTTTACTCTTTATAGTTCATATTTAAAGCTTACATTATCATTTCCATCCATTTTATCCAAAGGTACATGAAATCCTTCTCTTTACTATGCATTTAATTTTTTTTGCATATAATTCCACATTACTTTTATATTTAATCAATAATCGAAGATAGATAGTTGCTAACATAAGTCTAAAAGATCACAGATAATCTATGAAGGGATCGTGTTGCTGAAACAATTGAACCCGTTGCTGAAACAGTCAACACGAACACAAATCCCGTAGCTGAGACAGCTCGTGATTTGCGATCTTCAAAGCGTATTTCAAGAATGATGGCAACCAGATGAAGACGAGCAAGGGAAGCTGTTACAAGGACCGTTTTGAAGCTAGTGTTTTTGTACCTATTGTAACAGCATTCCAGGATGGACGAATAGAAAAGACCCTGCATTAAAACAAGGGATTAGATTTGGATAAAAATAGGATTTCTCTGATGTAACTGTAATAGATGTCTCCTTTTTAAAAAGAGGAGACATCATCATTAGGGGGGAGTTAGAGACTGGGGGAGTACATTTCTTGAAGAAAGAAAGAGCCTCTGCTCTGTTGTAATGTATCACTTTTTGACAGATGAATAAACGTCTATTTTGAGCGCTTCAATTTAACTTCTTTCCTCGGGGAATCTTGTGAGAAGGACAGGGCCTGCCTTCATCACAATATTCACCCAATTGCTCTTATAGTCTGTTACTCTTTATGTTATTCGCATCGTAATATAACCTTGTTTGCTGAAGAATTATTTATGCAGTTCTGTGTTTCTTATTAAGCACTTTGTTTTCTTTAACACTGCATTAGCTTTATACCATTCATTCTTAAGAAGCTGAGAGTTACTTTATTTTCAGTTATTTGTTTATCAGATGAATGTGTGGTAGATTGATATCAGGAAGCAGGTGCTGAAGATTCATGTTTGAAGGAATAGGGTCATGTTCTCTGTAGGTTGATCTTATTTTTCCGCAGTGTGATTGATATCAGGAAACAGGTGTTGAAGATTCCTGTTTAAGGGAATAGGGTCCTGTTTTCCGTTGATTAATCTTTTTCTACAGTGTGATTAATATCAAGCAACAGGTGCTGAAGATTCCTACTTGAAGGAATAGGGTCCCGTTCTTTGTTAGGTTGATTGATCTTATTTTCTGCGGGATTATTTCCTTTCATTATCTTTCCTAGGATCTTTTAATTGAAAGTCTGCAATAGAGAGATTATTTCTGCTGTAACACAAGTAGGATTCAGCTTTGTTAAAGTGGGGTGTGAACAATTAAATATTTTTGTGATTAATACTACAACATTTCTTTGCTTTTAGAATTGAGCATATCTAGTGCGTGATTGTCTTTGGAATAAACAAACCTTCCTGGGTTGACAATTTATGTGGTGCTTGAATTTCTAAAACAATTAAAGCGACCAACAGCTCTCAAGCTAATTCGATTTCTAAAGACTTAGTTAAGAGGTTGAATCTAGAAATTATTACACATCCAAGACCCTATCCTTTAGGCTGGATATGCAAGAATTCAAACTTGCAGGTAACAAGGAAGTGCATCCTAAGGTTTGCAATCAATTCAAACTTTCTTAATGAAGTTGAACTTGATGTAGTTCCACTTGAGATTTCAGGTATTGTTTTGGGAATTCCTTATCTTTATGATAGGAGGGCATTATTTCATCACCATGAGAATAAGTACCACTTGTTAAACGATTGAATTGAGTACATAGTTAGAGCGCATAAGAAGAAGATAATTTTTTCTCTTATACATGCAGGAGAAATGAAGATAATATTGAATGCAAGTCAAAATTTGGCTTTGTTAATGTTCAATCATAGTGATGTTTTGAATGAGACCTTTCAAAAATATGCATCAATTGAACAAGTTGATTTCATTGAAGTTGCTAATGTTTGTAATAATATGTTTTAGGTCTCTAACATGTTTCCTTTGAAAATAGGTAAGCAAGATGAGAAATATTTGCAACAGTCCACATCAATGTTGAACACTGATGGAAACAAGATGTCGGTGCAAGAGAGTGCAAAGGTAAAAGAGAAAGTGCCCAAAAAATTTGACAAAGAGGGCATTGATTTCAAAATTTCTTCTTGTGGTTTTCACAAAGCGTTGTATTTGAAATGGGATGTTGCATGGCAATGGAAAAAACACTTGGTCAAAAGTCGATGCAAGTAGAAAGCAAGACAAGCTAAAAATCGCCATGTCTACAGTGTTCGAGGTGAGACAGTTTTTAAATTTTCTTTGATTGATGACCAAGGCGGAAACAAGTTTGTTTCTTCAAGGAAATATTTTTATTTTGCAAATTCATGGAAATTGTAGCATTACGGTGTCGACAACCGCAAGATAGGGTCTCCAGAATCAAGGAAAAAGATTAGTATTTATGAAAATCTCAACTTGTCGAAAGTGGGAAAATTCCAATGGATTGAGACTCGAAAGGTGGGGGAATTGTACCCTCATCCACATGTTCAGTAATGAAAGATATTTTGGGGTCCAAAAGGCTTCCAATGGGGAGGAATGATCAAGGGCTCAGTTTTATGCTCAAAAATAAAATTTAACATAATGGCTCGAAAACTAAACGACCACGTAGTTCTCATCATTCTAAATCTGGTGCACTTCATTTCGTGCAAAATGGACTTCGTATGCTCCTGGAAATGAGTTTTGTTCACTTTGATAAACAGGAAAAATTTAAAAAAAAAAAGGATAGATAGGGGCCCAGTCATCAGTCCATACTGCTTAGTGGAATGTTGACTGAGCAAGGTTGATTTTTTCATTTTCCTCCAGTGAATACTTTTGCCAAGTGGCAACATTTCATTGGTTGAGAATTCAAGTTATGTGGCAATTTTTGTTTGGTTTAAATTTGGTCCAATTGGGTGAGGACATGTGGTGCATCTTGGGGCCACCACGTGCCCCACCCGTCCCCCCCATGGTGGATCAAAATTTTTTGGTTCAAGTCCGAGCAGAGGCGGCGGGGTTTGACCTCGCAAACTCCCACAAGCCAGCGCCACAAGTTACCATTCCACCACACTGTTAGTTCTTAGTCACAAGCAGTTCCACATATATTTGAATTTTGGAATGTTGAATGGCAGGGGAAGTGGGGGCCAACCCCCGATCCATATGACCTCAGTGCGAATACCACCGGCGGAGACAAATCTAAGAGTGGAGTTTAATATTAAACCGAGTTTAATTAACTCTAAACCTGTGTTTAATTAGCACCTAATCCACATTTAATTTGGGAGTATCCTAAGTGTGGCTTTAGCACTAAGTAGCACTTAATTAGCACTAACCACGCTTACTTAACTTAATGAAGATTAAGTTGGCGGACCGCTAATTTCGGCGGAAAACTGCCAGTTTAACTCCAGCTAGCCGGATTTAGCTCTAGTTAGCTAAATTTAGGCCTAAAATTGTGGAGAAAATAAAAATGGTCATAAATTTTGGAGATTTCGACCAAATTAGGTGCAGAAAGAGGCTAGATGACCATTTTTGGGTATTCTGAACTCATTGGTGCAAGTTTCAAGAGTATAAAAGCATTGTAAACATGTCATTTTGAAAATGTGAGCATAATATAGAGTCCTAAGCCATGGAAGTTGGACCAAGGAGAAGTAGCCCAGGAGGGGTGAACTCCTTCATCAAATACCTGTGTTGATGTGTTATATGGTGATGTACTGTACTTTATTTTATTTTTTCAACCTTTATTTTATGTTAATTTTTTCATTAAATTACATGAAAAACACTCATGAGACTTGATAATTTTCAAAATAACTTGAACCATTAAGCACATATAAGACATTTGTTTCACATTATGAAATAGGAATTAGTTGAGCATTACTAACATCCTCCATTCAGATCAAAAGTGCAATAGTACATCAGGATTGGCAGCTACAACGAGTTTTTCTTGTAGATACAGAGTTGCATGTATGATTTCCTTGCTAGTTTTGGAATGCATGGCATATGCATGTGGTTTCTTGGTTATGATCTTTCATTGGCATGGAGGATTGCCCACATTGACAATGGTTTTTCCTATCCTTTCCATGTCCTAGATAGCCTTGGTGTTATGGGAGTCTTTTCCTTTTGTTTCTGGTTGGTTCTCATGTTCCTTTGATTGTGGGTTGAGTTATTAGTTCCTGGATCCTTGGTTGGACAAGTGCTCTGGAGCCCTGTAACAACTTGGGTTCAGTTACTAGTCCTAGAGCCTTGGTTGGAAAAATTCTCTGGAGCTCGGCAACAATTGTGGCTTGAGTTAATATTTCCAAAGCCTTGGTTGGAACAAACGCTTTGGAGCCCTTGAAAACTTGGGTAGAGACCAATCTGGTGATGGATGGTGATGTCCGAATGTGAGGTGGAATCATTGGTTGAGCTTTGAGGTGGTTTGGCCTTTGGAAACCTTGGTTTGGTTTTTTTTGGATTTGTTTCATGAGATCCCACATGCATGCTTGGAATATGGCATGGGGATGATTGGCTGAAGAGAGTGTAGAAATTTTAATACAATTATGTATTGCCTGGATTCTCCTGTTCTAACAATTATATGCCAATGTTAAATACAGAATCCTTCTACTTAAATATTTGCATAAATTTAATTACCAATTGCAAACACATGAAGAAAGATCAATCACACATAACATAGATGTTTTTACCGGGAAATAATAAAGCTAAAAAACCCACTATCATTTATTATGTATATATCATGGATCATGAAAGAATATCCTACAAAACTCTAATCCAAGAGCTCTTAGTACAATATAAAATCGTCTCACATTATCATACAAAAATTGGCATAAACATGCACCAATTTACTGCCTCCTAACAGCCTGCATAGCGCAATCCCTACTGATCAAAATCCATGAATGAATTCGATCTTTCCTTTCCTTGACTATGCTATCCTCATTGGCATATCCAATGTGTGTGTGGTTGCAACTGTGCACCCACTAATTTCACAACAGATAGTCAAATTGTCCCTTTCACCTATCTCTCAACTGGGTCTCCACTGGATCTGACATGCATGTAGTTAACAGTAGTATTTCTTCAGTTACATGTGAGACTACTGCTTGCGAATTAATTAAATAATTAATTCATTGATATCTCACTAGTGTATCTTTAGTTACAACTAGTTACAACTAGCACAACTGAGTTAAACTAATTTACAACTCACATAACTACACATCCAACTCTGTTACAACTTCAAATCACTCAGTTACAACTAAGTCCACTTGCATGTCCCACCAACAACCCTTAGAACTCGAAATTCCTTCAGCTAACTAGTTTTCCACATTAGTTAACTGAAATCAAGTGCTTCAAGAGAATAGATTATTATTTATTGCATAATTATTATTAAGAGATAATAACAATCGACATGCATTATATTTTTAGACATGAAATCTATATATAGAATTCGCACATGCATCTAAAAATAGAAACTTATCTATATACAGGATTTTCTCAACCATCTATAAATAGACTCCCACTATAAATATAATTTTCTCAACATTATAAAAATAGAAATACACCTAAAAATAGCCTGCGGGCCCCACCTAGTGTAGGTGCTTAATTTTCACTAGGATCATCATCTTGTTGAATCTCAACACTCCCTCTCAACAAGAAAGGGATTATCCTTCACCCCAATCTTGTCTCTATGATATTTGAATTTGCTCCTAGTTAGTGCCTTCATTAGAATATATGCATCATGATCTTCCGTAGTGTTGGCCCCCTGTGATTTGCAAGATTGGCAAGAACAAACACTACAGGGGCCACATCAAAACCATTTTGGAATCCTAGGACCTAGCCTTGCTAGATTCAGAGAGGGATCTCTCTATATATGTGTTTTCAAATGATATCTCTTTATGATTTTTTTTATGATATTAGGCTAGTTATGAAGATCTAAGGACTTGTTTGTTTTGATTGATTGAATGGTTAATTGAGAGATCAAAGGTGGGATTAATTGTGGGAATGTTTCAGCTGAAAAGATAGAATGTGAAAAAACATTAATCCATTGGGCTATGGAGCCTTGAAAGGATTTAATTGTTCATCAACTCTGTAAGGGTTTTCATAGGGAAAGCTAACTATATCAAGTGGATCTCTTAGATTAGATTGTGATATGAAACAATAATAAGATGTGAAGGAAGAAAAGCTATAGTCAGTTAAGAATATTATAGCTCTACTTAGACAAGAAAATCCTTTTAGGTAACTGTTTGAATAAAACCAAAGGATAAGGCATTTTATAGACTTCTTTGGACAAACTTTTAATAAGCAAACCTTTTAAGACAACAATCCAGAAATTCAAGAATTACTTTCAGACAAAGAAAACATATAAGAATATAATAGTGAGAGCAGCTAAAGAGAAAACTGAAGCCTATCTTCTTTAACTCAACACTCAAAAGAACCTTCAAAGCAACATTTTGAGGCAGAACATAGGACATGACATACCATAGACTTCCCTGGTTTAGACTCTACTGAGTATGCTTCAAAGAAAGGTCTTAAAAACAATATCTCAAGCTATACCAAAGGACAGGGCTTACCATATACTTCTTAGGCTTGACTCTATTGAATTATTTTCAAGACAACAAGCTAAGATGGAACTGGAGAGAAATTAATAATTCTCCAATTAGACCTTGCAGAAGAAAACATAAAGATAAAGAAAGCAGACAGAAAATAAGGTGCTAAGACAACATATCCTACTCTAAAATTTATGTTCTTTTATCATAGAAATATGGACAGAGTGGAAAACAGAAGGAAAACTTCACCATTAGCATAGCTCAAGAATCCTGTGAACATTGATGTTCAAACCAGTTACATACTCCAATACAATAGGTCTCTGCAGCGCAAAGCTTTCTCAAATCCAACCTAGCATTCCTCAACTAGCTCAACAACACATTAATCCTCAAATTTAACTAAGCAACGAACACTAAAAATGAGCTCAAATGCAGTATTTATCTACAAATGAGAAGGTGATGTCAAGCTAGGGTTTAGATTTCATTTATTACAAAGTTAAATGTGTTTTTAACCTTTGAGACCATGCAAGGCCCAAGGCAAAAATATATAAAGGTGTTTCTCTGAAATAATAAATTCTAACTCAACTTCTGAGTTAATTCTTGTGAAATTTTTGACTTTAAGGCTTTTTAATAACTTTGCAATAACTGCTGGTAGCTGAAAAATATCTCTGACTGAGTGTAATAATTCTTTGATGATTTATTGAAAGAAAACATGTTGTAGGTGGAAAAATATCCTTTAAAGAATTAATTGTTGTGATCTTGGTCATTAGAATTTTCTTTCTGGGTTTAATCTGCCTTAATTTATCATTAAAATCTGTTTTATCCTTTTAAATTGTCTCACTGTCCCTTCCTTTGATTTTGCTTTATTTATGTTTGTTCATTAATCCTTTGATTAACCTTTAGTCCTTAAACCTCTGTTGTCTGTCTTTATTACCTTTAACTCTGCTTCATGGCTAATATTCATGATTTATCTTTGATCTGTGTTTAGCCTTTTAATCCTTCTGACCTTAGCTTTGTTACAGTCCTTTGACTGTTTTTCTTCTTATTGTGCTTTCTATTTTTCTATGTTTTTTGGTGCAGGGATGCAGTCTTCGTTGATGGAGGGTTTTAATAACCATCAATAACCATGTTTTATCAATGATTAAGCTTGAAATAGGGCCTCTGGTACATTTAAATTTAAATCAAACCTCTGGATCATCACCCAGATATTTAATTGGATGTTCTTGGACCGCTGGAATGCATCTTATGCATCTCCTCCATTAAACCTACACACTAAAAAAAAAAATAGTTTTAAAACTTGCGGGGAGGGTTTACTGTGTTTTTCAGGGGTTTTTGGGCTATTGGAGGACGGAGAATGGCATTCTAGGCTTGGTTCCGTAGGTGGAACCTATGGGAAGTTTGAAGGGAGGGCGGTAGTGTTTGAATTCTAGCGCAGGAGGAAAGGTGGGATTCAAAAACTGAGAGGTGGCTTTCGCGCGATTAGAGGAGCGGTAACGGTTTTCGGGGCAGCGTGCAATACAATTCAACAACTGCCACATGGAAATAGAAAGCCACCCATATCGCAAATCTGAAAAGCGTTAATTCCTATGCTATTTGATTTGTGATATGCGGTGTGGGTTGTCAGATATTAGAGGGGGAAATTGACAGTTGTCAAGAGAGCTGGAGTGGCGGGCAGGTGCAGAGGTGGGGTTCGGGTCTTTGATCGCAAAGGGAAGCGATAACCGTCGAATGGGGAAGGCCTAGATCGACGGTGCGAAGTGGTTTTAGGATGGGGCCCGGGGGAATACAACGTGGCAGGGCTTTGTCATTTAATGTGGGGACCAAAATATACGCAGGGTTATGGTTTATATGGTGACGGGGCTTAAATGAAAGTGCGGGCCCAGTGGATAAAAGCGAAAGCACTTTTCGTTATTAGAGGAAAGGGGTTAGGTTCATATGAGTGCGAGGGAGTGAGGTTTTAGGGCGAGGGGGCTTAAAACCTAAAAGGGTCGGGTTTAAAACAAAATTCGGTTTTATATAAATAAAACAGAGTTTTATTTATAAAAAGGTGGGGTCCCGATAGTTTAAATATTTCAATTAAAACAATGAAAAAGAGAGTCTTTTACATTGTTTTGAAAAATAGAGGAAAAGGATGGAAAAAAGAGGTTTTTAAGGGTTTTGAAAGGGGAAATGAGTTTTTAGAGGGGAAAAAGAGTGAGTGAGAGTGTGGCTAGGTAGGGAGAGTGAAAATGAGATAAACCAGCCCATGGTGAGTCTTTTTAGAACAGCAAGGTAAACTGAGAAGGCAGAAATAAAATATAGTGAAATAGATTTATTTAAGATAATGAAGGCAATGAGATTTCTAAAGATAGATGATAGGCTGATTATGCTATAATTAGTTGCTTGTAGAACATCCACAGTCACCTAGTGAATTCTGTAGAATACAGGAGGATAACAGTGGCTCCAGCCAGGGAGCGCAGCTCCTTTAGGACGTGTCAAGAACCTCAAAGATCAAATCTCTGGAAGAATTAGACCAGTGCCTTGATTTTCATCTTGACAGACCTCATTTATTCAATTTGTTGTTTTTTTGTTATTCTTTTGAAGTTGTGAACTTCAAAATCTGAAAAACATGAATGCTTCAACTCAAATTCTACCTACCCATTCTACTTTTCGTAGAATTTTTTCTTCATTGGGTGCATTTAGATTAGCCAACCCTTGACATCATTTTCTTTTAAAAATAGGTAACTATCTATTTCTACACGTATATCATCCAAGAGTTCAGATTAGGCTAGTGAACTCATTTATTCTCTACCTAATCTACCTATCTGTCAAGATTAAACAATTTGACATATTTTATTCTCTAATCTAAAAACAAGAAATTGAAAACATAACAAAATCAGGATTAGACAGTCTGATTTGTCATGAGCTGTAGCATTTTGTTCAAGCCTGCACACAAAATTTATTTTCAAAACAGTAAAACAAAACCTGAGGGTTGTAATCTGAAATTCGTTGTGCATTCCTCTCTTCCTTTGGTTCATATTTTGATCATTTGGAACCAATATCTCTTTTCCTAATCTAATCTATTGATAATCCAAGTTTAAAAAGTTTGGAAAATCTTCATTCACTAACCTACTAGCATAAATTTAAAACCCGTTCAATCATGATTAGGTTGTATGACTGAACAAAACTTTATCTTCCAAAGTAGTGGCATTTGGGCTTGCACACTTTCAAAAAATATCTTTTTTGGTATGGGGCTTTACCTTTTTCTTTTATCTGCCCTATTTTTCTTCTTTTTATTTGTTTTTGTATTTATGTTTCAAATATTTTATTCAAGAAATGTTACATACAATGAATAAAGCTTTAAACTGAGATATTTTCAACAAAAATAATGCTTGAGCATCCTGCCATTGACAAGACCTCCAAATAGTTTTTTTCCATCCATCTCTTGCAGAAAAAATGCATTGCTACCCCTGGCAGAATGGATGATGTATGGACCTTTCCATATATTTTCAAATTTTCCATGTTTTCCCTTGTCTTCTCTTCTTGAGTCCCATTTCAGCACTTTATCACCTATGTTAAAATCATTTTCCTTGGTTCTCTTATCAAACAACTTCTTGATGTTTTCTTGCACTTGTTGTGTTCTGGTATACACTTCCTCTCTGGTTTGTTGCAACTGTACGGTCTCATTTATCCTTCTTATCATGTCATCTTCTTCAGACTATACTTCTTGTATCAGCTTCATGATTGGCACTCCTAGACTTGTTCGAAAAATTGCATCTGCTCCATACACTAGCTGTTAGGGAGACATTCCAATATATGTTTTACTTGTTAGATGATTTTATTCTCTTCCAACAACTTCTTGATGATGTTCACCAAAATTTTGTTTGAGGATTATTCCAACCCATTGCCTTGAGGGTAATAAGTTGTATAATGGCCCAATGTGATCTGATATTTGTGGCAAAAATCCACCATTCTCTTGGATTTAAAGGCAGCAACATTGTCAGTGATAATCTTTCTAGGGCATCCAAATATAGACAAAATATGGTTTTCAAGGAATTTGATGATCACTAAGTCTGTGGAAGTTCTGGAAGGGATGACCTCTATCCACTTAGTAAAGTAGTAAGTTGTGGTGAGGATCCATTTGTGTTGGGAAAATGAGGTAGGATGGACTTCCCCAATGAATTCTAGGCCCCACTGTTGAAAAGGAGCTTCAACAGAGATAGGATTCAAAGGTAAGGGCAACAGTTTTCTTTTGCCTTCAAATATTTGGCACTTATGGCAGGAAATTACCATTTTTTGGATGTCTTGAAAGAGGGTGAGCCAATAATAACCAACTCTAAGGATTTTTCTAACAGTAGTTTTCCAATAGAGGTGGCCTCCACATTCTCCTTCATGAAACTCATGCTTGATCTTATCTGCATCATTCTCAAGCAAAAATTTAAGCAATATACCACTAGCATTTTTCCAATATAAACTTTTATCTAAAATTCAGTAATTTACAGCCTTCAACTTTAAAAATACTGCCTTTTTATTAGACAAATCAAGAGGAACATTAAGATTAAGAAGCACATATAAAATATCAGCATACCAAGATGAATTCATAAATGAATCTTCAATGGGTGGAGTTTCCAACTCCTCTTGTTCATCTAATGCATCTATCATGTTCATGTCAAGTGCTTGAAAGTTGGTTTCAGCCATGATTTTATCCAGTCCTTGTCCTTTGATGATTTTAGTGGTCTTGATTTCTAAGTCATATTCTAATATAACATCAATCCACTTTCCTCTTTTGCCATCTGGATCTTGTGTTAATATGTCTTTTACCACTGTGTGAGGCACACATGTAATAATGTGTGTGTAAAATGTAAACTCTGAAATATTTCAATGCCTTGATTAAGGAAAAATATTTTTTTTCCATTATATTGTATTTCAGAGGTGCATCTCTTAATAATGCAATGGTTTTCTCCTGTCCTTTTATGCTTTTCTGTAATAAGACAACAGCAACTGTATGTTCTGATGCAAAGGAGAAGATGAAAAATTATTTGGTAAAATCAGGGATAATTAGAATTGGTGTTTGGGTGAGTGCTTATTTTACCAATTCAAAGGATTTCTTTGCTTCTATGGTCCACTTGACTCCTATTTATTTTTTCATCATGTTTTTAATGTTCCTTAAGAGTTCTGCAAGGTTGGTTATGAACCTTCTTAAGAAATTTGTCTTTCTAATGAAAGATTGTAGCTCTTTGATATTTCTACGATGATTGATTTGCAATATTCTTCAATCATTTTTGGGTCTATCTTGATCCCCTCTTCAGATATGATATGGCCTAAAATTTTTCCTTCTTGGAGGCCAAACAAAGTTTTCTTGGGATTCAAGGACAAACCATATTTTCTACATTTTTCAAATACTTTTCTTAAGTGAGCTAGTTGTTCTTCATCTGTTTTAGAATAGATATGATGTCATCGAGGGAAATCACAATGAAGTAGCCTATCTCTTCTGAGAAATCAATGTCCATGGCTCTTTGGAAGGCGGCACCAGCATTCATTAACCCAAAAGGAATTTTCACATACATGAAAGTGCCCCAAGGTGTAGTGAAAGTTGTCTTGTGTTGATCATCTGGGTGTACGAATACTTGATTGTATCCTGAAAAACCATCTAGAAAAGAAATTATTTTAGAACCTACTACCCTTGTAATATGTGATCCATTTTTGGAAAGGGGCAGTTGTCCTTTAAGGAGGCTTTTTTTAAGTTTCTAAAGTCTATGCATAGCCTAATTTCTCATGTTTTCTTCCTTACCAATACAAGATTTGAAACCCATTATGAGTATCTCAGAGGGACTATAATTCCAACATCATACATTTTCTTGATTTCTTTCTCAACTAGGGGTAGTTATACAGGGTTTATTCTATGCAATTTTTGTTTAAAAGGCTTATGGTTTTCTTTGAGGGGTATCTTATGCTGAATTATCTTTGTATCATAAGACTTTAAATCTTCATAACTCCAAGCAAAAACATCAGAAAATTCTCTAAAAAGCTCAAGATATTTCTATTTTATATGAGCTGGCAGTGTCTTGGACAGTTTTGTCTTTTTGGGTTTTTGTTCACTGCCTATATTGCACTCTTCTATTTTAGTTTCAGTGGATTCCACTTTTGGCTTCTTGGCAACATCATTAAAGTCAAACAGTTCTTCTAGAGGAACCAATCCCTTTGGAAAGTTATTAGTATTGGACTGCAGCACTTCAAAGTCTTCTTTTTCTAAATTAGTGCACAGTTATGTTTTATGTTTGTGTTCTCTTATTAACATATTTATATCAGCAGTGTTAGGAGGTTCTTCTTTGTAAGATTGTTCCTCAGCAGAGTAGTCTTCTTCATACTCTGAGTCTGAATTTGGCATTTCAAACTCATTTATAGACTGCAGGAAATCTTCTATCTGTTTATCTCCTTCAAAAAATTTCCAGTATTTTATGTTATCTGGGATCACTGGTCTATATTTGACTTGGACTATGTATTGTTTGTTTTGATAAGGTTTTTGACATGTGCTCGCTACAAATTCTAGACCATTGGCAAGAATGTTTTGATTTCTAGGGACAAAGGTAAGCTCATATTCTGTGAATTTTTTCAAGAGGTCAATGGAATCATCCCCATAGGCTTTTAATCTAGGATTCTTGCCTGTGTATTCTCCATTAATTTGCCTAATAAATAACTTTGAATCTCCATGGATAGTTATCCTCTTGGCTCCTAATTTCTTCAGTAAATGTAGTCCTAAGAGGAGTGCCTCATATTCAGCTATGATATTAGTACATTGAAATTTTAGTTTATATGAGTGACCTTCTGCATGATTTTTCTATGTATTATGTACCCAGATGTCTGCTTGTAAACCAGTTTTGCTACAAGATCCATCAAAACTCATACTCCAAACATAATCAATTTCAGATTTGTCAATTTCTTGATTATTATGGTCCTCATGATGTTGTTTAAATTGGCTACTACTGGGTTGCTCACCATGTTGTTCCTTAGGGTATGTACTATGTTTATCATTGTTTCCACTATGTTTATTTTCATTTTTCTTTTCATGGTTAGCACTATGTTGATAATTGCTTTGTTCCCTAAGGTTTCCACCATTTTTGTTGTGATGTTCTGTGTTAGCAAATTGTTTTGATTGTCTCCCTTCCTTTTCCTCTTTTTCTATTGTTGTTTGCTCATTTTTTATCACTTGTTCATTAATATTTTCATCATTGTAAAGGATAAATGAATCAAGGTATATGTGAATAGAAGGGTATTTATCTGGTTTTTCTTGACTACTAACCATGTATTTCATGTGTGTTTCCCTATATAGTCTTATTGGTTGACTAAAGACAGGGATGGTAGCATAAGTCATGTCCATTTGGAGGGTACCTTGGAGTTTAGCACCCCATGATCTTGAAAGGAGCATGACATATTTAGGAGGTATATCAGCCACTACTATATCCATTACTAGGCTCTTGGATGGTATTTGTGCTAGATTAACACATAGATCTTTGATTAGACCTAGACATTTAACTCTACTAGAATCAAAAGAGTATAAATATTTGTAAGGTCTAGTTATCGCAAGGCCTAGTCTCTCCATCACTACTTTTGGCATTAGGTTGTGGGAAGCACCAGATTATAACAAGGAATTGTGAAAAATTTTATCATGAATGTTTAAACTGACATAAAATGGAGGAACACCTCCCTCTTGAAATTTCCCCTCCACTTCTGGTCCAAACAGAAGCTCAAGTTTGTCATCATTTAAATTAATAGAATCGACATTCTCTCCTATGTTTAAAGCTCTCAAAATTTGGGATTTATATACATCTTGAGTGACTAATTCAGTGAGAGGAATAGAGATTTTAATTTTGGCAATTTCATTCTCTATACTGAAAGGTATCTGAGTTTTGGAAATGTTTAAATCAGCCTTTTTAGCCACTGTTTTCACAGAAAATTTCGCTTGCTGGTTTTTATTATGAATAGTAGTAAAAAAAAAATTATTAGGAGCACTAGTTGTGTTGCTAGTGCTGCTTTGGTCACTACTTTGTTTTCCACTAGGTTGGTTGTTTTTCTCCTTATTTTTATCAAAACTTTCAGCCACTATGTTGGTGTTTTCTATTGTCTTTTTAGAAGTGTTTTCAGGATTATTTCTAGCAGAAATTTCAGAGGTATTCCTTTTGGGAGTGTCTTGGTTTTTCTTGCTTCTGAGGTCATATTGTCTGTGTAATTCCATGATGGCATTCTCAAAGTCTTGTTTGTAGTCTTTAGATTCTAGGCTTTCTTCTTCATAAGGAGTTGTGGAAAATATGCCTTGTTCTTCCTCAGTGAGGAAATCAGTATCCTCATTGTTTACTCCCATTAAATTTATGTGGTTTTCCCCTGTTTCCTCTATTACCCCCTCATCTTCATGAGCATAGTTTTCTTGGAAAAGAGGCCTGATTTGCTTCAGGGCCTCTTTGTCTAATTTGGGGGGGTTTCTTCTAAAATTCTGTTTTTGGTTTATGTTTTGAGGAGTTGTTTGATTTTCTCTAGGATAAGATCTCTCATTCATGTTTATTCTTTCTATCATCCTTTCCATTGTCCTAACTAGGCTATCAATTTTAGCATCAGATGTGGAGGGTCCAGCTTCTTCTTTGTAAGTAACCTTCTTTTATGCCCTCATCCTAGCCCTCTTCTCAATTAGATTGGCTTCTACACTCACAGTTCCCCTCTGCATGTCCTCTAAGGTTAGGGGATCTCTTTCTCTCAACTGGTAGGCCATGTCTGGATCAAAGCCTTCTGGAAATTTTATTAAGGCTAGGCCTTGTGGGGGTTTCATGTGAGGTTGGAGTGCATTGTATACACTATTGAACCTAGTGTAGTAGTCTTGGACACTTTCCCTGACATTTCTCTTAAGGTTATTATATTCTGAAAGGATTTGGAGAGGATTTTTCTTAATCTCCCACTTGTTTATGAATGTTTGGTAAAGGGAAGGGAGATCATGAATGTTGTTAGGAGTTAACTTTTTGAACCATTTCTTTGCTTCTCCTCCTAGACTTTGGGCAAACATTCTCATTTTTATGGTCTCCTCTTCTATTTCTTGGTAGTCAAATGCATCATTCATCTTGTCTACATGTTTTTGGGTAGTGATAGATTCATCTCCAGTAAAGTGAGGGATTTTTTATTGGTATTCCTGTGGCATAGTCAATAAAGGTTGGGGTAGTACTAATGGGGCAAACCATGCTGCCATGATTTGAGGTAAAGGAACCCAAGGAGGGTTTCCAAGAGGAGGGTTTGTGAGAGGAGGTGGAGGGTGAAGTGGAGTGGTTTGCACTGGGGATGTATGAATGGGGGTGGCATATGTACTTAGACCAGCAAACTGATTTTGAACAGACTTGGAATGAAAGGAGCCAAAGTTTTGGAGAAGCTGAAAATCAGGAGGAGTGGAAGGAGAGGATTCTCTACTAAGACTCTGCTGCAAGTCTGTGGGCTCAAGGTCTGTCTGGTCTATACCACTTTGAGACTTAGTTCTAAATAGGTTTCTTCTATGGTGTAAGTCAAATTGGGTATCTTGCAAGGCTATGAGGTTTTCAGGGACAGAGCTTTCTTTGTGGATATGTCTGCTAAAAATTGGACTTTTGGGACTAGGAGACTTCCTAAGGATTCTTTCAGGATTTTCAACTATTGCAGGAGGATTTGGGTCAGGAAAGGATCTAGTATAGATTCTTCTAGAAGCTGGGACTTAGACCCAAGAATCAGAAAGGTTGAGAGTTTATGACAATCTTAAAGAACAAACCAATCTGCAACAAGAAAACTTAATCCACAAAAGTTTTCTTAACTGGGTTTATGTGATATTTTGATGATAAAATAAGTTTCCCAGTGGAGTCTATGGAAAACCAGTGGAGTCAGCAAGCCTACTAAAAACTAGTGGAGTCACTAGGTGGATGATTTTTACTTGCTTTATGGCTGATTTTTTTCCACCATCAGCAATCAGAAACCATTCTTGGCTAACACTTGATTCATCTAAGTTAAAGAATGAGGTTTTCTGAGTTTTGAGTTTGTCTATTACTCAGTATTCCCCAGTACAGTCACCACTATGTTGGCACCCTGTGATTTACAAGATTGGCAAGAACAAACACTACAGGGGCCACATCAGGACCACTTTGGAATCTTAGGACCTAGCCTTCCTGGATTGAGAGATGGATCTCTCTATATATGTGTTTTCAAATGATATATCTTTATGCTTTTTTTTATGATATTAGGCTAGTTCTGAAGATCTAAGGACTTGTTTTTTTTGCGTGATTGAATTTTTAATTGAGAGATCAAAGGTGGGATTAATTGTGGGAATGTTTCAGATGAAAATATAGACTATGAGAAAACATTAATCCATTGGGCTATGGAGTCATGAAAGGATTTAATTTTTCATCAACTCTGTAAGGGTTTTCATAGGGAAAGCTAACTGTATCAAGTGGATCTCTTAGATTAGATTGTGATATGAAACAATAATAAGTTGTGAAGGTAGCAAATCTATAGTCATTTAAGAATCTTCTAGCTCTACTTAGACAAGAAAATCCTTTTAGGTAACTGTTTGAAGAAAACCAAAGGATAAGGCATACCATAGACTTCTTTGGCCAAAATTTTAATAAGAAAACCTTTTAAGACAACAATCCAGCAATTCAATAATCACTTTCAGACAAAGAAAACATATAATATAAGAGTGAGAGCAGCTAAAGAGAAAGTTGAAACCTATCTTCTTTAGCTCAACACTCAAAAGAACCTTCAAAGCAACATTTTGAGGCAGACCAGAGGACAGGGCATACCATAGACTTCCCTGTTTTAGACTTTACTAAGTATACTTCAAAGAAAGGTCTTAAAAACAATATCTCAAGCTATACCAAAGGACAGGGCTTACCATAGACTTATTTCACTTGACTCTATTGAATTAGTTTCAAGACAACAAGCTTAGATGGAACTGGAGAGCAATTAAGAATTCTCCAATCAAACCTTGCAGAAGAAAACATAAAGATAAAGAAAGCATACATAAAATATGGTGCTAAGATAGCATAACCTACTCTAAAATTTATGTTCTTTTATCAGAGAAATATGGACACAGTGGAAAATAGAAGGAAAACAATGAAAAATAAGGAAAACTTCACCATTAACATAGCTCAAGAATCCTATGAACGTTGATGTTCAAACCACTTACATACTCCAATACAATAGGTCTCTGCAGCTCAAAGATTTCTCAAATCCAGCTTAGCATTCCTCAACTAGCTCAGCAACGCATCAATCCTCAAATTTAACTAAGAAACCAACACTAAAAATGATCTCAAATGCAGTATTTATCTACAAATGAGGAGGTGATGTCAAGCTAGGGTTTATATGTCATTTATTACAGAGTTAAATGTGTTTTTGACCTTTGAGACCATCCAAAGCCCAAGGCAAAAATATCTAAAGGTGTTTCTCTGAAATAATAACTTCTAACTTAACTTCTGAGTTAATTTCTGTGAAATTTTTTACTTTAAGGCTTTTTAATAACTTTGCAATAACTGTTGGTAGCTGAAAAATATCTCTGACTGAGTGTAATAACTGTTTGATGATTTATTGAAAGAAAACATGTTGTAGGTGGAAAAATATCATTTGAAGAAGTAATTGTTGTGATCTGGGTCATTTGAATTTTCTTTTTGGGTTTAAACTGCCTTAGTTTATCATTAAACTCTATTTTATCCTTTTAAACTGTCTCACTCTCCTTTCCTTTGATTTTTCTTTATCTTTGTTTGTTCATTAATCCTTTGATTAACCTTTAGTCCTTAAACCTCTGATGTCTGCCTTTATTACCTTTAACTCTACTTCATGGCTAATATTCATGATTGTATTTGATCTGTGTTTAGCCTTCTAATCCTTCTGACCTTGGCTTTGTTACAATCCTGTTAGGAATCTGTAATTTTAGCAGATTGGTGAGACTAAAACTGCAAAAGCAACATTATTTCAACCACTTTGGGATTCTAGGATCTAGCCCTCCTGAATCCAGAGAGGGATCTCTCCAGTAACTGAAAATATGGATTTGTCTTTGAAGTTTTGGGTAATGATATTAGGCTAGTTATGAAGGCAAAGGGTTTTTTTGTTTTTTGGATGGTTGAGCATGAAAATTACTTGAGGGGAAAGTTCTAAGTGAAAAAAGTTTCAAAGGTGAGAAATTGCAAGCGAATAGAACAGATTTGGCTAAAAAGATAGATATAACGTTGGTTTTTAGTCCATTGGGCTATGGAGTCATAACAGCTTTAATTGAGCAACAACATCAAGAGTGATCCAAGGGGAAAGCCATCTATATCACAAGATTATTGAGATTAGAGTGATGGAATGGAAACGATAAAGTGTTGGAGGGGTGGAAACTGATAATAATTTCAAAAAGGATTTATAGTCAGCCCAAACAAGAAAATCCTCCTAAGTAACTGTTTAGAACCAACCAAGGAGAGGGCTAACCATTGACTTCTTGGGCAAGTTTGTATTAAAGCAGATTAATTGACAAAAAATCCAGTAATCCACATAATTACCTTCAGAAAGTATGAAAACATATAAGAGAAGAAAAAGTGTAACTTAAGATCAGATAAGGTACTTCTAAACCTAGTCTGCTTTCAGCCAACACCAAGGGATACCTTCAAAATCTGCCTTTGGAGAATAGAAGCTAGTAACAGGGAAAACCATCACTTTTCTAGTCTAACTTTTAATAAGAAAATAAGGAAAATAACTTTCAAGAACAATGTTTAAAGAAAACAGTAGGACGAGGGAACTCTAGCATTCCTAACTGTTTAGATTGTATTAAATCATTCTTAAATAAAAAAATTGGAGGAAAACATTGAGATAAAGTTTATCAGTAAGAGAAGGGTACTGGTAAACAGTAAATCCTAACTCTATAAACGCCGCTCTTTATGAGAGAATAGTGAACAATATGACATGCATAGAAGGAAAACAATAACAAAGAAAGAGGCACTTCACCAGTGATATAGACCAGGATCCCAAGAAACAGCTTGTTATTGATGTCAACCCAGTTACAGTACTCAGGTCCAATGTTTCAGCTCATCAATCATCTTCACTATCCAACCTAACAAGTCTAACACAAACAGAGCTTCAAGGGCTAGTGAACACAATCTACAATCAGAAGCTTAAGCTCAAATGTATTTCAAAGTTTTGCAACCAACTCAACCAACCCCTCTCTCATCTTCTGCAGAAGTATATATATAAGAATGAGGAGGTGAGATCTGATAAAAGATCTCCAATTACAATTAATACAGATTTAATGGCTTCTTGGCCTTTGGGGGGATCAATGAAGAAAGTTGCAATAGGTTTCTTCTGTATTAGATGATTTACATAAATTTTTAAGCTCAGTGGGAGCTTTTGTTGACCTTGGAGGTTTTGTATGATTTCGGGGTTACTCTGCAAATATTGTTTGCATTAATTTTCCCTGCAGAAGTAACTCTCAGGCTGCACTGAGGTGAATATCTTCATTTGATCAATAACTTCAGCCTCTGATTGAATACTTTGAGGCACAGGTGGCATTTCGACAGCTAGGAGGAATCAATTTTCCTTAGAGGTGGCAGTGGAGGCTTTCTGTCGATAAAACACTTAAGATTTTCTTCTTTAACTGTGTTTTTAATCGGGGATTAGGCTTTTGATAATCATTCTTAGCCGTAATCCCCACAGAACCTGTCTTCAATCCTTTTCTCTGGTATGTTTTTGTTGTCGACATTGATACTCTTTGATTTGTGATTGACTTGCTATTTTTTTCTAATGTGCAAGGCTGCGCAGGGGCGATATGGCATCAATGCCTCATGAAACATCAATGAAACGTGAATTTTAAACCCTGCGATTGATTTTCTTTGATGGATCAGAGGAGGGAGGATCGTCACCCTCTACTTCTTAATTTTCTTCAGACGTGGCGGAAAAACCATTAAAAACCCTGCAAAATACAAAAAACATTATAAAATCCTGCATATATAGGTTTATTGCTGCGGGAGGACATGTGGGGAGAGCATGGCCATTGGATGGCATCATCCAATGGTAAATATTGATTGAGAGGAGTCAAAGGCAAGGCAGAAAAGAAAATTAAATCAGATTCGTCGATCGCGCAGAAATCAATGGTCGGGAGCGCAGGCAGAAAGTCAAAATGGAGAAAACGGGCAATGAATTTTGGGCCGTCGATCTGTAGATTAGATCGATGGTGGAGATGTTGTTACCGCTGCGCCAGACCCTGCGTTATCGCGTGTGCATCTCTAGCAAGAGACCACTGTCCGATGAGCGACCTCAGATTGGACGGTCCACGTCAATATCGCACGGGGTCTACGTCCGATGTTTAACGCGCGATGGACGGCGGTTTGGTGAACAGTGCCCAAGCCACACGTCAATCGGTGAGTGGAATTGCTGTCGATCGAGAGAAAACCGCCATGCGCTTGGAGGCGGTGCGATGGATACCGCCAGTTTCTGCATAGTAGTCGTGGCGGGGACCACCGGGCAGATGAAAAACAGACCATCGGATCTGCGGTTTAAACAGATGGTTGTGATGCAATCGCGCAGTGAACAGGAGTGGGGACCACGGGCGTGATGGGATTGCGAAGACCGTCGGATCTGCGGGGAAATCAACAGTGAGGAATGCTCCCGATAACCAAACATGCTAAGTGCTTTTCAGGCTAGTGCCTGGTTCGGTGCCTGGGTCACGTTGGGAAAAGGTCGAGGGAGCTGGCTGAAGGGAGCTAAGACCCATAGGCGTCCAAATGTGGGTTTTTCATGGATTTTCAATGGTTTTCAAAGGTTTAGAGGGGTTCCGATAAGGCAAAGAAAAATTCTTTAAACCTTATCAATGGATTTTGAATAAGGGAAAAGGGAGAAACGTGAAAGTGAGGGTTTTTCATGGAGGATGAAGGGGTTAAAATGAGGTCAGTTTTGGAAGAAGGGAAAAAAGGAAAATGGTGCTTGCAGCAGTAATCTATCTTGGAAATCTATAGGATTTCTGAATGTAGAATAGGCATAGTAGTGAATATTATGGACAGAGGCATGAGGCCTTCAAGAGTCTTCAAGAGCCAACATTTTTTAGCAATAAAATTTGTTCCTTGAAGGCTCAAAAATTTTTAGCCACCTTTTGCTATAACAAATTTATAGGTGCCTAACAAGTCCTTTGACTGTTTTTCTTCTCATTGTGCATTCTGTTTTTCTGTTTTTTTTGGTGTAGGGATGCATTCTTCGTTGATGGAGGGTTTTAATAACCATCAATAACAATGTTTTATCGATGATTAAGCTTGAAATAGGGCCTCTGGTCCATTTAAATTTAAATCAAACCTTTGGATCGTCACCCAGATATTTAATTGAATGTTCTTGGACTGTTGGAATGCATCTTATGCATCTATGCCATTAAACATGCACACTAAAACAAAAAATTAGTTTTAAAACCTGCGGGGAGGGTTTACTGCGTTTCTTCGGGGTTTTTGGGTTGTCGGAGGGCGGAGAATGGAATTCTAGGCTTGGTTCCGTAGGCAAAACTTGTGGGAAGTTTGAACAAAGGGTGACAGTGTTTGAATTTTAGCGTGGGAGGAAAGGTGGTATTCAAAAACCAGAAGGTGGTTTTCACGCAATTAGAGGAGCGGTAACGATTTTCGGGGCGGGTGTGCGATACAATTCAATGACTGTCACGTGGCAATAGAAAACCACCCATATCGCAAATCTGAAAAAGTTTTAATTCCTGCACTATTTTATTTTTGATATGTGATGTGGGCCATCGGATCTTAGAGGGGAAGATCGACGGTTATCAAGAGAGCTGGAGCGGTGAGCAGGTGCAGAGGTGAGGTCTGGGTCTTTGATCGCTATGGGAAGCGATAACTGTCGGAAGGGGATATGATGGTGTGTAGCAGTTTTAGGATGGGCCCCAGGGGGATATGATGTGGCAGGGCTTTGTTGTTTAGTTTATGGTTCAAAATATACGCAGGGTTATGGTTTATATGGTGACAAGGCTTAAATGAAAGAGCGAGCCCGATGGATAAAAGTGAAAGTGATTTTTGTTATCAGAGGAAAGGGGTTAGGGTTATATGAGTGCAAGGGAATGAGGTTTTAGGGTGAGGGGGCTTAAAACCTTAAAGGGTCAGGTTTAAAACAAAATTCGGGTTTATATATAAATAAAATATAGTTTTATTTATAAAAATGTGGGGTCCCGATAGTTTAAATGTTTCAATTAAAACAATGAAAAAGAGGGTCTTTTACATTGTTTTAAAAAATAGAGGAAAAGGATGGAAAAAAGGGGTTTTGAAGGGTTTTGAAAGGGGAAAATGAGTTTTTAGAGGGGAAAAAGAGTGAGAGAGAGTGTGGGTAGGGATGGAGAGTGAAAATGAGATAAACCAGCCCATGGTGAGTCTTTTTAGAACAACAAGGTAAACTGAGAAGGCAAAAATAAACTATAGTGAAATAGATTTATTTAGTATAATGAAGGCAGTGAGATTTCTAAAGGTAGATGATAGGTTTATAATGCTATCTTTAGTTTCTTGTATAAAATCCATAGTCACCTAGTGAATTTTGTAGAATACGGGAGGATAACACGTAGGAATGCACTGAAGCAACATGATCTTCCGCTGCACACAATCTCTTATATGATGATACCGGATATTTATATGCTTAGATCTATCATGAAACACATAATTAATCTAGATTTTAATGCAACTTTGATTATCATAATGAATCATTGTAGGATCAAAATGAGAACCAAACAAACCAAACAGGATCTTTCTCATCCAGATAGCCTCACATGCAGCTTCACTTGCTACCATGTATTCTGCTTTCGCTGAACTAAGTCCACATATCTCTGTTTCCTGCTGTACCAAGAAATATTTGTACATCTGGTACTGATGACCCCTCTTGATGTGCTCTTTCTGTCTGTTGGGCTGCCTGCCCAATCTGCATCCATGAAGCCATGCAACTTCACCTCATCCATTTGTCTGTACCGTCAGCCATACTCAGATTTTCCCCTGAGATATCTCAGGGCATGCTTTCCCGCCTTCCAAAAGAGCTTGGTAGGCTTAACCATTTCTTGACTAAGTTGTTTCACCGCATAGCATATGTCCGGTCTTGTATTTACTAAATACATGAGTGAACCAACCTATTGTCGATAGACAGTAGCATCCACTACCTCTCCAGATGTAGTGTCCTCTTTCCTCCATTTTCCTGGAAGAGGAGTATCCATGGGTTTGCAGCCCTCCATGTGAAACTTACCCAGTATCTCCCTTGCATACTTTCCTTGAGACACAAAAATTTCACCATCTCGCTGCCATATTTCCAATCCAAGGAAATAGTGAAGGATGCCCATATCCTTCATCTCAAACTCCTTTGCAAGGTCCTCCTTACATGAGTGTATCATCTGCTCATCACGAGTCAGTATTAAATCATCAACATAAAGAACAATGATTAAAATCTTACCCTCCACCACAATCTAGCATAGGTTTGCATATGCCCCACTCTTGGTGAAGCCAAGTCTAGTGAAATAACTGTCGATCCAAGTGTACCAAGCACGAGGTGCTTAATTCAGCCCATACAACGCTCTTTTTAGTCTGCACACATGCGACTTGCTGCTAAATATATCAAATCCTTCAGGCTGCTAAATGTACACTTATTCCTCAATGATCCCATTAAGGAACGTAGTCTTCACATCCATTTGATGAATGTGCCAACCCATTTGCGCTGAGAGATCAAGTATGGTCCTTATGGAAGAATACCGTGCGATAAGTGCAAAGGTTTCCTCATAATCAATCCCCTTGATCTGTCAGAAGCCTCAAGCCACAAATCTTTCCTTATACTTCTCAACACTCCCATCAGCAACTTGCTTTACCTTGTAGATCCATCTTGAATCTACCACTGATTTATCAACCGGCCTTGGAACAATTTCCCAAGCACTTTTTCTAATAATGGATTCATACTCCTCCACCATTGCATCTACCCATGTGAGCTCCTGCACTGCTTCCTGAAAGGAAGATGGCTCAGTCACAATACATTTTCTCATGAGAGCCATGTATCCAGTGAATCATTCATGAGATTGTCTATGTCTGCATTGTGAAATAGGGACTCCTACATTCTGTGTCGCATCAAGCTTCAGCCTCTCAGCTTCTGTGGTACGCCTTCTACTAGTTGTGATGTTTGGCTCTGCGTGAGTGGAATCCTCCACTCCATGAACCTCCTCCTGTGGATGATCCACATCTAGAGAATAATATTTGGGAACAAGCAATTACTCCTCTGCGTGCAAGTCTAGCTCCCTCTCAAGCGAAAACTTCATGGCTTTCTCCTCATTGAATTTTATATCCCGTCGCATCACAATCATTCGACTATTTGGAAAATACACACGATAGTTGTGGGGTGTTTCTATGTACCCCAAAAATATCCCAACTTCAGTGGTCGGCTCCATCTTCTTCCTGGTGTTCTTCGTCACATGCACATAAACAGATGAGCCAAAAACCTTTAAATGAGAAACATTTGGTTTCTTACTAGTAAAAGCTTCTTCAAGTGTACTCATGCCAAGTACCCTATGAGTACAACGCTTTTGTACATAAACATCAGTGTTGCATGCTTCCACACAAAAATGCATTAGTAGGCCCTGATCATGCAGCATCGCTCATGCAGCACCCACGATTGTTCTGTCCTTACTCTCCGCAACCCCATTTTGCTGTGGGTTATGAGGTGCTATGATTTCTCTTCAATTTCCTTCTTTGCTACAGAATTATTTGAATTAGTTCGAGATACATGCTCTACCATTATCGCTTCGCAGAGCCTTCACTTGCTTCCCCAACTCTTTCTCCACCAATTCTTTAAACTTACATAACTTTGAGAATGTTTGATCCTTCTTCTGCATGAATTAGATCCAACATTTACGAGAAAATTCATCAACAAAAATAACATGATACATGTGTTTTGTTGTTGAAGCAACCGAGAATAGTCCACACACGTCTGTGTGAACTCTCTCTAAGATCACTAAAGAACGGTTCTCCTTTTCATGAAAGGTGGATTTTGCATACTTCCCCATGGTGCAACCCTTGCACTAATCTAACTGAGCAAGTGTTCCCATTGGAATTCTAGTAGATATTTGTTGCATGACTTTCAAAGCTCCATGATGAAGATGGCCAAATCACCTTTGCCATAACTCACCCTCATCCCGACTCACCACTTTTTATGCCTTGCCCATCATTGCAGTGCAGCCTTCTACTTCCAGCTTGTAGAGATTCTTGACTCAAATCCCTATCCTCTTGGTTTTACCCGTTGCTTTATGTCGCAGGAAATATTTTCCATCGCTGAAAACAATGTCAATACCTCTGTCCTCCAACATCACGACTGAGACCAAGCTTTTCTTTAGACCTGGAACATGCATAACATCCTTCAAAATAAATGATTTACCTAAATCCCTCTCAAAGGTAATGGTACCAATGTCGGTCGCACTGTATCGTCCATTTTCGCCCATCTCTATATGCATTTGGAGATATTTCTCCTCCAAGTCACTGAAAATCTCCTTATCTCCTATCATGTGGAAGGAAGCACCACTATCAAGTAACCACACTGATCCCATTGTACTTGAAACCAAGCATGAAATCAAGGAGAAATCAAGTTCAAATTGCAAAGAAAGGGCCTCACCAGCTGCAGCTCCAGCAACCTTCTTGTTCTTATTTTTTTGTGGGCAGTTAGTGGTGAGATGCCCATGTTCGTGACAAATACAGCTTCTTGCCTTTAGCCTCAGATTTTGAGTGGAATTTCTTCCCCTTCCCTTTCCTTGCCTTAGAATCCAAATCAAAATCCTCTTCATCATCATTCTTTGATGAAGAGCCATCTCTGGTGTTCCGCCTGAACTCCTCCTGCAATAGATCCGACCACAGTCGCTCCCAATATGGCAATTTTTCCCATCCGTTGAAAGAGTCTTGATAACTGTGCCAACTCTTAGGAAGTCCCAAGAAATCCAAGCTCACCAAATCATCATCATCAACCATGATTCCCACACTCCCTAGCTCATCCTGACATTGGAAAAACTTTGTGAGATACTTAGGAATATTGTCACCCTTCTCCATTTTTATCTTTCTGAGTTTATCCTTCAGCGCCAATTTTCTATGGTCGTAGTTGGTTTGGAAAATATCTATCAAAGCCTTACACATAGCGAATGGTGTGGCTTTCCCATGAAGGCTTGAGACAATATGGTCTCTCAAACCTTCCATCATAATTCTTATTGTCTTCGCTACTTTCTTTTTCCATGCGTCAAGTAATGCAGCATCCGTCGAAGTGGGCTTAGGAACATCGTTGTTGATGAAATCCTTCAAGCCATTATCTTCAAGTATGGCCTCCATCCTGTCTTTCCATGCAATGTAATTTGATATTCCTTCGATTTCATACTCTAGCCACAAACCATTGAAATCCATTTCGATGTTTACTCAATTGTTGCACCAAGAAATTCTTGCAAAAATTCGAATTATTTCCACCAACAAACTCAACTACTGCTTCAATTTCGCAATCTTATTTGCTCCGATACCACGTAGAAATTTTAATACAATTATGTATTTCCTATAGTCTCCTAATCTAACAATTATATGCCACTATTAAATACAAAATCCTTCTACTTAAATATTTGCAGAAATTTAATCGTCAATTGCAAACACATGAAGAAAGATCAATCACACATAACACAGATGTTTTTACCGAGAAATCATAAAGCTAAAAACCCCACTATCATATATTATGTATATATCATGGATCATGAAACAATCTCATACAAAACTCTAATCCAATAGCTCTCAGTACAATACGCAATCGCCTCACACTGTCATACAAAAATTGGCATAAACATGTGCCAACTTACTGCCTCCTGACAGCCTGCCTCCACTGCGCAATCCCGGCTGATCACAATCCCTTAATGAATTCAATATTTCCTTTCCTCGAATGCACAATCCTCATTGGCATCTCCAATGTGTGTGTGGTTGCAACTATGCACCCACTAATGTCACAACAGATAGTCAAACTGTCCCTTTCACATATCTTCAACTGGGTCTCCACTGGATCTGACATGCATGTAGTTAACAGTAGTATTTCTTCAGTTTCTTGTGAGACCATTGCTTGTGAATTAATGAAATAATTAATTCACTGATCTCTCACTAGTGTATCTTTATTTACAACTAGTTACAACTAGCACAACTGAGTTTAATTCACTTAACTGAGTTAAACTAATTTACAACTCACATAACTACACATCCAACTCTGTTACAACTTCGAATCACTTAGTTACAACTAAGTCCACTTTCATGTCTCACCAACCAACCTTAGAACTCTAAATTCCTTCAGTGAACTGGTTTGCCACATCAGTTAAATGAAATCAAGTGCTTCAAGAGAGTAGATTATTATTTATTGTCTAATTATTATTAAGAGATAATAATAATCGACATGCATTCTATTTTTAGACATGCGATCTATAAATAGAATTTGCACATGAATCTAAAAATAGAAACTTATATATATGTATAGAATTTACTCAACCATATATAAACAGACTCCCGCTATAAATAGAATTTTCTCAACATTCTACAAATATACATACACCTAAAAATATCTTGCGGGCCCCACCTATTGTAGGTGCTTAATTTTCACTAGGATCATCATCTTGTTGAATCTCAACACTCCCTTTCAACAAGAAATGGATTATCCTTCACCCTTATCCTGTCTCTATGGTATTCAAATTGTCTCCTGGTGAGCACCTTCATCAGAATATCTGCATCCTAATCTTCCGTAGTAATGTACTAAAGCAACATGATCTTCCGCTGCACACAATCTCTGATATGATGATACTGGATATCTATATGCTTTGATCTATCATGAAACACAGGATTAACCGAGATTTTAATGCAACTCTGATTATCACAATTAATCACTGTAGGATCTAAATGAGAACCAAACAAACCAACCAGGATCTTTCTCATCCAGATAGTGTTACATGTAGCTTGACTTGCTGCCATGTATTCCGCTTCCACTGAACTGAGTGCCACGGATCTTTGTTTCTTGTTGTACCAAGAAACAGTTTTATATCCAATACTGAAGACCCCTCCTGATGTGCTCTTTCTTTCCATTGGGCTGCCTGCCCAATCTGCATCTATGAAGCGATGCAACTTCACCCCATCTGTCTGTTTGTACCATAAGCCATACTCATATGTGCCCCTGAGATATCTCAGGACATGCTTGCCCGCCTTCCAAAAGAGCTTGGTAGGCTTAACTATGGCTTGAATAAGTTGGTTCACCGCATAACATATGTCTGCTCTTGTATTTACTAAATAAATGAGTGAACCCACCAACCGTCGATAGACAGTAGCATCCACTACCTCTCCAGATGTAGCGTCCTCTTTCTTCCAGTTTCCTAGAAGAGGAGTATCCATGGGTTTGCATCCCTCCATGTGAAACTTACCCTATATCTCCCTTGCATACTTTCCTTGAGACAAAAAAAATTCACCATCTTGCTACCATATTTCCAATCCAAGGAAATAGTGAAGGAGGCCCATATCCTTCATCTCAAACTCCTTTGCAACTTCCTCCTTGCATGAGTGTATCAACTGCTCATCACCAGTCAGTATTAAATCATCAACATAAAGAAAAATGATTAAAATTTTACCCTCCACCACAATCTTGTATAGTTTTGCATCTACCTCACTCTTGGTGAAGCCAAGTCCAGTGAAATAGTTGTCGATCTGAGTGTACCAAGCACGAGGATCTTGCTTCAGCCCATACACCGCTCTTTTGAGTCTGGACACATGCGACTCATTGTTGAAGATATAAAATCCTTCAAGCTACTCAATGTACACTTCTTCCTCAATGATCCCATTAAGAAACGTAGTCTTCACATCTATTTGATGAATGTGCCAACCCATATGCGTTGATAGAGCAAGGATGGTCCTTATGGAAGAATACTGTGTGATAGGTGAAAAGGTTTCCTCATAATCAATCCCCTCGATCTATGAGAAGCCCCAGGCCACAAATCTTTCCTTATACTTCTCAACACTCCTATCAGCAGCTTGCTTTACCTTGTAGATCCATATTGAACCTACCACTGATTTATCAACCGGCCTTGGAACAATTTCCCAAGCACTGTTTCTAACAATGGATTCATACTCCTCCACCATTGAATCTACCCATGTGGGCTCCTGCACTGCTTCCTAAAAAGAATATGGCTTACTCACAATACATTTTCTCATGAGAGCCATGTATCCAGTGAATCGGTCAGGAGACTGTCTCTGTGTGCATTGTGAAATAGGGACTGCTACATTCTGTGCCGCATCAAGCTTCAGCCTCTCATTTTCTGTGGTACGCCTTCTACCAGTTCTGATGTTTGGCTCTGTGTGAGTGGATTCCTCCACTCCATGAACCTCCTCCTATGGCTGATCCACATCTAGAGACTCATCTTTGGGAAAAATCAGTTCCTTCTCTGCATGCAAGTATAGCTCCCTCTCAAGCGACAACTTCATGGCTTTCTCCTCATTGAATTTTATATCCCATCGCATCACATTCATTCGACTATTTGGAAAATACACACGATATTTGTGGGGTGTTTTTGTGTACCCCACAAATATCCCAACTTCAACAGTCAGCTCCAGCTTCTTCCTAGCGTTCTTGGTCACATGCACATAAAAAGATGAGCCAAAAACCTTTAAATGAGAAACATCTGGCTTCTTACCAGTAAAATCTTCTTCAGGTGTACTCATGCCAAGTAACCTATGAGGACAATGGTTTTGCACATAAACCACAGTGTTGCATGCTTCTGCCCATAAATTCATTGGTAGGCCCTGATCATGCAGCATCGCTCATGCAGCACCCACAATCATATTGTTCTTCCTCTCCGCGACCCCATTTTATTGTGGGTTTTGAGGTGCTATGATTTCTCTTTGAATTCCTTCTTTGCTATAGAATTATTTGAATTCATTCGAGATATATTCTCCACCATTATAACTCCGCAGAGCTTGCACTTGCTTCCCCGACTCTTTCTCCACCAATGCTTTAAACTCACAGAACTTTGAGAACGTTTGATCCCTCTTCTGCATGAAGTAGATCCAGCATTTATGAGAAAATTCATCAGCAAAAATAACATAATAGCTATATTTTGTTGTTGAAGTAACCGAGAATGGTCCACACACGTCTGTGTGAACTCTCTCTAGGATTATCGAAGCATAGTTATCCTTTTCATGAAAGGTGGATTTTGCATACTTCCCCATGGTGCAACCCTTGCACTGATCTAACTGAGCAAGTGTTCCCATTGGCATGACTTTCAAAGCTCCATGATGAAGATGACCCAATCACCTGTGCCATAACTCGCCCTCATCTCAGCTCACCACTTTTTATGCCTTTCCCATCATTGTAGCACAACCTTCTACCTTCAGCTTGTAGAGATTCTTGACTCGAATCCCTATCCTCTTGGTTTGACCCGTTGTTTTATGTCGCAGGAAAGCTTTTCCATCACTTAAAACAATGTCATAACCTCTTTCCTCCAACATTGCGACTGAGACCAAGTATTCCTTTAGACCTAGAACATGCATAACATTTTTCAAAAAAAATGGTTTACCTGACTCCCTCTCAAAGGTAATGGTACCAATGTCGGTCGCACTGTATCTTCCATCGTTGCCCATCTATATATGCATTTGGATATCTTTCTCCTCCAAGTCACTGAAAAGCTCCTTATCTCCTGTTATGTGGCAGGAAGCACCACTATCAAGATACCACACCGATCCCATTGTGCTTGAAACCAAGCATGAGATCAAGGAGAAATCAAGTTCAAACTGCGAGGTAAGGGCCTCACTAGCTGCAGCTCCAGCAGCCTTCTTGTTCTTCTTTTTCTGTGGGCAGTTAGTGGTGATATGCCCATGTTCGTGACAGTGAAAACACTTCACCTTGGAAAAATCCAGCTTCTTGCCTTTAGCCTCGGATTTTGAGTGGAATTTCTTCCCCTTCCCTTTCCTTGCCTTGGCAGCCAAAGCATAATCCTATTCATCATCATGCTTTGATGAAGAACCATCTATGGTGTTCTGCCTGAACTCCTCCTTAACTAGATCTAACCACAGTCGTTCCCAATCTGGTAGTTTTTCTCGTCTGTTAACAGAGTCTTGATAACTGTGCCAACTCTTAGAAAGTCCCAAGAGAGCCAAGCTCACCAAATCATCATCAGGAACCGTGATTCCCACACTCCCTAGCTCATCCCGACATTGGAAAAACTTTGTGAGATACTTAGTAATATTGTCACCCTTCTCCATTTTGATCTTTCTGAGTTTATCCTTCAGCGCCAATTTTCTATGGTCGCTGCTGATTTGGAAAATATCTTTCAAATCCTTGCACATAGTGAATGGATTGGCTTTCCCATTAAGGCTTGAGACAATATGGTCTCTCACACCTTCCATCATAATTATTCTTGTCTTTGCTACTTTATTTTTCCATGCGTCAAGTAATGTAGCATCCGTCGAAGTGGGCTTAGAAACATCGATGTCGATGAACTCCTTCAAGCCATTATCTTCAAGCACTTCCTCCATCCTGTCCTTCCATCTTGTCCTTCCATGAAATGTAGTTCGAGCTGCCCTTGAGGGCATACTCTAGCCGCAAACCATTGAAATCCATTTTAATTTTTACTCAATTGTCGCACCAAGAAATTGTTGCAGAAAATTCGAATTATTTCCACCAACAAACTCAGCTATTGCTTCAATTTTGCAATATTCTTTGCTCTGATACCATGTAGAAATTTTAATACAATTATATATTTCCTGGATTCTCCTGATCTAACAATTATATGCCATTGGTAAATACATAATCCTTCTACTTAAATCTTTGCGGAAATTTAATCGCCAATTGAAAACTCATGAAGAAATATCAATCACACATAACACAGATGTTTTTACCAGGAAAGAATAAAGCTAAAAACCTCACTATCATATATTATGTATATATCATGGATCATGAAACAGTCTCATACAAAAATCTAATACAAAATCTCTTAGTACAATATACAATCGTCTCAACTTTCATACAAAAATTGACATAAACATGTGCCAATTTACTGCCTCCTGACAGCCTGCCTCCACTGCGCAATCCCTGCTAATCACAATCCCTGAATTAATTCGATCTTGCCTTGCCTTGACTGTGCAATCCTCATTAGCATCTCCAATGTGTGTGTGGTTGCAACTGTGCACCTACTAATGTCACAACAGATAGTCAAACTGTCCCTTTCACCTATCTCTCAATTGGGTCTCCATTGGATCTGACATGCATGTAGTTAACAGTAGTATTTCTTCAGTTTCATGTGAGACCACTTCTTGTGAATTAATTAAATAACTAATTCACTGATCTCTCACTAGTGCATCTTTAGTTACAACTAGCACAACTGAGTTTAACTCACTTAAATGAGTTAAACTAATTTACAACTCACATAACTACACATCCAACTCTGTTACAACTTTGAATCACTCAGTTACAACTAAGTCCACTTGCATGTCTCACCAACCAACCTTAGAAATTGAAATTCCTTCAGCTAACTGGTTTGCTTCATCAGTTAACTAAAATCAAGTGCTTCAAGAGAATATATTATTATTTATTGCCTAATTATTATTAAGAGATAATAATAATCAACGTGCATTCTATTTTTAGACATGTGATCTATAAATAGACTTCGCACATGCATCTAAAAATAGAAACTTATCTATACACAGAATTTTCTCAACCATATATAAATAGAATCCTGCTATAAATGTAATTTTCTCAACATTCTAAAAATAGACATACACCTAAAAATAGCCTGCGGGCCCCACCTAGTGTAGGTGCTTAATTTTCACTAGGATCATCATCTTGTTGAATCTCAACAAAAATATTTGATTCAGTCAATCTATGGTCGGGTGGAATGTGGAAGTCTCAAACCTGGTTGGTCGTTTCATTCATTATTAAGAGCTTCTTCTACTTGGTATTCCATGTGTAAATGTATTAGTTCATATTTGGTAGTTATGGTTATCATATCCATGTTATTTATGTTTTTTATATGATGGTTAAAAGTATGTTTTATGAAAGTGATTATGTATGGATCTCATCATGTTTTGATTTGTAAATGAATGAATGACCTAATAGATGATAATGTAGCTAATCAGATAAGGCATCAATGCTTCTTAACAATTCTCAGTTAAGTACGAGACCCCTATACTTAGATATGTTGTTTTAACCTGTAGAATGCATATTTCTGACATATTTGATTAAATTTTTGTCATGGCTAGTATGGTTCCATTCAAGTCGTGGTTCAATTATTTGCATTTGCATCATTATTTTGATGTTAATTTTCATTTCTAGAATTTTCATGGAGTTTTGGGCAGTGGCCTGAGCCCTTTCCCTAAAAACCTGACACAGAACTACCTAGAAAGTCCCCAGTCTCAGGCATGCCTTGTTGTGGGAGCGACTGGAGGGTCCCAGTCACATGCACGCCCATTTCATGGGAGTGACTAAGGCTTTAATATAGTAAAATGTCAGGTTTTCTCAGGGGTTGGTCACCTAGAAAGGTTGGATGGCTCCTGGGGGTTCTGTTGCTTGTGTAGAAGGTCACTGATTGGTTGTGTTCTGTCGGTTCCACTTCCTTAACTGATAGATAGGGAATTGAACCATATTATAGTAATTATTCATCACATGTTTACCCTGGTTGGCCAGTTACTTAGGTAGATGTGGGAGGAGGTTGTTACACAATAGATGCCATAACAACATGTCAATGTTAAATCTACTAAAAATGTTGTAAAAACTGATGCTATAACGCTCATTACTGATGCAAATGTTGAAAATTATGTAAAATTTGGTGCTATAAAAAATGCTACTATTGAAAATATTGAAACAGTGACCATTACAGTGGATGTTGTAATAGCAGATGTTGTAACAACGGATGTTGTAACAATTGAGGGGGTGTAAAGCCATTTCATCTTGCTTTTCAAAGCTTGAAAGTGGCCAATCAAAAAGTTTTTTCTGCCACCCAACACTACACCAACACTTCAGGATCAAGAAAATAAATTGAGAAGCAAATGTTGTAACAATAGATGTCGTAACAATAGATGTTGTAACAACAGATGCCATAAAAAATGTAATAACGGATGTCAAAGTTTGAAAGTGGGAAGCCAAAGAGGTGTTTCTTAGTAACTTTTCATTTGTGTTATTCTTCTTCTGAGACCTATGTAATAAATTTTTTGGTTTCTTTCAATAAATGATTTATCAATGTTGTTTGAATAGTTGAGATACCTATGACTTTTATCTAAGAAACATTAATGAATCACTTCACAGTCTCAGCATCTTATCTTCTTTCATTTCATGCTCTCTGTTGTAGATCTAATGCATAGGATTTTGTTTAGCCCTATGTTTTAAACCTCAAATTTCTTTATGTTCTTCTCTCAATACTACAACGTCAAATTTAAAGGTTGTAATCACATATAAGTAGGCCAATTGAACTTATTCATTAATTTCTCCAAAAAATAATTCACATTGCAAATATAGGTATATCGTCACATGCCCCACTTTTTTTTATTATTTAAGGATTAATAAGGGTCTGATATAGCCTAAATAGTGGGCATACATGTGTTATAGTCTAGAATGTAGGAAGAATTATGTTTTTAAAAATCACCAAGTTGTGTGCTAACCATACTCCCATAAGACTAGAAAAGGAGGTGTCCGATTTTTCAGGTCCTTTCTTTCAAACCATACCTTCAAAGTTCAAACAGGTTCCAACACAAGCCTACATCGTAAATGTTCCTATTCTAATAGATATGTCCCTACATATCTTCTTAATTAATTCAATATATATATAACTAAAAAACAATTTTTTTAGACCTCAATATACCCTTCATCCTACCATTTGGAAAATAATTTCTAAGACAAGTGATAAGACTCAAGATCATCCCTAGTGTTAGCATTCATATTCATTTCTTCTCTAAGGTTTACGTCACAAACTCTAGGTATTCCTCTATTAAATCACACAAGCACTAAGAACTCTCCATGACAATTATATAGATGGAATAATGAGTATAGTGTAGACAAAGACATTCTCTTTCCTATATACAGAGTAGGTGAGGGAGCCCAACATTGGTAAAGTGGACTAATTACATAAGCAATTTAATTTATTGCAAAAGATAAGGTCTCCAAGTTAAGTTATCTCTCTCCAAGGTATACACGTCAAGATACCAATCCTCAGGTGGTGCACTCTCTAAGCATGGGTTGCAAGTGTCAAGTGATCTTCATCACAAGGCTTCTTTCTTTCTAAGACAATCATCCCATGCTCCTCAACACATGTATCTTGGGTCCATAATAAATCCCATGTAATATTTTTTTTTGTCTACGGGTTATGTATTACATGGTGTTGCATCCCTCCTTTAGCTTAGGGTTTTTGGGAGAGGCCTTGATAAAGCCATGATTGAATATTGATATCAAAGGATTTTATCATAGTGAAAGGTTGATGATTTATAAGGGTGTTATGACCAATGGGAGAACAAAAGAACTAAAGCTACACATAAATAAACAACTCAACACAAGAAATGCAATTTGACATATAAACATAATAATATCCAAGTAAGTTATTGAAGTCAACTAATGATACCTTATTCTCATACAAAAAACAAAATCAAACCACTTTATTTCTTGTATCATATCGAATTTCAATTGTGATAGATAATGTCCATATTGTTGCTGTTGTCAAAACATGGCAGATGGACAAGTTAAAGTAATTAATATCCAACCATTTACTTTTTTGTACAACAAAAATTCAAAACTTTAAAAATATATATATATATATATATATATATATATTAAATATACTTAAAAATTTGCATGTTAAGGCTTCTAAACATGCTTGGCCATTGTGATGTGTAGCACGATATTTGGCAAGCTTAGCCTTCAAGGCCTTTTCCTGAAACATACACTAATTCAATTTAATTATGCACCAGTAAAATATAAAAATAATTTAATGAATTTAAAATAATCTTATAACCAAAATTAAATACATGTATGCTCTCGTCGTCGGACTTCCTCCATGCATCTGGTCTATCATATTCTTTCACGATCTCTTTCCATACTTACATGATTACATCAATTGGCCTTGTTTTGGCCCTTAACTCGGGATGAATCTATTTTTATATTTTTCATTTGGTTGCAACAGGATCTCTAGCAATTTTGAGTCATTTGTTTTTTTACTTTCTTTACTGACCAACCTCTCCCGAATTTAGTCTGCATGTCATGGATGACTCTCTTTTGAAGGTGCATGGGTATCTTCGATAATGGAATATGTAGATGCTCTTTGAAGCGTTGAAGGAATTATTCCTTCAACCTATGATTAAACACTTTCCTGACATCTGTCATTCTGATTTCCCCATAGACAACATCATATTCTACTGTGGCTTCGTATGTACTAACGAAAGATGCATAAGTACCTGTACTAGTGGTGGAATAAATTTGTGTCCCAGGAGTGGGTGGGACATTGGACATCTCTATTCCTTATTCCACATTCTTAGAGGTTATTGTGATTGATTTTTTCCTATATATTTTTCTCGATCCAGGAGTTGATGGGGAATCAATCTATTCCCTTTAACATGGTTTATTTTTTCAGTCTATTTCAATGCCTTTAGTATGTTCTTCCACATATTTGGCAAGTATGGACAAGTATATACTTTCTAGTTTATTCATTTATTCTACCCCTAATATAGAAGACATTGCCTCTTTTCATTTCTCACTGTCATGTCCCTATATATGTACAATAAAAAAAATATTTTAAAATTGGAAATAAAAAAATTAACCCCAATTTATTCTTTTATAATTTTGAAACAAAAAACTAAAAAATACAACAAGAAATGGAAACATGTGAAAATTTATAAATTGAGTATGAAATGTCTCATTCTCACAAAGTCAAATCCCTTTGCTCATTAGCCTTTGTTATTGCTTGACATTACTGTGGAAAATCCCTTCTCTTTGCTCCCTTCCCTCTAACTGTTTTAAACAACAGTAATGCAAATGGATGGACAAGGGTTTGATTTTCATCTCTGGTATGGGATGAATGAGATGCACAAATTGATTTTGTGACTACTAGAGGTCGAATCATACCCAAAAATATTTTTTTATTTATTGAAATCCACAATAGGGTAGGACAGTTTCATCAATATCTTTTCCCACCATCACTGGAGATCCAATCGACTACTTATTTGCTTTCATAGCCTTAACGCATTGCTTCAACCGTATTTTTCTCCAACTTTGCACAAAACTTCAAAGCTACCTTGATTTTCAATTGGTGAGTATTAGAATGGAAATATGGTGAATTTACTACGTTGTTTTGGTTGAATAATTAGGATACACAATATGTTTATCCATTGTGCGCGCTAATTATAGATTGGCAGGTTTTTTTTTTTTTTTTGGTCTAATTTGTATTTATTGTCATCTTTGCACTTTGCAACATCGATGTGGGAGGATTCCATGTTATTGACATTTTTATGAGGTTTAATTGAATACCAATATTGGATGTGCAATGTGCATAGGAACATGGGATACTTATAATTATTATTATATAATTATAATTATATAATAATTATAATAATAAGTATTATTATTATTATAAATGTGCTTAATATACGCCTATCGGCGTTTATCAGTGAAATTTTTTAATGTGGTTGTTTTAGTTGAATACCAATATTGGATGTGCAATATGCATAGGCACATGGGATAATTATTATTATTATTATATAATTATAATAATTATTATTATTAATAAATTTGATTGATATAAATATTAATAAATGTGCTTAATATATGCCTATCGACATTTATCAACCAAATTTTTTAATGTGGTTGTGCTAGTTGAATACCAATATTGGATGTGCAATGTGCATAAGCACATGGGATAAGTTGAAATGTTGGTTGATGTAAAGCCCTATAAAATAATTTTTGACCCTGCAATGAAGGATGTTTTATGTCATATTTTCCTAGCCCGCTAATGCATTTGGTGTGATTTCAAACTTTCTAACTTTATTTTAATAGCCAATGACTCATAATGTAACAATCCACTACTTATAGTCACATACACACATTTTCACCTTTAAAGGTGGTGTTGCTTAGTGATCATGTATGTATGTGACACAAACATTTTTTATCCCGCCAGCCACTCTTTACTCCTTTATAGGGTGGATGGTGTCATTGAAAATATATCTCATCTACAAGTTAGCTTATACTAATTATTATATTATATATTGAGTTCATTTATAATACTTAAAAATCAAAATTTGAAGATAGTTTATACTCTAACATATAGGGTCAAAGGATTTTTTTTAAATATATAAAAATACAGATATTTGGTGGTTTAAAATTATGGATGAAGGGTTTGAATTAAGTTAAATGAAAATATGAAAAAGGACAAGAAAAATTAGTCCATTAGTTTTCATAATCCTCATCTAAGATTTATAAGAGTTGTGTCATGTCACCATATTGGGAGTAGAAATTAACAAAAAGGGTATATATTGAAAATAGGGGCATTTTAGTTAGAAAGTTGTAGTGAAAACCATTTGAGCTTAAATCAATTGTGTGTTTAGAAAATTGGATGGAGCAACAATGAAGTTCATAGATGTTATGTGAATAATGTAATTGTTGTGTATTACAAGATCTAGAAGAGGCCATGGGCAGAGGACATGGACGATATAAACCTAATAAATCAACGTGATGAAAGTGGGTGGCCATAGAATTCGATACAGAATATGTAGATGCAATAAAGGTAAGAAGACAAAGCAACCTCAACCAAAGGATGATAATGTTCGTTATTTGGAATTATGAATTATGGATAAAACACATTCCCTAAATGTGGTGCTCATTTAGAACAACAAAATAAAGACTTTGCAGACACTTTTCATAAGAGTAAATAGACACACATAAAGATGGAGAAACCTAATTGGGGTCCAAGTGCTTCCAATTCTCCTTTTTTCACTCTTGATGTAGCTTCCAATCCAACTTTGATTGCCAGACTAGTTCCTTCAAGTATAAACACTAAACAGCAAAGAGATTGCAATATACAAATGGCTTTATCTTAATCAATTAAATAAATGAAACATGAAACATATACATCACCTAAGATTCCATAATATGAAATATAGAAGCTTATACAGATACATATGTGGGAAAATGAACAACAATCTTTATTAATGTGTAATGTTCCCAATTCGGGGCAGCTAGCTAGGCATGACTGGAAAACTCATTTTCCAGTAATGGCAGCTACAGGAATTGAAACCAAGACCTAGATCCCTTAGAAAAATGTGTCTAAGTGCTAAATCCACAAGGAGGCTCCAAATAAATCCTTCTAAGTGGGTTAAACAGATCTCCCACACTTATATGTTCTCATAAAGTGCCCGATGAGGGACTGCAACAATACTTGAGCAAGAAATGGAAAGACAGTGTTATTCTTATAGATGTAAACATATGAAGAGAGACATAACCAAAAAATGTATGATATAGTAGCAATGTATAAAATGTGTGGAGGAATCAATCACTCCAGCTAGGCAATGGAAGCCTCAATAGAGCATATACAAGAAAATTCAAGAGCACTGCTATATATGGAAAGCACTGGCTAAAATAACGCAGTTTATAGAAGACACTGCATAATACAAAATGAGAATATGATGATATGACAATATCAGCTCAAATAAATGAGGGGGAGCAAGCACTCAACCCCTGAAAACACTAATTCAACAATAATACACAATCCTTAGAAGGATTGGCTGCAATACATGTACAAATGGAAAATCTGCAGAAATGTCGGAGTTGCTTGGCAAAAGCTGCAACTAAAAACTGTAATAACATGGAGATGGCTGAATAAGATGTGAAATATGCAGCAAAACTCCTCCAATGGATTTCCTAAGTACAAGGCTGATCCTAATACTGAAAATATTACCCTCCAAAATGTCGGTGCAACCTCTCACTGCAGATGCACTTTAGAATAACGTAGTCAAGGAGATGGACAGCGCTGTTGATGATGGGAGAAGCTTGGCCTGATGCCAAGATATGCAAATCAGCTCTGAAATCCCTCTCACTAACCTCTCGAATGAATAGGGAGTTCCTCCTCTGAAAGATGAGCCAAAGAGAAGTGTTGTGGAACCCTCCACTGCAACACCCAGCTACACTACATTATACTTCAGCAGAAATAACATGAAGACTGAATAATGGCTTTGGCCTTGAGCCAAGATGTGGAGAAGATGAATTGCAATCCTTAAAGAGGCCTCTTAAGAAGAAGATTAAATCCTAAACAAGAGTCCCTCATGCTAAGCAGCACTGCAACTCAGCTGAACAGTCGAGTATGCAAATTAGTCTTCAGACTAAAATCAATATGCTCAAAGATATCTCACTATGGTTGCCTCCTCCTCTTCTTATACAAGTGAATTCCTCTTTTCCATGGACCTCACACATTAGGGTTTAATCCACAAGGAATATTTCTCCCTCCAAAACTGCGTTGTCTTATCATGCAAGCTACACCTCTTAGGTAGCGCTATTGACTTGGTCAAACTTGACCTTGTCCTCATGCAAATTGCCCCTTTTCACACTAGACGGTGAAAAATAAGTTGCTCCAATGGTCCTTTTCACATTATGAAGTATATTATTCCTACTTATGGGCCTTTTACCCATTTTATTCACCTCCTAGATGAAATAAGCAAAAATTAATGTTCCATAAAAATTTGGAACATTACAGTCCTCCCCTCTCAAAGATTGCTTGTCCTCAAGCAAGTGCAAGGATAAACTGATTTATTTCCCCTTAATCTCCCTATAGCACCCATGCATGATGAACTCCTCCAAGAAAAGGATGCCATATCATCAATCAAGTGTCCAAGTAGCCCCTCCAACATATGTAAACTAGCTTTTGGTGATCAACCCCAAATAGCTATCATGTAGAAACAAATATCCATGGAGGAAATAATGGGTTGTCTAAGGGCCTCCTTGAGGCATGAGATCTGATATAAAATGGGACTCATAATCCCCATATGAATCTCCCATCCTCAAGAAATCATCCATACAACATAATCTGCCTCCCAACATGGCAACTCATAAAAATCTCCCTCCACCTTGAGCTCCAAACATGAAGGTGGGCTGAAAATCTGAATATGGTAGGCTTCATAGCCTACCCCACACTATCCTCTTCTCCACTTATGATAATTTTGGAGTGAAAGCTGAACTTGGGCTGCAATAGTGTTTCCCTCAAGTGGCAAGATGAAGTCTAGATCTCCAAGGATCTCTCCTCCAATGCTGTAAATCAAGCTGGCCCAAATCATCTCATATGTGATGAGTTGGAATTCATCATCATATGGTATCCAATAAATCATATGGTTCACCTCATGGAGAAACAAATATCTTGTTATGGTGACCATATCCTCTTCCATACTCCCCTTAGAGCATGTGCTGCAAAGAGTATGGAGGTCTTCTTCCCCAAAGGGCACATCCTCCCAAGGTGTCTCTCCCTCCTTATGATACATATGGGGCTACTGCTGATACATGGCTAAAACATAATGGTCCTCAAGAGAGACCCAAGCCATCCCATCAAATCCAACACCCATGGGGTGTCTCCCCAAAGAGCTCAAGCTCTCCAAATGGCTCCTCCCATTTGAAAGCAAGAGGTGTAACATGGAAATCAAGTCTGGCCCACTTGTTTTTCTGAAATATGCAGCATGAGAAGTATGGAGAACCATACTCCCTATGGGCATCCTCAACTCTTGTGCCTGATCAGGTGATCATTTCCTAGGTTGTAAAAATTCTCAAAATTTTATTTGCTTAGAATTGGTTGAAACCAAAACGACAGGAAAGGTCTCGTCAAAATGATCCTGTAGCCATGAATGGCACTCAAATCCGATGCTGTATGAGAAAGATATTCAAGTTTGAAGTTTCTCAATTTTAGGGAAAAAGCCCAATTTGACTCAGTTTGACTTTGGATAAAAAAAATATTAAAAAAGGAATATTCTATAGAATATTGCACAAAATGTTCTGCAGAATATTCTGGGCAGACCAATGAGCGGGTGCCATGTGGCCAGCCCGGAGGTTGCCACATGGCCCCAAGAATTCAAAGTTTATTCTGTAAAAAATTGTATGGGCTGACAGGAATCTACAGTGGATCAGATGGCCACCAACCCACGGGCCCGACCAACACGCCGCAACATGGTTCTTATAAACCATAGCCCTTCACACATATATAAAGTTTTAAATGTATATGGGCGGGGCCGAAAGGGGGCCAGCCCCCTCCCCAATGTAACTAAGCGCTTGGAACTAGAACCTTATTTTCAACGGTCAAAAACTTCACGGTTAATTTTTATGTGTAGCGAAATGTTCACATGACGGGCGGAAATCTCGTTGTAAATTTAATGTTACGGTTGTATTAACCGTCCACCCCCAACGGTTACGGCCTATCTTACGCATGTGGCCACGTCCAACATCACATTTATTGCTAACTCCTAACCATGCGGAAATTTTGGTGGGACTCCACCCAGAATGGCGCCAGGCCGAATTTAGTGGAGCTTTCTGCAGTTCCTTCACTTTTGGTGAAGGTTTTCTAGGCCTGATTAGGAAAAAGTGGTTTTTCTCATAACTTTTGTTAGGAGAGTCCATTTGCAGTGAAATTTTTTTTATTATTTTGGGTAATTTTAGCATTCCAAAGCCAATGGTGCAGGTTTCAGAGGCAACAGAGATCATCTTCGGGTATTTTTTCAGCAGAGAAGCTTGGAGAGCCATCAGGGCCTAGGGAGTGTTGGAGTTGTATTAGGCTATGGTTAACCTTTGAAGGTGAAACAAAAGCCTATATTTACTGTTTTCAGTGTTCTGAACTCATTTCTACAGCTATTTTTTCCTATTTAGGCTTTCTTCACACTGTATAACTAATTTTGAGCATAATAAGAGCAAGGACATGCCCATTTGGGGGCCTTGGACCCGGAAGATGTAGCCCAGGAGTGGTGAACTGCCTTATCATATGTTGTGTTATATTATGTGATTTATTTTTTGTGTTTTATCAGAGTTAAAGATGTTAAACATTAAAAATAAATAAGCCTCCTACACACAAAAAGACTCATAAATTCACCAAAAGCATTTTGTTCCAATTGCAAAACACATTAAATAGTTTGCACACATAAGTTTATGGATAATGAATACCTTGCACCAGAAAACAAGTAGTTTCATTTCCAGATCATTAGTGATTACTTCTACTATTTCTTTAGGCAGAGTCTATAAAGGGCCAGAAAGCTTCGGGATCTTATCCTTTCTTTAAAAGGTGATATATCCTGTAAATGCCCCTACAGTCCATCTCTGTATTAGAAATAAGAAGTTCCCACATTTTCAGATCAGATTGGTATCGAAGCATAGGTTGAGCTCAAGTTTTGAGTTTTGTGCAAAAAAATATTTTATTGTTTTGCAAGTTTGATGCTTACTAGGCTTAAACTTAAAAGAGGGGAAGGAAAATTGGTTAGTGCACAAACTAATCCACAACCAAGAAGGGTTAGGGAACCACCTCCAAGAGCCTTAGAAGCAGCTACAAGCATGTCTTCAAAAAAATAAGAATCTCGTGAAGAAATGGATCCCAATGAAGAAGAAAGGGTTTTTCAGAAAGCTTTCTTGGATATGACTAAAATGGTAAGGATCCTCTATCAATAAATAAATGATAGAATTGCTAGAGAAGGATCTAAAAACCAAAAAGAAGGAGAGGATTCCTCAGGAGGAAAGAAGGGTAATGATCAGTCAAAGAAATGGAATGGAGGAAATGGTGATCCTTCATCTCCATCGTCATCCTCTTCCTCTTCATCATCTTCTTCGACTTCGGTAAATCAGTCACATAAGTCGAAAACAACTGGTAAAAATAATTTTCTAAAGCTTGATGTCAAATTTGAATTTCCAATGTTTAATGGTGAAGTGAATGCAGAGAAATTAGATAATTGGATCAGACAACTAGAATTCTATTTAAGGATTAAAAATCTGCATGATGACGACACTAAGATTCAACTAGCCTCATTAAGGATGGAAGGAGTAGCTTTGGTATGGTGGGAATCCAAGACCAAGGAGGAAATCAAGAAACATGGTAAGCTTACTTTATCATAGGTTGAATTTATTTCCGCAATTAAGAAGCAATTTTATCCTCTTGCTCATCTACAAAAGGCTATAATGAATTGGAAAAACTTTAGACAGCTTAAAGGACAAAGTGTTCAAGAGTACACTCAAGATTTTAGGAGAAGAGAACTATTTTTAGGAGTATACTTAAAAATTCAAGATACTTTGCTGAAGTATATAGGTGGTTTGCATAATTACCTTATACATACTATCATTATGTTTAATCCTACTAGTCTAGACGAAGTTTATGTACAAGCTACGCATTTAGAGGCTAGAGGGAAAATTAATTTTGATGCACTAAATGAGGGTAGTGATTTTAAAGGCAAAGCAAGAAAAAGGATTTCAAACTCTAGAAAGGAAAAAGGGAAATTATTTTGTAAGAACTGTTCAAAAACAAGCCACGATGAAGATCATTGTTCGAAGCTTCATCCGGAGCTAAAACCAGAGAAATATAAAAACAAAGACAAAAACAAAGAAAAGGGAAACACTGTTGCAACTGCTAAATAGCACTTAGGGTCTGAATTAGGTGATGAGACAAAAAGTATCGCCATGGTATTAAAGAACATTAAAGGGAAAGAGTTTGTACAAGACACAAATCCCAGTTCTAGCTCATTAAATTGTCACAAAGAAACTCAAAATGAAAAGAGGAGGATAGAGATATTTCATGTGAGGATAATCTCAAACCACACAAGGATAAACACACTTTTTGATAGTGGGTCTCAAGCTAATCTCATTTCAGTAGACTTTGTCAAACAGCTGAAACTTGAGACAATTCCACATCCAAAGCCTTATCCAGTTGGGTGGATATGCAAGGATGCAAACTTACAAGTCTCAAGAAAGTGCATCTTGCGCTTCCCCATAACAGCTCAATATGTTGATTGGGTTGAACTGGATGCAGTACCACTTGAAATTACAGGTGTTGTGTTGGGTAGTCCATATTTATATGACAGAAATTCCATCTTCTATCGCCATGAGAACAAGTATCACTTGTTCAAGGATGGGAAAGACTACATTGTGAGAGCACATAAGAAGAAGCTAGAATCTTCTTTATTCCATGCAGGTCAATTGAAAAGGCTAGTTAATGAAATTCAAAATATGACTTTGTTATGTCTTAGTCTGATAACAGTTCGTCTTTGAAAGAAGATGACATTATGTTGCACAAGGTACCTTTCGTGTTGATCGGTGCAGAGGACGAAGTGTCGGTGAAAAGCAATGCAAAATTCCATAAGATGGAAAGGCATGCAAGTAAAAAGGACACACAGTTCAACATGGGTCAATGTTTGTTTCAGAATGGCACATTTGTATGGCGAGAAAACTTGGTCAGGATTCAACACAAGTGCATGGCTCACACAGCAAAAATTCGCCATGTGGACAGTTGGCAAGGTGAATCTTATTTTCAATCTTATTTGAAGTTTGACCATTGTAGAAATAGTATGCTTTCTTCAAATTATAGTTGTTGGTTTGAAAATTTCAATAATTTGCGTCATGACTTAGTCAATGTTAGCAACGGTCGGTCAGTGGATTCAAGGAACAATTTATCGTTTTATGAAAATCTCAATTTGATGAAGTCGTGAAGATTTCAGTGGTTCAAAGTTGGAAGAGTGGAGAATTAGTCTCCTCATCTTCATTTTCTATAATCAGATATATTTTGTGGGTCCAAAAGCTTCCCATTTGGGAGGTGTGATTAGGTGATCATGTCCTAAGTTGTAAAAATGCTCAAAATTTTATTTGCTTAGAATTGGTTGAAATGAAAACGACATGAAAGGTCTTGTCAAAATGAACTTGTAGCTACGAATGGCACTCAAATCCAATGTTGTATGAGAAATATATTCAAGTTTGAGGTTTCTCAATTTCAGGGAAAAGGCCCAATTTGACTCAGTTTGACTTTGGATTAAAAAAATATTTAAAAAGGAGTATTCCACAGAATATTCTAGGAATATTCCATAGAATATTTTGTAGAATATTCTGGGCAGACCAATGAGCGGGCGCCACGTGGCTAGCCCGGAGGCCACCACATGGCCCCAGGAATTCAAAGTTTATTGTGTAAAAATTTGTATGGGCTGATAGGAATCGACCGCGGGTCAGATGGCCACCAACCCACGGGCCTGACCAACACGCCGCAACATGGTTCTTATAAACCATAGCCCTTCACACATATATAAAGTTTTAAATGTATATGGGTGGGGCCGAAAGGGGGCCAGCCCCTAAGGGCCAACCCCTTCTCCAATGTAACCAAGCACTTGGAACCAGAACCTTATTTGCAACGGTCAAAAACTTCACGGTTAAGTTTTATGTGCAGCGGAATGTTCACATGATCGGCGGAAATCTCATTGTAAATTTAATGTTACGGTTGTATTAACCGTCCACCCCCGATGGTTACGGCCTATCCTATTGGGTGTGGAGCCTGATTATCTTGTTTACTTTGTATCACAGCATTGGACCCCTATACCTTAAATGGGGTGGCAACGCCGCCCGTAATTAATCACTACCATGGGGGGTCCAGGGGGGGCAGCAGCGACTTTATGGAGCCCCCCCCCTGGCAGGGGGTTTCGGGGGCAGTGCCCCCGAAGCTAAAAACAGATGTAAAATTGCCTTGTAAAAGTATAGTAATTTCTAGTCAATCTGGGCCGTTCATTAGGCAGATGATCTGACGGTAGAAGTTATGTTTAGTTTAGGGTTTTTTTCCCTAGAAGGCAACCCCTTTCTTTGTATGAGGGTATTTTATTGCGGCTATGTATTACATGTGTATTCTCTAAGCGGGAAATAGATAGTGAGACTGTGAGAGAGAATAGAGGATATTATAGCGGATCTGCTGTAGGTTTTGTCTCTTCATTTTGCTGGATAATAGAAAGGAAAGACTGGTTGTTTCGGGGTGGACGTAGCCCAGACTGGGTGAACCACGTATATCTGTATCTCTCTGGTTTTATGTGTTTTGTGTGCTTGTATTTTCCGCATATTTTATGTGTTGCATTGCTCCATAATATATAATTTTTGAACAACTGGTATCAGAGCCGAAGGTATATTTGGCTGATAAACTCGCAGGAAAGAAGGGTTCCTGGTTCGAGTGGGAGCAATGGCGGAAGATCTAGCTATCCTAACCTCATTTCATTTGCCTTAAAGCGGATTCCGTTGATGTAGCCTCAGCATGTGACACTGGGTGTGTCTAACCCTAGAGATCCGAGGATGCAGAGATGGGTAGAACTAATGGGTAGGCATGCAGGCCAATCATCCACTGTGTTCTTGACTGTGTTCTTCACCTAGTTCAGGCGACAGGTTGTCACCATTGATGAGTATGCATACGCAGGAGTGGATTTCCGAGGAGATCCAGACTTAGCCTTACTAGAAGGCGCTCAGTGGGGTGCAATAGGTAAGAATGTTTTGACCATGTTTTTTATTTTTTCTAAGGTTTATACAATGTTTTTGTATTTTTTATGTTTTCCCAAGACTAAGCTAAATTTTTAATGTAATTCATATGTTGTTCGAGTTCAACTGGTGGAGAAACTAGAGTATGGAGCGGATGAGCCAGCAGAGAGGGTTGTCGGGAGAGAAGTCCTTCAGGATTTAGACATGGTTGAGACTTTGTCTGACCTTTGGCATCACATAGAGGGATTGACCTTCGGGATTCTGGATTGCTGGATCGAAGAGTTACCCATGCAACTAAAATTCCACTCTATAGGCATTCCTAACCATTGGATGCAGGTTAGGATAGCTCGATCTTTAGCATGTTACCTTAAAAGAGAGTCAGATTTCTCAAAGTTGGGAAAGAAAAGAAGAGTGAAAAATTGGAGCTTGTGCATACAGATGTATTGGGACCTGCTCAAGTATCATCTCTCGGTGGCTCTCGCTATTATGTTACGTTTATTGATGATGCAACTAGAAAAACTTGGATTTATTGTATTAAAAATAAATCTGATGTATTTGATACTTTCAAGAAATGGAAAGCTTTGGTTGAGACTAAGACAGGAAATAATTTGAAGTGTCTCAGATCAGACAATGGAGGTGAATATTGCAGCAAAGAGTTTGATAGGTACTATTCAGAGCATGGAATTCGTAGAGAGAAGACAGTTCCAAGAACACCACAAGAAAATGGTGTGTCAGAAAGGATGAACAGAACAATCATGGAGTGTTCAAGGTGCATGAGATTGCATGTAGGATTGCCTTTAAAATTTTGGGCAGATGCTGTAGATATTGTTGTTTATCTAATAAACAGAGGGCCTTCAAGTTCCTTGGATGGTGGTATTCCAGAGGAAGCATGGATAGATAAAAAGGTAAACTACTCTTTTTTAAATCCTTTTGGTTGTGAGGCCTTTGTCCATATTAATAAAGAAAATAAAACAAAGCTTTAGTCAAAATCAAAGAAATGTACCTTTATTGGATATCGTGTTAATGATTTTGGTTATCGCCTATATGATTATGAAAATCACAAAATCATTAGGAGCAGAGATGTAATATTAAATGAAAAGGTCTTGTATAAGAATCAGTTGCAGGAAAAGAAACAGGAAGAATAAAGCAAGGAATACACGGTTCTTGATGAGATAACTGAAAAAAGTAAAGGTGCCTGAAAATAATAATAATCAACAACCACAGCAGCAACAACCACCACAACAGCAACAGGCACCTCAAACACCTAAAAGTGGTGTTAGAAGATCTACCAGGATAAGTAGACCTCCTGAATGATACTCTCCTTCATTATATTATTTATTGCTGACTGATTCTGGTGAACCCGAATGTTATGAAGAAGCAATGCAGGTTGAAAGCAGGAAGAAGTGGGAGCTAGCCATGGAAGAAGAGATGGACTCCTTAATGCATAACCAGACTTGGGACTTAGTCAGGTTGCCTGCAGGTAAAACTACATTGCAAAATAAATAGGTTTACAGGTTGAAGGAAGAAGATGGAGGAAAAAAGAGGTACAAAGCTAGACTTGTGGTGAAAGGGTTTGCACAAAAGAAAGGTATTGATTTTGATGAAATATTTTCTCCTGTTGTTTAGATGACTTCAATCAGAACTATCTTAAGTCTTGTAGCAGCGGAAGATTTACATCTTGAACAGTTAGATGTAAAGACAAAATTTCTCCATGGAGATTTGGAGGAAGAGATATACATGCAGCAACCAGAAGGATATGAGGTAAAAGGGAAAGAAAAATTGGTGTGCAAGTTAAAGAAGAGCTTGTATGGCTTAAAACAGGCTCCAAGGCAGTGGTATCTAAAATTTGACAAGTTTATGTCTGAACAAGGTTATACTAGATGTCACTCTGATCATTGTGTTTATCTGAAAAGGAAAAATGATGGCAGCTATATTATATTGTTATTGTATGTAGATGACATGCTTGTTGCAGGGTCTAACATGTAGGAAATAAATGTGCTCAAACAAAAATTGGCAAATTAATTTGCAATGAAGGATTTGGGAGCTGCAAAAAAGATCCTTGGTATGAGAATAACCAGAGATAGGAAAAATCAAAAATTAACACTGTCTCAGAATGAGTACATACAAAAGGTGTTGAAAAGATTTAATTTGCACAATGAAAAACCAGTTAGTACACCTTTTGCTAGCCATTTCAAACTCAGTAAGGATATGTGCCCAAAGACCCAAGAAGACATGGATTATATGTCTAAAGTTCCATATGCATCAGCAGTTGGAAGCTTAATGTATGCAATGGTCTGCACAAGGCCTGATATTGCACATGCAGTGGGAGTTGTAAGCAGGTACATGAATAATCCAGGAAAAGAACATTGGATGGCAGTAAAATGGATTCTTATATATTTGAGAGGTACCACAAATCAAGCATTATGCTTTGGTGGTTCAAACATTACTCTACAGGGATATGTTGATGCAGATATGGCAGGTGACAGAGATAACAGGAGGAGCACTACAGGATATGTATTTACTGTAGGTGGAACAACTGTCAGTTGGGTTTCAAAAATCCAAAGTGTTGTTGCACTTTCAAAAACAGAAGCAGAGTATGTTGCTGCTAGAGAGGCTAGTAGAGATATGATTTGGTTACAAAGGTTTATGGATGAATTGGGTAAGAAGCATGATATGGGCATATTATACAGTGATAGCCAAAGTGCCATTCATCTTGCAAAGAACTCAGCATTTCATTCCAGGACTAAACACATACATCTCAAGTACCATTTCATACGGTCAGTATTTGAAGATGGAGAGTTGAAGCTGGAAAAGATACACACTAGCCAGAATCCTGCAGATATGCTAACAAAAGTTGTAACTAGGGAGAAACTGAGAATGTGCTTAGTTTAAATTGGTCTTCAAGGATGACGATGAAGATGAAAAACAGCTAGGTCCAAAGAGGAGTCATTTTCCAGCAAATGAAGTAGCGGTGGAGTTGCTACAATCAGTCTCCAAGTGGGAGATTGTTGGGTGTGGAGCCTAATTATCTTGTTTACTTTGTATCACAGCATTGGACCCCTGTACCTTAAATGGGGCAGCAATGCTGCCCGTAATTAATCGCTGCCATGGGGGGTCCAGGGGGGCACGGTAGCAACTTTATGGAGCCCCCCCTTGGTGGGGGGTTTCGGGGGCAGCACCCTCGAAGCTAAAAACAGATGTAAAATTGCCTTGTAAAAGTATAATAATTTCTGGTCAATCTAGGTCGTTCATTAGGTGGATGATCTGACAGTAGAAGTTATGTTTAGTTTATGGTTTTTTGCCCTAGAAGGAAACCCCTCTCTTTGTATAAGGGTATTGTATTGCGGCTGTGTATCATATGTGTATTCTCTGAGCAAGAAATAGATAGGGAGACCGTGAGAGAGAACAGAGGATATTACAGTGGATCTGCTGTAGATTTTGTCTCTTCATTTTGCTGGATAATAGAAAGGAAGGACTGGCTATTTCGGCGTGGGCGTAGCCCAAACTGGGTGAACCACGTATATCTGTGTCTCTCTGGTTTTATGTGTTTTGTGTGCTTGTATTTTCCGCATATTTTATGTGTTGCATTGCTCCATAATATATAATTTTCTAACATATCCTTCGCATGTGGCCACGTCCCACATCAAATTTATTGATAACTCCTAACTGCGTGGAAATTTTGGTGGGACTCTGCCCAGAATGGCGCCAGGCTGAATTTAGTGGTGCTATCTGCAGTTCCTCCACTTTTGGTGGAGGTTTTCTAGGCCTGCTTGGGCAAAAGTGGTTTTGCTCATAACTTTTGTTAGGAGAGTCCATTTGGAGCAAAAAAAAATTTTATTTTGGGTAATTTGAGCATTTCAGAGCCAACGGTGCAGGTTGCAGAGGAAACAGAGATCATCTTCAGGTATTTTTTCAGCAAAGAATCTTGGAGAGCCATCAGGGCCTAGGGAGTGTTGGAGCTGTATTGGGCTATGGTTAACCTTTGGAGGTGAAAAAAAAGCCTATATTTACTTTTTTTAGTGTTATGAACTCATTTCTACAGCTATTTTTTCCTTTTTAGGCTTTCTTCACACTATATAACTAATTTTGAGCATAATAAGAGCAAGTACATGCCCATTTGGGGGCCTTGGACCCAGCAGATGTAGCCAAGAGGGGTGAGCTACCTGATCATATGCTGTGTTATATTCTGTGATTTATTTTTTGTGTTTTATCAGAGTTAAAGATGTTAAACAGTAAAAATAAATAAGCCTCCTACACAAAAAAAAATACTCATAAATTCACCAAAAGCATTTTGTTCCAATTGCAAAACACATTAAACAGTTTGCACACATAATTTTATGGATAATTAATACCTTGCACCAGCAAACAAGTAGTTTCATTTCCAGATCATTAGTGATTACTTCTATTATTTCTTTAGGCAGAGTCTGTAAAGGGCTAGAAAGCTTCGAGATCTCATCCTTTCTTTGAAAGGTGATATATCTTGTAAATGCCCCTACAGTCCATATTTGTATTAGAAATAAGAATTTCTCACATTTTCAGATCAGTTCCACTCCTCCAATGGTGCTTCCCATGTCCAATGTTCTACTAGCAGAATATGGAAGCATAAATATGTGAGAGCAAGGAGGTGAAACATAGCTCCACACATGTAACCAATCCAGGGCATCATTGGTCTGCCTCAATATATAGTGCAACAAGTGTCCTTTCAGCCACTTTTTTGCTGCCACATTCATCCAACCTCATCATGTACTACGGTCTTTGAGCTGAAATAGCTCAAGTGAAAATTCTCCCTTACTGCAACAGAGTAGGGAAGTGGCTATGCCAACCATCTCATCGTCTCTTGGGCTGTGCATCTGTCTGTATGCTGATATACATCCATTATGATTCCCTCCCAAGTGGACTCCTCCATCAATAAATAGTATGCATAAGAATGCATGAAAGGAGAATCCATAAATGTTACATGTAGGTATCCCTCCTTGTGCTTGTGAACCCAAGCCAAGAAGATAAAAATATAGTAAGGGATGCTTCCATCCATTACTCCCTCATCCTCATCTCCTACATGCCTCCAAGGTACATCACTTGTGAATTGGTCTTAGGAACACTTCAACAAGTAATCCCATCTCTTAAGTGACAGCGCTGCTGGCCTGTGGAGTAGGCCCACTGTCATCTCAAAGCTCAACTCTTTGACATGGATCTTGTCAAATACTATACTCATCATGTTGATGCACATATAGAGTCCCTCCCATGAAGAAGGTACTTCTTGGGCATCTAAGGCCAAGGAGTAGCCCCTTTTCACTATGCTAGTGCCTCCTCCTGCTCCTGCAACATCCAAATACAATCTTAGCAACAAGAATGTTTGATGCTCCTCCATACTCCCACCATACCAAATATGTGATGGTAACATAATGAGTGGTAAGAATAATGTCATCTCATCATAATTCACCCATGCTCTTTTATGCCCCATGGTGTAAGTATCCTGCCAGTCCTCCTCCTTCTTCACATCTCGTGAAAAAATATAGGTCCTGTGCTTGCCAAACTCTCTCAAGAGTAGCCAACGCAGCATTGCCTCTTTCTGCCTTGTGTCATATATTTGCAAGAGGCTCACCATCATCTTGCCTCCCATACACATCCACTCAACTCCTTGTGGATGTCTCCCTTCATCCTGCATCTTGGTATCCCCCCAACAAGGGCTACCATCTTCCCAAAACAAATTTTGTCCTTTGCATTTCATGGGACATTGAAATTAAATCTCTTCCATGACAAAGTTTCCAAACCCCAACCTCAACGGTGGTGCACAACACATCAATGGTGTATGAAGATGATGGCACGGTGCAGTGAAATTTTCTTGCTCTAGACAACCAACATGTAAATATGTACAATCCTCCATGAGAGATAAGAACTTAGGCATACCTTGGAGAGATTTGGAAGAACCTTGTGTTGTTGCAAGAGTTTCTTCCTCAATAGTGTTGGATGCCTCAATTACTGGAGATGAAGGTTGATTCTCCACCACTATGACAGTGCTGGTATGTGCCTCTTCAACTAGTGGTGAGGGCTCCTCCCTCTTTTGACCAAATCTTCTGATCAATCTTTGAGAAAAATCAGCAAGAGTAGAAACCCTTGCATGACTCCAATGGCTGAACCACCAAGTATTTGCTTCACCCTCAAGGTGCAGTGCTGAAACTTCTACAGCCTCTCTGTCTACTACAGGATGTAGCAGGAAGAAAGCCTCTAGCTTCTTCACCCAAACCTCTGTTGCACATGTGAGTGATCCATCGAATGTGGACAATATAAATCTATTGCCTCTCATCATCCGATAGTTGTGGGGTCTTCTCTCTTCTTTCTGTTGAATACATTAGGGAAAAGATAGTCTCTTGGAAGGCTCTAGGGTTTTCTCAGTATTCAATAATATACTCACTTATAATCTTGAATTCTAAGAGTTTTTCATGCTCCATTTTTCCTCCTTGGTGGGAGTAGGAAGCGCATGGTCCTTCCTCTTCTCCTTTTTCAGTCTTCTCAACCTCCTTGGAGAGGTCTTTGCTAGATCTAAAAACTGATGAGAGAAATATCATCCTCTGAATCATCTTGACCTCTTCTATTTTTTTGATTCGAACTTCACAGGCTGAGCCAAGTTTGAAGCTTTAATAACACTGTAATTTTCCCAATTCGGGATAGCTGGCTAGGCATGATTGGAAAACGCATTTTCCAGTAATGGAAACTACAGGAATTGAAACCAAGACCTGGATCCCTTATAACAATGTGTCTAAGTGCTAAATCCACAAGGAGGATCCAAATAAATCCTTCTAAGTGGGTTAAACAGATCTCCCACACTTATATGTTCTCAGAAAGTGCCCGATGAGGGACTGCAACAATACTTGAGCAATAAATGGAAAGACAGCGTTATTATTATAGCTATAAACACATGAAGAGAGATATAGCCAACAAATATATGATATAGCAGCAATGTATACAATGTGTGAGGGAATCAATCACTCCAGCTAGGCAATGGAAGCCTCAATAGAGCATATACAAAAAAATGCAAGAGCACTGTTATATATGGAAAGCACTAGCTAAAATAACGTAGTTTATAGAAGACACTACATAATAAAAAATGATAATATGATGATATGACAATATCACCTCAAATAAATGAGGGGGAGCAAGCTCTCAACCCCTAAAAACACTAATACAACAATAATACACAATCCTTAGAAGGATTGGCTGCAATACATGTACAAATGGAAAATCTGCAGAAATGTCGGAGTTGCTGGGCAGCAGCTGCAACTCAAAACTGTAATAACATGTGTTAGCCACCTGTAAAATTTGATTATATCAAAAGGTGGCTAAATCTGTTTTGAGCCTTCAAGGAACAATTTTCTATAACAAAAATTGTTGGCTCTTGAAGACTCTTGAAGGCCTCCTGCCTCTGTCCAAATTTGCACTGTTGTTTACATCCCAAAAGACCCTGAAATCCTGCTGATTTCCAAGACCAAATACTGCTGCAAACACATTTTCCCATTTCTCTTCTCCCAAAACTAACCTCATTTTATGTCCCCCCATTTCCCATGAAAATCCCTCATTTTCATGTTTCTCCCCTTTCCCCCTCATTAAAATCCCCTTTATAAGGTTTTAAGACTCTCTCTTAACCTTATCGAAACCCCCCAACTCCATTGAAAACCTTGAAAAATTCTAAGAAAATCATGTTTTTTATGTATAGGGTTTAAGCCCCTTTGGGCTAAGGTTTCTAACTACTTCTGATCATATGCCCACACCCTGGGACCAAGCGCTAACACTGGAGGCGTTATCGCATCGCACAAACTCAAGTGCGCAAAGTTTTGTGCTGTGTTTAAAAACTTGCGATGCGATCAGCCTTATATTGAAAAACCCGATTGAAGACTGCATATCACAAGTTTATATGTACTGATATCCCGTGGGCCCGCATTTCGTACTCTAAACCATTGAATAATCCATGCTCGATCTCTTTTTTCCTTTTTAAATGTTAAAAACCCACTTTTCCAATGTTTTGTTCTAAAACCAAAGTCATGTATTAATATCAAAGGGTTTATAGAAAAGAGCGATCGCGGATCACAAATCACAGAAAATGTAATGGGTAGATTGAAAATCCCATATCCAAAATTGCGATATGCGATGGGCCCCGTTATATATCCCAGCCAAACACAAAAAACCTTTGTTATTTATAAACTTTGGGTTTTATTGCATTTTATGAATTTCTCCGCTGGAGCGGTTTCTAAATAAATCTACACCGTTGATCTGATCTGCACAGCCGACGGTGCAGAACTTATCAAGCCCGGTGGACCCCGCAATCCATGCGTCGTTGCCCAAAAACAGCGTGGTTTTTATCGCACCGCTCTTTGGCAGAGGGCGGTTTTTTCCCGATGGCCAGTGATGCCATACATTGCGTGACACGCGTCCTGGACACTATTCCAGAAACCACCACCCATTGCGCATTATCGTCCGAACCACGACGCCCAGCGATACCGCTGTGCGCCGTCCGATCCGGGCCCACTCATCCAACGGCGATCGCTTGCCGAAGCTGTCCGATGGTTAACAAAGATGCACACACAATAACCGGGCTATCTTACATGCGAAAACGGCATCTCCACTGTCGATCTGATCTGCAGATCGATGGCCCACAATTCATCTCCCGATTTCTCCGTTTGATTTTCAACCTCCGCTCACGACCGTCGATCTCTGCACGATCGATGGCTCAAATTCAGTCTTCTTTCGCCCATTCCACGATCTCTCTCGATTGGTCCCGACCATTGGATGATGCCATCCAATGGCCACGCTCCCTCCACTCGTCCTTTGAAGCAGTTAACCTATAAAAGCAGGGTTTTATAATGGTTTTTTTTTTATTTTGCAGGGTTTTAAATCATTTTTTCGTTATTTCCAAAGAAGATCCAGAGGCGGAGGGTGACGACTCTCCCGTCTTCGATTCGTCAAAGGAAATCATCCACAGGGTGGAAATGCACGTTTCATCAATGTTTTCTCAGGCATGGATGCCTTACAAACCTTGCGCAGCCCTACACACCAGCAAAAACACCATGAAAGGGGCATAGTCAAAGAGTATCAGTGTCGAAGACCAAAATGTATCAGAACAGAGGATTAGAGACAGTTTTACGGGAATTACGGCTAAGACGGTTATCAAAAGCCTAATCCCCAATTTAAAACATAATTTAAAGAATATTTTAAGGGTTTTATCGACAGGAGCACTTCCACTGCCACAATTGAGGCAAATTGATTCCCCTAGTTACTTAAATGCCACCAGTGCCTCAAAGTATTCAATCAGAGGCCGAATTTATTGATCAAGATCAGATATTTGTCTCAAACGCAGCCGAAGAGTTACTCTTGCGGGGACTTCAACGCAAATAATGGCTACAGATTTACTTCGACGCCAAAACAGAGGCTAATTGAACCTTCTCCAGCTTCTAAAGGCACCCACAGCCTCACAGAAAATCAAAGGTCGCCAAACAAATAATACTAATCAAGGGTCTTACCTCCAAATTGTCAGAAAAACTATTCTAAAGATTAAAGAATAGTCCAGAAGCAGATATTTTCAATCATCAGGCCTCGAAAGACACAAACAGAAATATGAAGCAGATTTATAAATGATTACATTCCCACCTTATGCTTTGTCTGGTTCCCAAAGGCCAGGAATTGCATTGATTACATAATTAATAATACTTGACCCCTGGGAAATCCTCCCAACTCTTCATTATTCTATAAATACTTTTGTAGAAGATGAGAAAATGTTGGTCTCTGGACATTTGAATGCATGTAATAGTTATTCTGAAGCTACTGATGCCCTGTTTGCAACTTAAAGATACATAAGTTGATATGGGAAGTTCAAAGTTGTAGAGACCCACCGGGCTTGCTGATTGTAACCGGTTTGAACATCAAATACAAGCTACTGATTTATGGGATATTGATTTGTGTCAATGGTGATGTGTTCCTCACTGTCAAATTGTTATTTTTCTTAATGTTTTCATTCTGTTCATTCTCTCTGATAAAGATCAGCAAACATAGAGCTAGGATTTACTTTCTACAGTACCCTACTCTCACTGAAAACTTTATTTTCTATGTTTTCTTCATTTGAACGTTCTCTTTGAAGAGTACATCAATGCAGGCTAGTTTAAAGGCACTTGTCTAATCTAAATTTCTCTTTGTCATTGTTACCCATGTTTTCCTTATTGAACATGTTGAACCAATATAGTTTAAAATCACTTACCTGATCTTAAGTTGTTCAACTGTCTTTAATGTTTTCTTACTGAAAGTATTTCAAAGCAGGCTAGTTTAAAGGTATTAACCTAATCTCAGAGTACTTTATGTTTTCCTTATTGAATATGCTGAAAGCAGGGTAGTTTAAAGGCACTTACCGGATCTTAAGCTGTTCAATTGTCTTTAATGTTTTCTTACTGAAAGTATTTCAAAGCAGGCTAGTTTAAAGGTATTAACCTGATCTTAGAGTACTTTATGTTTTCCTGATTGAATATGCTGAAAGTAGGGTAGTTTAAAGGTACTTACCTGATCTTAAGTTGTTCAACTATCTTTAATGTTTTCTAACTGAAAGAACTTCAAAGCAAGCTAGTTTAAAGGTATTAACCTGATCTCAGAATACTCTCATGTTTTTCTTTAAGTACATGCTGAAGCAATATAGTTTAAAAGAACTTACTGGATCTCAGGTTGTTTTACTATATCTTCATTTGTTTGTTCTTCATTTCCTATCTGTTTCATTCCACAAAATCACCTTAAGAGATCCTTTGACATAAGTGACTTGCCCCATGGATCCTGCTTGAACCTTGTTGTCCAATTAAAATCCTCCTATGAATCTATAGCCCAATGGGTTAAAACTGTCTTTTCCTTTTCTGTCAGCCATATCATTCCTTCATCTGCAGACACCTTCACCCTTCATTTTGAAACTGCCTTCACCTTCATCATGTCCTTTCCCAACCAAAACAAACAAAACAAAACCCAAGCTCTTCATAACTAGCCTAATATCATAATTTCAGCTATTAAAGATCACATCTTTAAACTCATTCATAGAGAGATCCCTCTCTGGATTCAGGAGGGCTAGATCCTAGAATCCCAAAGTTGGTTGAAATAATGTTGCTTCTGTAATTGGACTCTGCCAATCTTGCTAATAAATTACAGATTCCTAACATTTCTGGCGACTCCACTGGGGATTGATTGCATTTTATCTTACACACCCTTAGGCACTTAGAAGACCCAAGATCTCTGGTTAGATTGGTATCCACTAAACATGGTGGTGGACCATTAAACCTTTTACCTCCTTACGATTTAAAACATCTTCCACCTGGCGACTCCACACTCCACAATCCTAAGCATACCTTAAGACTCCACTGGGAAGAACCCTTATCATTTTAATATCATTCAAACTCAGTTAGAGGACTCTAGGATTAAAATTTGTGTAAACAGGCTAGTTAACCTCTTAAAGATTGTCATACCTGGTTGAACTTGTCTTGTTTATTTGGGTCAGAAAAAACACATCATATTGGCTCCTAGGAAGATTCACACTAGAGCCCATCCTAACCCTGATCCACCTGAAGTAGTTGATAACCTAGAAGGTATCCTTAGGAAGTCTCCTAAGATAAAATTATCAACTGTTTTCAGATCACCCTTGAGAGCTAATTCAGTTCCTGAAAATCTTGCAGCTCCACAAGAAATACATGGAGGTGGACCATTAAACATTTTACCTCCTTAGGAGCTAAAAATATTCCACGTAGCGACTCCACACTCTGAAACTTCTAGAAGACCAAATGACTCCAATGGTAGAAGACCCTGAACTGATTGACTAGACACAGTGACCTCTTTCTTGATTTACAAACATGATTCCAAGAATACAACGAAGATATGCCGCAATGAGTAGAGATCATATCCCTGGGTTTCCACATAAGATGCCCTAGGTGAATTGGGATGAAAACCTGCCTGTTTTTCAAGGTGAAAAGTTTGGTGACCATCATCAAGAAGCTGCTTGAAGAGAACAAAAAATCATGGCATAACAAGTTGGTGCATGCTCTTTGGGTAGACAAATTGACCACCAAAAAGTCCATTGGAATGTCCCCTTACCAGCTTGTTTATGGAGTGGATGCAGTGTTTCCTACCAGCCTAGGTGTACTAGTAATAAAATTAATCTAAGAAATACAGTCAGAAGAAGACAGCATGATTAGAAGAATCAGTCAGACAATACATCTTCAGCAGACTAGGGAGGAGGTTTAAAATAGGGCTCAGAAGGTGCAAGAAAACATAAAGAAGTTGTTTGACAAAAGAACAAAGGCTTGTGTTTTCAACATTGGAGATAAGGTACTCAAATGGGATTCCAAAAGAGAAGATAAGGGTAAACATGGAAAATTTGATATTTTTTGGCAAGGTCCTTACATCGTTCAATCCACCATTGGTCCAAATGCCTTTTTTCTACAAGAGTTAGATGGCACAGATCTGTTTGGGGGTCCTATCAATGGCAAGGTCCTTAAGCATTACTACTGTTGATTTCCATTTTAAAGCTTTCATTTCCATTGTAAATACCATTTGCTTTGTCCAGTCTCATGAAAGAAAAAGTACAAAAACAATAAAAAGAAAAGAAAAGAGGGAAGATTGTGAAAACAAGAAAGGTACAACCCCATACCAAAAAGAGAAACAAATCTGAAAGTGTGCAAGCTCAAATGCCACTCCTGAAAAACGCACTTCTAGTTAGTCAAACTGTTTAATCTTGACTAATTAGCTTTAAATTTTCTGCTGATAGGATAGTGAATTTGATATTCCAAACTGTCTAATCTTGGCTTATCAGTAGATAGTTTAGGATAGAAATTAAAGGTTCAAACATGATCAAAATCTGAACCTAAGGTTGCAAAGAGAAATGACTCAAATCTGTTCTATTTTTCTGAGTCAAAGAGATGTAAAAATATAGTTCTAATTAGCTCAAAATCTGAACCAGAAGAAAAGGAAAGACAGCTCAATAAGAATCAAATCAGAGCTGTAGAAAAGAGGAAGGAAGTGTTATCAAATTTCATATCTTAAGCCTTCCATTTTTTATTTATTTTTTCTGAAAAATAAATGTCTATGTGCAGCTTGTCTTTATGCCATAGATCACAGCAATTCAAACAGCTTAATCTTGACTTGGCTATTGTTTAAATTTATGTTTTAGAATTTAGAGAATAAGATTTGTTAGACAGTTTAATCCTAACAGATTAGTATATTAGGTAGAGAATCATATGGGCTCAACTGTTTAATCTAAGTCCATGGAGAAATAAGGAGTAGAAATAGATTAGATTTCCTGCTTTCAAAAGAATAAAATGTTGTGAAAAGATTTTTCCAATCCAAGTGCACTCTAAAGAAGAAAAAATGTTAGATCAGCAGGATTGGGTAGGTAGAAGTTTGTATTGATGAAGATTCGTTTTTTTTCATGGTTGCTAATATGTTTTTAGAAGATCATCCCAGCAAAGGAAGAGTAACCCAATGGATTAGGAAACAGGTCAGCCTCCTAGAGAAAGTACAATGGATGAGGCAACTGATCAGCCTCCCAGAGAATGCAAGTCTGAAGTTCTTGATGCCTTCAATAAGGCACCATCCCCAAGTGGAGCCACTGTTAGCCACCTGTAAAATTTGATTATATCAAAAGGTGGCTAAATCTGTTTTGAGCCTTCAAGGAAACATTTTCTACAACAAAAACTATTGGCTCTTGAAGACTCTTGAAGGCCTCCTGCCTCTGTCCAAATCTACACTGCTGTTTACATCCCAAAAGACCCTGAAATCATGTTGATTTCCAAGGCCAAATACTGCTGCAAACACATTTTCCCATTTCTCTTCTCCCAAAACTAACCTCATTTTATGTCCCCCCATTTCCCATGAAAATCCCTCATTTTCATGTTTCTCCCCTTTCCCCCTCATTAAAATCCCCTTTATAAGGTTTTAAGACTCTCTCTTAACCTTATTGAAACCCCCCAACTCCATTGAAAACCTTGAAAAATTCCAAGAAAATCATGTTTTTTATGTATAGGGTTTAAGCCCCTTTGGGCTAAGGTTTCTAACTACTTCCGATCATATGCCCACACCCTGGGACCAAGCGCTAACACTGGAGGCGCTTATCACATCGCATAAACTCAAGTGCGCAAAGTTTTACGCTATGTTTAAAAACTTGCGATGCGATCAGCCTTATATTGAAAAACTCGATCGCAGATCGCATATCGCAAGTTTATATGTACCGATATCCCGTGGGCCCGCATTCCGTACTCTAAACCATTGAATAATCCATGCCCGATCTCTTTTTTCCTTTGTAAATGTTAAAAACCCACTTTTCCAATGTTTTGTTCTAAAACCAAAGTCATGTATTAATATCAAAGGGTTTATAGAAAAGAGCGATCGCGGATTGCAAATCGCAGAAAATGTAATGGGTAGATTGAAAAGCCCATGTCCAAAATTGCGATATGCGATGGGCCCTGTTATATATCCCATCCAAACATAAAAAACCTTTGTTATTTATAAACTTTGGGTTTTATTTCATTTTATGAATTTCTCCGCCGAAGCGGTTTCTAAATAAATCTACACCGTTGATCTGATCTGTACATCCGACGATGCGAAACTTATCAAGCCCAGTGGACCCCGCCAGCCATGCGTCGTTGCCCAAAAATAGTGTGGTTTTTATCGCACCGCTCTTCGGCGGAGGGCGGTTTTTTCCCGATGGCCAGCGATGCCATACATCGCGTGACACGCATCCTGGACACTGTTCCAGAAACCACCGTCCATCGCGCATTATCGTCCGGACCAAGACGCCCAGCGATACCGCTATGCACCGTCCGATTTGGGCCCACTCATCCAATGGTGATCGCTTGCCGAAGTTGTCCAATGGTTAACGAAGATGCACACACAATAACCGAGCTATCGTACATGTGGCAACGGCATCTCCACTGTCGATCTGATCTGCAGATCGACGGCCCACAATTCATCTCCCAATTTCTCCGTTTGACTTTCAACCTCTGCTCCCGACCGTTGATCTATGTGCGATCGACGGCTCAAATTCACTCTTCTTTAGCCCATTCCACGATCTCTCCTGATTGATCCCGACCGTTGGATGATGCCATCCAATGGCCACGCTCCCTCCACTCGTCCTTTGAAGCAGTTAACCTATAAAAGCAGGGTTTTATAATGGTTTTTTGTATTTTGCAGGGTTTTAAATCATTTTTTCGTTATTTCCAAAGAAGATTCAGAGGCGAAGGGTGACGACTCTCCCGTCTTCGATTTGTCAAAGGAAATCATCCATAAGGTGGAAATGCACATTTCATCAATGTTTTCTCAGGCATGGATGCCTTATAAACCCTGCGCAGCCCTGCACACCAGCAAAAACACCATGAAAGGGGCATAGTCAAAGAGTATCAGTGCCGAAGACCAAAATGTATCAGAACAGAGGATTAGAGACAGTGTTAAGGGAATTGTGGTTAAGACGGTTATCAAAAGCCTAATCCCCGATTTAAAACACATTTTAAATAATATTTTAAGGGTTTTATTGACAGGAGTGCTTCCACCGCCGCAATTGAGAAAAATTGATCCCTCTAGTTACTAAAATTCCACCTGTGCCTCAAAGTATTCAATCAGAGGTCGAATTTATTGATCAGGATCAGATATTTGTCTCAAACGCAGCTGAAGAGTTACTCCTGCAGGGACTTCAACGCAAAGAATGGCTACAGAGTTACTTAGACGCCAAAACAGAGGCTAATTGAACCTTCTCCAGCTTCTAAAGGCACCCACAGCCTCACAGAAAATCAAAGGTCGCCGAACAAATAATACTAATCAAGGGTCTTATCTCCAAATTGTCGGCAAAACTATTCTAAAGGTTAAAGAACAGTTCAGAAGCAGATCTTTTCAATCATCAGGCCTTGAAATACACAAACAGAGTTATGAAGCAGAGTTATAAACTATTACATTCCCATCTTATGCCTTGCCTAGTTCCCAAAGGTCGGGAATTGCATTGATTACATAATTAATAATACTTGACCCTTGAGAAATCCTCCCACCTCTTCATTCTTCTATAAATACTTCTGTATAAGATGAGAAAATTTTGGTCTCTGGACATTTGAATGCATGTAATAGTTATTCTAAAGCTACTGATGCCCTGTTTGCAACTTAAAGATACATAAGCTGATATGTGAAGTTCGAAGTTGTAGAGACCCACCAGGCTTGCTAATTGTAACCGGTTTGAACATCAAATACAAGCTATTGATTTATGGGATCCTGATTTGTGTTAATGGTGATGTGTTCCTCACTGTCAAATTGTTATTTTGCTTAATGTTTTCATTCTGTTCATTCTCTTTGATAAAGAGCAGCAAACATAGAGCTATGATTTACTTTCTACAGTACCCTACTCTCACTGAAAACTTTATTTTCTATGTTTTCTTCATTTGAACGTTCTCTTTGAAGAGTACATCAATGCAGGCTGGTTTAAAGGCACTTGTCTGATCTAAATTGCTCTTTTTCACTGTTACCCATGTTTTCCTTATTGAACATGCTGAAGCAATATAGTTTAAAAGCACTTACCTGATCTTAAGTTGTTCAACTGTCTTTAATGTTTTCTTACTGAAAGTATTTCAAAGCAGGCTAGTTTAAAGGTATTAACCTGATCTCAGAGTACTTTATGTTTTCCTTATTGAATATGTTGAAAGCAGGGTAGTTTAAAGGCACTTACCTGATCTTAAGCTGTTCAACTGTCTTTAATGTTTTCTTACTGAAATTATTTCAAAGCAGGCTAGTTAAAAGGTATTAATGTGATCTCATATTACTTTATGTTTTCCTTATTGAATATGCTGAAATCAGGGTAGTTTAAAGGCACTTACCTGATCTTAAGCTATTCAACTGTCTTTAATGTTTTCTAACTGAAAGAACTTCAAAGCAGGCTAGTTTAAAGGTATTAACCTGATCTCATAATACTCTCATGTTTTTATTTAAGTACATGTTGAAGCAATATAGTTTAAAAGAACTTACTTGATCTCAGGTTGTTTTACTATATCTTCATTTGTTTGTTCTTCATTTCCTATCTGTTTCATTCCATAAAATCACCTTAATAGATCCTTTGACATAAGTGACTTGCCCCATGGATCTTGCTTGAACCTTGCTGTCCAATTAAAATCCTCCTATGACTCCGTAGCCCAATGGGTTAAAATTGTCCTTTCCTTTTCTGTCAGCCATATCATTCCTTCATCTGCAGACACCTTCACCCTTCATTTTGAAACTGCCTTCACCTTCATCATGTCCTTGCCCAACCAAAACAAACAAAACAAAACCCAAGCTTTTCATAACTAGCCTAATATCATAATTTCAGCTATTAAAGATCACATCTTTAAACTCATTCATAGAGAGATCCCTCTCTGGATTCAGGAGGGCTAGATCCTAGAATCCCAAAGTTGGTTGAAATAATTTTTCTTCTGTAATTGGACTCTGCCAATCTTGCTAATAAATTATAGATTCCTAACAACATGGATATGGCTGAATAAGATGTTCAATATGCAGCAAACCTCCTCCAATGGATTTCCTAAGTACAAGTTTGATCCTAATACTGGAAATTTTTCCCTCCAAAATGTCGGTGCAACCTCTCACTGCAGATGCACTCTAGAATAACGCAATCAAGGAGCTGGACTACGCTGCTGATGATGGGAGAAGCTTGGCCTGATGCCAAGATATGCAAATCATCTTTGAAATCCCTCTCACTAACCTCCCAGAGGAATAGGGAGTCCCTCCTATGAAAGATGAGCCAAAGAGAAGTGTTGTGTAACCCTCCACTGCAACACCCATCTACACTACATTATACTTTAGCAGAAATAACGCAGTGACTGTGTTGTGGTCCCGTGTTTTGATAGTTTGGAAAATCAAAAGACAAGGCAGCATCAGAACCAATATTTGGAGTTACAGGATCTAGTCCTCCTGTTCTCAGAGAGGGATCTCTCAAATGTTTTTTTGCAAAGTTTTATCTTGTGTGCTTGGAGTATTGGTTTTAGACTAGTTATTAAGTGCAGGTGTTTTATTATTTGTTTGGTTGAATTGATACAGCAGAACATGAAAGGTCTAGGAAAGATATATAGAATGGAGAAACATCTGGTTCATTGGGCAATGGAGTCAAGAAGAGGTCATAACATACTCATCAATGGATATGGGATATCAAAGGGAAAATCTAACTTGGCTGCAAGATCCTTTGGTTTTGGAATGAGATGGACATCAATGATTTGGAAAGAGAAATTTGATTCTCAACGAAGGGAACTTGAAAACATAACTTGGACAATAAAGAAATATTTGATAGACAGGGCTAACCATAAATTCTACAAACATTATTTAAGCAAATGATGACTTCAAGACAACTTTCAAAATGAAATCTAAGATTTGGGGAACACCCTATTTCCTCAAATATTTTATTTCAAATGACTTAGAAAACATAAAAGATTCACTGATAAATGCAGTCATAGAAGAGGGAACACCTAACACATCTATGATCACAACTATAAAAGACCTTTAATACAACTGTTTAAGCAAGGGAAAAGGGCATGATCATAACAGACCTCCTTGGCTCACCGTAAACAAAATAACTTCAAAGGGATACTTCAGTAACAGCCCTTAAGTGGCAACAGACAAGCAGGGAGAACCATAAATCATGCTAAAACCAACTTTTCGAACTATTAAGGAAATAAACAAGCATGAAGACTAAAGAGAGAGTTTAAAGCCTCTAAAATAATTTAGTAGAAGAAAACATGAAACAGTGAAGGATGAATAGGTCTAAGGTGCTTCCAGGAGTCATTTCTTAGCCTAAAACTTTCTATCCTACTGTAGTAAGAAATTATGGAACATAATGAAAATAGGGGAAAAACATTAAACAGTTTAGAATAATTCACCAACAGCCAAGCTCATGGATCTAATGATAGAGCCTTCTCAAGAACAAGCACGCAACAACATCATCAGGACTTCCAAGACTTCGGTTTCTTCTTCAACTTCAACAGACTATGTATTAGTTCAGAGAGTTCCAATATTACAACTAGTAATCAACCAACCAATAGTTTCTCATCTTCTTCAGTAGTATTTATAGAAGAATGAGGAGGTGAGATCTGATAAAAGATCTCCAAATATAATTAATACAGTCTTAATGGCTTCTTGGCCTTTGGGGGGCTCAATGAAGAAGCTTACATAGGTTTCCTCTGTATTAAATAATTGACATTTAAGACTTAAGCTTGGTGAGAGCTCTTTTGAATTTTGAGGCTCTCTGTTGTGTAATAGTTACTTTGTTGATATTTTTTACATTAAGTTCCTTGGCAAACATAACTATTCAGCTGTGCTTGAGGCAAATATCTAATTTTGATCAATAACATCGGCCTTTGTTTGAATTCTTTGAGGCACAAGTGGCACCGTGGTAGCTGGGAGGAATCAATTTGCCTCAGATGTGGTGGTGGAGGCTTTCTATCTGATGAACCTTTATGATTTTTCTGTTAACTGTGTTTGAATTGGGGATTAGGCTTTTGATAAACCATCTTAGATGTACTCCCCAAAGATCTGTCTTCAATCTTTCTGTTCTAGTGTGTTTCCTGTCTTTGACACTGATATTCTTTGATTTTTGCTTGACTTGTTGTGTTCATTGGTGTGCAGGGCTGCACAGGGATCGAATGGCATCAATGCCTCATGAATCATTGATGAAACGTGGAGTTTAAACCTTGCGAATGATTCTCTTTGATGAATCGAAGGCAGGAGGATCATCACCCTCAGCCTTTGAATTTTCTTCAGCATGGCGGAAAAACCATTTAAACCCTGCAAAATACGAAAAACATTACGAAATCCTGCATTTATAGGTTAACTGCTTTGGAAGGACATGTGGGGAGAGCGTGGCCATTGGATGGCATCATCCAACGGTCAAGATTTAGTCGAAGAGGTCAAAAGGAAAGCGGAGGAGGAATTAAATCGGAGCCATCGATCACGCAAAGATCGATGGTCGGGAGCGAGGGTGAATAGTCAAAGCGAAAGAGTCGCTTTATTTGGAAAAATGGAGAAAAATGGGCTAAAAACCTTGGTTTCGGTGAAAAAATGGTTAAGAATGGCGTTTGGGGTTCGGGATGATCGTGGGCCGTCGGATGAGATCAGTCCAAAAGATCAACGGCTGAGATCAGGTATCGACAAGACCTTAGAAAGATGCCTCGGACATCAAAACCTTTAATTAAATCACTCTGTATAACTATTTAGCGTCACGAAAGGCCTGCTGACTGCGTGGGGAAACAGTGAAGACCCACCCCAATTAAAATTTTCCGCGTGGATGCTGATGTGGTACTGGGACCACCGGCACTGTTGTGGACAAGGGGGACCGGGGAGATTGAATGTGGACCGTCGATCTGCAGATCAGATCGATGGCAGAGATGTTTTCATGACTGCATCGTACCTTTTCTTATCACATGGGCTTCTTCACAGCGCGATCATTGTCTGATGAGCGGCCTCAGATCGGACGGCATGCATCAATATCGCGCCCACTCCACATCCGACCTTTAATGCGTGATGAGCACAGTTTTTCAATAGTGCTCAAAGCTACATGTCAGCCAGTGAATGGCATCGCTGCCGATCGGGGAAAACCACCTTCCTCTTGAAAGAGGTGCGATGGATTCCGCCCGGTTTCTTTTTAAAATGACGACAAAACACATTAAAACCCAAAAATGTAATATAAAAAAGGTTTTGGTCGGGAGAACTTTACATTGATGAAATGGCTTGGCGCCTGTCTGTGGGGCCATGGGTTATATGGAGAGTAATATGACCGGGGTTTACAACGCGCAGGGCTAATCGGCATCGGAGATTTCAATAAAGGGGGAGGACTTGTGCACTGTGTTACCTCCAATGCGATAAGCGCCCAAACAACTCAGCGCCTGGTTCTAGTGCCAGTGCATATGGAATAGAAATGGTTAAGGACTTAGCCCAAGGGGGATTAAGTCTATAATATAAAAAATGGGATTTGTATGCAATTTTTTGATGTTTTTTATGGATTTTGGGGGTTTCGATAAGGCAAAGAAAGGGTCTTTAACCTTATCAAAGGGGTTTTGATGAAGGAAACGGGGGAATAGATGAAAATGAAGGACTTTATGGGAAATGGAGGGATAAAAATGAGGTTAGTTTTGGAAGGGGAAAGAGGGGAAAATGGTACTTGCAGCAGTATTCTCTCTTAGGATTTAGTAGGATTTCTGAGTGTAAAATGGGCACAGCAGTGAAGATTTGGATAGAGGCATGAGGCCTTCAAGAGTCTTCAAGAGCCAACACTTTTTTGCAATAAAATTTGTTCCTTGAAGGCTCCAAAAATGATTTAGCCACCTTTTGGTATAAAAAATTTTATAGGTGGCTAACAGACTGAATAATGGCTTTGGCCTTAAGCCAAGATGTGGAGAAGATGAAGTGAAATCCTTCAAGAGGCCTTTCAAGAATGAGAGGAAATCCTAAACAGGAATCTCTCGTGCTAAGCAGCACTGCAACTCAGTTGAACAGCCGAAGTATGCAAATTAATCTTCAGACTAAAATCAATATGCTCAAAGATATCCCACTATGGTTGCCTCCTCCTCTTCTTATACAATTGAATGCCTCTTTTCCATGGACCCCACACATTAGGGTTTCATACACAAGGAATCTTTCTACCTCCAAAACTGCATTGTCTTCTCATGCAAGCTACACCTCTTAATGTTCCATAAAAATTTGAAACATTACATAATGGATAGAAGGGTGAGGTTGTAACCAACGATTGATTTGATGTCACCAACTCCAGCATCATCCCAGGCTCATCACAATGAACATCTCTCCAGTAGCATATCACTCAAATCAAACACTCAAGTGAGAATCCAACAGCATTTCTCTACAAAATTTCTTCCTTCTCAAGCACTAGAATCTATGCTCAATTTATAGAACAATTGAAGGTAGTTTCACATTCAATGACTTTCTAATAATAGGCAAGACATGTTCCCAAGCTCAGAGGTGTTGAATGGACACATGGATTCGAATTTTGACACATATTCACTCTTCTATAAGGCACTGGCCATGTGGATATTCCGGAACAATGAGAATTTCACTCCCAATTGACCAACACACCCTTGAGTGTTGGGAAGGGCTTTGCAGAGCACCCTTGAATGAAGGTGCCTGCATATGCTGTTGAAAATTCAACAAGATGATGGAGCTTAGTGAAATGAAGTCGCCTTCACTAAGTGGGCCCGCAGGCTATTTTTGGCGCAAAGTCTATTTTTAGACTATGTCTATTTTTAGACATATGGATCATGGTCTATGAGTTGCAGGATGCTATTTATGGATGATTGGTCATGTTGGTAAAAATATATGGACCTCTATTTTTAGACATTGGGCGGAATCTATTTTTAGACTGCCGGGCTAAAAATATAACAGTCGAATATTATTAACCCTTAATAATATTTAGACTATAAACATTATCTTATCCTCTTGGAGCACTTCAGTTTGATGCTTGGATGTGGCACATGCGGTTGACAGAAGGAAATACACTTTTCCTAAGGGTTATTTGAGCTATTGCATGGTTGACTTCGGTTAGAACTCATGTGGCAGAGTTTGGTGGAGTTGATGAGACAGTTGGTAGAGTTGTGTTCGGTTTAACTTAGTTGAACTAGTTGTATTTAGTCTAACTGGTAAATACACTAGTGATGAGTGGTGTGAATTAATTATTAATTAATTCACTAATTATTAACTCATAAATAAACTAAAGAATATATCAGTTAACTTCAATGCATGGACAGTTCAGTTGAGACCAGTGTTAGAGGTGGGTAAAAGGGTGAGTCTACTATCAGTTGTGACTATTAGGTGTGCATGAGATTTGCACACACATTGATGGAGATTGCTAGTGAGGGATTTGCGCGGAGTTGAAGCCCCTGAGTGCGGTCGAACTTGGATCTCATTCATTATTCCACTTGGATTGCGCAGTGAGGCAAGCGGAACTTGTGGAGGAGAGATTTGAACACGTTGTTCATCTTCATAACTAGTTTTGTGTGTAGCATTGAGATAGTGCTGAGAGCTGTGAGAGCTTTGTGCTATGTATTGTTACATGTTCTCTATCATTATAATATACAGATAGTTGGGGGTTTTCAGCTATTTCTTTCTCCATTATATCCTGTGTTGATATGTGTGCTTGATTATGTTTTAATGAGCGCATGCGACTGCTTTCTATTTCCGCATATTGATGATCAATTGTAGAAGAGGTTATGTGTTATGCATGAATTCGAATTAGTGTATGACCAGGATAATCTCGGTGGATAAATCTTCATTATTCACAAAATTTCTACATGGTATCAGAGCGAAGAATTGATCATCGGGATCTATTACAGTGATTACAATTATTTCGATAGACAGAGTCTGTAACAGGCCAGGTAGCCTCTGGATCCATCCTTTCTCTGAAAGGTGATATATCCAGTAAATTCCCTTACAGTCGATCTCTGTGCTAGAAATAATTTGTTCTCATAGATCCAGAAGCAGTTGAGTTTTGAGCTTGGAATTCAAATTTTGCAGCAGTTTGTTTTCTTGGTGCGGGAGTTGAAATGTCTTTCAACAGTTTGCGACTCGAATATGCCCTTTAGGGCAGTTCGAATTATGTTGCATGGAAGGACAGAATGGAGGCGGTATTAGATGATAACGGGTTGAAGGAGTTCATAGATGCTGAGATCCCAAAGCCTACTGATGCTGCTCAAGTTGAGGCTTGGCAAAAGAAGATGGCGAAATGTCGAAGGATTCTGTTGGAGGGCGTGAAGGATCACATTGTATCCAGCCTGCATGGAAAAGCTTCTCCATACTTGATGTGGAAAGCATTGACAGATCTATTCCAGAGCAAGAGTGACCAGAGGAAGTTGGCGCTCAAGGATAAACTCAGAAACATTAAGATGGAGAAAGGCGACAGTATCGCCAAGTACCTCACGAAGTTCACTCAATGAAGAGATGAGCTGGGAAGTGTGGGGGTGACTGTCGATGATGAGGACTTGGTGGACCTGGCTCTCCTTGGTCTTCCGAAGAGTTTTCATTCCTATCAGGACTCTGTCAATGGTCGGGAGAAGTTGCCAGGATGGGAGCGACTTTGGTCGAATCTCATGCAAGAGGAGATAAGGCGGACTACCAGGGACGGATCTTCATCAAAGGTATCTGATGAATAAAATTGCACTTTGGCTGCCAAAGCAAAGAAGGGGAAGAGGAAGAAAGCTTCTCAGTCTGGTGTGAAAGGCAAGAAGCAAGACATGTCCAAGGTGAAGTGCTTTCACTGTCACCAACACGGACATTACGCCACTAATTATCCACAGAAGAAGAAAAATAAGCAAGTTGCTGGGACTGCAGCTGGAGAGGCCCTAGCCTCACAGTTTGAGCTGGATTTTTCGCTGATCGCATGCTTGGTCTGAAGTGTGATGGGTTCAATGGTTCTTAGACGATGGTACGTATTCCACATGTAGGAGGGAATCGGGGTTGTTTTCTCAGATCTGGAGGAGAAAGATCTTGGAGTGCACATCGAGATGGGCGATGATGGTAGATACAGTGCGACCGGTATCGGTACCATTTCCTTTGAGAGGGAGTTTGGTAAACCCTTCGTATTGAAGGAAGTGATGCATGTTCCAGGATTGAAGAAGAATCTTATCTCTGTGGCAATGTTAGAAGACAAGGGATATGATGTTGTCTTTAGCGAGGGAAAGGCTTTCCTGCGCAGTAAGGCAACTGGTGAGACCCGGAGGATAGGGGTTCGAGTTCAGAACCTTTATCGATTGCAGGTAGATGGGTGCGCAGCAATGGCAGGCAAGGCAGAAGGAGTGGTGAGCCGGGATGATGGCGAGTTGTGGCACCGAAGATTGGGCCACCTTCACCATGGAGCTTTGAAGATACTGCAGCAGATTTCTACTGGGCTTCCTAAGGGTACTCTTGCGCAGTCAGATCAGTGCAAGGGATGTACCTTGGGAAAATTTGTGAAAGCCACCTTTCACGAGAAGAATAGTCGCGCCACGACGATCCTTGAGAGAATTCACATAGACGTGTGTGGACCTTTCTCAGTAGCTTCGACAGCAAAGCACAAGTACTATGTGATCTTTGTTGATGATTTTTCTCGGAAGTGCTGGATCTTCTTCATGCAGAAGAAGAGCGAGACATACTCAAAGTTCTGTGAGTTCAAGGCGCTGGTTGAGAAGGAATCGAGGAAGCATGTGAAGGCTCTTAGGAGCGACAATGGTGGTGAATTCATCTCTGCTGAATTCAAGGACTTTTGCAGCGCAGAAGGAATTCGGAGAGAGCTCATAGCACCTCATAACCCACAGCAGAACGGGGTTGCTGAGCGGAAGAACAGATCAATCGTGGGTGCTGCATGGGTGATGTTGCATGATCAGGGCCTACCCCTTCACTTGTGGGCGGAGGCATGCAATACTGCAGTATATGTGCAGAACCGTTTTCCTCACAAGATACTTGGCATGAGTACACCGAAGGAGGCGTTTTTTGGTAAGAGGCCTGATATTTCCCATTTGAGGATTTTTGGTTCACCTGTCTACATGCATGTGACGAAGGATGCCAGGAAGAAGCTGGAGCCGACCGCAGAGGTTGGGATATTTGTGGGGTACACTGATATGCCCCACAACTATCGTGTGTATTTTCCAGACAGTCGCAAGACTTTTGTGCGACGGGATATCAAATTTCAGGAGGAGAAAGCCATGCAGTGTTCGCTTGAGAGGGAGCCACACTTGCATGCAGATGAGGAGCTATTAGTTCCTAAGGATGAGCTTCCGGATGTGGATCAGCCATAAGAGGAAGTTCATGGAGTGGAAGAGACCACTCATGCAGCGCCAACCATCAGAGGGCGCAAGCGCACTACAGAAGCTGAGCGACTGGCTCGAGATGCAGAGAAGGTTGTAGGACCACCTACAGCACAGCGCAGACAGAGGCAGTCACCGGACCGGTACACTGGATACATGGCTCTTATGAGAAAATGTGTCGTGACAGAACCATCCTCTTTCGAGGAAGCTGTGGAGGAACCCGCATGGGTAGATGCCATGGTGGAAGAATATGATTCTATTGTCAGAAAAAATGCATGGGAGATTGTCCCAAGACCGGAGGGGAAATCAATGGTGGGTTCGTGATGGATCTACAAACTGAAGTAGGCGGCTGACGGGAGTGTGGAGAAGTACAAGGCAAGATTTGTTTCCCGTGGCTTCTCACAAATCGAGGGGATCGATTATGAGGAGACCTTTGCACCTGTCGCAAGGTATTCTTCCATACGGACGATCCTAGCTCTCTCAGCGCAGATGGGGTGGCACATCCATCAGATGGATGTGAAGACTACGTTCCTCAACGGAGTCATTGAGGAGGAGGTGTACATAGAGCAGCCCGAAGGTTTCGAGATCTTCAGTAGTGAGTCGCATGTGTGCAGACTCAAGAGAGCACTGTACGGGTTGAAGCAAGCACCTCGTGCTTGGTACACACGGATAGACAGTTACTTTACCGGACTTGGATTCTCCAAGAGTGAGGCGGATCCTAACCTGTACCAGATTGTGGTGGAGGGAAAGTTGCTGATCATTGTACTGTATGTAGATGATCTGATTTTGACGGGTGATGAGCTGTTGATACTTTCATGCAAGGAGGATCTTGCTAGAGAGTTTGAGATGAAGGACTTGGGCCTCCTTCATTATTTCCTGGGATTAGAAATTTGGCAGCGCAGTGATGGACTGTTTGTTTCTCAGGGTAAGTATGCCCGGGAGATACTGGAGAAGTTCAACATGCATGGCTGCAAGCCTGTTGATACTCCTCTTCCTGGAGGTTGGAGGAAGGAGGATGCTACTTCGACGGAGGTAGTGGATGCCACTGTTTATCGACAGTTGGTGGGGTCGCTTATGTATCTGGTCAATACACGACCCGATATATGCTATGCTGTTAACCAGCTTTCGCAAGCTATGGTTAAGCCTACCAAGCTCTTCTGGAAGGCAGGCAAGCATGTATTGCGTTATTTTAGAGGCACATCGAGATATGGCTTGTGGTACAGACAGGAGGATGAGGTGAAGCTGTGTGGCTTCACAGCTGCAGATTGGGCAGGGAGCCCAACGGACCGAAAGAGCACATCTGGAGGGATCTTCAGTATGGGGTCGACAGCAGTTTCCTGGTACAGCAGGAAGCAGAGATCCGTGGCACTCAGTTCTGCGGAGGCCGAGTACATGGCAGCAAGCTTGGCTGCATGCGAGGCTATTTGGATGAGGAAGATTCTGGTCGGGTTGTTCGGGTCGCATTTGGAGCCTACTGTGATTTATTGTGATAACCAGAGTTTCATTAAACTCTCGGCTAATCCAGTATTTCATGATAGATCCAAACACATCGACATCAGGTACCATCATATCAGAGATTGTGTTCAGCGGAGAATCATGTTACTTTCATATGTTCCCACGGAGGATCGGGATGCTGACATCTTGACGAAGGCGCTCACCAGGAGCAAGTTCGAATTCCACAGAGGCAGGATAGGGGTTGCAGATAATCCATATCTTGTTGAGAGGGAGTGTTGAAAATGCAATAAGATGATGGAGCTTAGTGAAATGAAGTCGCCTTCACTAAGTGGGCCCGCAGGCTATTTTTGGCGCAAAGTCTATTTTTAGACTATGTCTATTTTTAGACATATGGATCATGGTCTATGAGTTGCAGGATGATATTTATGGATGATTGGTCGAGTTGGTAAAAATAGATGGACCTCTATTTTTAGACATTGGGCGGTTTCTATTTTTAGACTGTCGAGCTAAAAATAGAACAGTCAAATATTATTAACCCTTAATAATATTTAGACTATAAAAATTATCTTATCCTCTTGGAGCACTTCAGTTTGATGCTTGGATGTGGCACATGCAGCTGACAGAAGGAAATACGCTTTTCCTAAGGGTTATTTGAGCTATTGCATGGTTGACTTCAGTTAGGACTCAAGTGGCAGAGTTTGGTGGAGTTGATGAGACAGTTGGTGGAGTTGTGTTCTGTTTAACTTAGTTGAACTAGTTGTATTTAGTCTAACTGACAAATACAGTAGTGATGAGTGGTGTGAATTAATTAATAATTAATTCACTAATTATTAACTCATAATTCAACTAAAGAACACATCAGTTAACTGCAATGCATGGACAATTCAGTGGAGACCAGTGTTAGAGGTGGGTAAAAGGGTGAGTTTGCTATCAGTGGTGACTATTGGTTGTGCATGAGATTTGCACATACATTGATGGAGATTGCCAATGAGGATTGCGCAGTTGGAGCTATTGGGATTCAAACTTGGATCTCATTCATTACTCACTTGGATTGCGCAGTAGAGGCAGGTAGACTTGTGGAGGAGATTTGAACCTGTGACTTGTTCATCTTCATAACTAGTTTTGTGTGTAGCATTGAGATAGTGTTGAGAGCTGTGAGAGCTTTGTGCTATGTATTGTTACATGTTATCTATCATTATAATATACAGATATTTGGGGGTTTTCATCTATTTCTTTCCCCATTAGATCTTGTGTTGATATGTGTGCTTGATTATGTTTTAATGAGCGCATGTGACTGCTTTCTATTTCCGCATATTGATGATCAATTGTAGAAGAGGTTATGTGTTATGCATCAATTCGAATTAGTGTATGACCAGGATAATCTCGGTGGATAAATCTTCATTATCAAGCAAATTTCTACACATGCAAAGCAGTTAGCCCCTTGAGAGACTACGTTGGTGAGCTCATAGGTGATATAACATGTACTTCAAATCTTGGAAACCTTGCAATGGAAGTCATGGATGATTTATTCTTGTTCTTTGTCTTAGGAAATGTAGCAACTGAAATGATAGGGGATGATAGACCCTACTCATTGGTTCTAGGGATGATGTCCATTTTAACTAGGTCATTGGGAATGGTGCCCAAATTTACCTATAATAGATTGACCCCTAAAGCATGAAGTTAGAATAATAATAACAATATTTTTTGAATGAGATGCTTTAAACTGTGATGGGCTGGAGCTGAAGTGGAGTGGAAACATACATCAATCTTACAATACATTACATCATGTTAGATCCTCTTGATCACAAATTGTTGAGGGAAGGCATTCCCATGCTCAGCACATAAACTATCTAATAACATGTACATATTGCAGAAATTCATCTACATTGGAATGTTTCCCAATACATACATGCCTACAGATATAGGCCCATGTTCGGATGATGATCTATATCTAAGGTCATCGTACAGATGATGTGTACAAAAATCCTAAAATTGCAACCCAGATGGCTGAAACTAGATCCGGGGTCTTCTTATCTCGTTCACTCGATCGTTCGGGTACAAGTCTAGCTATGTGAATATATAATCTGTAGTCGAACACGTTAAGACATCGTTTTATTATCAGCCAATGATGTGAGTTGTTAACAAACGTGAGAGAACCACCATTGATGTTATGGCGCTCAAGGTACTACAGTACATTTTGTAAGGCGTGAATAGATGATTTGATGTCGAATGCCAAAAAAAATATTTCGGTCAAAAATCCGGAAGTGAGATCTTTTCGATGCTGTAACAAGCCTCATGGTACTAGGAGATGATGTTTCTAAGTAAAATTTTTGGATGATGATTTGTCATCAACGGGAAGTCACTTTATTGTGAAATGGGAGTTACTGATTTCAGAGACAAAGTATGACTTGATATAGAAATTTTCAAGGATGATTGTCATGAGAATTAAGGTTTATGAGTATTGCAAAAGGATGAGTATTCACTGGATGACTTCTTTTGAACATATCGGTGACACTGAGATGAGTTGGCAGCATTGAACCAAAACCGAAGTGAAGGTATGATGAACCATAGGTATGAATGGACTTTCAAGAAGATTACCCAACCCAAACAGTCACGGTGATGGAGTGAAGTGTCATGTTCAAGAGTGACCTGCTACCTTAAAAAGTTCTGTTCACTTTCCCAAATTTTCCCCGGTCATTTGTCGACCAGTACCTCTTTATTTTTTAACAATATTGAGGAGGATAACATATGCTTGATCTATAATTCAACCCTACGGGAAAATAATGTATTGATATTTAATAATTTAATGATTCTAGCGATGAATGAAACTCGATTCTTGCCATGATCGACAATCCTGTCGCTATTTTATGTTTTAATGAGCCTAACAATAGTGACAGCCCAATCCTTTTTTCATATTTAGATAGTTTAAAAAAGAGGATGAAAGAAAACTCCATAAGTAATTTTTCGTAAAGTTGTCTCTCAGATCCGAAAAAGTGTAAAATAATATCTGAGAGAACCTCTTTAGTCATGTTTGACTAAGGAATTCCTTTTTCGTAAATAATCTATCTCAGTTCGGAAAAGGGTTAAACTTATACTGAGTAGATATTAATTCATTTACTTTTACGAGCTCGAAAAGACAAGTGCTCAGCAATATTTTCACATTATCGGAGTCTGAAAAGAGCTAAAAGGAGACTCCATGGGTTCCTTTTTCGCTATTATAGAAGCTCGAAAAAGAGATAAAATTGTGCTTCAAGTCCTTTTTCATTTTTAACAAAGCTCGAAAAATAAGGAAAAAAGTATGCTTTGTGGTCAAATCATTCTCGAAATAAATATGCACGACTAAGTTGTTCATCAGTTGTAAAACTTGTTCAGAACAACATCAAATGGATTAAAAAATACCTCTTTCATGATAAAAATAGAATAAAACCATAGTCATAGCAATACATATGATTTGAAAATAATCAAATGACTAATAAAAATAGTTTTACTATTCATTTTTACCATTAAAAAGTTACCATTTTCATTTTGGAGCTTTGAACCTGTTTTTTCCCCCAAACTTCAATTGTTGATTGCGATCGATTATGTGGATGGTTTTCATCTCCGTTTGATCCAGGTTGGTGCCATGAACCCTCTTTTCTTTCAATGGTCAATTCATTTTTTTTCATTGCAATTTTTTAGGGATTTGGGCCCCTTAGGGTAAATTCTATTTCCAAAGAGGGCAACGCACCCTTGAGCATAGAAAAGTGCATTGTGGAGCACCTAAATTGCAGCCTAGCTGCATATGCAACGCATTTTCCCTTGTTCAAGACTGCGTTGGGCGCAATTCCCATTTTTTATTCTTGCATTGTGCCCAAAATTTGTCTAATTTTTTGCATTAAAAGGATTCTAATGAGTCTTATGGTTATGTTTCAGGATTTCATCGGACTATAATGACGATTACTTGGAGAGAAAGAGAGCATGAAGAACAAAATATGGTTGCCCTAAATGATTCGGGTACAGTAAGAGCCCTGAGATATTTTGGGTTGCTAAAGTAATTCCGCATGTCAGGGATGAGGTAACAAATAGAACTCTTAGAGTTCCTAGTTTGAGCATGGGATCCGGCTATTGAGGCATTTCACATTAGTAAAAAAGTGGTTCCTATTACAGTGGAGGATGTATACTTTCTCACAGGTTTTTTGAGGAGAGGCTTGCCCATTTCCTTCTCAAGGTCTGCTCTTGGAGGAGAGACAGTGAGAGACTATGTTTTGCAATATTTATATCCAAGGGCAGAGCCAAGAAAATATGGGAAAATAAATATTCGTGACATTCAAGATTTTCCTTTGAGAACCATTCTTTTCAGGATAGCAAAACTTGTCGGCACCGTTACACTACATGTAGCGAATAGATCATATATGCAGCATGCACTAGACTGCATGGAGCCAATAGCCTTCAACTAGTCTGAACATGTACTTTCCAAAATAAAGGAACAATTTAATAAGACAAAGGGAGGAAGGAAGAAAACTTAAGTTATGGTTCAATCCTCATTTCATTTGCCTTAAAGCGGATTTCGCTGATGCAGCCTCAGCATGTGACACTGGGTGTGTCTAACCCTAGAGATCTGAGGATGCAGAGATGGGTAGAACTAATGGGTAGGCATGCAGGCCAATCATCCACTATGTTCTTGACTGTGTTATTCACCTAGTTCAGGCGACAGGTTGTCACCATTTATGAGTATGCGTACGCAGGAGTGGATTTCCGAGGAGATCTAGACTTAGCCTTACTAGAAGGCGCTCAATGGGGTGCAATAGGTAAGAATGTTTTGACCATGTTTTTTATTTTTTCAAAGGTTTATACAATGTTTTTGTATTTTTTATGTTTTCCCAAGACTAAACTAAATTTTTAATGTAATTCAGATGTTTTTCGAGTTCAACTGGTGGAGAAACTAGAGTATGGAGCGGATGAGCCAGTAGAGAGGGTTGTCGGGAGAGAAGTCCTTCAGGATTTAGACATGGTTGAGACTTTTTCTGACCTTTGGCATCACATAGAGGGATTGACCTTCGGGATTCTGGATTGCCGGATCGAAGAGTTACCCATGCAACTGAAATGCCACTCTATAGGCATTCCTAACCATTGGATGCAGGTTACTACGTAGGATAGCTAGATCTTTAGCATGTTACCATGAGCATCACTATTTTACTTTCAACATGTTGCATACATTTTGAGGTCAGATGATCAATGTGTCTTGGGCACAATTTTTTGTAAAAACCTATAACTATCTATCTATTTGATTTTAGTGTTTTCCTATGTTTATTGCGCAATCTTGTTCAATTATGTGAATGTATCTTTACATGTGTTGCAAATTTCTGTCTAAAACATGATTAGCTAATGAATCAATCAATGTGTTCAAGTTTTTGGAAATGTGTTGATATTGAATAAAATCAAAGTGTCTTTCCAAAAGTCAAACTCTTAGGAACAAATGATGCAGTGTTGGATTTCTAATAGTATAAACACTAGTAAGTTGTAATACCACAAGTTGTGAGTCTAACCTTATGATGATACGGTTAATACCAAATGAAATGGCATCAAAGAGAATTTCGATCAACGCGCTATACTCAGCAATATTGTTTATCTATCTACCGATACAAATCCCTTGGAAACTCACTAACTCGTTGTTTGGAGCGAAAATGGCCCATGCTGCAGAGGATAGATTTTGCGTACTACAACTAGCACCATCAGCATATCCAACAAATGGTTCCAAAGATTAAAACATCTGCAATGAAATGTAAAGTGGATTACTAATGTCAAGAAAACTCTAAAAGAAAACTAATACAATGAATGCAAATCAACAGCATATATATACAATATAATACAAAAAATTACTATGCTCATGATTAAGCATAGTAACTTTTCATATACAACCCATTTTGGGGCTACGCCAACGGAATTCCATCGTAATCCACCAACTCATAGGCACATTTTGCAAGAACTCTTTTGAAAATATATGGGCCATGCCATAATGGCTCAAATTTCCCTGTACCTATTACATCATCTTCCTGATCATAAAGAAGGACCAAGTCACCCTCTGAGAAAATGTGAGGCTGGACATTTTTGTCGTATTGCACCTTTATACGTCTCTTATGAGCTTCGTTGGCCAATTGGGCTTTGCGACGTGTTTCATCAATATGGATAAGGTTAAAAAGACGTGCTTATTCTTTTGAGGTATTAGGTAACAAGTCGATTGCGAGTTTCAACGACGGTATTTCACATTGGATTGGAAAGATAGCTTCCAGACCATACACCAATTGAAAGGGAGTAAATCCGGTCGCATTTCTCACCGAGGTTCGGTATGCCCACAAGGCCGAGTACAGGATCAAATGCCCGTTTATTTTATGAACTCCTATCATTCGTTGAAGCATATGTTTAAGAATCTTGTTGATCGCTTCAACTTGTCCATTTTATTGTGGATAATAAGGAGTAGAATTATCATGTGACAATCCTAACTTGGCAGTCAATTCAGTCATCATGTGGTTGCAAAAATGCTTCCCATGATCTATAACTATAGCCTGTGGGACCCCAAACCATGCAATAACATGATTAAATAAAAATAATGCAGTTGTTTGTCCTGTGTTGTTGAATGTAGGCATCGCTTCGGCCCATTTGGTAAAGTAGTCTACTACGAAAATAATATAACCATGCCCCCCAGACGAACGAGGGTTACAAGTCATGAATTCAATACCTCATTTTGAAAATGGTCCCACAGAGACAACAGGATTCATTGGTGATGGAAGTTTACAGATTTTACGATCAAAAATCTAGCACGCATGACAACTTCTGACCACGAGGATGAAGTCGCGAAATATGGTAGGCCAAAAGTAACCAGTGCAGAGTATCTTCTTCGCGGTAGCGTATCCAGGAAAATTTCCACCACAAGCCCCATCATGACAATCATTTAAAACATTTTCGTCCTCCTCATGAGTGAAGCACCTTCTTAAAATTGTATCGACACCATGATAATAAAGTGCATCGTCGACGATTAGGTAATCTTTGGCTTGGTATCGAATACGTCACTGCTCAGAGCGAGAGGTATCAGGCCGAAAAGTTTGGGTTTAGAGATAAATGATAAAATCTCCATACCAAGGATTAGTTGATCCGATCAAAAACAGAAACTCATCAGGACTTGATGATTCCAACGTAGTAGTAGTACTATCAGAGGGAAGGTCACAAAGAAGCTCAGCCAAAACTAAAGACTTATTTGACTTGGATTTGATGAATTCCAAATCAAATTCTCGCAAAATGACAATCCATTTTGAATACTTGCCCCCCAAAAATTTACGTGATAAGATGTAAGTCATGAGGTTTCAATCCAAAATGACTATGGTCTTCCAGAATAGGATATAGTGGCGAAATATTTGGACATCTTGAACAACTGCTAAGGCAAGATTTTCTACGTATGAATACTTGAATTCCTTATCATTGAGATTACGACTCAAATTATAGATCAAATGTTCTATTCCATTTTCTACTTGGACCAATACCATAGCAATGGTCATATCAGTCGCGGCGATATATAAGAAATAATCATTCTGATAATTGGGGGGATACATTAATGATGCCCGGAAAAGAGTATCCTTGACAGCATCAAAAGAAGCTTGTGTAACTTGGTCCCAATGGAAGGGAACCCCCTTTTTCAAGAATTGAGTAAATCCTTTATCCATTTTGGCGTAGTTGGGTATGAACCTCCTTAGGAAGTTAGCCTTTCCTTGAATTTTATGTATCTGAAGTAAATTTGATGGCACAGGAAAATCAAGAATGGCATGGACCTTCAATGGGTCGATTCAAATTCCTTCTTTTGAGACTATGAATCAAATCAAACGACCAGACCCAACAAAAAACACACATTTATGTGGATTGAGGCATATTTTGTAGTGTCGGCAGCATAAAAATATGGCTCTCAAATGCATCGGGTGATCAATCCGATTTCATGAATGTGATGGTAAATCATCTAGATAGGGTTGAACAATGTATTTGATGTCATTGAAATCATAATCCATTGCTCTCTAAAAAGTGGCCCCGACGTTATTTAAACCAAACGGTAGTTTCCTATAAGAGAATGTGCTCTAGGGATAGATGAATGTTGTCTTATATTGATTCTCTGGGTGGATATTGATTTGATTGTAGCCAGAAAATCCATCCATGAACGAAATATTTCACATCCACCACAATCATCAACAATCTGGTTGATAAAGGGAGTAGGATATTTGTCTTTTGAACAAGAAAGATTAATATCCCGATTATCGATGCACACTCTGATGGTTCCTTGTTTTTTCATGACAGGAATGATGTTGCAAACCCACTCAGTTAGTGGAACAGGGTAAATGAAACCAGCACGCAAAAGTTTTTCAACTTCTGCTTCAATGGAAGCAGCCTTCTTCGGATGAACAGGACGAAGGCGTTGATGTATCGGCTTGACATTAGGGTACATATTAATAGTGTGTTCAACGATACTAGTGTTAATACCTGGCATCTCCCCGTAATACCAGGCAAAGATATATTGAAATTCACAAAAGAGAGAGCGATATGTTTCAATTTCTAATGGAGAAAAAGACATGCCGACATGAATATTTTCTACCACGCCAGGTTTGGTCGAAATATAAATAGAAATAGTTTCTTCAATATTTGACAAAGTTCGCTCAGAATTGATTGCATTAATGGGTAAAGAATTCAAAAATACTTTTTTGATTGATGGTTGATATAGTTCACTAATATTATCTTCACAATCAGGAAGATGGGAACGATGATGATAATCTTCCCATGGTTCTCCTTATGACATCATGGTTTCCAAAATATTCTCATTTGTCAAGAAATTTGAGGAAAAAGGATCATATGGAGTACAAAAATCTAAGGAACAATCAACCTAAACAACCGGCGACGATGATTTTGGATTCGCCACCCAAACCAAATAGATTGATTGATATTCCAACTCAATAGGGTTGGGCGGCAAAAAATCATCCAACGTAACAATTTCATAATCACCCATACTCTTCCTTAAGCCAGATGGAGTGTAAGAGATCATGTAGCAGGTCTCTATACTTGCAATTTATGTCGACATCGCAAGCGGTGGTAATACAAAGATCCCATGAGAGTGGAATCCTTTAAGAGCACTACACCAATGTTCTGAAGTGCGAGTTGGGGTGTGTGAATGAACGGAACACTTCCAGTTACCTGTGAGGAGGAGGCAAAGAAGGATAGTTTATTTATGACTGTGATAGCACCTTTATATGGAAAGGCTATCATTCTAAAATATGTAGAAACAATTGCAGTCATAGCATATACCCATGACCTTCCAAGTAGAATATTATAGTCAAGGGGTCCGTCAACAACCTCGACATCAACATTCACTATTTTTCCCCCTAGTTCAACATGCAGGTTATTAATAATACCGAAAGGCTTATATGTACGTTTGTCGAAAGCCTTCAATGTCGTTGATGATTGAGATAGGCGCGGCGAGCCAAGTGAGTTCCAATAGTTTAGAGACATAATGCACGTAGATGCTCCCTCATCAATAGTAGTACGATGAACAAGGTGATTTAGAAAATTTACTTGTATGGAGAATGCCAATTCTGCTGGTAGTTGCGGCACATAGCCCGTATGATTAAAGACTATGAGATTAGAATTAGTCGGATCAATTCCACCAATAGCTAACAATAAAGCCTGTTTCTAGGAGGGACAATTTTTAAATACCTCAAGAGCAGACATAGTTGAAGGTTATTGAGCCAAATATTCAACTTTATTATAATTTTGAGCAGCTCTTGCTCGAGGATTATATGTCGATTTATGAATGGCTCCCCTCGGTGGCTTGATTTTCAATTCAAGAATAGCAGTAGGTGGTACTGATTTCGTAGAAGGATTTATGTTTATGGTAGTAGGTTGATCAGTAGCCTGAATACCGTAATATTTATTATGCATTGAGACAAAAATATCTATTGATGGAATTATGACAAATAACATAAGCACTTGGGAACTAGAAGTTGGATTCATAGCAACCAAATTTGTGTCCGGATTCGGAAACGGATATGTCAACACAGCTAACTCATGTGAAGTCTTAACCATTTTTGAGACTTCAGCATGGTGAGGAAAATCCCGAACAAATTTTTCCTCATTACAGATTATGCATGGATAACAAGGTTTCCTAGTGCCACACGATTGATCAGATGATCTTTCCTTCAGGTTAGAAGTTTTCTTTTTCTTTGATTTCCCTTTTTCTTACTTCCAGGTTGCTTGTCACTTTTTCCTTTTCGGAAGAATGTGTAGGATCAGATGCACTAGTATGATGTGTGCTTCTAGTACCAATCATACCGTCTTCAGCATGAGAGTGCTTTAATTGAGGAGGAACGGTAAAATTAGATCACGGCGCGTTAGGAATTTTTTCGTAGAGCATGCCGGACTGAGTATAAATCAAGTCTAAATATTTATCACGAGAAATGACTTGCTCTTTGGTGATGATGCCACCCTTAGCCACATCCTCAGTTATAGATGGTAACAAGGACTTAATGAACCACTCAGCAAAGAGTTGATTAGGAACAAATGTCTTAACCATTCTACGATGATGATGCCACTCATGAATATGATCATAAATGTGAGTAGCATTAGTCTGTTTAAAATTAGTCAAGAGTTCCATTCCAATTTCATATCGTATGGGTAACTAGAAGTGAGTCAAAAAGGAAGTAGCTAGGGAAGTGAAATTATCAAAAGAATCTCTAGGTAACTCAATGTACCATTTTGCAGTCGGACCCCTGAGCGTACGCTGGAAAAGACGTAGTCGAACAGAGTCATCATTGAGGGAGTTTGATGAACACCATAAATGATAAGTCATGACATGAGTCGACGGGTCTTCCCAGAGTTTCCATTGAACTTAGGAATATCTGAGGGTAATTTTTGAGGTATCACCGGCCACTAAGGAGCATAGTTGATTAGATCATTGGTTAGACGATTTAAATCTAGTAACTCTAAAGTTGCAACAAAGGGCAATTGTTGATTGAGGTCAAGTTGAGCATAGCCAGGGTATGATGGAATTTCTTGGGAAATAAGACTTTAATCACCAGCATAAAGAATTTGCTTTCGGTGATAGGGTTTGTTTTGATAAGCAAACGTTTGAGGATTCTGTTGACCAAAACCTGGGTACGATACTTGTTGAAATGAAGGTTGAGGCATTTTCACCTGAGGCTGCCAAGGGATCTGTCCACCAATGTTATAACCCAAATTAGGATAACTTGGATTCGGTTTACGATAGGTATAACCTGGTTGTTTTCGTGGCATCCCATAATATGGTAGTCCAGTTTGTGAATAAATAATTCCGGGTACAGGTTGTTGTTGTAAATTGGCCGAAGGAGTAGGAGTCTGAGGGCCCAATAATTGAGGGTATTGAGTTGAAGGACCCGCCTGAAACAGTTTTTGTACAACAGTTTGAGTCTGTAACAGGGTCAAATATGTATTAACAAGTGGAATTGATGTGGGTGCAACGGGTTGAACCGGTTGATACAAGTTTGTGGTTGGATAGGCAGAGTGGGTTGCCATTGACAAAAATTCATTTCGACATTAGGTTGACCAAAAAATGACGGAGTATTGTCGAAGCGACTGACCATAGGTTTCCCCCCAGCATGAGGAGGATAATAAGACAGAAAATATTGTTCTCCAAATGCAAGGAGTCCATTTGATATGGTATTGGATGGAATAGACCCAGATGAACCAGCTTGATATTGCCCTGATGATGGATATAAAGGATCAAGCCGTTCAGTACTCACTATAGGTTTACCAGTTAGAATATCAGACGATGACATTGGTGAAGTCCATGGGTTTGAAGACGCACTAGAGAAAATTCCACATAAATATTTATAACCTGATGGAAGCAAAGGACCTCCATGTAAATATGACTCTGGTGAAGTTGTGAACGTCGACGGGGTAACGAGAGCAGGTGATGACGCAATTGGGACAGATGGGCCAACTGAAGATGCTGGTTCAGGCATGGTTACTTGACCAAATATGTACCCTTTTAAAGTGACGGGAATTTGAATAGGCACAGGATCAACAAAAGCAGAGGGGGGTGATTGAGGAAAAGACTCGTACAAGAAAAGATCTTCCCCAAAATGGGTTGGAGTTAAAGGTGTTTAATATTGTGGGATTTGTTCAATCGAAATCAAATTAGGTGTAAGTATTTCGCCATTAGGCCGAAAGTATATTTCAGGAGGTTGACTGCGTGATATGGGAGACTCAATGGCTACAAAAAAATGTGGGGTGACCAATACAGGAAAAAATTCCGGTCATTTGACTTCGGGATTCAGATGTTCTAGCAAAGAAGAGACGGGATCTGGATCAACTTCCAATTGAACAACTTCGAGTTCGGGGGGTATGGTCTCACTAATTGGATGGATCATGACCACGGGTAGCTGTGAGGACTCTGTCTCAACAACAATAGACGAACCAGGATTTGTAGAAACAACTTGTGCCGAATTTGGTATATGGGAAGATGATGCTTCACTAGAGGTACTGATAGTACTAGTTTCGGTAGAGATATGTCACCTTCACCGACCAAAATTGATTTCCATAAGTAAATGTGGTTTCAATGCTAATCTACACGAAAGACGGGAAAAGGGATTTTATTATTCCAAGATGAATTATTTATTTTATAACAAAAAACAAATAAACAAAATAAAAGGGTAATGTTAGGAAAAAGGTTTACCAAGAAACTGTGAACTGCAGAATACCTTCTGGCGAACCAAGAAGTATGGGCAGGAAATCTCCCCGAATGTTGTGTTTGGCGTATCATAATTTACAAGGTAGCCGACTCGGTTCATTATGGATGGATAGCAACCTAAATTTGTTCTCCCAAATATACGCGAAGGTACGTGGAGGCCCAATTCCTTAATAGTGTTGTCTAATGCAAAACCGCACAATGAGAGCACCCCTTTATACTTTTCATACTATAACACCACCCCATGTACCCAAAGGTACGTGGATGAGCCATGATATACTTACGTACGTGGAGTGAGGTATCACACTCGGAATGTATCGTAGACAATTAATGACAGCTGCTATGTTTTACGATGCTAGAACAAGTCTCTAGCCTAGACCTTCTAAATGTTATCATTATGGTTCCAATAATTTGTTAGGTAAATTGATGTAAATTTTAAGTTGATCTTGTTTATCAATTTTCCTTTCAAGGTTCACTGCGATGATGTGATGGAAATTCCTAAAATGCAAATAAAATGATAAGCAAACTTTTCAATTTTAGTTTCTTCAATGAAAATCCTAGCTACTAGAGGGAAAGAGCAATCAGTTTTGAAAGAAAACAACAAAGAGCACAAACTAATATGCAGTTTTCCTAATTTGTTCCTATGCAAAACACACAATCCACTACATGCAAATGCAGTTTTTTCTTTTCATTCCCTTTAATGTGAATGTAGAAAAGGAAACTAAATGCATCAAATCAACAAAAAAAAATGCTTTTTTCTTTGAGAAATGATGAATTTAACAACAATTTCTCTTTTAGGAAAAACGAAGAATGGAACTACAATTTCTCCTATAGGAAACGAAGAATTTAACAACAATTTCCTTTACAAAAGCAAATGGATCTAATGCAAAAATAAAAATACTTTGAAAGTGATTTTTCAATGATAAAGAAAAACACTTTAAAGAGACATTGAACAAACTTATCTTTCAGAGGAAGATTCAGGTAAAGTCATTGGTCTCTATGAGGCATCAGGCAATTGAAAACACAACAAACAAAAGGTTGAAAGAAATGGAAATGAAAAATTAAAAGGGAATTTGGTTGGCTTTATGGGGCAACATAGTCTCTAAAGGGAGGAAGTGTGTTGCAAAGCACCCTTGAGTGGGAGACAGTGCTCTGCAAAGCATTGTGTCTTGACCAACAGTGCGTTGGATGCAGCAGAGAAAAAAAACCTCAAGCTGCTGACACACTTCTAATGCAATTTTTAATTTCAAAAAGCCTAATATTTAAGAGTAGATGCTACTGGGTGGATAAATAGAGGCAAACACACCAAGGATGAAGGGTAAACTCCCTAGCAGAGTCGCCAATTTGTTATGCGGAATTATGAATTACAGATAAAACACATTCCCTAAATGTGGTGCTCATTTAGAACCACAGATTAAAGACTTTGTAGACACTTTTCCTAAGAGTAAATAGACACACATAAATATGGATAAACCTAATTTGGGTCCAAGTGCTTCCTATTCTCCTTCTGTCGCTCTTGTTGTAGCTTCCAATCCAACTTTGATCGCCAGACTAGTTCCTGCAAGTATAAACACTAAACAAAAAAGAGATTGCAATATACAAATGGATACCTATCTTAATCAGTTAAATCAATGAAACATGAAACATATACATCAGCTAAGAATCCATAATATGAAAGATAGAAGCTTATATAGATACATATGTGGGAAAATGAACAACAATCTTTATTAATGGATAGAAGGGGGAGGTTACAACTAGCGATTGATTTGATGTCACCAACTCCAGCATCATCCCAGCCTCATCACAATGAACATCTCTCTAGCAGCATTTCACTCAAATCAAACATTCAATTGAGAATCCAACAGCATTTCTCTACCAAATTTCTTCATTCTCAAGCACTAAGATCTATGCTCAATTTATAGAACAACTGAAGGTAGTTTCACAATCAATGAATTTCTAATAATAGGCAAGAAATTTTTCCAAGCTCAGAGGTGTTGAATGGACACATGGATTCAAAGTTTGACACATATTCACTCTTCTAGAAGGCACTAGCCATGTGGAGATTCCGGAACAATGAGAATTTCGCTCCCAATTGACCAACGCACCCTTGAGTGTCAGGAAGTGCTTTGCAGAGAACCCTTGAATGAAGGTGCCTACATATGTAAATTAGTTAGCCCCTTGAGAGGCTGCATTGGTGAGCTCATAGGTGATATAACATGTACTTCAAATCTTGGAAACCTTGCAACAGAAGTCATGGATGATTTGTTCTTGTGCTTTGTCTTAGGGCATGTAGCAACTGAAATGATAGGGGATGATAGGCCCTATTCATTGGTTCTGGGGATGAAGTCCAATTTAACTAGGTCATTGGGAATGGTGCCCAAATTGACCTATAACAGTATTTATGAATTCACAAATGCTGCAACATAGACGAGATAAAGTTATATAAAATATGTTGTTGTTTTTTTCAAATCCAAAACATGACATTGATATGTCAAATATGAGTAAAGTGAGGCTTTGTGTTGGATAACATATTGGTTGAAATGATATAATTGGTGTAATAAACATCATTTACTATGTTGTGTATTATAGGGGAAAGAAGAGGCCATGGCAACAGATTGTTTCATATTAAATAAGGACACAACAAATGTCGCAGGACATCACGTAATTATCAAATTTGACTTAAATTAGGAAGCCTTTTGTGATACATCCATCCTTTTTCACAATATTATTAGAATTTATAGTGTATTATCCAACCTTGAAATAAATTAATTCATGTTGTTGATATTTCATATGGAGATTTAAACAAGTGCACAACCTAAGAGTTCAACTAGCAAAAGATTAAAAAAACATATGTGCGTGGGCGTGGACCTAAAATTGTTAAATCACGAAGAACACTGTGGGTGGAAGAGGATATGTCAATGGATACTTCAGACACAAAAAATAATTGTACTCAAGAAGAGTTTTATCAAGACTATAGTACATAGAATGGGATTTTTTAAGCGATATTTGATTATATTTCTTTGAAATTGATACTTTTATGATTCATCCAATTCTTGTCAAACATTAAATAATGGTTGTGTTTGTTAATAGGTAGAATATGATGATGAAATAAAGGCTACTAATACCCAAGTTGTTCCAACTAGGCTATTAACATTTGGATGGGATGATCCAAACCATCCTTTAAACCATACCAGGGAAAAAAGAGCATATTTAAAGAGAGCTCTACCACCTGATAAATTTGAACAATTGATTAGATTCGCATACACTGATGACTGCAATATGCTACAACTATTTTCCTTAATGATCATGATTTGAATGAGATGCTTAAAATTTTCTTTGGGGATGGAAACAATTATGAAAATAATGATAATATGGTTGACATTAACGATGACAACAAGGGTAATTACCACCAACGTAATGCTGATGATAAAAACTTGCTGAAAGACTCCATCAAACAAGCAGTAAAGACGCCCATGTTCAAATCAAGTGTGATTAGAACCTCGAAAAATAGGCATGCACATTAATATTATTAGAAATCAAGTCACTATTTGGTTATTCAAACAAAGGATTCACCACCCTATTGAATTGAGTTGAAATCTATTTCTTACAATGCTATTTCAATTGGTCTACGCAATTCGTAAACATTCATCAACTTCGTTTATATTTATTTATGGAGATTTTAAAACCATATATTGTATATGAATAATCATAATATAGATTGATGTATCAAACATGTTCATCATAAGTCAAACATTCAATTGATCTAATCTTTCGCAATCTTATAGGGCACTAAAAACTAAAATATTTCCTGAGGAGAATGTGTTTTCATCAACTTGCAGAGAGGCGTGTCAGTTGTTGTTTGAGTTGGGGGTTGAATATAAGAAAATTAATTCATGTAAACATGATTTCATTTTATACATATATGAATAGCAAGACAAGGTAGAATGCCCTGTATTCAAAGAGAAGAGATATCGTACATATGCACAAGGTACTATAGTTCCAAAAAAGGTTTTACGTCACATACCAATTATACCTAGAGACATAGAGATATGTCCATGTGTGAGAGACATAGAAATATTGTATTGCATTTTAATTTTTTCTTATAGGTTGACACTTATTTAGTATTCTTATATTAGGTGGGTGACATCCAAGGAGATCCATTAATGTGAAGTGCCAAAATGGAAGAAGGAAATTATAGAAATTGTATGTGTATTTGAGAAGGAGCTCCCTACAATTTTCATCGACCTACAAGTATATTTACTTATACACCTAGTCGATGACATTGAATTGGCAGGTGTCATATCGACAAGGGGGGTGTTTTTCTTTAAGAGGTATATGAAAACTCTAAAAATATATGTCTGACAAAAGGCACATCTAGAGGGTTGCATGGTTGAAGGGTATGTATTTAATGAAGCATTTTTCTTCCTATGTGAATTCCTTAGTAAGGATTTTGAAGATGGGCCACGCTTCTAGGATGAATAATGAGCATTAGATATTATTGATGGAGAAAAACCACATTATAATGGTCTTCAAGTAGAAAATACTAAGTAAAATCATGATCATTGTGGTTGTGGTTGTTTTTATTGCAATCATTAATTTACTCTGTAATTTATTTATCAAATTAACAACATGGCCTTTGAAGTTTGAAATAAGCATGTTGACATGTAACAGGTGTAGACAAAAGTGGTATACTCGACAAGTTCATTATGTACCACATGGACTTTATGAACAAATGGATTGATTTGTATGATAAAAAGAGAGAAGAAGTGTTAGAAGTAAGGAGACAATTTAAAACATCGAACCCAAGGAATACCCCATTTCTTATTGATCTGCAAGGGGAATGGGCCAAATATTGCACACTAGAATGTGTTACTGAACATATTGAAAATAAAATAGAAGATGAAGGTATAGATTCAAACACAACAAAAGATGAAATCAACATGTCTATAGGATGTGAAAGAAAGGTACAATTGGAATATTACAGAATGTTGTTTCCTTACAATTTTGACACTATTAACTATTTTAATATTTGTCATTATATTTTTTTTACCAAAATAAATGGTATTTCATAGGCAAGAAAATATCCAACAATATGGGAATATGGTCGGCATTATTGTGTAGAACATGTAGATGTAAAGAGATAATCCTTTTATTGTGGCATCATGGTTGACTTCAAGCAATCCAGTTGACCAAGCTCAAAAGATAAGAATATTATTGAAGCTGGGAATATACAATGTGTTGGGAAAATACAAGAAATTATTGAGTTGGATTACCACTCTTTTAAATGTTGTATTTTTAAGTGTAGATGGTATGAATCATTTGATAGGACCGAAGACATGATACTCATAGGGGATTGTCTTCTATAGATTCTTCAAAGTTCCTACTGGAGGATAAGGAGACTTGTGTTCTACCAATTCATTGTGAGAAAATATTTCATTAACGCAAAGAATTAGAAGAAGTAGTGATCAACAATCCATTAATACATTGTTTATTGTGAATATATACATGTGTTTATTAATCAATAAAATTGTTATTACATACATCTAATATATGTATATAATCGTTCATGTGCAGGTATTTTTATATGAAGATATTCTGGATCCGAAATGGATATTTTTCATACATTATGATGCAAGATTATGGCATGTATTTGATCATGCATTAGTGGATATTGAGTAAAACAATGATGGAGACAAAATAAGAGAGAGAGATTATAGAACATCGAATAAATTGACATCCATGATGATGTTAAATATGGTTATGTCCATGCACAAGAAGAAAACTTTAATACAAAGTTACATGATGTTATAGAAGACAACAATATGGATGGTATAGAAAATGATGATCCAAATACATCTGGTAACAATATTGATGGTCTACAGTCAGATTTCAATGATGATGAAGGTGATGCAAGTCAATACGAGGATGATGATAATATTAACAACTTGAAATATCATATGGACATTGACAATGATACACTAGATGACATTGTTGTAGACAATGATGTTAATGACCAAGACTTCTAAATTTTCAGAATTATTTGTAATCTTTGTTTAAAAAATGATGATTCTTATAGAATAAACTTTGAAATGCTTCAACATTATTTGCGTCAATACAAATTACCTATTGAAATATCATTGAAGTGCTCAAGATATAGTATGAATTGTTTGGCAGAAAAAAATAGGATTACTTGGATGCTTATTCCATTCATTTTGTATCAACATATGTTCATGAAGACATAAAAGTTAATAAAATATTAATGCCCTTATCTCACAATGATTTGAATAAGCAACTTTGTTAACTTCATTATTTTTATATTGTTGGAATTTTAATGTTTTTCGACCCGCTCTTACATGTAATTATCGATCCAGGTAGGCTTTAATTTTTACAAGACTGTCATGAAAATTTTATGTTGAGGTAGATGATGACTAGTATAAAATAATCTCAATCCAAATTCGTTGTGCACACACTCTCAACAATAAACAAAGTTTTTACACACTACACGTAGATCCAATGTGAAGAAATACTGCAAAATAAGCTACTCTGTAATTCAACCACTCTCACAACACTCTTGAAAACCATCACTCATTCAATCTGCACACATAAAAGGAAGTGCAACCCAAATTGTAATAGCAAAGAAAATAATCCACTTCCACACTAAACTAAGGGATCGTTCCAGGACTTAAGTTGTCACACCATCCAAATCTTACTGCAATTAATTAAATTACACATAATTAAATATAGCAGTAGGCATACATCGAATATGGGTGATCGCCTTGGAAGACTGATGGTTGCATGCTTGTGCAAGGCATCCTTCAGCTCATGGAAAAAATTCCTCATTACTCCACCCATCCCGTATCCTCGGAATGCATAGACCACCCTGTTGATCGAGTCTATTTATCTCACAGTGGCATGGCCTACCTTCTATTCATCCTCTAATTGTCTGCCCCTCTGATCCTTGCCCCTTCCTCTGACCTCATCCATGCACCTTGCTTCCCTTGCATCACACTCATGAGTGGTGACAAAGGGAGAGTTCATCACCCAAGTCGAGGCAGAGATCATGGACAACCCCCAACCACTTTGGACGACATCTCCATAACCATAATGTTTTACCACAACATATCTGATCACATTCCATAGAGGTGTTTGACATGGAAGAAGAGGAGACTCGTCATGGATGTTCGTCCCTATAGGCCCTCCACAACCTCCTATCTAGACATTTGAAATGAAAGGAAGAAGTTAAAACCAAGTTTACCAACCAAATTTTTGAGCTCTTCGCGATCTTCAGCCACATTTCCTCATCCTCAAAGTGTTTGGCCAAAGGACTGGATATTAACTATCCTCCCAACATCCCTTCCCCTAATTTGTCTCCTGCGAACTCCCCTCCAACGAGTTCTTCCCTTCCCCCCTCTCATAAATCTTCTCTACCTCCCTTTGTGCTCCTCGCTCCCCTGGCGACGGCCCGAGCTCCCCCCCCCCCCGCCACCTTCTCCCCCTCGACCCATCTCATATGAATGTTTCATTGTGGAGGATATTTCAAAGGCTAAAAATTTGGTGCAAGCTTGTGGCAACTCTCAGGCACGTGGCGGCTCCAGTTTAGCATCAATTTTGGGTCATAGTGGCATGCATTATCCGTTGATCACTTGATCAATGCAAGGTGGGTTCTCTCTCCTTTTCTTTGTTCGATGGCTTGCAGAACAATCGTGTTTTGGCTCGGTAGTGATCAGTGTGATAACACCCCCAATGCTCGGCCCATAATTTCCAAGTTTGCAACTGGGGCACCCCCAGTTTTGTTGCAATTCACATTTGCTACCACCCCTTAGCCACTATCCATAAGACATTAGGCTCAACCCTCCTGTGTAATTAGTATAAAGAAACAATTTGGAATTTGTAAGCTCTGGTTTTCCCCTTCAAGGGTAGAGAAATTTTGATTTTTCTCTTTGGCTTCCTCATTATGAGGCATATATGAACCTCATGGCTGTAAATAATGTATATTTTGTTCAGTTAATATATTGTTCAAGATATGGTATGAATTGTTGGAACAAAAAATTAGGATTACTTGAATGCTTATTCCATTCATTTGGTATCAACATATGTTCGTGAAGACATAAAATTTAATAAAATATTAATGCCTAGATCTCACAATGATTTGAATAAACAACTTTGTTAGCTTATGAAAGAAAGCACAACACAGTAAAAAATAAATTACAGAGAATAAATTATTTTACAATAATGCACACACCTGTCACACACCAACTCAATCAAATTTCATTAACATAGGCATATATTTATACATGAGGAGTGGTCTCACGATTTTGTTAACTCCACAAATTTATCAATCAATAACTCCACAAAACACTCCATAATTATCTCAATCAACCAGTCCACAATTCTCTCACACAAAATAACAACTTTACAATAACACTAAAAATTAACAAATGGATCATTATTCCAAAATTTCTCCCCCATAATGATCATTTGGAAATATTCCAAGGTCATCTCTGAATTTGCAGAGATTTTCCTTAAATAGTGATTTAGTGAATATATCAGCTACATGTTCATCTGTTTTGCAGTACTCAATCTTGATTACTCCTTGTTGAACCAAATCCTGAACAAAGTGATATTGAACATCAATATTATTGATAGTCTTATGAAAAACTAGATTCTTGGTCATCTGAATAGCACTTTTATTATCACACATCAACTAGTGGGTTTCTTTTGTTGTTCATGTAGATCCTCTATAATTCTTCTTAACAAAAATGCTTCACATGTTTTTTTTTGTCACTTTATACTCTACTTTTGTTGTGGAGAGAGAAATTGTAGGTTGCTTGTTAGTACTCCAATAAACTGTCGTTGAACCCATATTGAATGAATACCATGAAGTTGATTTCTTGTCATCCATATATCCAACCCAATCTGAATCTGCATAACCAATCAACCTGAAATACACTGTAGACCAGTATACCAAAGCATAAAAAATTGTTCCACGCGGATATCTTAAAATCCTCTTTGTTTCTTTCCAATGCAATTCCTTGGGTTATGTCATAAATCTTGATAACATATTGACTGCAAAAGAAATATTTGGTCGAGTTGTAGTTTAAGTATATCAAACTTCCAACCAATTGACGATACAAAGTAACATCAACTAAATTGGAGTCATCATGTCCATATAACTTCTACCCAACTTCTAAAGGAGTTGTCATTGGCTTGCAACTCAAAATTCTAAACTTCTTCATAATGTCCCAAGTATACTTGCCTTGTGACATGAAAATACCATCTTCCTTCTGCCAAACTTCAATACCCAAAAAAAAATGCAACTCACCAAGATATATCATCTCAAAATCAATAATCATATGTGACTTAAACCTTTGAAATAATTTTGCATTGTTCCCTGTGTAGATCAAATCATCAACATATAAGACAACTATAAGAATGTCTTACCTTGATTGCAAGATATAGAGATTGGGATCAGATAAACTTTTAACTAAGCCATGATCCTGAAATTACTTATCAATTCTTGAATACCATGCCCTTGACACTTGCTTTAGACCATAAAAGACCTTCTTCAACTTATAAACATAATATTCTTTTCCTATAACTTCAAAACCTTCAGCCTACTCCACATAAATTTCTTAATCCACATAACCATTTAAAAAACCAATTTAACATCCATTTAAAACATTGGCCACTTGTATTGTGCAGCTAATGCAAGAACCATCTTGATTTTATCTGAATTTTCCATCGGGGCAAGTCTCTCAATATAATCAATTCCTTATTTTTGTGCATAGCCCTTTGCAACTAAATGATCCTTATACTTATCAATTGTGCCATCTGATTTATACTTGGTTTTATAAACCCATTTAGTGTCAGTTATATCTTTTCCCTTTGGTAATTTGACCAAGTCCCATGTATCATTTTTCACAAAGGCATTCAATTCTACTTCCATAGCTTCATTCCATTATTTCTTTCTTGATGCTTCTGCATAATCCAGTGGTTCATCCATTTTAATTACATGTCCCATAAGTGCATAATTCACTAAAGAAATTTGAGATCTAGTAACCCTTATTTAAAAATTCCTATTCAACATACTATTTTCTGAAGGAACTCTTTCAATCCACTTAGGCTTCTTCTTAACTTCATCTATCTTTACTAACTTAGAATTTGATTCATCACTGATATTCACTGCATCTTTCTTCAATTCAAATTGTACCTATTTTAGATGACAAATTTCCTTCTCATCAAACACAACATATTTTCTTATTATCACCTTCTTTGCTTCAGGATCAAACAACATGTAACTTCTTGTTTTAGTACTATATCCAAGAAAGATACACTTCACACTTTTATTAACCAATTTTATCATGTTTTCCTTAGGAACATGTGCATATGCAGTACAACCAAAAACTTTCATATGTGCAACACTTGGTTTGTATCCTTACCACGCTTCTTTTGGAGTCAAATTCAACACTTCCTTTGTAGGACGTTGGTTAAGAGTTTATATTGTTGTGTGTACTACTTCAGCCCAAAACTCATTTCCAAGAGGCTTAGTTTTTAACATGCTCCTAGCCATTTCAACTATGGTCTTGTTTTTCCTCTCTGCAACACCATTTTGTTGAAGAGAGTATGAATTGGTAAAATCTCGCTTTATTCCATTCTTCCTAGAATAATTAAAAAACTCATTTGACTTGTACTCTCCCCCATTATCTGTTTTTAGGGTGGGAATTTTTAGACCACTTTGCTTTTCAACTAAAGCCTTAAACTCAAGAAAATGAGAAAACATAAAGACTTCTCTTACAGAAAATATGCCCATTTATTCCTAGAATAATCATCAATGAAAGTTAGAAAATAGCATGCCTTTCCAAATGACACATTCTCCATCAGACCACATAATTGTGAATGCACCAATGCTAGACTTTCTCTAGACTTCCATGTTCTGTCTGAGAAAATTCCCCTATGTTTTTTCCCAAAAATACACCCTTCACATATATCATCATCCAACTTGATATAAGGAAGACCATTCACCATGTTTTGTTTTCTTAACAGCACCAAAATCTGAAAATTTAGATGCCCCATCCTATAATTCCAAACCTTACTATTTGCTTCTTTTGTTATATTCAAACTTTGTGAATTTCTTGAATCAAAGGAGAGCATGAAAATTTTGTCTTCATTCATTTCATCTCTTGCTACAACTGCATTTTTATTTGTAGAAATTATAAAAAATACATGTATGTCTTGGATTCTCCTGATCTAACAATGTGCTACTATTAAATACAGAATCGCTTCTACAAATATTTGCGGAATTCAAAAACACAATCGCCAGTTACAATATCATGAAGAAAGACGAATCACACACAACACAGATAATTTATTGGGGAAAGCTTATAGCTAAAAACCCCACTATCTTCTATTGTATATTATATCATGGAACATGAAATAATTACATACAAAGCTCCAATCCAAGAGCCCTTGTTACATGAGCTAATTGTCTCACATTGTGATACAAAAATTGGAAATTTCCTTAGCCAATTTACTGTCTCCAGACAGCCTGCCTCCACTGCACAATCCCTGCTGATAGCAATTCCTGAATGAATCCAATATTGCCTACCTTGACTACACAATCCTAATGGGCACATCCAATGTGTGTGTGGTTGCATGTGTGCAACTAGATAATGTCACAACTTATAGTTTACTTCCCTTTCACCTAGAACTCAACTGGGTCTCCACTGGATCTGACATGCATGCAGTTAATAATAGTAAATCTTCAGTTGCATGTGAGACCACTGACTGTGAATTAATTAATAATTAATTGACTTGATCTCTCACTAGTGTATCTTCAGTTACAACTAGCACAACTGATTTTAACTCACTTAACTGATTTTAACTCACTTAACTAAGTTAAACTACTTTACAACTTGCACAACTACACTTCCAACCCTGTTACAACTTTGAATCACTCAATTACAACTAAGTCAACCTACATGTCCCACCAACCAACAACTTAACTCGAAATTCCTTTAGCTAATTGATTTGCCACTTCAATTAACTATTTCCAAGTGCTCATTGAGAATAGATTATAGTTTATTGTCCAACTAATATTAAGGGATAATAATAGTATACATGCATCTTTAAATAGACATGCATTCTATAAATATATTATGCACATACATCTATAAATAGACATACACCTAAAAATAGCCTGAGGCCCCATCCTAGCGTAGGTGCTTAGTTTTCACTAGGATCTTCTTGTTGAATCTCAACACTCCCTCTCAACAAGAAAGGGATTATCCTTCACCTCGATCATGTCTCTATGGTATTCGAATTTGCTCCTGGTGAGAGCCTTCATCAGAATATCTGCATCCCGATCTTCCGTGGGAATGTACTGAAGCGACATGATCCTCCTTTGCACACAATCTCTGAGATGATGGTACCAGATATCTATATGCTTAGATCTATCATGAAACACTAGATTAATAAAACTTTTAATGCAACTATGATTATCATAATGAATCACTATCGGATCCATATGAGAACCAAACAAACTAACCAAGATCTTTCTCATCCAGATAGCCTCACATGCATAATGACTTGCTACCATGTATTCTGCTTTTGCTGAACTGAGTGTCACGAATCTCTGCTTCGTGTTGTACCAAGAAACAGTTGTAGACCTGATACTAAAGATCCCCCCTGATGTGCTATTTCTATCTATTGGACTTCCATCCCAATCTCCATCCGTGAAGCCATGTGCTTCACTCCATCCGTCTATCTCTACCTGATCAGGAGATCATGTCCATTGTTCAAAAATTCTCAAAAATGAAAGTGCTCAAAAGTGTTTGCAACCTGAGCGACCAGAAATGCCTCATCGCTTCAATTCTGGCACCGTGAACAGTTTGCAAAATGGAGGTCATATGCAGAAGTTATGAAGGTTTGAAAAGCCCAGTAAACACCAAAAATTGGACCTTTGACTAAATTTGACTTTGTATAAAAAATTTGCAAAATATATATATATATGTATGTATGTATGTATGTATGTATGTATGTATATATATATATATATATATATATATATATATATATATATATATATATATACATACATACATAAGAACCCAGCCTAGAGGCTGCCACGTGGCCCCAGGCCGGAGGTCGAAAAGTGTTGTAAAAAAATTTTGGATACTATGGGGTTCGAATGCGGGACCTCCTGCCCAACAGCGCACGCGCCCGACCACTCAGGCCACCGAGAAGCGGCCAGCCTGGAGGCTGCCACGTGGCCCCAGGCCGGAGGTCGAAAAGTGTTGTAAAAATTTTTTGGATACTATGGGGTTCGAATGCGGGACCTCCCGCCCAACACCGCACGTGCCCAACCACTCAGGCCACCGAGTGTTACTTAACCCCTAAGGGCCGCCACATCTATTTACATGTTAAGGTTTTATGTGGCAGGGTTTGGGGAGGCCAGCCCCCCACCATATGTCCATGTATTCGTGACCATGACCCACTTCAACCAGTGGCTAAGCTCAACCGTAACCTCCATCATTTAATCTGCGGAGTGATCACATGGTGCAGTTAATTACTTTTTATGTCACGGTTAAGGGAACCATAACTCCAGGTTCCATCGAATGTGGCAGAGTCCTAACAGTTAGCAGAGTATTCGGCAGGGGTGGCATGTGACCACCCTGACCCTCACATTTAATGGTAAGCGTAACCATCCACCAGTTCTGAAGCGTGCCCACCAAAGCTGGCATAAAACACTAACTTAACTGCAGATAACTCAAGTCATCCACAATTAGTGCAGTGACATTGGGCAAATTACTGTTTGGGTCATAACTCTTGGGGATTTCGACCATATTTTATGAATGAATAGTAATTTTTGGCTAATTTCGACATTCTAAAAACATTGGAAGAGGTTTTAGAGTCATCAAATGTCATATTATGCATATTTCTCTTCAGGAGAGGTCAAGAAGCCACCATGGCCACTAGGGTGTTTTCAGTGTATTGAGCATCCATTCTCTGTTTTATTCAAATGAATAGTCATTCCTGACTAATTCAAGCATTTTGAAGCTATTTTTACAGTGATCATAGCCATTTGAGGCTTTCTTTTACATGTACTTACCATTTTTTAGAAATAATATATGAGGGACATGCCATTGGGAGTTGGACCAACAGATGTAGCCTAGGAGGGGTGAACTGCTTCATCAAATTTGTTGAGTATTGTACATGTGATGAATTATTCTCTATTATTTACTACTGCACAGTGTTATACAAGCTAATTTACATGCTTTAACCTCACATAAAAATATGTTTAACTAAGTTAAAACCATTTGTTTCACCTGCAAACTTCAGAGAACCTTATGCACACAATTTAATTATTGTTTGGATACTTAGCATAGAAAAACTAATACATTCCATTCAGATCAAGTTGGTATCAGAGCTTGAGTTAAGCTAGAGTATTTTCTCTGTTTAATCTTTGTGCAAAGGATTTGTTTAACAGTTTTCAAGGGTTTAAATGCTTACTAGGCTAAAGCTTAAGAGAGGATAAGGTCAATTGGTAAAAGTTCAAAGTAATCCTTAGCCAAGGAGGGAAAGAGTGCCATTATTTCCACCTTCAATTTCACCTCAAAAAGAAGCAGAAGGATCCATAAGCATGAATTCAAGGGAAGGATAATTCCATGAAGAAGTTGATCCCAAAGAGGAAGAAAGAGTGTTCAGGAAAGTATTTCTTGACTTAACTGAAATGGTGAGCGTCCTTTATCAACAAAGGAATGAAAGACTAGAAGGATGTAGAAATTATATAACATATGCATTATATATCCAGATTCTCCTGATCTAAAAATATTTATCTTCTTGCTAAATACAGAATCCTTCCACTTTTAATCTTTTGCGGAAATTATAAACTCAATTGCAAAACACGTGAAGCAATAAAAATAATCACACATAACACAGTTGTTTAACGGGAAAGCCTGAAGCTAAAAACCCCAACTATCATATATTATGTATCGTGGAGATCATGTAACAATCTCATACAAAGATTAGTACATCAAGCTCTCAATACAATCAATCGTCACACACTAACATGAAGATATCTTCAAATCCATGCACTGATTTCTTGCCACCTGATAGCCTGCCTCCACTGCGCAATCCCTGCTAAAGAAGACCCCTGAATGAATTTGAATTGGCCTTGCCTTGACTGCGCAATCCTCATTGGCAACTCCAATGTGTGTCATCACTATAGTCACAACGGATAGTCCATCTCACCCTTTCACCTACCTCTCCACTAGGTCTCCACTGGAAATGACATGCACTGTAGTTAATTGTTGTATTTGTTCAGTTGATTAGTGAGTTATTATTTTTGAATTAATTAACTAATTAATTCACTCTACTCTCACTAGTGTATCATTCAGTTAGACTAGATACAACTATCTCAACTGAGTTTAACTCCAATAACTGAGTTTAACTGAATAACAACTCCATGAACTACTCTTCCAACTTTGTCATAACTTTGCCACTTCATTTCTAACTGGGTCCTCCATGCATGAACCACCAGTAAACCCTAGGAATTGCGTAATTCCTTTAGCCCACTGATTTTCCAAATCTGTTCACTGAAATAAAGTAAGAGAATAAGTTGATATTTAGAGTCTGATTATTATTAAGGGCTAATAATAATCGATACATCTACTTTTAGATCGACAATCTATAAATAGACTTCGCCCAATATTCTAAAAATATAATTTCATATATTTTTCCAACTTGACCAACCATCCACAAATAGCATCCTGCAACTTCTGAAATATGATCACCATGTCTAAAAATAGACATAGTCTAAAAATAGACTTGCACCTAAAAATAGCCTGTGAGCCCACTTAGTGAAGGTGACCAATTTTCACTAAGCTCATCATCTTGTTGAATATCAACAAAGGAGAAGGATCCAAAATTCACAAGGAAGGACAAGGATCATCAAGAGGCCATAATGATGAAGAAAAATCAAACAAGGGTAATGGAGGAAATGGAGACAGTGGAAAGTCATTGTCATCACCCTCATCTTCATCATCATCATCCTCTACTTCATCTTCAGTACACCAGTCACACAAGTCAAAGAACACTGGTAAAAATCCTTTTCTAAAACTTAATGTTAAGTTTGAATTTCCAAAGTTTGATGGTGAAGTTAATGCAGAAAATCTAGATAATTAGATTAGGCAATTAAAGGTCTATTTGAGAATTCAAAATTTTCATGATGATGACACCAAAATCCAACTAGCTTCATTGAGAATGGAAAGTGCAACACTTTTTTGGTGGGAATCCAAGACAAAGGAGGAGATCAATAAATATGGTAAGATTATTTTATCATGGACTGATTTCATTTCTGCAATAAAACAATAGTTTTATCCATTAGCTCACATGCGGAAAGCCATAATGGACTGGAAAAATTTTAAACAATTGAAAGGACAAAATTTACAAGTGTATACTCAAGAATTTAGAAGAAGAGCTCTTTTACTAGGAGTATATTTGCATAGCCAAGACACTTTGCTCAAGTATATAGGAGGTTTACATAATTAACTAAGACATACAATCCTCATGTTTAACCCTACAAGCCTACATGAGGTTTGTGTTCAAGCCACACATTTAGAGGCAACGGGAAAACAAAACTTAGATGGGAATGAGGAAAGTGAGTTTAAAGGCAATGGAAGAAAAAGAGAAATTCAAATACGATAAAAGAGAAGGGAAAATTCTTTTGCAAACACTGTTCTAAAACTAGGCATGATGAGGACCATTGTTGGAAACTTCATCTAGAGTTGAAACCAGAAAGTTTTAAAGCTAAAGAGAAAGCCAAGGAAAAAAAAAAGACAGTTGCAATAGCTGAACAATACCTAGGGTCAGATTTAGGAGATGAAAATAAAATCATAGCTATGGAACTAAATAACTTGAAGGGGGGAGAGAAGAAAAATAAACCCAGTTCTAGTATTTCTAACTGTCACATAGAAGCTCCAAGTGAAGAAAAGAGAATTGAATTGTTTCATGTGAGGTTCATTTCCAAACATACCAAGGTTGACACATTGTTTGATAGTGGGTCACAAGAAAATTTAATCTCTAAAGACTTGGTCAAGAAACATAATTTTGAGACCATTCCACATCCGAAACCATATCCACTTGGTTGGATTTGTAAGGATGCAAAATTACAGGTTTCAAAGAAGTGTATATTGTGCTTTGCAATTATGCACATTTTATTGACACGGTTGAATTAGATGTTGTTCCGCTTGATATTACAGTAATTGTTTTGGGAAGTCCTTATTTATATGAAAGGAAAGCTATCTTCCATCGCCATGAGAAAAAATACCATTTATTCAAAGATGGCAAGGAATACATTGTGAGAGCTCATCGTAAAAAACTAGACTTTTCTTTAGTTAATGCAGGGCAGATGAAGAGGCTTGTTAATGCAAGCCAAAACTTGACATTGATGATGATTGAACAAATATATTTTTACATAGACATTTTCATGTAAATGATGATATATGTAATGAGTTGTTTCAGTTTGAAAGCAGGTTGTCTTTGAAATAATATGACAAGCAATTGCAGCAGTCGACTTTGGTGTCAAACGGTGTTGAAAACAAAGTGTCAATGCAAGAAGTTGCAAAGGTCCAAGAGCGGGCAAAGAAACTTGAAAAAGAAGGCACAAGATTCAGTAATGTTCAGTGTTGGTTTCAGAAAGGCATGGTACAATGGCGAAGAAACTTGGTCAGGAATCGACACAAGTTCAAAGCAAATTCAGCAAAAAATCGCCATAAGGACAGGATGCACGGTGAGAGTAATTTCAAGTTTCATTTGATTATAGACCAATGTATAAAAAGGATTTTTACTACAAAGTTAAGTTGTTGTTCTGCAAATTTAGTAAATTTGCAGCATGACAATGTCAAATACAACAATGGTTGGTTAATGGAATCAAGGAAAAATTTGTCGTTTCATGAAAATCTCCAATTAATGAAATTAGGGAAATTTCAGTGGATTAAGATTGGAAGAGTGGGGACACAGTCTCCTCATCTTCATGTTTAGTAGTCCATAGAGATTTTTGGATCCAAAAGCTTCCCAATGGGGAGGTGTGATCAGGAGATCATGTACATTGAAATTCTCAAAAATGAAAGTGCTCAAAAGTGTTTGCAACCTGAGTGACCGGAAATGTCTCGTTGCTATGATTATGGCACTGTGAATGGTTCACAAAACAGAGGTCGTACGCAAAAGTTATGAAGGTTTGAAAAGCCCAGTAAACTCCAAAAATTGGACCTTTGACTAAATTTGACTTTGTATTAAAAATTTGCATATATATATTTGAAAAATATTTTTACATTAAATTTTTTCAGGCCAATAAGCGAGTGCCACATGGCTAGCCCAGAGGCTACCACATGGCCCCAGGCCGGAGGTCGAAAGGTGTTGTAAAAATATTTTAGAGACTATGGGGTTCAAACGCGAGACCTCCCACCCAACAGCGCACACGCCCGACCGCTCGGGCTACCAAGTGTTACTTAACCCCTAAGCGCTGCCACATATATTTAAATGTTAAGGTTTTATGCGGCGGGGGTTGGAGAGGCTAGCCCCCCACCATATGTCCATGTATTCATGACCATGACCCACTTCAACCGACAGCTAAGCTCAACTGTAACCTCCAGTGTTTAATCTGCGAAGTGATCACATGGTGTGGGTAATTACTGTTTATGTCACGGTTAAGGGAACCATAACTCCAGGTTCCATCGAATGCGACTGAGTCCCAACGGTTAGCGGAGTATTCGGCGGGGGTGGCATGTGACCACTTCACCCCTCACATTTAATGCTTAGCCTAAATTTCCACCAATTTTGGAGTGTGCCCACCAAAACTAGCGGAAAACACTAACTTAACTACAGATAACTCAAGTCCTCCACAATTAGTGGAGTTTTTTAAGGGACATTGGGAAAATTATTGTTTAGGTCATAACTCTTGGGGATTTCAACCATTTTTTATGAATGAATAGTCATTTTTGACTAATTTCAACATTTTGAACACATTGGAAAAGGTTTAAGAGTCATCAGAGGTCATATTGTGTAATTTTTTCTTCAGCAGAGGTCAAGAAGCCACTAGGGCCACTAGGGTGTTTTCAATGTATTGAGCATCCATTCTCTGTTTTCTACAAATGAATAGTCATGCCTGACTAATTCAAGCATTATAAAGATATTTTTATAGAGAGAACAACCATTTAAGGCTTTATTTTACATTTAATTACCATTTTTGAGCAATAATATATGAGGGACATGCCATTGGGAGCTGGACCAACATCTGTAACCCAAGAGGGGTGAATTGCTTCATCAAATTTGCTGAGTATTGTACATGTGATGCATTATTATCTATTATTTACTGTTTCACAATGTTATACAAGCTACTTTACATGCTTTAACCTCACATAAAAATATTTTTAACTAAGTTAAAACCATTTGTTTGACCTGCAAACTTCAGAGAACCTTATGCACACAAATTAATTACTATTTGGATACTTAGCACAGAAAAACTAATACATTCCATTCAGATCACTACCATAAACCATACTCTGATGTGCTCCTCAGATATCTCGGGACATGCTTCCTCGCCTTCCAAAAGAGCTTGGTAGGCTTAACCATACCTTGACTCAGTTGGTTAACCACATAGCAAATGTTCGACCTCGTGTTCACTAGATACATTAGCGAACCCACTAACTGTCGATAGACAGTAACAACCACTACCTCTCCAGAAGTAGCATCCTCTTTCCTCCAGTTTCCTGGAAGAGGTGTATCCATGGGTTTGCAGCTCTTGATGTTAAAATTACCCAGTATCTCCCTTGCATACTTGCCTTGAGACACAAAAATTTCACCATCTCACTGCCATATTTCCAGTCCAAGGAAATAATGAAGGAGGCCCATATCCTTCATTTTGAACTCCCTTGCAAGATCCTCCTTGCATGAGTGTATCATCTTCTCATCACCAGTCAATATTAAATCATCAACATCAATAAAAATGATTAAAAGCTTACCCTCCACCACAATTTGGTATAGGTTTGCATCTGCTTCACTTTTGGTGAAGCCCAGTCTGGTGAAATAGTTGTCTATCCGAGTGTACCAAGCATGGTGTGCTTGCTTCAACCCATACAACGCTCTTTTGAGTTAGCACACATGTGACTCGTTGTTGAAGATCTCGAAACCTTCAGGTTGCTCTATGAACACCTCTTCCCCAATGATCCCATCGAGAAATGTAGTTTTCACATCCATCTGATGAATGCGCCAACCCATTTGCATTGAGAGAGAAAGGATGGATATTATGGAAGAATACCTTGCGACAGGTGCAAAGTTCTCTTCATAATCTATCCCCTCGATCTATGAGAAGCCCCAAGCCAAAAATCTGGCCTTGTATTTCTCCACACTCCCATCAACAGCTTACTTTACCTTGTAGATCCATCTCGAACCTAGCACTGATTTATCAACCGACCTTGGAACAATTTCCCAAGCACTGTTTTTGACAATGGAGTCATACTCCTCCACCATTGCATCTACCCATGTGGGCTCCTGCATTACTTCTTGAAAGGAAGATGGTTCAATCACAACACATTTGCTCATGAGAGCCATGTATCCAGTAAATCAGTTAGGAGACTGTCTTTATCTGCGTTGTGAAATAGGGGCTCCTACATTCTATGCAGCATCAAGTCTCAGCCTATCATCTTTTGTGGTACGCCTTTTCCATTTCTGATGGATGGCTCTGCGGGAGTGGAATCCTCTGGTCCATGAATCTCCTCATGTGTTTGATCCACATCTTGAGACTCATCTTTGGGAACCGGTAATTCCTCCTCCGCATGCAAGTCCAGCTCCCTCTCAAGCGACAACCGCATGGTTTTCCCCTCATAAAATTTTATATCCCATCACACAACAGTCATTCTGTTGTTTGGAAAATACACACAATAATTATGGGGTTTTTCTGTGTACCCCACAAAATTCCAAACTTCAGGAGTCGGCTCTAGCTTCTTCCTGGCGTCCTTGGTCACATGCACATAAACAGATGAGCCAAAAATCTTAAAGTGTGAAACATCCAATTTCTTATCAGTGAAATCTTCTTCAGGTGTACTCATGCCAAGTACTCTATGAGGACAATGGTTTTGCACATAAACCGCAGTGTTGCATGCTTCCACCCATATATGCATTGATAGGCCCTGATCTTGCAACATCGCTCGTGTTGTATTAGTGTCAGTATTTGCATACTTCCACCAGGGATTAAAACACATTTGCATGTGCATCTTAGGTGTCCCATTCTAAATAAATTTTGCATCATTCCATTAGGTCATGATATAAAATTTTTCCACTGGTGGTTGTCCTTGTGAAATAAGCTTCTTTTTCCCTCAGAATATCATATTGGCTGACTCATTCTCATGTTTCCTTGAGAATAATAACACCTATGGAAATGCTCTGTTCACTTGGAAATATTTTAAATCAAAATCTCATTCAAAGGTCAAGTCAAAAAAGTAGTCCCATAATGTCATTAGGGTTTTTCATTTCTCAAGGTCATTCCTTCATTTAGGTGAGGTTAGCACATATATGAGAGGGACTAAATAAGATCATCATGATGTAATTATCATACTATCAAAGTTGCATTTTTTTTTATTTTAATAACTTTTATATCAAAATGTCATTTTGATCAAAAAAGTCAAATATGTAATTTATTTCTATTTTTCCAAATGTAATTCTATGTTATTATATGTAATAAATGCAATCCCAAGCTGTCAAAGTGCAATCATGTCCAGCCTAAGTGAGCAAAGAAAGCCAGACTCCATGACTTGATCAACCTGCAATGCCAAAAGGTCAAAAAAATAAAGAGTATTAGTGCCAAATTCTAAAGAGAAAAATGAAACATTAGAAAAGTGGATATTTCAAAAGAAATTGAAAACCACTAAAAGCCATTCAAAGTATAAAGGCCTATGTGTCAAAGAGGAAAACTTCATTTGTTCATTTTCCAAGGAGAGAAACTCGATTTTGGAGCAAGAAGGTCGAACAAGGAAGAAAATTTGAAGAAATTCCCTGGCATTGTGCTTCTGGGTTAGGCACTGCGCATAGGGCCTTTCTGCTAGTGTAATTTTGTTCAGCGTTGCGCATAGGCTAAGGGCGTTGTGCTCCTAGGTGAGGCATTGCGCGTAGATCTAGAACCATCCCAAATTCTTCCAAACAACTCAAGGTTGCCTCTTTGTCTCTAAAACTAGTAAGTAAACCCTTATAACTCCCTCTTTCACCATTTTTGTGCTTATGAATGAAGTTTTATGTTGACAAGACAAAAAACCTAGTTTTCCTAAAATTCCCCTCATCATTACAAAATTTCCCAAAAACTCCTTTACCCCAAAAAATTACTATTTCTAGACCCTAATACTTCATCCCATACTCCCAAGAACACTAAAACTACATATCCCTAAACCCCTTTACCCTTTTCATTAAAATCCCAAATTTCTAGAATTTTCACTTTTATGCCTAGATTTCCCCATACGCTTGACCTGTAATTAAATTTTCATTTTCATCCCTCTTCATATTTTCATTTCCCATCACCTCACAAAGCTTCTTAACCCTTTTCCCCATCTCCCTTAATTTTTGTAGCTCTATCCCTATCTCCTAGAGCCCTCTCCTGGCCTAGTAGGGCTAGCTACTTGGCTAAGTGTGGTTTGAGGTTACCTTTGAATTTCCTTTCTCAGCCTGAGGTTCAATCCGAGTGATAACATGCTGCACCCATGATCATTATGTTCTTCCTCTCTACAACCCCATTTTGATGTGGGTTATGAGGTGCTATGATTTCTCTTCGAATTCCTTCTTTGTTGCAGAAGTTCTTGAATTCATTAGAGATGTATTCTCCACCATTATCGCTCCTAAGAGCCTTCACTTGCTTCCCCAACTCTTTCTCCACCAATGCCTTAAACTCACAAAACTTTGAGAATGTTTGATCCTTCTTCTGCATGAATAATATCCATCATTTAGGAGAAAATTCATCAACAAATATTACATATAACTTATGTTTTGTTGTTGAAGCAACCAAGAACGCTCCACACACGTCTGTGTGAACTCTCTCAAGGATCCCCGAAGCACGGTTCTCCTTCTCATGAAAGGTGGAATTTACATACTTCCCCTTGGTGCAACCCTTGCACTAATATAACTGAGAAATTGTTCCCATTGGAATTCTAGTAGATATGTGTTGCATGACTTTCAAGGCTCCATGATGAAGATGGCCCAATCACTTGTGCCATAATTTTTCCCTCATCCCAACTCACCACTTTTTCTTCCTTGCCCATCATGGCAGCGTAGCCATCTACCTTTAGCTTTTAGATATTCTTAACTCGAATCCCTATCCTCTTGGCTTGACCCGTTGTTTTATGTCACAGGAAATCTTTTCCATCACTAAAAACAACGTCATAGCCTCTGTCCTCCAACATTGCGACTGAGACCAAATTTTTCTTCAGACCTGGAACATGCATAACATATTTTAAGTGAAATGGTTTACCTGACTCCCTCTGAAAGGTAATGGTACCAATCCTGGTAGCACTGTATTGTCCATTGTTGCCCATCTCTATATGCATCTGGAGATCTTTCTCCTCCAAGTCATTGAAAAGTTCCTGATCTACCGTCATGTGAAAGGAAGCACCACTATCGAAATATCGTACTGATCCCAATGCACTTGATACCATGCATGCAATCAAGGAGAAGTCAAGCTCAAATTGTGAGGCAAGGGCCTCACCAGTTGCAGGTCCAACAACCTTCTTATTCTTCTTCTTTTGTGGAGAGTTAGTAGCAAGATGCCCATGTTCGTGATAGTGAAAACACTTCACCTTGGACATATCCAGCTTCTTTCCTTTAGACTCGGATTTAGAATGTAATTTCTTCCCATTCCCCATCTTCACCTTGGCAACCAAAGCAAAAACCTCTTCATCATCCGGCTTTGATGAAGGGCCATCTCTGGTGTTCTGCCTAAACTCCTCCTGCACCAGATCCGACCACAGTCGTTCCCAATCCGGAAATTTTTCTCGTTCGTTGGCAGAGTCTTCATAACTGTGCCAACTCTTAGGAAGTCCCAAGTGAGCCAAGCTCACCAAATCATCATCAGCAACATTTATTCCCACACTCCCCACTTCATCCCGACATTGGAAAAACTTCATGAGATACTTTAGAATGGTGTCGCCCTTTTCCATCTTGATCTTTCTGAGTTTATCTTTGAGCGCCAATTTCCTATGGTTGTTGTTGCTTTGGAATAGATTTGTCAAATACTTCCACATAGCATATGGTGTGGCTTTCCCATGGAGGCTTGAGACAATGTGGTCTCGTACTTCCTCCAACTGGATCCTCCTCGGCTTTGCCACTTTCTTTTTCCATGCATCAAGATTGGCAGCATCTGACGAAGCAGGATTAGGAACATCATTGTCATTGAATTCCTTCAAGCCATTGTCTTCGAGTACTACCTCCATCTTGTCCTTCCAAGAAATTTAGTTCAAGTTTCCCTCGAGTGCATACTCTAACCACAAGCCATTGAAAGCCATTTAAATCTTGAATCAGTTGTAGCACCAAGAAATTATTTCTGCAAATTCAAATTCTTTCCACCAACAAACTCAGCTCCTACTTCACTTCTGCAATTTATTTTACTCTGATACCATGTAGAAATTATACAAAATACATGTATGTCCTAGATTCTCCTGATCTAACAATGTGCTATTGTTAAATACATAATCTCTTCTACAAAGATTTGCAGAATTAAAAAACACAATCGCCAATTACAATATCATGAAGAAAGATCAATCACACACAACACAAATAATTTACTGGGGAAAGCTTATAGCTAAAAACCCCACTATATTCTATTGTATATTATATCATGGATCATGAAAAAATTACATACAAAACTCCAATCCAAGAGCCCTCAGTACATGACCTAATTATCTCACATTGTCATACAAAAATTAGCAAGTTCCTCAGCCAATTTACAGTCTTCAAAAAGCCTACCTCCACTACGCAATCCCTGCTGATAGTAATCCTTGAATGAATGCAATCTTGCCTGCCTTGATTGCACAATCCTCATGGGCACATCCAATGTGTGTGTGGTTGCATGTGTACAACCAGATAATGTCATGACTGATAGTTTACTTCCCTTTCACCTAGAACTCAACTAGGTCTCCACTGAATCTTCAGTTGCATGTGAGACCACTAATTGTGAATTAATTAATAATTAATTCACTTGATCTCTCACTAGTGTATCTTCAATTACAACTAGAAAAACGGAGCTTAACTCACTTATTTGAGTTAAACTACTTTACAACTTGCACAACTGCACTTCCAACTCTGTTACAACTTTGAATCACTTAGTTACAACTAAGTCAACCTGCATGTCCAACCAACCAACCACTAAACTCGAAATTCCTTTAGCTAACTGATTTTCCACTTCAGTTAACTATTTCCAAGTGCTCATTGAGAATAGATTATAGTTTATTGTCCAACTAATATTAAGGGATAATAATAGTAGACATGCATCTATAAATAGACATGCATTCTATAAATAGATTATGCACATACATCTATAAATAGAAATACACCTAAAAATAGCTTGAGGCCCCATCCTAGTGTAGGTGCTTAATTTTCACTAGGATCTTCTTGTTGAATCCCAACATTATTCAACTTATCCATGATTAAGCATTCTTTATGATCAAACACTAACTTGTATTTTTGTTCCATCATCTGCCCTACAGAAAGCAGGTTCTTCTTCAATGTTGGTGTCAACAAAGTGTCCTCAATTAACTTCTTCTTTCCATGTAATGTTGGTATTGCAACTATGCCTTTCCATTTCACCTCAGAAACGCTATCATCACCAAATATGACTTTACCATAATAGTTGTCATTAATTTTGGTAAACAACTCCTCTTGAGATGTCATATGATTTGAACATACTGAATCAATATACCATGCTTCACTTTCTTGACTATGTGCTATCAAACATGAGATTAATAACTTCTCATTCCTAATTTCTTCAACAACTGTATTAGCACATTTTCGCTCCATATCTCGCATTTTTGCATAACAATCTCTTTCAAGATGGCAATTTTTTGGCAATAATAACATTGTAGTCCTCTGCCTCTTCCTTCATTTCTACCTCCATCTCTTCCTTGTACTCTTCCTCGAGATTTGTCTCTACCTCTTCTTTTAAACTGATTGGGATTATTACCTCTACCTCTCAAAGGTGATGCATTTCCTTGTGAAATTTTTTTTTTTGTTTTGATTTTGGTTATGATATGGACCCCTACTCCTTCCTCTTCCTCTATGCTTTGCAGAAAAGGCATGTTCTACTTGCTCAAATGGTTGATTCTCTTCAACAGTTAACAAGAATCCACTTAATTCATCAATTTTCATGGTATTTAAATCTTTGGAGACCATAATACTGGTGGTGACCATCTGAAATTTGGGAAGAACGCTTCTTAAAATCTTCTCAATTAGCCTTCTTTCTGGAACATCTTCACCTAATGACCTCATATGATTAACAAGATCTTGCACTTTTGTGATGTAATCATGAATGGATTCATTACTTTGCATATGGGAATTTTCAAAATTCCTCCTTAATGTTTGCAATTTATCTACAAAAACACCTTCATATGTGTTCTTTAAGATATCCCATGCTTCTTTAGATAATATTACACAATTGATTCTTGGAAATAAATATTCTTTAAGAGCGTTGCCTATAAGTCAAAGTGCTTCATTATATTTCTTAATAAGTTCCTTGAGAGATTTCTTTTCATCATCACTTAATGCTTTGACATCATCACCAGAAGGGCGTAGTGTATCCATCAGTTACAAGTTCCCATAAATCTTTGGTGATTAATATAGGTTGCATGTGTTGGCTCCAATAAAAATAGTTTGTGCCAACAAGTTTAGGCAATACAATAGTGTTTGTCGCCATGAGGAGAGTAAGAAAGAGTAATACAAAGAAAGAGTAATAGAAAGAAAATGCACAAAAACACAATATGTCCCATTTCAACCAAGAACAAAAACCAAATATCCCAAAATTAAGACTCAACCACCACCACAAAATATCATTTTTATTAATTAGAAAAATACCAAAAAAAAAAAAAAAAAAAAAACCATTTTTTCAAAAATTACACCTTATATCTCCTTTCATTATTTCAAACCATCTTATACCTCCCTTCATATGAAGAAATATTAATTCTCCCTTTTTACAACTTTATAAAACATATTTTACTTCTTATATCTCCCTTATAAGAAAAAAGTTAATCCTCGTTTACACATTTATAAAGCCCATATTACAAAATAGAAAAGTGTGTCATGCAAACTTCAAGAAACTTTCACGTCCACTTCAAACAAAAAGTTTTAATATTTAAAAAACTCATGAAAAATCACTCCTTGAATATTTACAAATTAAAATTCACTCATTTCTTATTTTAGAATTTATTTTCACCATGTAAAACAATTTAACTTCATGCATAACATTTAATATTTAAAACAATTGCAGCTATTCAACGTAGGTCTCCTCCATGCAATTTCAACCCAGCTATGCCAATTCAGGTTTGCACATTACTCCACGCAGCACATCAGTCTCCACGCACTTCTTGTTCACTCCACACGCTCACTACAACTTCAATGTCGACTATTTTCCAATGTGGCAACACGCACCATGCAGCAAATGCAATAGCTCTTCACGATTTGGTCAATGCACCGATTTTTTTAAACGTATCTCTTCTTCATAGCATAGGTATGCAGGAAAAAAATTTCACGTAGCAACCTTAGTCTCCATGCTCCAACGTTGCTTCATGTCAAACACTTTTTATTCAGGTTCTTCACGCATGCACCAAACACACACAAAATGAAAGAAAAACACGCAGGTTTGGTATAGATCTCACAAAATCTCTAATTCTTGGGGCAATGGATCTGATACCAAATGAAAGAAAGCACACACTCTAAATTATAGAGTATAAAATATTTTACAAAAAGAAGTCTCAAGATTTTGTCAACTCTATAAATTTCTCAATCAATAACTCCACAAATCACTCCATAATTCTCTCAATCAAGAGTCCACAATTCTCTCACACAAAATTAACAACGTTACAATAACATTAACAATTAAGAAATGGATCATTATTCCAACAACTTCATTATATTTATATTATTTGCATTTTATTGTTGGTCCACCCGCTCTTACATTTAATTATCGGTCTAGGTAGGCTTTAGTTTTTACAACATTGTCGCGCAAAGTCTATGCTAAGGCAAATGATGACTAGTATAGAATAATCTCAACCCAAAGTAGTTGCACACATACTCTTAGCAATCAACAAAGTTGTTACACCATCCCCACAGATTCAAAGTTATTACACACTCCCCACAGATTCAATGTGCAAAAATACAGCAGAATAATCTACTATGTCATTCAACTACTCTCAGAACACTCCTGAAAACCATCACTCATTTAATCTTCACACATAAAAGGAAGTGCAATCTAAATTGTAACAACAAGGCAAATAATGCATTGCCACACGAAACTGAGGGACCGGTCTAGGGCTTAAGTTGTCACACCATCCAAAGCTTACTGTAATTAATTAAATTGCACACAAAGTTAACTATAACAACAATCACATCTTTTTTTGAAGGAAAAAAAAGTTGTGCGTGCTTGCCCGGCCTGCTCCGTCCTGAGTGACTGCTCCAACTCCCAGCGCCATCGAGCCTGCGGGCTTCACTGCCTCTGCTCTGGTCTAGGGTCCTTCCAACCATGGAGGATCTGGGCTCCCTCCAGCCTCCTCTGCCTCCTCCGCCACCCTCAGCAGCCGAAGCCTTCAGTACTCTGCTAGCCTCGCTCCCAAAAAAGAAGACTTCAGAAGCAGCTAAGTTTGTCAAAAAACTCGATGATATCCCCGAGATCTCGCTCCCTTCTGAGGGGCCAATTCAGGTGGCCCTCTCTCTAGGCAACCGTGTTCTTGTAGGACAGTTCACGGGCCTTTGGCCCTCGCCCAAATCAACTGAGATCTAGGTTGCGAAGAACTGGGTTCCTTTGATCAAAAACAGTGTTACCTCCTACTTTCTAGGTAGGGGCTATTTTCTGTTCGAATTCAATACAAAAGAGGATAAAGAGTTGATTTTCAGGAATGGCCCTTATTTCATGGGCCCTCAAGGGTTGTATCTTAATAAGTGGACGCCAGACTTTGACCCAACAGTTGATGTCCCAACGGTGGTTCCAGTTTTGGTCAGGCTTCGGAATTTTCCCATGCACTGCTAGAACTGGGACTCGCTGAAGCATATTGGCAATGCCTTGGGAAAATTTATAGACCGAGAAAATAACAAAGACCAATATGAATATGCCTGTATCTGTGTCGAAGTTGACCTAGAGGTGGGTCTGCCGGAGGCAATAAAAATCAAGGTTAGAAGTTGGTCTCACGTGCAAAAGCTTGACTATGAACATCTTCCTTTCAAATGCTACAAATGCCATGTTTATGGCCACTTCGCTAGAGGTTGTCTGACCAACGGCGAGGCGGTGAAAGGAAAAGAGGAGGGCTAGAATCAAGTCAAGAGGTCAAAGACCAGCAAAAAAGCTGTTGGAGCCCCATCCGGCAAAGGTCCTCAGTATCCTACTGATCAGCAAACCCACATTCCTAAAGGGCAAGGAAATAAATTTGGATCTCTCAATTCAAATTCTGTAGAGGTCCAGGAGACCAAGATGCAAAAAAAAGGCACTTTGGACACAGGGACACCCTCAGGATCAAAACAAGGTGAAAGCACTTTAGAAGGATCTAAAGGAAAAAATGTGAAAGCTAAAGACGAGGATCAAGCCTCAGAGGAATCTGAGGAGGAAGGAGAAATAGGGGAATCACAAGTCTCGATCAGAAGATCAACAAGAGGTCGAATCCCTGACCGGGAAAAAAGAGAACAAGAAACATACAAAGACAAACTACAAGGTACTCAACCAACTCTCGAGAAACTGTTGGCAAAAATTCCCAAGAGCACAAGAAACCAGACTCAGGGCTCCAAGGGAGCCCACCACACCCAGAAAAGTAAGTGATGATGGTCATTTCCTGGAATTGCAGAGGTTTGGGAAATAAAGCGAAAGAAGAAGCTATGAGAAGCATACTTCGAATAGAAACCCTGGACTTTCTTCTAATCCAGGAGACAAAGATGGAGGATAAATTTTTCCTCCAAACAAGTAAGAATTTTTGGAATAAAGGTGGAGGTCAAGTCATCTCTTCTCGAGGAGCATCAGGCAGACGGGGCATGCTATGGAACACAAGAAAATACTTGTTGACCACAGAAATCCTAAATACTCATTGGCTGTATCGAAAACTCCAGCATATAGAAACAAAGGAGGTAACTAGCCTCATCAATGTATATGTCTCGGTTAATGCAGGAGAGAAGAAGTCATGTTGGGACTCCATCAAAAACCTAGCTGACATTGAGAATCTAGAAAACACCATCATCGCTAGTGATCTTAACCTTATCTTGATTTTGTCTGAGAAGCGAGAAGGCAGCATTGTGAGAGATTCGGCAAGGGAATGGGTGGAGGATATCATGCAAAATCGGGATCTTATCAACATCAAACCCATAAACGGTAAGTTTACTTAGTCTAATAAAAGAATTGGTCCTAGTCATATTGTTGCTAGATTAGACAGATTTTTGGTTCAAAGTTCCTCTCTGCTTCTTGGTCTAGAATCTAGAATGTGAATCCTCTCTTGCAGTGCCTCTGATCATAGGCCATTCATGCTTGAACTCTTGCCTCAAAAGGATCTGGGCCCTATTCCTTTTAGATGTATCCCTCTATGGATCCAAAATCCGGGCTTTATGGAAAGAGTCAAGGAAGTTTGGGATCGCCCTGTAAATGGCTCACCCTTCTTCGTTTGGGAAGAAAAGTTCAAAAGATTGAAATCTGGGTTAAAATGTTGGGCCAAATCCCCCCCCCCAAATCGGCTTCAGAAAGGAAATTCGCTCAAGCCAGTCTTGAGGCCCATCACCTCCAAATGGAAGACGCTGCCATTACTTCAAAATTCATTGCTAGGGAAGGTGATCTCCAACAAAAATTCCATAGGGCCTGTCTGGCGGAGGAGGAATTTTGGAGGCAAAAATCACGTAGTCTTTGGCTTAAGGAAGGTGATAGAAACACAGCATTCTTCCACAAATAATCCCATGCAAGAAGAAATTTCAATTCCATTTCAGAAATCAAAGATGAGAATGCTACCCATAAGGACTTCATGAGCATTAAAAGGGCTGCCTACAATCACTTCAAAAGTCTGTACGGCGAGGAAGAAGTTGGGAACCAATCTGTTAAATTTTTGGATGTTGTACCCACTGAGATAACCTTCAAGATGAACCAATCTCTGGAGGCAAAAGTTACTAGAGAAGAAATAAAGGCTACCCTATTCTAGATGGATTCCGACTAAACCCCCGGTCTTGATGGCTTTACTGCTAGATTTCTTCAAGCTTGCTGGAAAATAGTCGAAAAGGATCTGCTCAAAATGGTCCTGAAATCTCAATCTTGCCAGAAAATTGGGGGCAGCACAAACTCTACTTTCCTCGCCTCATTCCAAAGGAAAAGGGAGCCAATGCCTTTAATATATTTATACCTATTTCGTTATGCAACATTGGATACAAAATCATAACCAAGGTGATTGCAAACAAGTTGAAACACATTCTTCCCAAAATCATTCCAGAAAACCAAGGTGGATTTGTGCATGGAAGGCAGATCGTAGACAGTTTCATTCTTGTGCAAGAGGCGATCCACTCTAGCATTCAGTGTAAAGAAAAAAGAATGGTTGTTAAGCTTGATCTCGCTAATTCTTTTGATCGACTCAAACACAGTTTTCTATTTGGGGTTTTGCGCAAGTTTGGATTTGGGGCGTGCTTCATCAATTGGATCCATGCGTGTATTTCTGAGCCTTTGATAGCTCCCTTGGTAAATGGGCGTGCTGCGGGATTTTTCAAAGCCTCAAGAGGTCTTTGTCAGGGATGTCCTCTCTCCCCCCATCTCTTTGTTATTCATGCTTCTGTTTTAAGTTTTTATTTGAATAAGAAATTGCAAGAACAAGAAATTTTGGGTCTTAGTATAGCAAGAGGTGTCAAAAATATCAATCATGCTCTGTTTGCTGACAATTCATTATTGATGGGCGCAGCTTCACTGCATTCTGCCGCCAAATTCAAAGAAGTTCTTAATGATTATTGTGATGCCACAGGCAGCAAACTCAATAAATGGAAGTGCCATCTCTATAGCTGGAACATTTCTCCTAGTATTCTAAATGCTATCTCCAGATGTCTCGATTTCATTGGTTCTGCTAATTGGTCATCCTTCAAATACTTGGGTCTTCCCATTTTTCACAAGTCCACCTTCAGCAGAGACTGAATTCCTCTTATTGACAAATTCAAGCTTAGAATCCAGGCTTGGGGCCTCTCCTGGCTTAATATAGCTGGTAAGACAGTGCTGGTTAAAGCAGTTCTCAGCAGCCTTCCTATTTTCAAATTTTTAGTTTTATTGGCTCCCACAAGCATTCTCAAGAAGTTGGAGGAGCTCATTCAAAGATTTTTTCTGGAAAGGAGGTAAAAATAATGAGAATCAAATACCTCTGGTAAGTTGGGACAAGGCTTTTAAACCTCTCTTGGAAGGAGGTTTGAATTTTAAATCTCTTCGAGCTCAAAACATAGCAATTGGTGCTAAAATTGCTTGGTGAATAATTTCTCCCAAGCTTGGCTGGGCTCAGAAGGCATTATGGCGCAAATATTTCTCAGGCCCAAGAATTCGCTGCTTAGACAGCCCACTTCCATTTGCTGGCATGCACTTGGCCAAGCTATGTCTTAATGCCGTTTCTCTGATTCAATCTCATGCGTTCTGGATCCCTAGAAATGGCAAGCTGATCGACCTCTGGCAGGATAGAACTATGCACAGTGTGCCACTTGCAGACATTTCTTCTCTGCGCCCTTTGCGAAATTGGATGGTAAATGCTGGCTATTCCACACTATGGGATATCTCCCTTTGGTCTGACTGCCGCTGGACTGGATGGAAGGACATCCACGTCCTCGTGGAGTTGAAACCGGAGCTTGATGCATTGATGGCCCTCCTCCATGGTTTAGCTCCGCTACACAAAAGACAGTCGTATAAACATGGGTGGGGCCTCTCCGGGTCTTATACAGTCGCCATGGGATACTCAAAACTCTTGGAAATTCCCCACATCCCCCCAAATCTAGCAACCTGGAAGGGACTATGGAACCTCAAATCCATTCCCAAAATTGATTATTTCTATTGGCTAATGTGTCATAACATAAATTTGACAGATGATAGATTAAAAAAAAGAGGTTTTCAAGGCCCTTCAAGATGTCGGATGTTCTAGGAAAATGAAGAAAGCATTTGCCACATCATGCTGGAATGTAAATTTGCTACTGAGGTTTGGCATGAGGCTCTAGCCCCCTGGGGTAACAGTTTCATTCTTCTGAATTCCATTCCAGATCTATTTTCCAGTTGGCTCCACAAATATCCAAGGGGGCTCCCTAAAAACAACAGTTTCAAAGCCATATGGCTTTGGCTTCCAAAAATTATCTATTGGCAAATCTGGCTCAAAAGAAATAGCAGAACTTTCAGAGACAAAGAGCTGATGGTGAAAATTGTTATAGTTAAGATCAAATCCCAACTAAAAGAAAGTTTGGGTGGATACCTTGAAGCAGAAAATCTAAGCCAGCAAGATATGGAATGGAGCAGCATGATGGGCTTTACCATCTCAGTGGAAACAAGGAAAAATAAGGCAACTGATAACTGGAAAATTAGACTCAATAAGAAAGAATTCTCTAAATGGCTCATTAAGCAAACCTCTTACTCCTTGTTCTTTGATGCAGCTGCAAAAGGCAACCCCGGGAAATCTGGTGTTAGCGGGGTTATTAAGAATCTGGAGGGCAGAGTCGATCACAGTTTTGCCTAGGGCTTGGGTCATTCCACAAGCATTCAAGCTGAATCACTTACTCTCCTCCAAGGCCTCATGCAAGTAAAAAATCAAGGCATCAAAGAATTTGTTGTAGTAGGTGACTCTCAATCCATCATAAAATCTTTAGTGGACAGCTCTGAGCCTAAATATCTTAGATTTGCTAGATTGGTGAAGCGAATTAAATCAATATCCAAAACTCTCCAAAGGGTAGCATTCTTTCATGTGCTACGGGAAAATAACAAAGACGCGGATCTTGAAGCCAACAAAGCAGCTCTACTTCCTGATGGCTCTCCTCTAAGAGACAGAGAAGATGATTGGGTTCCCATTCCTTAGATTTATATTTCATGTTTTACTGAATTTTATTACAGCAGTTTGTTTGTATCCACAAATTAGGGAAAATATCGGAGATTGCAGCGATAAATAGTTGTAAGAAGCACTGGCATATTATCTAAATTGCCTTATACATCTCTACAGATGAGAAAAATAGGGAAGCAGACCCTCAGCTTGTAATATGTTTTGACGCATTCATGCCAAAGATCTAATATAAAAACATAATCGTTCTTGTCAAAAACAAAAAAAAAACAATCACATAAATGAGAAATATTTATGCAATTTGTCATTCAACCACTCTCATAACACTCCTAAAAGCCATCACTCATTCAATCTGCACACATAAAAAGAAGTGCAATCCAAACTATAACAACAAAGCAAATAATTCACTACCACACTAAACTGAGGGACCGGTCCAAGACTTAAGTTGTCACACCATCCAAAGCTTACTCCAATTAATTAAATTACACATAGAATTAACTATAACATCAACATTAGCAACAATCAAATAACTCAGAAATATTTATGTAATTATGTATTCCACTCTAACTAACTAGTGATCCCTGCTAAGAAGGACCCTTCTTCCTCAACAAGGGTTGGTGTACTAAAAATCACACAAACTACTCAAAGGAAATTATTGAACACAAAGTTCAGATTTGCATTAATAAAAGTATCAGCATTACAGAGCTCTAGTTTTTCCCCTTTCCAACCCTATTCTTCAATTCTTCACTCTATCCCTCACGGGCAAACATCCTTCTCTTTTAAGTATCTTAATTACAATGAGAAGATCATCATGAGAATATTTTGATTCTCATGTGATCTTAAAATAAAATAATATATTAGCAATTACATAACGAATTCCATGGAAGGGGTAAAACTATAATAGTTTCTTTTAATTACAAATAGATTTACAAAAGATCTCAACCAAATGATTTGGATGTTCCACAAATATCTCCAAGTAATAAGCTATTTCTTTTGACTTTGACGTGCTCTTAGATCTAGTCTAATTAGGAAAGGCATCATGTGCTTAAGCAATTGTATGTGTAACAAAAACAACTCCTCGAATCTTAATTAATCCAAATCGGTAAAGGAATTGAAATTTAATCATGTAATAACAAGGTTTGAAAAACCATTCAAACCTGAAACAACCCATACATTAGTTTTGTGATAAAAAGCAGCCTAAGAAAGTAGTTCTAATGTTAAATTATAAGTAGAATTGGACTAAGAAAGTGGCAAGTGAAAAATGACGTACTTAGGTGAATAAGGGTTGATACAGAAATAGGATATGGTCTTGTTGGTCAGAAAGGGATATAATAAATAGGAAAATAAGTAGGAAAAATATGGAAATTCTATGATGCAACATCTCCCCCCAGCTTAAGTGGCGATGGTTACATCAATTTAATTTTAAAATGTAATGGTGTCAAAATGGTCTAATAATGCAGTATTATGGCATGGTGAGGTATGTATTAATTGGACGAATAATTGGATTTCCTAGATCTGGTCTGATTAAGAAGGAAACACGTCCTTAAGAAACTTTTTGTGTAACAACAACAGCTCCTAGAACCTTAATTAATCCAAATCAGTAAAGGAATTGAAATGTAATATTGTAACAACAAACTTCGACAAACCATCCAAACTTGAAACAACCCAGCCATTAACCATTAAACTACCTAACCCGTAAGCACCAAATCCCTTAGCTCTTGACGCTTAATCCCTTAAACCCTAACCCCTAATCCATTAACCCTTAATCCCTATACCATAAATCCCTAAATCCCATAACCCCCAAGACCTCGAATAATTAACTATTTAGGCACATTCAGCTCTAATTTCAGGGCTAAAAGAGAGAGCTAACCAAGGAGGTAATGTAGGTGCAAAAAATGGAACTAAACCTAGCATTACCACTGGCTCTATTTCTGGGGAAATTGATGGCACTATTTCCGGCGCAATTTACGATGCTACTTCTAGAGCTAATTTCAAGCGCTATTTCTTGTGCCATTTCCAACGCCATTGACATTGAAATTTACAACACTATTATTTCCTGAATTAGCACCTAAATTTTTTGGGCAGAGAAAGCAATGCCAAAAATTGTGCCATCCCAATAAATAGTGCCAACTTTTTCAAAAAATTGGAGAAAAATACACTAAAATATTCCTTGGAAGCAAAAAGGGGAGCTAATCACAGGGATTTGTTGCATTGGGGAAATCCCCCTCAAGACCAAGACTAAGTCTTACCAATTCCCATTGGGAAAACATGCAATATCCACTAGAACAGGAATAACAATCAAATTCCCCATCAATAGGCTCTTGAGATTTTTTTTGCACAGGAAAAATCGTAGCTTCTATTAATAAAAATAAAAGTTACATGTTGTATATGCTAGGTGCATATGCAGATCAATATTGAAGCTATCAATAGATATCAATAATGTAGAAAAAATAAATAACAGTTTCTCCAACTTGTTTGTATCATTCGTAACTTTGTTGGCTTGGATTCATCTGCATGTTATTTAATATTTTTGTGGTGCATTATGTCTTAAAATATCGACATATTGAAGGAACAACTTCATAAATAGAGTTGAATTTTGAGTGCAGTACCATGTATTGTTGGAGCTGGAGGACAAGTGTAAGGCATAGTGTCGTAGCTGGAGCCGGAAGTCAAAGAACACAATGTTCTCTCCGGCCTAGTCGTATTTTTTCTCTCATGATGACAATTGTGGTTATATTTGACTATATTTGTTTATGGGATATTGCTTGAATTCACACCTTCCTTTAAAATCCCAGTCAATTTTTTTTCTAATCTTGACTAAAGTCTTGCACTAATTCTTGCAATGAGTGTAAATTAAATGAGGTCATATGTTGAAGTAAGACATGGTCTGATTGTTTATAAGCTTTGTTGCCATTGTTTATATTTTCGTTGTTTACAGATCGTATGCTACTCATGGGTGAGAATTGTATGTAAGATATACCATTTGTGTGTCGAATCCATTGCTCGTGAATTGATTTATTTATATATGCGAGTTGGTTTGTGCTGAGTTATGTACTTTATGTTGGTACCAATTGGTTTATTTTTATGTGTTGGTATAATTATTGGTAGCATTTAGTTTATTTATATACAGCTTGACATTGAGAGTTAGGTAGGCCCTGTAGTCAAATATGTTGGTAATACTAGCAGTCTCTATATATAAGTATAAAAATTCCAACATTTCATCCTTAGCGGTCCATTTTTGGTGAAGGCATTGATTACTATAATTTCTTCATTCTTGGGAGTAGTATTTGTGAGATTCACGTGATTTGTTCAATGAAAATGGCCAGAATTAATGAAGTATTAGGGTTCCTAAAAAATCTGATATTGTCTACTACTCACGATACATTAAAATTCAAAAAAAAAAAAAATCTCTCAAAGACATTCGAACGTGTCTGCAAGATGCACAAGAAAAGATTGATTTTTTGCAGCTTGAGTCACAACTTCAGGAACATAAAATGCATTATTATGAACTTATTTTTTTCAGAACAATCATCTATTTGAGATTGAAACAAACACCCATTAACAACCAACAAGTGATCAAGTTAGTAAAGTTGAGTTTGATCCCCCTCAAATGCCAATTTCAAGAGTATTTTTGCATCCAGATGCAAAAATTTAGCCTGCACTTCCCAAGCCCATCATCGGACCTTGGGAATATCTTGTCAACAACAAGCACAAAAATGGTATTGGATATGACAAGGATGTGTGCTTTCATATTCCAGCTTATTCCAAGCCAATCCAATTTCAAAGTGTTGGATTTATTCATGACGGTTCATCTTCACATGTTCCTACTCCTCCTCGACAACAACAGATTGTGAAATGCCAACATTGTGACAGAGTTGACCATCTGTCATTTTTTTATCTTCATCCTTGTAAGAATTTTTTTCAACACACTCATCATTCAAAACAAATTCTTCATAAGCAAGCCTCTTATAAGAAAAAAGATTCATCTTGGATGAATTTCTTCTTTGGAATGGTATTCAAAAACTAAGAAGATATTTAGCTCATATCACAGAATTTGTTCACGAGTATTGAGAAATAATGCAGTTGAGTTTTCTTCATCTTCTAACCTTGTATCTGACAAGGGGGGAGTTGATGGTCATCTAAAATTTTTAAATAGAAATCTAGCAATCTTGAGCCACAACTTGAACCTGTTGCCTGATCCTACAACCAGAGACAACCATACCTAGATTTAGAGTTGTAGTTAGAGATACAAAATCCCATGAGCATGAATATGGTTGGTGGTCTTCCTTAAGCCACCGTAGATTGATACCTCCCTTTTCAGGTTGAGGTTCTCCTTTTTTTTCTGCAATTTGAAGACCTCCCTTTTCCAGGTTGATGATCTCTCTCTTTAAAGCATTAAAGAGCACTTCCTCTAGAAAAAGACTCCAGATTCTTGCCAGATTTTTAAGAATTCTGAGAATTGCACTAAGTGTTCTAGGTTGAAACCAAAAGGTCTCCCTTTCACAAAAAAGTGGGAGCACTTCCTCTAGCAGAATACTTCAGCTTCTTACTAGATTTGGAATAGCTCTTGGAATTTCACTAAGCATTCAAGTGTTAGTGTTCATCCTTAAATCACTACCATTTGATACCTCAACTTCTCCCACCTAAACATCTTTTCATGGAGCACAATCAACCATTGGATACCACTTTTGTATTACAACTCTCTTCTTGGACTCGTATATACCCCTTCGGATTGGGGGGGATGTTGGACACCTAATCCACTAAGGGTTATGGTGTGTAAGTTGAGTAATCAATTGAGTCCAAGAGACATTGGAATATGAATCCAAAGGTCATGTAAAATGTATAAATGTACATCAATGTGAATAGTAAATTCAATTCAAATTTTTATCCTTCATATCTTGCCTATGGTTTTATGTTGTTTAACACTAACGAATCATTCATATTTACATACGCGTGTGTCTTTTCTAGATTAGTACTATTACTTTTCTTTAAAAGACTCACTTTTCTCTCCCCTTTCAGTAAAAGGACTTTGATACATTTTGTGGCTCAACATTCCACAAGACATACTCACTTGCTAATCCAAAATATCCTATGTATTACTCTCTTGTGCTGAACATTGTAGCCAAGGCATATCTCTAATAATATATGCCAATTGGGCCTTATTTTTGAAAGGGCACCCACACCAAATAGTGTGAAGTATAATTGGGAATTTTCATCAGGGAGACCCCTTTTCATGTTGGCGGTATCCAACACTGTCAATAAAATCCTAGATTCCATGATCAAACCAAGCACATCAATGCTAATTACATTTGATTCAATACCATGTAGAGGCCAAAACTATTCATTCAATACCTTGTTCCACATATGAGAAAATTGCAAACATCTTCACCAAAGCACTTGAAAGAGAAAAAAATGAAAATTTTAGAATAAAACTTGGACTTAGAAACACCCCTTCAGATTAAGGAGGGGTGGGGTGGAGTGGGGGATCTTAGATGCCTTAATCCTTTGGGATTATGGTAAATTATAATTAGTTGTAATTTTGAAACAAAAAGTTCATGAGGCAAACTAACAACCCACGTAGTTGAAGAATTCAATTCTCCTTGTAATACATATGTATCTCTCATTAAAGAATAATATGTTGGAGTTGTTTGAGCAATCCTCAATATAACAATTTTTAACAAATTTCCTAAAAATTTCCTTACCCCGAGACTCAACTTTTGGAATTTTTGAATGTGTTATGTAATTGTACCTTTTTTCTGAAAATTTTCCAATTGACTAAAGAATGTATTGCTCTTAATATCCTCATAATGTGTTCTCAACTCCTCTATAAAAAGGACCAAGCTACAATAGCTCCATTTTCATTTCATAAATCCATTGATACCATGTAATTTTTTCTTGTTATAAATATGTGGATGTCATATTTAGCTTTTATAGGGTTGTCACTTAGTGTAGATCAAAGTATTGTTGCATCGATAATATCCATGTTATAAGATCATTACCATCAAACTTCCTTGTATCGATCTTTAGAATGAATTAGTTCCTTGGTGTTGGCTTTAAGCCTTGCCGACGTGGATGTTATGAAACTAGCTCACAAAATAGAAGAAAAGATAGATCAACGCTTTAGAAATCAGCCTCTTTGAGGGGAAAACCTCCTTTACATTACATAAATGAACAATTCTTAGATGATTCAAATGACAAAACCTCCTTTATATATATAGGAGTCCATGGGGTCACAAGATAATCCTAGCTGACCTAACAATAATAATGTAAGGGCACAACAATAACAATAATGGGCTTTTATGGGGCACAATAATAACAATATGGGGACTAGAAGGGTACAAAAATAACAATAAGGGGGCTACACTAACAACAATAAGGGACTACACTAGTAATATATGGACCTAACATGCCCCTCTCCTTCAAAAAAAAAAATTCCTCAACACTTGAGTAGTTTTGGATGCTTCTGTATAAAATTCTCATCCTCCCATGTGGAATCTTCAGTGGGTAAGTTCTTCCACTTGATAAGATACTCTGAAATTGATCGATTTCATAGCTGTTGAGTTCTTGTTTCTGTGACTACTTTAGGTTCCAATATGATTTTTCCTTCGTAATCAAGTTCTGGCAATATTGTTTGAACTGGAAGTTTGTCACCTATAACCTTATTTAAGCATGAAACATGGAAAACTGGGTGTACTCGGGAAGAAGCAGGAAGCTTCAATTTGTATGCCATAATACCAATATTTTGCAACACCTTTTAAGGACCATAGTACTTTGGTGATAATTTATTATCCTTCTTAGCTTGATTAAGGGACATTTGTTTGTATGGTTGTAGCCGTAAAAATATCCAGTCTCCTACATCAAAAGTTCTCTCGTTGCGATGTTGATTTTCCTGTTGTTTCATTTGATTTTGTGCCAAATTTAGGTTATCCTTTAAGAGTTGGAGAACTTGTTGTTGATGCTCGATGTGATCTTCCATTGCTTGAACCTTAGAATTTTCTTTTAAAGATGATGTGATGGATGGTGGATGATACCCATAAAGTGCCATAAATGGGGTCATTTTTGCTGCAATATGGAAGGAAGTGTTATACCACCATTCAGCTAGTGGTAACCACTTGTTTCATTGTGCTTGCTTATCATATACAAAACAAAAAAGATATCCTTCCAAACATTTTCTCACTATCTCAGTTTGCTCATCAGATTGAGGATGAAAAGATGAGCTATGAGCTAGTTAAGTACCCAAACAAGAAAATAATTCTGTCCAAAAATTTCTAGTGAAAATGGGATCTATGTCGCTTACAATAATCTTTGGGTTTCCGTGTAGCTTTTGAATTGTTTCCATAAATGCAGTAGCAATTGTACTTTCTTTAAATGGATGAGATAATGCACAAAAGTGTGCATACTTTGTAAGTCTATCAACTACCACCATGATGACACTCTTTCCTTCGAACTTAGGTAAACTTGTGATAAAATCCATTGAAACCTCCACCCAATGTTGACTTGGAATGGATAAAGGTTGTAGCAGACCCGGGGTCTTAATTGTCTCAACTTTATTTTGCTAACAAACCAAACATTCTGCCACAAACTTTTGAATATCAGATTTAAGGCCATCCAAAAAAAAAATCCTTCTTCACCCTGTGGTAATTTTTTAAAAATCCTGAGTGTCCTACTAGGGGAGAGGTGTGAAATTCCAAAAGAATATTTTGTTTTAGTTGGGAATTATTACAAAGATATAATCGATCTTTGTACCATAAGGAACCATTTTTCTAACTAAATGTATCAAATGTACTTGGATCTCGCTTCAACTTTTGAATGAGTGTCTACACTTCTTCGTCATTCTTCCATTCCTCCCTTGCTTTGGTTATCCAACCTGGTTGAATAATAGAAATGGCACAAAGCAATGCTTCCACCTCCTCATCCTTTCTTGAGAGTGCGTCTGCAACAACATTTATCTTCCCCTTTTTGTAGATGATTTCAAAGTCATAACCCAACATCTTTGTGACCCATTTTTGTTGCTCTTCTGAAGATAGTCTTTGTTCCAAAAAGTATTTAAGACTATCATGATAATTTTTGACCTTGAAGTGTCTTCCGAATAGGTAAGGTCGCCATTTCTTTAGTTCATGTAGTATTACAAACGTTTCCTTCTCAGAAATAGCTTTCTATAAATACTTTTCTTTGATTGGATGGCTTTCAAAAGCAATGGGTCTTCCTTCTTGCATTAAAACAACACCAAATCCATTTCCTGAGGCATCGCATTCCACAATTAAGGTTTTTGTGAAGTCAGGCATAGCTAAAACCGGTGCTTGGAAAATTGCATCTTTAAGATGTTCAAAGGCCTTAGTTGCTTCAGGAGTCCGTGAAAACGCATCTTTCTTCAATAATGTTGTTAGAGGTGATGTTATTCTCCCATAATTCTTAACAAACTTACAATAATACCCTGTTAAGTCGATAAATCCTCGCAATTGCTTTATGTTTGTGGGGACTTTCCATTCCTTAATGGGTTTAATTTTGTTAGGGTCTACCTTAACACACTCCTGAGATACAATATGACCCAAATATTCTACCTCTTGTACTCCAAAGAAACATTTGCAGGTTTTTGCATAGAATTGTTTCTCCTCCAATAGTTTGAGCACCCTGTCAACATGTTGAACACGATCCTTCCAAGACTTGTTGTAGATTAGTATATCATAAAAAAAATACTAACACAAATTTTCTAAGGAAGGGTTTGAAAATGGAATTAATCAACCCTTGAAATGTATAACGTGCATTGGTAAGGCCAAAAGGCATGACCAAAAACTCATAATGACCCTCATGAGTTAGAAATGTTGTTTTCAGAATATCTTCAGTCTTCATTCTAATTTGATGATATCCTGAATGGAGGTCTAACTTGGTAAAGTAAATTGCTCCATGTAATTCATCCAATAATTCATCAATCATAGGAATGGGAAATTTATCTTTAATAGTGATATTATTGAGCTCCCTATAATCTGGACACATGCGCCATTATCCATCCTTCTTGTGCACCAATAATAATGAAGCAGATAAAGAACTTTGACTAGGTTGAATTATACCAGCCTCTAACATTTTTGCAATCATACATTCAATTTAACTCTTTTGGACATCAGGATATCTGTAAGGCCTTATGTTTGGAGGAACACAACCTGGAATCAAATGAATAGCATGATCATGATCACGAATAGGTGTGAGTCCGTTGGGAGTTTCAAACACCTTGAAATGATTGTCCAAGACTTTTTGGAGATCTGGAGAAATAGATGATTTTGATGTTGGAAATTCTAGTGAGAATAATTGTGCAATTACCCCTCATTATTATTTCTTTAGAATATTTTTCATGACATTAGAGCATACTATCTTTCATGGCTTCCCTGTGATACCCCGTAATTCAACTTCCTTTCCTTCTAAAAAAATTCAATAAAATTTCTTGAAAATTAAAAGCTACCGTCCCCAAAGATTGTAACCATTGTACTCCTAGTAAAACATCAGCACCTCTCATTGGAATGAAAATCATTGGACTATTCAATACATATTCCCCCATGGATAGCTTGATATTATGGCAATTTCTAGAGCAATTTATAGTTCCTCCATTTGCAACCATCACTTGACACTCTAGTGTTGTGTATAGGAAGCAATTCAATTCCTTGGCTACCTTAAAATGAATAAAATTATGGGTACTACCTGAATCAATCAACATTATTACATATTTCTTCTTGATATTTCCTTCTATCTTGAGAGTTTGAGGAGTGGTAATTCCTGCCAATGCACTACAGGATATAGTCGGACTCATTTCTTCTTTCTCCGGGGTTGGTTCCTGGTGTATATCCCCTTATTTTGAGGTTTCTTGTTCTTTTTCTTCCTCCTCTTCACAATCTATGTAAAGTAATTTCTTCTCAGCACACTTATGACCTTTAGTGTATTTTCTATCATGACTGTAGCAAAGCCCTTTTCTCTTTTTCTTCCAATTGTTGTGGTGTCAGCCTTGTAGGTTATGGAAGTCTAGAAGTAGCAACACTTCCATGTTTATATATGTGAGTGGTAGGCTTCCTTGTCGCCATAATTTTACTTACAATTTTTATTTCCAACCTGAATGTGTTCTCCAATTAATCGGGTTCCCAAAGGTGAACCTCATGTTGGATGTTATCATTTAAAGTCCCTATGAAGACATCAATCATGTTTTCCTCTGGAATAACAGTTACCCTTATATTCAATCTTTGGAAGTCCTCAATGTGCTCCACCATTAAACCCTTTTGTTTAAAATTTATCAATTAGCTAAAGAAGGTGTTTCTCTTTGTATCCTCATAATGTGCTATCATTTCCTCCATAAAAATTGACCAAGTGACAATTTTTTTACAAGATAAAATCCATCGATACCATACAAATTTATTTTTTTCTAAATATAAAGTTGTAATGCATACCTTTTGTGTGTTTTCACATTTTGGAGATCAAAATATTTCTCCATCTGTAGTATCCATGTTATGGGATCCTTGCCGTTAAAGTTCCTCATATCGATCTTTGGAATATGGTGGGCCTTCAATCCAACATTAGATTTTATGAAATCACGATTAACATTTATTTTGTTCTCATCATGAGTTTCCTCTACTACATTTTTTCCAATAGGAATCATTTCTTGTATCAACTTTGTCAAACCTTCCTTCAAACCTTCCATGTCTTCTTTTAGATCATTCTTCATGCCTTCAATGTTGCCTTTCATTTTTTCATCGATGTCATCCATCTTAGCTTCCATTCCATCCATCTTAGCTTCCATGCCATTCTTCAAACAATCCATCTTAGCTTCCACATATTTCTTAAAACCATCCATCTTAGCTTCCATTTCATTTTTTTTACTCTTTGTGAGAGCAAAATTTGTTGCACTTGCTCTTGTAATTTTGATATATCATGTTGCACTTCTTCCTATTCATGAGTCATAGTAGAGCCTTATGAGAGCTTAATGGGTGTTGAATTATTTTTAGGGGCCATTTTAGAACCTAATACTAATATATATGCTTCAATATGCCCTCGGAATCACTTCGAACTAATTTTTTAAACGAGAGTTATGCAATTTTTTAAACAAATATACACACCTTTTTCTTTCTTTTGAGGAGCTCAATATTGAAACTAATGTATCTTTGTAATTTTGAATCTAAAATATTTTAAATTCAATACTTTATTAGCCCTATGAATATTCTTTCCAATGCCACAGGTCTGACCTGATTTGGATTCTTCAAGACAAAGTTATGCCTAATCATCCACAATGACTTAATTATGGATTGGTTCAGTAAAGCGAACTTGTACAGCGTGCCACGTGTCATTTTTTCCTCCTTCGACTCTAAAATCAATAAACAAGAAACCATATTCCGTGTTATTTTGACCTCTTTTTACAGAATTCTGATCTGATGCTCAGAGAGAGAGTTATGTTAATTTTCCCAAGGTCACCTCTTTGAGATGAAATTCGGGAGCCTGCAAAAACCCTAACTTCCACAGATCATATCTCTAAAAATATTTCGAACCAAGATCTGAAATTTGTACACAAAGTTTTGCAGGATTTCTTCCCAAATGGGTTTTTTTAAGCTTCTGAACCTTCGTAGAAAAAAAATTATAGCAAACATTCCAGGATGACCTGTTTAAAGCAGCGAAACCCCAGAATCCAAAGCTCTGATACCAAATGTTATGAAACCAGCTCACAAAATAGAAGAAAATATAGATCAACACCTTAGAAATCAGCCTCTTCTAGGGGGAACCTCCTTTAAATTGCATAAATGAACAATTATTGGATGATTCAAATGAAAAAACCTCCTTTCTATATATAGGATTCCATGGGTTCACAATATAATCCTAGCCGACCTAACAATGATAATGTAAGGGCACAACAATAACAATAGTGGGCTTTTATGGGGCACAATAATAGCAATATGGGGACTATAGGGGTACACCAATAATAATAATGGGGCTACACTAACAACAATAATGGACTACACTAGGAATATAGGGATCTAACAGTGGATCTTGAATTTGGAAGTCATGATTATGATTATACGATTCAATATCTCTCTAATTATGACAAAATACTCCCCATATATGGTTAAGTATCAACATCATTTTATCCTTATGTTCATGATTTCCTTGAATATCCATAACCCTTCTAAGGAGATCCTTTAATAGAATGGTTTGTAATTTTTTAATTTCTTCCTTATTTTCAGCTATGGATTTTTGTATTTCTTCCTTGCTTTCCTTCATCCTTCATTACATGTGACAACTGACTTTCCAACTTGGATACTTGGTACTAGAAATATTTTTATTTCTTCATGGGTCATGGATGAAATTTTTAAAGGTTTAAGTGGTGAAGTAACTTTTGGGGCACCCGTAGAAGCCATGTGAGTAAATAATAATACCCCTCTTTTTCATCTGTATCACAAATTTTTCTTCACCAAAAATAAATCTTCTAATCAAAAGTTATGCCAATTGTAAGTTACGTATCTTTTAAAGCCCTATTTGTAGACTATCTAGTTGTTTGATCTTTGTCCCGATATACCTCTAAAATTTGAGTCCTTCTAAATCTAAAATTTTAGCCTACAATACTTTGATATGTCTTCTATACAATTCCATAGGTCTGACCAAAATTTGATTTGTCAAGTAAAAGTTATAGCAAATTTCCCAGAGCTCAGTAATTTTTTTCCTCTTCCCAAGAGAAAATTTGTATAGTGTGTCACATCCCACTTTTATAAATATGAATATGAAATTTTTACTTGAGGTACCTATAGCAAAAATCCCAAGATAACTCTTTGAAACTTATTTTAGGACTATTCACAAACCCTAACTTCCACAAAGTATATCTAAAAACCTATAGTGAAACATAATCCAAATATTTTACTTCATGTACCCTGATGCTCTCTTCTGAGTCTCTCAAAATTTTCACTATCTAAAATGTCTCAAAAAAAATTACAAAAAAAATGCCAATATCACTTATTTGAAACTAATTTTAATACCATTCACAAACCTTAAATTCCATAAAGCATATCTTTGAAAGCATAGTGAACCAAAATCTATAATTTTTATGAGATGTACTTCGAGATTTCTCAATTTAAAAAAAAAATCATGGTTTGAAGCTTCCCCCAAAAAGAGTTATAACATAAATTCCACAATGACTCGTTTGAAGCAACAAAGCCCTAGGTTTATATGCTCTGACACTAAATATTATGAACCATGCATATAAAAATGATAAGAAGCCAGTAATTACATTCCATTTTGAGGGGAGACTTTGTTTATAATGAAAAAAATGGACAAGATAAGATATGATGATCTAAAACTAGGTCTCATTAGTGTATATATATATATATATGAGACAAGGGTTAAAATTCAACGAAATTTTTTATCCTGCATAATAAGTCAATTTCCATGACTTAATAAGGGGTTTTGGGTTAGCATGGGGTTTGTTTAAGGATTAACATGGTCATGATAGTAATTTAATTTTCTGGGCATGATAGATGTCTTGGAAACCATTGAAACCATCTTCGAGTTGTTCATCATGTCTCTAACTTGCCAATGAGCTCTTGCTTGCCTGATTTGGACCTTAGGAACTCAAGTGATAGTCTCTATAAGTTAGTGACTTAGTACAAGTCGCTAATCTCCTCCACATAAATCTTGGCTTTGATTCATAAATTTTCTCTATTTATCCCACAGGAATTATGTGATGACATTTATAACAATTTATAAGGAAATGGGTACCCATATCATTTGTGTATGAAGTAGAAAGAACCATGGATCCTCACATAACTTGTCTATGGTGTAAATTTTTTGTTGCCACCTCAATGTCTAGTCATCATGCCAAGTCATTGCCCAATCACCAGTTTCCAATTAATACCTTACAAGTGTTATCCAAAGATACTACCACATGTCATTAGAAGGTGTGTCAAATAAATAAGGTGGATAAAACTTAGGATATGAAAATAACCTAAGTCTAAATATTAATGCAGATAATGGAAAATGAGTAAGTATATAGGTGGTAACATGGAGATCAAAGACAACCGTGAGGGTTAGCTCAATCAGTCGAGTCCCCGTCGTTAAAGCACCTTTGTTATTAAGAGGTCACGAGTTCAATTCCCTCGACGCCCTCATGTTCAGGCTATGTGGTTGATTCAGTAGGAAGTGATCCCTTCATGTGGATCTACCTGGTACAAATATTCCATGGACATAGTGATCACTAATCTCCAAGGTCTGTGAACCACAAAAAAAGACCCATAACTCACATACATGAAAAATAATTGTGTCGAATATTAGTATACAGTGGTAGTGTGGAGATCTAAGACCCATGAAAATGGCTAAGTATAGAAATGGGTGTCATTTGTACGTTGCAAAATTGCAGGTGCAGAGTGGTGGATGCAGGAAGACTTGGAGAAAAACAAGACTCGTAAATCACACACGTGAAAAATGACTAAGTGTTGAATATTTTGGGTTATGAGGTATGTGGGAAACAAATGGGTGAGAGAGGAACCTGCTACACACATGGAGAATAAAAAGGCTAAGTGTAAAAATGATTAAATGACTATGTAAAAATGGGTAAGTAATGAGAGGAGAAGCAGAAAGAGTAAATTTACATAGAAATAATCACTAGTCAAAATTATGAAAATAATAATGAGAAATGAAGGAAAAATATAAAATGGATAACTTAGGAAGATAGAATGAAGATGATTTGGGTTAACTCTACGGATTCTTGGACCAAAATGAAAATTTCTCACGCATTTGACTTCCATTTTTTATTTCGTAAAGTGTTGGAAAAAATTGGCATATTTCGAATCTTTGGAAGAGAAGAATCCAAAGGTTGAATCCAACTAGATCAACCTGTCAAATCAACGAGACAAGGCTCAAGACCAGACTTCCCTCGTTAAAAAACATTCTAAGAAAATATTTTGTATGGTCTCTTCATTTTGTTCACACAAGAGGCACTATGAAGAACCCTAAATACCTAATTTTTCAAGTTTTTTGTTGTTAAAATCTTCTTGTGAACCAACAGCTAACCAAAAAAATGAGTCAATTTTAGGGAGGCAGTTTGGAGGCCATACCTTAGACCAATAATGTGATTTCAACACAGCCCCATGGGGGAAGAGGATGGAGGAGTACCCTTCATGAATTGAATAAGTCGAAGACCTCCAACCACACTCATCCTCAGCATCTCAATTCCAAGGAGTGCATCTAGCTAGGGGGTTACAAAGCTTTGGCGGAAGGCACTACAAAGGGGGAGGGAAGAAGTCTAATTTCCAGTTGATTTAATTAACTTCAACATCCTAGCTTGAAATATCGGTCAATGTGAATTTGTTATTCGTTGTGAATACTTCCTTAAGAGGCACAAGTTCACTGCCCCTTTCTAAACAAGGTTTATTCATGATTTTATCATTCTAAATATCAATACATATGCCATTCCTAGGCTTCACAAATATATTTGGATTAATGAGAGAAGAAGAGGCGACAAAGAGTTTCCAAACCAAAGAAGTTCCATGTTGAAAATTATTACTATTATATTATCACAACTTATATTTTTTACTATTATCAATTTTCAATCACATTTCTCTTAAATATAATATATTGTGACAAATTCTATTTTTTACTATTATCAATTTTGAATAACATTTTTCTTAAATATAATGTGAAAAAAATACACAAGATATATATATATTTTTAAATATCATTGTTACTCAGGCAAATTCCGTTTTTGGAAAGAATTGATCCCTCTAGCCCAATGAGTGGGTCTAGTAACAATCGTGACAAAGAATACAGTCTTTCCTAGTTTAAAATTGAAGTAATACGATAGAGGGAGATGGCCTACCTCACTCCCTATGCAGTCATTTCCTTGATGTCGATATTGATCCTTTCACTTTCAGGCTCGTTCCTCGTTATGCCCTCTACGTTCGAATACTTGTAAAGAAAATCATACGACAAAAGATGAAAGATACATAGCATATATCTATATATATATATATATTTCAAAGCAAACCACATGACAGATCGAGGAGTATCATGATAAACCAATTAATATTAATATATTTATGGGAAGGAAAGCACACTTTGCATAATTAAATGAACAAAGGGAATCTTACAACTGGTGCCTTGATGTTGGAGGCCTCCTTCGGAGTCAAAATCAAAGTCCAAGCCTAGCCTTTCAATCTCTTCTATTTCTTCATAAAATTGACAGCATCTAGGCACAATCAAGCAGAATAATGGCAACCAACAATGACTAACCAAGACTCACTAGCATGACACTCTTTTATAGCAGAGCTGGAGAGGTTATGCATCCACTAATGAGGGGGAAAGGCCTTATCTCAAAGGGGAAAATATTTGGAGATAATATCAAGGGTAAAAAATGGAAGTATTCGACCATACCTCAACCAACAAGTACCAGACATTTGTTCTTGAGAATTCTAGAGATTGAGCTTCTGCTCCATTTTTGGAGAACCTACCTGAAGAGGACCAGCGTGACTTTATTATTGAATTCTTGTGCTGGAAAAATTGTTCACAGTTTAAGGACATGGTGACAAGCATAAGGATATTAAGGGAAGAACCACAATGGGCTTATAAAATAATGTATTTTACAAAATTTTGCAGAAAATATTCAAGGCGTTTCTCTTTTAGGTCTTTGGGGTTATCTCAAGCATGCCATCCAGGATGAACAAGTTTATACAGCTTTTTTCGCTTTGCGATGTTTTTGACATGAGAGACACAAAAGACAACACTTAGGATAAGGACTGAGGAATGCATCAATATATTGTGTAACAGATGCCCCCTAAAGCATGAAAGCAGAACTAGAAGTGAGGGTTGAATCGCTTTATCATCCATGGCAAGGACTTTGGAAAACCACCATCAAGAGACCTACCAATCAAACTGTTGGGGTTCCCATGTTTTGGCCAGATTCGTAAGACCAAAAGATGAGACAACATCATAACCACTTTGGGGCCCTAGGATCTAGCCTTCCTGGACCCATCGAGGGATCTCTCCAAAAAGAGAAAAGAATGATATATCTTTGAAGCTCAAAATAAGGTATTAGGCTAGCTATGAAGCATAAAGGGGGGGTTTTGAATGATTTGGTTGGTTGTGTTAGCCACCCATATTTTTCCTATCATATCAGCTGGTGGCTAAATATTCTTTGTAGCCTTCAAGAAACAAATTCAGTCTTGAAATTTTTGGTGCTTGAAGTCTTTTTGATGAAACTCATATTTTTGGTTACTCTCCACAGCTTTTTCCTTCTTCAAAACTCTGATATCCTACAAGTATCCAAGTCAAATACTATTGCATTCCCCTTTTTCCCCTCCCTTTCTTCCAACTTACATCATTTTCCATTTTCCCTTTTTCCATGAAAACCCCACAAAAACATATGTTTTCCCTTTATCCCTTCATAAAATCCATTCCCTAAGGTTAAGAAACCAACTTTTGACCTTATCCTACCCTTGGTTTCCCTTTGAAAAAATTGAAAGAACCATGAAAAATGCATAATTTTTATGAAAAAAGGTCTTTAGCCCCCGCGGGCTAAACCCCTGGCTTTTCCCTCCATATACCCGAGCGTCGGGACCAACTGCTCAGTCCTTAGGCACTAAACCGAAAACACAACCCTTTCTCCGTCCGTTTTCCCTTTGAAAACCCGAAAAAACCCATTTTATAAAGTTTAAACGGGAAATATTTGAAGTCACGTGTTTGATTGCCGCGATGAACCTGGGCGGTCAATCTGCTCCCCAGATCCAACGGAGCGGAGCACGCCTCACCTGGTGGACCCCCTTCCCCCGCGCCATTTTCCAGAAAATCGCCAGTTTCCATTCCTCACCACCTTCCAAGCCAAGGTGGTTTTCTCCCGTCGGCCAGCGATTCCCTACGTCGGTCGACACGTGTCCCCGACACTGTTTCAAAACCACCGTGCTATCAGATAATTTCGCGCGCTAAACTTCGTACCAAGACCATGCAGCAGAATCCACCTCCACCGTCCGATCTGGGCCCTCCCATCCGACGGTTGCCGATCACTTCACCTGCTCGACCTTTAACGGACACGCGTGCCCGTTAACTCATCCACCACGCTGCCAAGATTCAATCTCTGTCGTCGATCTCTGCAGATCGACGGCTCACATTCATTTCCCTGATTCCATCACCCGGTCAACCTCCTTCCTGCTGACTCTCCATTGCCCGATCTCTACCGTCGATCTCTGCAGATCGACGGTCTGGGTTTAATTTCTACACGACTCTTTTCCACGACCACCCAGATTTGATCTCCACCGTTGGATGATGCCATCCAATGGCCCGCATTCCTCCTCACATTCCCCAAAGCAAATTGACCTATAAAAACTGGATTCTTTACGTGTTTTTTGCATTTTGCAGGGTTAAGGTCATTTGTTTGTGCTTTTGAGGAAATTTCAGACCAGGAGGGTGACGATCCTCTACGTTTCGATTTCTCCAAGGAAATCACTTACAAAGTTAGTTTTCATGTTTCTTCAATGTTTCCACAGGCATTGATGCCTTTCCAGACCTGCGCAGCCCTGCACAACAGAGAAAACCGTCAAAATCAATGCATAAAAATAGTATCAGAGATTGAAGACCAGAGATGAACCAGAATAGCAGATTAGTGGACAGATTTGTGGGGATTAAGGCTAAGACAGTTATCAAACACCTAATCCCCGGATCTAAAACGCAGATGAAGGAAAAATATAAAGTGTTTTATCAGAAAAACCCTCCACCGCCACAAATGGGGGCGAATTGATTCCTCCCAGCGACTACAGTGCCACCTGTGCCTCAAAGGATTCAATCAAGAACCGAATTTATTGATCAAAGTCAGATATTTTACCTCAAAGCAGCCGAAGAGTTACTTCTGCCAAGAATTTAATAAAAGAATGTCTTTAGAGTAACCCTAACATCACACAGAACCTCAAAGGTCAACAAAAGCTCCCTCCAAGCTTAATTCATAAGTGTAGACCAATTAATGCAGTAAAACACTTGTATAGTCTCTTCATTCGAGCCCCCAAAGGCCAAGAAGACATTAATTCTACATTAATTGTATTTGAGATCTTTTCATCGGATCTCACCTCCTCATTATTCTATAAATACTTCAGTAGAAGATGAGTGAGGGGTTGGTTGTTAATGTAAAATTGTTGAAGCATTGTAATTGCCACTGAGCTGAAGACTCTTGATTGTAGATAGGATTTCACTGGCTCTTGGAGCTCTGCTTGTAACATATAGGTTAGGTTGTGAAGATAGATGGATTAAAACACTGGATCTGAAGATTGTAACTGGTTTGAAGCATCAATACAAGTTGATTTATGGGATCCTGGTCTATGCTGATGGTGATGTTATTCTCACTATAACTTGTATTTTGTTTCTGTTTTCAATATTGTTTCATTTTCCACTATAAAGAACAGTTTAAACAGGGTTAGGACCTATTGTATATCAGTAACCTTCTCTGGCTGAAAAACCTTTATTTCAATGTTTTCTTTCAACTGTGTTATTTGAAAATGATTTAATTCAGTTTAAGTACAGGGATGTTGGCGTTCCCTCATCTTTTTGTCTTAGATGAATGTTATTTTTAAATGTTACTTTCAATATATGATTGTGTGAATATGAACTGAGGAAATTAATGTTAGTCCTGAGTCCCTTTCTTATTTTCTCAACTATCTGATTGTTTCCCTTAGGATGTGTTAAAAGCTGACTAGTTTCAAAGTACTTATCAGATCTTAGACCATTCTGTGTTATCTTTGAGTTTCCCTTTTGTTTTTATATGTTTTCTATCAGAAGTGTATCAGAGGCTGGCTAGTTTCAAAGTACTTACCAGATCCTAGTTTGCTTCTATGTTTTTCTTAAGTGCCTGGTCAAAGGCTGGCTAGTTTCAAAACACTTACCAGATCCTGGGCTGCTCTTTGTTCTACATCTGTCATTTCCCTTTCTTATCGTATCACTCCATTCCATAAATCAAACTTTAAAGGGATCCTTAGGCATAGATGACTTGCCCCATAGACCACTCTTGGACCTGATTGTTTCAATTAAATCCTCTTATGACTCCATAGCCCAATGGACTGAAAATATGCCATCATCTTTCTTCTTAACTAAAGCTTATTCTTTTTGCTTGCAACTTCTCACTTTTGAACCTATTTTCATATAGATCTTTCTGCCTCAGACAGCAACTATGTTCAAACATCCAAAAAACCAAACAAACCCTTGGTCTTCATAACTAGCCTAATATCATTACCCTAAACTTCAAAGACAATATCCATCTTTGTGCATATTGGAGAGATCCCTCTCCGGATTCAGGAGGGCTAGATCCTAGGATCCCAAAGTTGGTTGAAATGATGTTAACTCTGTGATCGGACTTTTTCCAATCTTGCTTATTACAGAGACCTAACATTTCTGGCGACTCCACTGGGGATTTGAGTTGAGTTTTCATCTTTTTTCCCTTGTATTTTCACACAAACTTTGAGAGTTAAAAGCGGCCTTTTCAAGCACTACCAAGAAATGGTAATCAAGATGAAACTTGTTTAAATCAGTGACAAACTAGGTCAACCCTAGGATTCTCTTAAGTTTTTATCTAACCTTGGAAAATCATCTAGCTTAGCCATAAGAGTAAATTGTCTTTGTCTCATAACCATAGCTAAGTTTTGAAGCAAAGTTAGGACGTTCTTCCAAACCACAAATAAAAACAATTCAGAAAATACCAAAAAGAACTTCAGATTGGTAGTAAAACACTTGATCTTACATTTCACTTGCCATTTGATGTGTTTTACTTCATACTCTTAGACAGAGTCTGGAACGGGCCAGGTAGCCTCCGGATCTCATCCTCTTTTGAGGTGACATATTTGGTGAATGCCCTCCCAGTCAATCTCTGGTTAGAGTGCGTTGTGTTTTGAGATATCCTTGAAAAGGGATGTGTCACAAGCACTGTGGTGGACAGTATACCTCTTTGAAAACACTCTAGACTTTCCACCTGGCGACTCCACAATCCTGAACAGACCTTAAGGCTCCACTGGGAAGAACCGTTATCATTTTAATATCCTTCAAACTCACTTAGAAGGCTGTAGGATTTAAAGTAAGAAAACAGATTAGTCAACCTCTCAAAGACTGTCACATCTGGTTGAACTTTTCCTGTTTATTTGGGTCTAAAAACATAGCATATTGGCTCCTAGAAAGATTCACACTAGAGCCCATCCTGACCCTGATCCACCTGAGATAGTTGATAACCCAGAAAGAATCCTTAGGAAGTCTCCTAAGATAGAATCTTCAACTATTTTCAGATGATCCCTAAGAGCTAATTCAGTCCCTGAAAATTTGTCAACTCTACAGAAATCACAAACTGACTTATTCAACCCATTTAGGACTAGGTGATTTGGTGATTTAGATCAGCTAGATTCTGAGTCTTCACATTCATCTCCGGAAACAAGTGAACACCTTGGGAATAGAGAATCAACACCCCCTGATTTTCATTTTCTACATAATCTAGGTGTATCTCATCCAAGATCAGCTCAGCAATCTACTGCTGTCCCATCCACTTCTGTTCATCTTTCATCCACTGTTCAAACCACTTCGTTTCAGCCCACCCCACCTCTTGTCAACCTACCCCCACCACCTATCATGGCAGCATGGTATGCTCCCTTAGTCCTTCATGTACCATTAGTCAATCTTCCACAGGACTATCAATCCAAAATCCCATTGTATGATGCTAGCAATACTACAACAGCATCACAACATGTGGACAAGATGAATGACTACTTTGACAGAAATGAAATTGATGATGATTCTGTCAAGCTTAGACTATTTTCTCAAAGTCTGGGGGGAGAAGCAAGAAAATGGTTTAAAGGCTTAGCCCCCCATAGTATTAATGATCTCCAAGGCTTCCATCAAACATTCTTAAACAAATGGGAAGTGAGGAAGAATCCTCTCCAAGTCCTTGCCGACTATAACAATCTCCATAGGAACCCTGTGGAAAGTGTACAGGCTTATTGTACTAGATTTAACAATGTGTATAATGCACTTTCCCCTGAACTAAAACCTCCACAAGGTTTAACTCTGAACAAATTTCCTGAAGGGTTTGATCCTGACATGACCTATTCACTCAGAGAAAGAGTTTTTGCAACCCTTGAAGATATGCAAAGAGGTTCTCTCTCTGTGGAAGTAAACTTAATGGAGAAGAGAGCAAGAATGAAAGCTGAAAAGAGAGTATCTTTCAGAGAGGAATCCACCCCTACTACTACGAGCTCAAAAATGGAAAGAATGATGGAAGAAATGATGAAGAAAATGAGCATCCTAGAGAGAGCGCAAGCAAGTCTAAATCAAAACTCTCCTCAAAACAGAAACCAAAACCAAAATTAGAATGTTAGAAGGAATCAACCTCCAAACAGACCCAGGGAAGATGATCAACAGATCACTCCTCCCTTTCATCAAAACTATGTAAGTGAGGTTGAGGAAGCGGATCAAATAACAGAGGACGATGATATAAACTTATTTGGGTTAGATGATGATAGCTTCGAGGTTCATTATGATAGGAAACAAGGTCTTTATACACCTTACGATGACAAGAGAGATGATAATGAAAATTATTATCAAAACATGGAAAATGTTGTCATAGAACCTTCAAAGGAATATGAACTCAGAAGTAAATCTAATCAACAAACCCCCAACAATAAAACCTCTGACAAGCCTTCTCAAAACAACACTGCAACCAAGCCTAAAACAGTCAAACAAAAAGACAAAACAGTGGTTGTTAATTCTGGTAGTGAAAAAGAGAAAGACACTCAAAATATTGAAAAACAGAGTGCAAACATTAGCAGTACTAAAACCTCGGCTAGTACTCCTGGTAAAACAACTGTGTCAACTGTAAATAAAAAAAATCAGCGAGCTGTTGTTGCTAATAAAGTGGAAGTAAACAAGGTTGAAACCAGCGCCTTAAAGAATCAAATTCCTTTCAGTTTGGAACAGGAAATCTCAAAGATCAAAATTTCTGTTCCTTTGACTGAGTTAGCTGCCCAACATGTATATAGGTCCAAAATTTTGAAGGCTTTGAACATAGAAGAAAATGAGGATACACTCAATCTTAATGATGACCAACCAGAGCTGATTTTTGGTCCAAATATTGAAGGTAAGTTTCAAGAGGGACCCGTCCCTCCCTTCTATGTAAGTTTGAACATTCATGACAAAATTCTACACAATGCTATGCATGACTCAGGCGCTTCCCATAATTTAATGCCAAAAGCTGTAATGGAAAGCCTGGGTCTTGAAATTACCAGACCTTACAAAGACCTGTACTCCTTTGATTCAAGCAGAGTTAAATGTCTTGGATTGATCAAAGACCTCTGTGTTAATTTAGCCCAAATTCCAGCCAAGTGTTTGGTCATGGATATTGTTGTGGCTGATGTGCCCCCAAAGTACGAAATGCTTTTATCGAGATATTGGGGGGCTAAGTTACAGGGCACCATGCAAATGGACATGACCTATGCGACTATCCCTGTTTTCAATCAGACTAGAAGACTTTACAGGGAGTCCCACATGCAATACACAGTGACAAGTCAAGACCGGCCTCAAAACTCTCTTCTGTATGTTGTGAGTACGAGCCTTGATTCTTTTATCATGTTTAATGATGAAACACTTACAAAACAAATCATTTCAACAGAATTAATGGCTGAAACGGAGGAAGAGGAACACAACGCTCAACTGTCAAAACAGTTTGATGTATCTAAAATTACTAGCAAACCAAACACAGGTCTTGAACTACAAATCATCAATCCATTAAACTTAAATCTTGACAGTCAAGAGAGCAATCCTCAAAACAATGAAAATTTTGAGGAATCAAATCATACAAAGGACATGCACCACGCTGATAAAACTGAAAATGATCCTCTCTGGACTATGTATTTTGATGGGTCATGCACTAGAACAAATGTTGGTGCAGGTGTCTGGATTACTGACACTGAAAATAAGCATACCGAATGTATTTCATGTAAATTAAACTTTCAGTGTTCCAACAACATAGCAGAATATGAATCCCTTCTCTTAGGCTTGCATCTCTTGAAAAAGTTAGGTGCCAAGAGAATCAATGTATATGGGGATTCTGAATTAATCATTAGGAAAGTCAATGGGGAGTATAATGCAAATCATCCCAGACTTAGGGCCTATAGGAATGATGTCATGGATATTTTAACAACATTTGAGGAATCCAACTTAAGTTTTGTCCCAAGGAAAAGAAACATTGCAGCCCACAATTTAGCCTTTGCTGCTAGAACCTGCCCAATGCTATATGATGACACATCTCAGATTAGATTTAGACCAGCTGTCCCGGATAACAAGAAATATTGGCAGGTGTTTGATGGAGATAAACAAATAGAAGACTTCATGCAATTCAGAAATGAGTTTGAACTCCATAGTTCAGATTCAGACTATGATACAGACTGCAGTGAAGAAAATTTTCTTGGTGAGGAAGAACCTTCTCCTGAGCTTGTCAACATTAACCTTCTGACTAGCAAAACTTAGAAACCAAACAGAATTGAGTGCAAAATCTAAAACAGAGGAGTTGAAAACTCTACGTTCTAAAGATGATAGTTTGCCCAAGGGTTTGGCCCCTCTAGAAGAATTGTTTGATTTTAATGATGTGGCCAATAAGCCTAAACTGGAACCGGTAGAAACTGAAGTGGAGGAATGCAATATAGGCAGTGAGGAAAAACCGAAAATGATCAAACTGTCCAAAACTTTGCCAACTCACATTAAACTCAAATACATAGAGCTGTTCAAAGAATTTTCTAATGTTTTCGCATGGAGTTACGAAGATCTTAAGTCCTATGACACTGAAATAATACAGCACAAAATCCCTCTTAAAGAAAACCAAAAACCATTCAAACAGAAACTGCATAGAATAAATCCTGTCCAGTTACCATTGGTTAAGAAGGAAATCATGAAGATGCATGATGCTGGTATTATTGTCCCTATTAGATATTCTGAATGGGTATCTAATCTGGTGTCGGTTAGGAAAAATACTGGAGAAATCAAGCTTTGAATAGACTTTAGAAATTTAAACAAAGCCTCATTAAAAGACAACTACCCTTTGCCCAAGATGGATCATATTTTACAAAGGGTGGTGGGGTCTAAAATAATTTCTTTGCTAGATGGCTATTCAGGATATAATCAAATCTTAGTCCACCCTGATGATCAATTAAAGATAGCTTTTACTACACCCTGGGGCACCTTCATGTATGTGAAAATGCCTTTTGGTCTAATGAATGCTGGAGCAACCTTTCAGAGAGCCATGAACATACCATTCTCGGAAGAATTGGGCTTCTTCATCATTATCTATCTTGATGATGTCACTGTGTTTTCAAAAATAGATGAAGAACACTTAGAAAATTTGAGGAAAGTTTTCGAGAAGTGCAGAAAGTTTGGAATATCTTTAAACCCTAAGAAGACTTTATTTGGTCTCCAAGAAGGTAAACTTATTGGGCACATTATTTCAGAGGAGGGTATAAATATTGATCCCAAGAGGATTGAGGCCATCTTGCAAATCTCTTATCCTCAAAACATCAAGGAGTTGCAATATTTCATTGGGAAGATTAACTTTTTGAGAAGGTTCATCCCTAACTTGGCTGAGCTCCTTAGGAATATCACAAACATGTTGAAGAAGGAGCAAGGGGTAAAATGGACCTCGGAAGCAAAGACATCCTTTGAACTGGTGAAACAAGCATTAACCAAGACACCGGTTCTCATAAGTTCTGATTTTTCAAAGGATTTTTATATCTTCTCATTTGCATCAGAACATACCATAGCTGTTGTCATTTTACAGAAAAATCCACAAGGACAAGAGTAGCCTATTGCATTCTTTAGCAAGGCATTGAGGGATGCCCCTTTTAAGTATAACATTATGGAGAAGCAAGCTTTTGCTTTGGTAAAGGCTTTGAAAGACTTCAGAGTATACATCCTTCACTCGCACATTATTGCCTTTGTCCCAAATTCAGTTGTTAAAGACATTCTAACACAGGACCCAGATGGTAAAAGAGGTAAGTGGATTGATGTTATTCTTGAATATGATTTAGAGATAAAACCCACTAAGCTCATCAAAGGCCAAGGTCTAGCTAGATTAATGGCTGAATCAAATTGTGAAGTTCTGGATATTAATATGATTAATGCTTTGGATGACCAAGAAGAATTCTCAGCTCCCATTGTTGAAGGTAATTTTGTGAATTCTCCTTGGTATACTGATATTGTTTATGTTTTGCTTAATCTGAATACACCTCCTAGTTTATCAAAAACAAAGGCAAGATTTCTAAAATTAAAGGCTGTAAACTATTGCATTATTGATAAATGTCTTTATTGGAAAAATGCAAGTGGTGTATTGCTTAAATGTTTGCCTGAGTTTGATGCAGAGAAGATTAAGCAGGAATTCCATGAAGGAGAGTGTGGAGGTCATTTATACTGGAAGGCAACAGCCAACAAAATTTTGAGGGCTGGTTTCTATTGGCCTACTCTTTTTCCTGATATGCACAAGATGACCACCACTTGCCATAAATGCCAATTGTTTGAAGGCAAGAGAAAACTTCTACCCCTTCCTCTGCATCCAATCACTGTTGAAGCCCCTTTTCAACAATGGGGACTCGACTTCATAGGAGAAATCCATCCACCATCTTCTGCTCAGCATAGGTGGATTCTTACTGCCACAGACTACTTCACTAAGTGGATAGAAGCCATTCCTTGTAGGCAGGCCAATGATTCCGTTATCATAAAATTTATGGAGACTAACATCCTCTCCAGATTTGGCTGTCCTACCAAGATCATCACAGATAATGCAGCAGCATTTGGGTCAAAGAAATGGTTGAATTCTGTCACAAGTATCAGATAACATTGGGACACTCCACAGCTTATTACCCTCAAGGTAATGGACTTGCAGAATCTTCCAACAAAGGCTTAGTGAACATAATCAAGAAACTGTTGGAGGACAATAAAAAGTCTTGGCACACAAAGTTGATCCATGCACTTTGGGCTAACAGATTAACTTTGAAGAAATCTATTAGTATGTCACCCTTTCAGCTTGTGTATGGTACAGATGCAATTTTTCCTAACAGCCTTGGTGTACCAGTTATGAAGTTAATTCAAGAGTTGCAGACTGAAGAAAATGACATAATCAGAAGAATAAATCAAACCATTCATCTTCAGCAAACCAAAGAGGAAGTGTATAACAAAGCATTGCAGAAACAAGACAGTATCAAGAAGATATTTGATAGAAGAACAAAGGCTAGCAATTTCAAGATTGGGGATAAAGTTTTGAAGTGGGACTCAAGAAGGAAAGAAAAGGGCAAGCATGGAAAATTTGACAACCTATGGCTTGGCCCTTACTCTATTCATTCAGTTGCTGGTAATAATGCATTTTTCTTGCAGGAACTGGATGGAACAGAATTGTTTGGGGGTTCTGTCAATGGTAGGATGCTTAAGCATTTCTTCTCTTGATCCATTTTATGTTTCGAAGCCTTTTACCTTTTCCATTGTAAATTTTTCATCCACCATTGCATTTGAAGTTAGGAAAAATCAAAAAATACAAAAACAGAGAAAAAATGGAAAGAGGGCAGAAATGAAAACAAGAAAGGCAAAGCCCCATGCCAAAAAGAGAAACAAATCTAAAAGTGTGCAAGCTCAAATGCCACTCCTAAAAACACACTTCTAGTTAGTCAAACAGCCTAAACTTGACTAACTAGTTTTCAATTGATTGCTGATAAGGTAGAAAATGTGATTTCCCAAACTGTTCAATCTTGGCTTATCAGTAGATAGAATTAGGTTAGAAATAAAGGTTCAAACAAACTCAAAATCTGAACCTAAGTTTCCAAAGAGAGATGGCTCAAAACTATTTTATTTTCTGGGTCATAAAAGAGAAAAACTAGTTCTAATTTGCCCAAAATCTGAATCAGATATCAAGGAAGAGACAGCTCAAACAAAAGCCAAATCAGAGCTGTGAAGAAAAGAGAAGGCCATGATAAGAGACTTTCAGATCTTAAGCCTTCCATTTTGTTTTTATTTTTCTGCAAATAATAATCTATGTGCAGCTTGTTTTTATGCCATAGATCACAGCAAGTCAAAGAGCTTAATCTTGACTTGACTTTTTTTAAATTACTGTCCTAGAATTTAGAGAATGAAAGTTTGTTGGACAGTTTAATCCCAACAGACAATAGATTAGGTAGAAAATAATCTGAGCTCAACTGTGTAATCTCAATTCAGGGAGAAATAAGGAGTAGAATTAGATTATTTTTTATGCTTTCAAAAGAATAAAATTTTGTGAAAAGAGTTTGCCAATCCAAGTGCACTCTGATGAAGAAAAAATGTTAGATCAGTAGGATTGGGTAGGTAGAAAGTTGTATTGATGAAATTCATGTTTCTTTCATGACTGATATTATTTTTCAGAGAAAAGCAAGAGCATTCAATGGATGAGGCATATGGTCAGCATCCCAGAGAAATCAAGTTTGAATTCTTGATGCCTTCAGGAAGGCACCATCCCCAAGTGGAGCCGCTGTTAGCCACCCATATTTTTCCTATCATATCAGTTGGTGGCTAAATATTCTTTGCAGCCTTCAAGAAACAAATTCAGTCCTGAAATTGTTGGTGCTTGAAGTCTTTTTGATGAAACTCATATTTTTGGTTACTCTCCACAGCTTTTTCCTTCTTCAAAACTCTGATATCCTACAAGTATCCAAGTCAAATACTACTGCATTCCCATTTTTTCCCTCCCTATCTTCCAAATTACATCATTTTACATTTTCCCTTTTTCCATGAAAACCCCACAAAAACATATGTTTTCCCTTTATCCCTTCATAAAATCCATTCCCTAAGGTTAAGAAACCCACTTTTGACCTTATCCGACCCTTGGTTTCCCTTTGAAAACATTGAAAGAACCATGAAAAATGCATAATTTTTATGAAAAAAGGTCTTTAGCCCCCGCGGGCTAAGCCCCTAGCTTTTCCCTCCATATACCCGAGCGCCAGGACCAACTGCTCAGTCCTTAGGCGCTAAACCGAAAACACAACCCTTTCTCCGTCCGTTTTCCCTTTGAAAACCCGAAAAAACCCATTTTATAAAGTTTAAACGGGAAATATTTGAAGTCACGTGTTTGATTGCCGCGATGAACCTGGGTCGTCGATCTGCTCCCCAGATCCGACGGAGTGGAGCACGCCTCACCTGGTGGACCCCCCTTCCCCCGCGCCATTTTCCAGAAAACCGTTGGTTTCCATTCCGCACCGCCTTCCAAGCCAAGGTGGTTTTCTCCCGTCGGTCAGCGATTCCCTACACCGGCCGACACGTGTCCCCGACACTGTTTCAAAACCACCGCGCTATCAAATCATTTCGCGTGCTAAACTTCGTACCAAGACCACACGGCGGAATCCACCTCCACCGTCCGATCTGGGCCCTCCCATCCGACGGTTGTCGATCACTTCACCTGCTCGACCTTTAACGGACACGCGCGCCCGTTAACTCATCCACCGCGCGGCCAAGATTCAATCTCTCCCGTCGATCTCTGTAGATCGACGGCTCACATTCATTTCCCTGATTCCATCGCTCGGTCAACCTCCTTCCCACTGACTCTCCATTGCCCGATCTCTACCATCGATCTCTGCAGATCGACGGTCCGGGTTTAATTTCTCCACGACTCTTTTCCACAACCACCCAGATTTTATCTCGACCATTGGATGATGCCATCCAACGGCCCACGTTCCTCCACACATTCCCCAAAGCAGATTGACCTATAAAAACTGGATTCTTTACGTTTTTTTTGCATTTTGCAGGGTTAAGGTCATTTGTTCGTGTTTTTGAGGAAATTTCAGACCAGGAGGGTGACGATCCTCTACGTTTTGATTTCTCCAAGGAAATCACTTACAAAGTTAGTTTTCACGTTTCTTCAATGTTTCCACAGGCATTGATGCCTTTCCCGACCTGCGCAGCCCTGCACAACAGAGAAAACCATCAAAATCAATGCATAAAAAGAGTATCAGAGATTGAAGACCAGAGATGAACCAGAATAGCAGATTAGTGGACAGATTTGTGGGGATTAAGGCTAAGACAGTTATCAAACACCTAATCCCCGGATCTAAAACACAGATGAAGGAAAAATATAAAGTGTTTTATCAGAAAAACCCTACACCACCACAAATGGGGACGAATTGATTCCTCCCAGCGACTACAGTTCCACCTGTGCCTCAAAGGATTCAATCAAGAACCGAATTTATTGATCAAAGTCAGATATTTTACCTCAAAGCAGCTGAAGAGTTACTTCTGCCAAGAATTTAATAAAATAATGTCTGCAAAGTAACCCTAACATCACACAGAACCTCAAAGGTCAACAAAAGCTCCCTCCGAGCTTAATTCATAAGTGTAGACCAACTAATGCAGTGAAACACCTGTATAGTCTCTTCATTCGAGCCCCCAAAGGCCAAGAAGACATTAATTATGCATTAATTGTATTTGAGATTTTTTCATCGGATCTCACCTCCTCATTCTTCTATAAATACTTCAATAGAAGATGAGTGAGGGGTTGGTTGTTAATGTAAAATTGCTGAAGCATTGTAATTGCCACTGAGCTGAAAACTCTTGATTGTAGATAGGATTTCACTGGCTCTTGGAGCTCTGCTTGTAACAGATAGGTTAGGTTGTGAAGATAGATGGATTAAAACACTAGATCTGAAGATTGTAACTGGTTTGAAGCATCAATACAAGCTGATTTATGGGATCCTGGCCTATGCTGATGGTGATGTTATTCTCACTGTAACTTGTATTTTGTTTCTGTTTTCAATATTGTTTCATTTTCCACTATAAAGAACAGTTTAAATAGGGTTAGGACCTACTGTATATCAGTAACCTTCTCTGGCTGAAAAACCTTTATTTCAATGTTTTCTTTCAACTGTGTTATTTGAAAATGATTTAATTCAGTTTAAGTACAGGGATGTTGGCGTTCCCTCATCTTTTTGTCTTAGATGAATGTTATTTTTAAATGTTACTTTCAATATATGATTGTGTGAAGATGAACTGAGGAAATTAAGGTTAGCCCTGAGTCCCTTTCTTATTTTCTCAACTATCTGATTGTTTCCCTTAGGATGTGTTAAAAGCTGACTAGTTTCAAAGTACTTATCAGATCTTAGACCATTCTGTGTTATCTTTGAGTTTCCCTTTTGTTTTTATATGTTTTCTATCAGAAGTGTATCAGAGGCTGGCTAGTTTCAAAGTACTTACCAAATCCTAGTTTGCTTCTATGTTTTTCTTAAGTGTCTGGTCAAAGGCTGGCTAGTTTCAAAACACTTACCAGATCCTGGGCTGCTCTTTGTTCTGCATCTGTCATTTCCCTTTCTTATTGTATCACTCCATTTCATAAATCAAACTTTAAAGGGATCCTTAGGCATAGATGACTTGCCCCATAGACCACTCTTGGACCTGATTGTTTCAATTAAATCCTCTTATGACTCCATAGCCCAATGGACTGAAAATATGCCATCATCTTTCTTCTTGACTGAAGCTTATTCTTTTTGCTTGCAACTTCTCACTTTTGAACCTATTTGCATATAGATATTTCCACCTCAGACAGCAACTATGTTCAAACATCTAAAAAACCAAACAAACCCTTGGTCTTCATAACTAGCCTAATATCATTACCCTAAACTTCAAAGACAATATCCATCTTTGTGCATATTGGAGAGATCCCTCTCCGGATTCAGGAGGGCTAGATCCTAGAATCCCAAACTTGGTTGAAATGATGTTAACTCTGTGATCGGACTTTTTCCAATCTTGCTTATTACAGAGACCTAACAGGTTGGTTGCTGGGTTGGTCATGAGATCATAGACCAAGAAAGTAATGGGAGAAAAAGGATAGAACAGCAGGATGTTTCAGCAAAGAGGATAGTTCAAGAGAGTGTCATCCATTGGGTTATGGAGTCATGAAAGGGAATTACATGCAACAACTAGCTCAGGCTTTCAGAGGGCAACTCATCTACACTAAAGGATCTTTTTAGATAGATGGTGGGATGGAACATTAAGGATTGAAAGTGAAAGAAGGAAAGAAACCTAATTTTTTTCTATAGATCAGGTCACAGATCATTTAACTCTAGACCTTCTTGGACATACTCATAGGAAACTTTCAATGGAGGGACAAAGGGGCAGCTTATAGATCAGACCAGAGGTCATTTAACTCCAGGTCAGCTTTAGCATGCTCCAAGGGAAAACATAGATAAATTTAACAGAGAGATCTTAGAAAGGCCAGCTGGTCGCACAAGGATCCTAGTGGACAGGGCTAACTCTAATCCCCAGTGTTCCCAAATATTCCAGCTTAAACCCAACAAGAACAACTAAAGACAAATCCCATTTAATTCATACATCAGCTAGCAGCATAAGGAACTACTACACTGGTTAAATTAACTGAAATCAACCCTTAGATAACCACATTTATCAGAACAACATTTAAGGCAAGGAGAGCAGAGACATAGGGTACCTAACAAGGGTAAATCCTATGCCATATTTCTGATGCAGGCCCGCAGAAAATGAAACAGTATGAAAATGCAATAAAAAACGTTAGAAGAACATCACCAATAGTAATAGACCAGGATCCTATGAAATGTGCTTTATTAATTGATGCAAAACCAATCACATACACTTAGCTCAATGGCTGTTACCCTCCAAACTTATCCTCCCAGCCTACTACAATACAAACTACTCTGCTACTCCCTCCCAATACTATTCTAACAGTCAGTATGAATCCCTCTAACAGCAAATCAACAAAAACCAAACAACAACCTTTACAATACGTTCTCGGGAATTCTTATAGGAGAAGAGAAACAACAAGAGTAGGCGTCAATTTAATTGCTCCATTAAGACAGAATGGCGGAAAAATTCATGCCCATACTGGCTTAATGGCTCTGTAGTGCTGTGTGTACCCTGTAGTCTGCTTTGGGAGTCTTTGTCAGGTCAAGATTGACCTTGGATATTTCTTTGGAGTACTTCCTGGCTGTAAGGCCCTCTATGCTAGCTTTCTAGAACAAGTAAGATGACTGAAAGGTCTTCAGGTCTCCATGCTTCCATAACTGTAGTCCTGACAGTCTTTAAGAAGCTTTTGTCAGAGTAATTAACCATTTCTGGGCTCGAGGAGGCAAGGAGAACACTGTCGAAGGTGTCCGTTTGGAGAAAAACATTCTGCTGACGCTGGAAGCACTGATAGGACTTGACAGTGTGCTTAAGTCTTCAAACTGCATCTTTTATCCTTTGAGTGTGGGATTAGGTGTTAAATATTCAAATAACAGGCCTAAATCACTTAAACCTATTTCTGTTGTTACTCTTGTTGCCGCTGTAATGACCTCTCTGTGCTTTGAATCGCAGTAACTGCGATTATGATAAAAAGAGAGAAATATCACTCTGGTGAGAACCCTGCACCATGAAACAAATCAATTATAAAGTCCAGGAAAAAGGCGGAAGAATTGCTACGGAGGCCCGTGAATCGATGGCGGAGTAGTGGAAAAATAGTGGAAACCATAAAGAATGGCAGAGAAAATGATCATTAGTGTAAAGCCCAAAGGTTTACCTTTTGGCCGAAATACAAAGGGAAAGGGATAAAACACATGAAATAGATTTGAAATGGTGGGACCCGGCCGTGGCGGAGGGCGATTAGATATGAACCGTTGGATCTCAGGAGGATATCAATGGTAGCGGTTAAGCGATTAGGTTAATAGGGAAGCCCGATGGGAGAAATACAGCAGAGACGCGATGCGGCGAGGGCCGTCGATCTTGGATGAACGGACGGTCGTGATCAAATCTGAGGATCGCAATCGGGGGAGTAGGGGTGACACATTTTTAAAAGGTCTGATTGTGATCGGAGGGGTGTTGCAATTTAAATGCCAACCATCGGATGTGGGACCAGATCAACGGTACACATTTAATCGAAGGGAGATGGAGAGGGGAGATGGAAGGGGAGCGGGATGAATCTGAACTGTTGGAACTGGAGGGATGGACGGCTCAGATTGGATAGGGGGATCGCAATTGCAAGGCACAGAAGGGGGGTGCGATTAGAAAATGCGATTACGATCAGAGCTGGGGATGCGATAATGCGCCAGTTGTTAGATCGACGAAGGGGATGGAAAGTTGTGATTTGATCGGGAGATCGCAATCGAGAGGAGCGGAAGGGTGTCAGGGGAGGAGTTTTGATTGCGATCGAGGTGGGATTGCGATTAGCGCTGGGCCATCCGATCAAAACAATGGATCAATGGTGGAGATCACAGCAGAGGCCCAAAGGACCAAACTCAATCGCATCGGAGTTTTTCAATGTTACAAAGGGATTTTCCCGCCCGAAAACTCTGATTGCGATTGGAGCCCAAGACTTAAACGCTTGGTCTTGGCGCTAGGGGCACATGGGGAAGTGTTTTAAGGGGGCTGGCGGAAAAGGGGCTAGGCCCTATTATAAGGTAGAAAGTGGGTTTTTCGCCCATTTTAATGCAATTCGAGGTTAGGAAAGGGTAATGATAGGGGGACAAAAGGGAAAATTGACCCAACAAGGGGTGTAGGTATGGTTTAAAGGGGATTTGGGTATGATTTAGAGGGTTAATGGGGGAGAAGGAGAGGAATTAAAGGGAAGAAAATAGAGGTTTAGAGGGAATGAAATAAGAGGGAAAGGCCAAAAACATCATAAATCAACATAAAAGACCAAAAACATCACAAAACACTACACACAACGCATTAGGAAACAAGCACCTAGGTACATATGGTACATTTCACTTCAGCAGTTTACAAATCCTCGTTGACAATTAAATGAACTCAGTTTAGGAGACTAGATTGAGACACAACAGAGGTCTTTTTGCATTTCCTCACAAATAAGAGGCTTGGTATCAACTTATGGTGGGATTTTATCAAAGGACAAAAGGCAGAAGGAGGCTTCAAGGATGATGTGTTTTCAGGGGAAATGCATTCCTTGAAGGCTCAAAAACATTTTAGCCCCCTGTTTGCTTGTCAAAAAATTTATGGGGGGCTAACAGTGGCTCCACATGGGGATGGCTACTTCTTGAACAGACAAATCATGCTAGAATATCCTTGGAGAAGCCGATGCCCCATATCCGCACATCCATTTCTTTCTTAGACTGCCCATCATTAAATCATGAAGAAATCATATCAGCAGTAAACAATCTCCCAAACGACTACCTACCCATACTATAGTCCTAAAATTTCTTCTCCTAGGGTGCATTTGGACTTGCAGACACTTTACATCATCAATTTTTACAAGAAGGAAAATAAACCCATTCTAATTCTACCCTTATTACTCCATGAGACCAATAGACTCGTTAGTCTTGAGCAGCTTTCGCCTAAACTAAAATTCTGCTAGGACAACTGCTTCAGCGTACTTCTTCTCTACATTCTAAGACAGAAATTAAAAACAGTCAAGCCAGGATTAGACTGTCTGACTTGCTGGACTTTGCAGAAATTAAAACAACTAACTACATGCTCACAGACATGAGCTTTATTGATCTTTTCCTACCTACCCTACTCTAACTAGAATCTTCACAGACTTAGCTTACAAACATTGTCTTCCAATGCAACCAGTCCATCAAATTATCCCATGACTGGTCTCTCTTGCTCAACTCCTTGAGCAGGCTGGATAGGCAGGGCAGCTCCCACTCTTTTTGTTCCTCAACAGCAGCTACACAAAAATTTCTCGTTGTCTGCAACATGCTGCTCAAAAAGACCTTTGATCATTCTTCAAAAGTGTGCAGGAAATGAGCATAAGGATCATGAAAAGATACCTGGCTATGAATATCTAGCAGGCAGGCCTCAACCAAGATCTCTTCTTCTTCCACTGGATTGAGAAGAAAACTCTCTTGAGAAAGAGTGTCTCCTTTGTCTTCTAAACTGGAGGATTCATCGTATATAGCAGCTGAGTCCTCTCGGAGCTCTGATATATTCGGCTCTGATGTGTTGAGCTCCGTGAAAAGGTCTATGTATCCTTGAGCAGGGGCTTGTTCCATTAATTCCTCTTTTTCAAGAGAAGGCTCGTTATTTTCATCTTGTTCAAGGATCTCTTCCTTGCTTTCCTCCTCATCCTCTAAAAATAAAAACTGTTGTCCTCCGTTCTCATTACACTCATCACTGATGCTTTCATAACTTTCCCCATCAGTGTCATAGATAAGTTGACTGGGTTCACTGCTTCTCTGGAGTTGGTGGCCCTGGTTTTCTTCCCATGGGTCTACTGATGATGGTTCTGCAAGCTCAGCTTCTCTCTGGAAACAATCATCATCAAACAAATCATAACTAGGAAAGTCATAATCGTAAGCAATGTCACCAATCAAACCTGTCGGATTCTCAACAGGTCTTTCTTCATCCTGGCCCACAAAGGAACTTTCTGGAGCTGTACAATCAAACTCAGGAGATGACTGAGAAGGAGCATGTGTTCTATAAAATATTTCTGAGGTGGACTGCTAGTTTAATATCTTATCAACCTCTTCTTCCACCAAAAAAGGGGTTTCCCTCTCATCATGGACAGAAGAACAGCAGTCCTCTTTCTCTTGTATTAGCTAATTTGGAGGCTGGATGTTTTCTTGAGCCTCTTCTTCCACATTAGATTTTGCCTCTTCTATGTGGTCCCTTGTTTCCTCGAAGCAGCAGTCCCTATTAGCTTTTTCTATTAGGTACTGATTTTCTCTAGTCAACGTGATATAAGACATAGGTGAGAAATCAGGCAGTTCATGATCACTTTCCTCTTCATCTTCTACAGATTCTTGAGCATCGTACATGTGTTGCTTATCTTCTCTGTCTTGAGTTTGTTCTTGTTTTGGAAGAGGCATGGGTTGTTCTAAATAATCATCATTTTCATTTAGACTAGCCATGAACATTTCCAGCACTTTACCAAACGTTTCTGTTAATTCATATAATTGATCTTCCAAAGCATCATACTTTGTATCCCTGTCCATGTTTGGATTAATGCTTATGCAAAGAAGGCTACTACTTCTTCTCAACCAGTCCAGAGTCCTCCACCAGTGGAGTCATTTGGTCTTTTGGGAGTTATGGGGTGTGGAGTCGCCAGGTGGATGTACATGAATGTTTGAAGCAGGATGTTGTCCACCATCAACAATAAGATGCCAATCTAGAGGCAAAGTGGTCTCTTCCCCAGCGGAGTCGCCATTATGTTGGGGTTCCCATGTTTTAGCCAGATTGGCAAGACGAAAAGATGAGACAACATCATAACCACTTTGGGGCCCTAGGATCTAGCCCTCCTGGACCCGGAGAGGGATCTCTCCAAAAAGAGAAAAGAATGATATATCTTTGAAGCTCAAAATAAGGTATTAGGCTAGCTATGAAGCACAAAGGGGGGGTTTTGAATGATTTGGTTGGTTGGTTGTTGGGTTGGTAATGAGATCATAGATCGAGAAAGTAATGGGTGAAAAAGGAAAGAACAGCAGGATGTTTTAGCAAAGAGGATAGGTCAAGAGAGTGCCATCCATTGGGCTATGGAGTCATGAAAGGGAATTATATGCAACAGCTAGCTCAGGCTTTCAAAGGGCAAGTCATCTACACTAAAGGATCTTTTTAGATAGATGGTTGGATGGAACATTAAGGATTGAAAGTGAAAGAAGGAAAGCAACCTAATTTCTGTCTATAGATCAAGTCACGGGTCATTTAACTCCAGACCTGCTTGGACATACTCATAGGCAACTTTCAATGGAGGGACAAAGGGGCAGCTTATAGATCAGACCAAAGGTCATTTAACTCCAGGTCAGCTTTAGCATGCTCCAAGGGAAAACATAGATAAATTTAACAGAGAGATCTTAGAAAGGCCAGCTGGTCGCACAAGGATCCTAGTGGACAAGGCTAACTCTAATCCCTAGTGTTCCCAAATATTCCAGCTTAAACCGAACAAGAACAACTAAAGATAGATCCCATTTAATTCATACATCAGCTAGCAGCATAAGAAACTACTACACTGGTTAAATTAACTGAAATCAACCCTTAGATAACCACATTTAGCAGAACAACATTTAAGGCAAGGAGAGCAGAGACATAGGGTACCTAACAAGGGTAAATCCTATGCCATATTTCTGATGCAAGCCAGCAGAAAATGAAATAGTATGAAAATGCAATAAAAAACGTTAGAAGAACATCACCAATAGTAATAGACCAGGATCCTGTGAAATGTGCTTGATTAATTGATACAAAACCAGTCACATACACTGAGCTTAATGGCTGTTACAATCCAAACTTCTCCTCCCAACCTACTACAATACAAACTATTGGGGTTCCCATGTTTTGCCCAGGTTGACAAGACCAAAAGATGAGACAACATAGAACCACTTTCAGACCTTAGGATCTAGCCCTCCTAGGTCCAGAGAGGGATCTCTCTATAGGATTCAAAGTGTATATCTTTGAAGCTCTAAGTTATGATTTTAGGCTAGTTATAGGCTCAGGGTTGTTTGTTTGATTGATTGTGTTTGGTTGTTGGGAATCAGGAAAGGAAGGTCCAATATAAGACAAGGATGAGCATAGAGGAAATTAGGCTAAGACAGGTAACTTAGGGAACATCAAGGCCATTGGGCAATGGAGTCAAGAAAGGATTTACTTGTGTTCAATGTGCAAGCTTTCAGTTGGGCTATTCATCCAGAGCATTTGGATCTTAGAGATGATATTTGGAATGGGACATTAAGGACTGAAAATGAAAGGAGAAGAACCGTCCAATTCTGTCTATAGATCAGGTCAGAGGTCATTTAACTCCAGACCTGCTTGGACTAAATCAGAGGCAATACAAGGGATCTTAGAAAGGCTTAACTGGGATGGAAATATCCTAGTGAGGCAGAGGCGGGGTTCTAGACCTCCCAGTGTTCTCAACTCATCCAACTAAATCCTAGCAAGAACATCTAAACACAGGTTTCATTAATCCATACATCAGAGAGCAGGCAACAACATCCACTACACTAGTTAAATCAATAGAAACCAATGTTCAGATACACATATAGCAGAAAACATAAAAGGTTGGGAGAGCAGCAACATAAGGTACCTATCAATGGTAAATCTTATGCCAAAATTCTGATGCGAGCCAGATGAAATGAAATGAAATGGAAATACACACAGAGATAGAAAAACATCACCAGCTGCTTTAGATCATAATCCAAATAAATGTGCTTGTCATCTTAAAAACAACACCAATCAGGTACATCATTTCCCACAGCTTGAACATTCAGTCTGAATACATCAAATCTCAGCCTATCTTACAATATTACACAGAGAACTTGTCTCAAGATGAAAATGCTTGCATTTCTCTGATATCTCATCAACAACCAATACAATGTTTCTCTCTGAATTTTATAGCTGAAAAGGAGCAGAAGGGGTAGTTGAAAAACTAAATGTTGTATTAAACTCTTGAAACGAAAGAGGGCCAAAGCCCATGTTGTTTGAATGTTGAGCATTTAATCTCTGTCACCCCTTGATGAAAGAGTGATCTTCTTTTGGATATGACTCTGACATGTTTCGGCTGTGTGCTGTACTTGTGGTGAATAAACAAAAGGCGAATGAACTACTGAGAAGTCTGCTACATAAATATTCCAATTGCCCTGAACTGTTGTTAGGGTGGAAATTCCTTCAGGGACACGGTGCATAGTAAAAGCTGTGTGGACGCCCTGTACTTTATGAAGAAAAACATTCTGCTGACGTATAGACCCTGATATTACCCTTTGCTTGTGTTCAGGATCCTTTGATTGATCCTCGAGGTCTTCAATCTGATGCTTTGCCTTCTAAACCACTAATTTAAGGCTCAAGATCTTCATTAGCGGGCCTTAATCTCTTAGCTTTGTACTTAAACACTCTGCTGCTCCATTCCTGCTTCTGTCAGGTTAGCTCGAGATTTAATGGCACAGGAAGGTTTTCGACAGAGTATGAACCCTGTTCCTTTAATGAACGTCCCGTCTTCAACTTCCCGGGTCATTTTTCATAAATTCTGCTCCTGCGTATGATTGTCCTATGTGTATTCTATCACCGTGATAGAGTTCGCAAACATGGCGGCTTTCATCACCTCGAAGCCCTGCACAACAACAAATTTTTCAAGAAATCCATGGGCGGGATGATGTATGCAGTGTGGATGCAGAAATGGCCATGCAGGTGATGGAAAACGCGAAAAATGGTGACGCATCGCTCTGGTGGAGGTTTGGCGGTCTGCAGAGTGAATTTGACTAAGAAAAACATTAAAAGACACGGATTTGGATGAATATATGCAATGGAATGGGTGGATGTACGGAGGGTGCACGTGGAGATGACATGGCGAAAACGGGCGATGGTGGAAAATTCAGCAGTGGGCCAACTAATCGAGACCGTCGATCGTGGCGGGATCAACGGCAGAGGGCAACGGACGGCGGGCCCAACATGGATTAAGCAGTGTGTAGCTCGGGCGAAAGACGACCGTTGGATGAGGCGCTCGAGATCTGACGGTCAACAACGATTTCGCTCAGCGTCCGTGGTCGAAAGATAATGCACGGGGGATGGGCAGTTTTTCCATCGTATAGAAGACATGTGGCGCGCGATGAGTGGAATCACTGGGCATTCGGGGAAAACCGCCATCTGCGCAGAAGCAGTGCGGAAAAACCAGCGGATTTGGAATAGTGCGCGGTGGGGTCCACTGGGCGGAGAGGTTTTGACCTGTCAGATCTTTGGGAGGATGGACGGCGATGGGCCAGCAAGGGGAAAATGAGCGCGGGAGATGTGGGCACTGGGGATTTAATGACCGCCATCTGATCAATTGAAATCGACGGCTGAGGCTGAGCCCGATGGACATATGCGGAAGGCGCCTTTTGCTTTGGCGAATGGTTACAGCGCTGGTTACATGGAGGAAAAGGGCGTGGCTTAGCGAAGAAGGGGCTGAGGCCTATTATATGGTCGGAAGTGGGTTTTTAACCCATTTTAATGCATTTTGGAGCCTCTGAGGGTTAACGATAGTGGGATAGAGGGGAAAATCGAAGAAACCAAGGATAATGGTGGGATTTAAGGGGGATTTTGGAGGGGTGTAGAGGGTTAATAGGGGAAATAGAGAGGAACAAAGGCACCTCGTCAGAAGGAGGAAAAAGGGGAAAAAGTGACATTTTGCAGGGGTAAAAGGGGTAAATGCAGGCCTCAGGGGGAGGAACCACCAAGGAGTACTTGTATAAGGAAAAACACAGAAAAACCTCAAGGATAATGTGTCTTCAGGGGAGATGCATTCCTTGAAGGTCTCCAAAATGACATAGCCCCACAGCTTGCTTGTCAAGAATTTCATGGGGGGGGCTAACAGTGGCTCCACATGGGGATGGCTTCTTCTTGAAGGAGGCAAGAAACCAGAAATGATATTTGGAGTAGGCCAGGTGCCTGCTGCTTGGCACATCCCTTTATACCTTTGATCTTCAGCTGCCACAATATGTTAGATACACAACTCAGTAGAAACATTTTTCCCAACCAATCTACCTACCCAAACTATAGTCCTAACATTTCCCTTTGGGTGCATTTGAGCTAGCAGACCTTTACATCATTTATTTTTGAAGCAGAAAATAAACCTATTCTACTGCTACCCTTATTGCTCCATGAGACCAGATTGGACTGTTGGTCTCATTTGATTCTCTACCTAATCTACTACTTGTTGGGATTAAACTGTCCAGCAAGTTTCTTCTCCTACATTCTAAGACAAGAAATTCAAAAAAACCAAGCCAGGATTAAACTGTCTGACTCGCTGTGGATCCAAGGCATAAAACTTTTGATCTTGGACAGTAAATTGCTGAAAACTTGGAGACAAAACTGTGAAGGCTGGAAATCTGCAATTTGAAATATCCCTCTTTTTCTGTGACTCAGGTTTTGAGCATATTGGATTCACTTACTTTTCTACCTTTCAGCTCTGTTTTTGGGCATGTTAGAGCTGATTCTTCTTTTCACTGTTGGTCCAGATTTTGAGCATATTAGGACCAGCTATTCTGCTCCCCTTTGGCTCAGATTTTGATCATGTTTGAGCCATTCTTTTCTCTCTTTTTTTTTTTTTTTTTTTTTTGAAAGAATGAAAATAATGCAATGGTATGTACAATGAAATGGAAACTGGAAACCGAAATTTAGCAGAAGTAATGCTTGAGCATCCTGCCATTGACAGGACCCCCAAACAGCTCTGTACCATCAAGTTCTTGTAAGAAAAATGCATTAGGACCCACAGTGGCTTGGATAAAATATGGACCTTGCCACAAACTATCAAACTTGCCATGTTTACCTTTGTCCTCTCTCCTCGAATCCCATTTCAGAACCTTGTCTCCAACTTTGAAATCTGAAGCTTTGGCTCTTTTGTCAAACTATCTCTTTATGCTTTCCTAAACTCTGACAGCTCTGTTATAAACTTGCTCCCTTGTTTGTTGAAGATGGATAGTTTCATTGATTCTTCTCACCATACTATTTTCTTCTGTCTGAATCTCTTGAACAAGCTTAATCACTGGCACTCCCAGGCTGGTAGGAAAAATTGCTTCAGTTCCATAGACAAGCTGGAAAGGTGAAATGCCAATGGATTTTTTTGTTGTGAGCCTGTCCGCCCACAAGGCATGCACCAAATTTTTGTGCCATGATATACTGTTCTCTTCCAGCAGCTTCTTAATGATGTTCACTAGGATTTTGTTGGATGATTCAGCTAATCCATTACCTTGAGGGTAATAGGCAGTTGAATGACCAAGGGCTATTCCATACCTGTGACAGAAATCAATCATTCTCTTGGACCCGAAAGCAACAGCATTGTCAGAGATTATTTTTCTTGGACAGCCAAATCGAGAGAGGATGTAATCTTCTAGGAACCTAATGATGACAGAATTAGTGGCATTCCTAGTGGGTATGGCTTCTATCCATTTGGTGAAGTAATCCGTAGCAGTTAGGATCCATCTGTGTTGTCCAGAAGAAAAGGGGTGAATTTCTCCAATAAAGTCTAGGCCCCATTGCATGAAGGGACCTTCTACAGTGATGGGTTGTAAAGGGAGGGGGAGGAGCTTTCTTCTGCCTTCAAAGATTTGGAATTTATGACAGGCAGTTACCATTTTATGGACATCATTGAAGAGTGTAGGCCAATAATAGCCAGCCCTGAGTATCTTGTTTGCAGTGGCTTTCCAACTCAGGTGGCCTCCACACTCCCCAGCATGAAATTCTTGTTTGATTCTTTTAGCTTCAGGTTCAGGCAAGCATTTCAGCAATATTCCATTTAGATTTTTCCAGTATAGGTTTTCATTCAAAATGCAGTAGTTTCTAGCTTTCGGATTTATGAATCTAGCCTTAGTTTTGGACAGTTCTGGGGGGCATTGAGATTGGTGAGCACATGAAGGATGTCAGAATACCAAGGAGAGTTCTGAAAGCTCTCCTCAACAGTTGGTTGGGGCAATCCTTCATGCTCATCTAAGGCATTTACCATGTTAATTTCAAGGGCATGCAGATTAGATTTAGCCATTAATTGGGCTAGGCATTGACCTTTGATCAGTTTGGTGGGCTTTATCTTGAGGTCGTATTCTAATATTGTAGCGATCCATTTGCCCCTTTTCCCATCAGGGTCTTGGGACAAGATATCTTTGACCACTATATTTGGCACATAAGAAATGGTGTGAGAATGCAGAATGTACACCCTAAAGTATTTTAAGGCCTTTACCAGGGCATAGGCCTGCTTTTCCATAATGTTGTACTTCAAGGGTGCATCCCTTAAGGCCTTACTGAAAAAGGCAATTGGTTGTTCATTACCTTCTGAATTTTTCTGCAGTAAGACTGCAGCCACAATATGCTGGAAGGCGAATGAAAAGATCAGAAAATCTTTTGAGAAATCTGGGCTGATTAGGATAGGGGCTTGCATGAGTGCAAGCTTTATTGACTCAAAGGATTTCTTGGCTTCAACATTCCACTTAATTCCTGCACCTTTCTTCAACATGTCAGTTATTTTTTTGAGATGCTCAGCAAGATTGGGAATGAATCTCCTAAGGAAATTGATCTTCCCAAGGAAGGATTGTAACTCCTTGATGTTTCTCGGGTGTGTGATTTGAAGTATTCCCTCAACTCGTTGTGGGTCTATCCTAATCCCTTTCTCAGATATAATGTGACCAAGAAGTTTTCCTTCTTGCAGCCCGAACACATTTTTCTTAGGATTTAAGGACAGACCGTACCTTCTACATTTTTCAAAAACTTTTCTCAGCTGTTTCAGGTGTTCTTCTTCAGTTTTAGAAAAGATAGTCAAGTCATCCAAGTAGATAACTATGAAGTGTCCTATCTCATTTGAGAAAGCTATATACATCGCTCTCTAGAAGGTAGCTCCAGCATTAATCAGTCCAAAGGGAATTTTCACATACATGAAGGTGCCCCAGGGAGTGGTAAAAGTTGTTTTGAGTTGATCTTCTGGGAGTACAAAAACTTGATTGTATCCTGAAAAACCATCAAGCAGGGAGATTCTCTTAGAGCCCACTACCTTCTGTAGGATATGTTCCATTCTAGGCAAAGGGTAGTTGTGATCTTTCAGGGAGGCTCTGTTGAGGTTTCTGAAGTCTATGCATAGTCTGATCTCCCCTGTTTTCTTTCTCATAGCTACTAAGTTTGACACCCAATCAGAAAACCTTACAGGGACTATTATGCCTGTATCATACATATTTTTGATCTCTTTCTCTACTGCAGGCAATTGTTTCGGATTGATCCTACGGAGTTTTTGTCTGAAAGGCTTCTGATTTTCCTTCAGGGGTATCTTGTGTTGTATGATGTTGGTGTCATAGGCCTTTAAGTCTTCATAGCTCCATGCAAACACATCAATGAATTCCTTAAACAGGTCAATGTATTTTTTCTTCATATCTGCAGGTATAGACTTATCCAATTTAATCATTTTGGGCTTATCTTCAGTGCCTGTGTTGCATTCTTCTACGTCTGAATCTGCATGTTCCAAAGTGGGCTTTTTCGCTACGCCATCAAAGTCAAAAAGGTCCTCCAAGGGTGCCAAGCCTCTGGGTATATTCTTATCTTTGGCCTGCAGCACCTCCAATTCCTCACTATCTGCGTTTTCACGTTCTGTGGCTGCACTTCCAGTTTCTAGGAAAAAAGTGTTTATTTCTATGCTGCAAGGTGGGGTTTCCTCACTAGAGGATTCTTCCCTCAGGCAGTTGTCCTAAGATTTAGAGTCTAAATCAGAAAATTCAAACTCGTTTCTGCCTATCAGGAAATCCTCGATCTGTTTATCTCCTTCAAAGACTTGCCAATATTTTTCATTGTCTGGCACCGCAGGTCTGAACTTGGTCTGAATGATGATTTGTTGGTCAGGGGGAGTCTTAAGATATGAACTAGCCAGGAAATCTAATCTATTAGAAATAATGTTTTGACTCCTGGGAACAAACACCAACTCATATTCAACAAATGTTTTCAATAAATCCACTGCGTCATTTTTGTAGGCCCCTAGTCAGGGATGTTTTGCTGTATATTCACCATTCACCTGTTTGATAACTAACTCTGAGTCTCCTCTCACAGCTATCCTATGGGCTCCTAATTTTTTCAATAGATTCAGACCTAGGATGAGAGCCTCGTATTCTTCAATATTATTTTTGCATTTGAAGTGCATATTGACAGCATGACTCTCGGCGCTGTCATTTCCTGTGTTACGTAGCCACACCCCCACTCCAACAGTTTTCCTAGTACAGGATCCATCGAAATTCATTTCCCATAGGGGTTCGCCATTATGTTGCGTTGGAGGGTCTGTACTAGGTTGTGGGTTGACTTGTTCTTCACGTGGTGTATTAGTTTGAGGGGTGTGACTAATAGGCTGACTGCATTGTGTTTCTGGTTCCTCCTGAGTTTCGTTTTCGGTACCCTGCCCATGGTTTCCTTCATCATATTCTTCTAGAGTAGCCATTATGTTAAAGTCCATGGGCTCTATGTTATCATTTGTATTTCTGTTTCCTGGCACTGGCTCTCCTAAGGATGGGTCGTTACAAAGAATGAAAGAATCCAGGTCTGTGTGTACAGAGTATAATGGTGAATTTTCAGGTCTCTCGGGGCTGCTGACTAGGAATTTCATCTGGGACTCTCTATACAGTTTTTTAAGTTGGCCAAATATAGGGATAGTGGCATATGAGCCATCCATCTGCATCGTTCCTTGCAGCTTGGCTCCCCATGATCTAGATAGCAGCATGCCATACTTAGGTGGCACATCTGCCACCACAACATCCATGACCATACATTTGGTAGGAATCTGGGTCAAGCTCACACATAAGTCTTTGATTAGGCCTAGGAATTTTACTCTGCTAGAATCAAACAAATATAGATCTTTGTAGGGTCGTGTTATCTCTAGGCCTAGCCTCTCCATCACTACCTTAGGCATTAAATTGTGTGATGCTCCATAATCATGCATGGCATTGTGGAGTATTTTGTCATGAATGTTTAGACTGATATAAAAAGGTGGAACTACCCCTTCCTGAAACTTTCCCTCAATCTTTGGACCAAACAGGAGGGCAGGTTGATCATCATTCAAATTCACAGTGTCGTTGTTTTCCCCTAGATTCAACGCTTTCAAAATTTGGCCTTTATATACAACCTGAGTGGCCAGCTCAGGGAGCGGGACAGAGATTTTAATTTTTGCAATCTCACTTTCCAAATTGAAAGTGGATTGGTTCCTGGAAATGCTCGACTCTGTTTTATTAGCCACCTTGGTGACCGAATCAGTTTGTAATTTCTCACTATGTACAAGGTTAGGAACAATTGTATTAGGAGTACTAACTAAAGTGCTAGTACTGCTAGCGGGCTCACCTAGTTTTTCATTCTTCTGGTTGTCTTTTTCTTTGTTCTTCCCATAACTTTCAGCTGTTGATTTGCTATTTACAGCAGATGTTTTAGAAGTTTTATCAAGTCTTTTCTTGATGGTAACCTCAGGAGTCTCAGTTTTTGGATTTTCTTGGTTCTTTTTGCTCCTAAGTTCATATAGTTCTCTGACCTGCATCATGGAATTTTCAAATCCTAATCTGTAATCTTCAGTTTCTAACCATTCCTCATCCCAGTATGAAGGTGAGGGCTGATATTCCCCTGAATCAAAGTTAATGACTCCTCTATGATTCCCTTCAGACTCCTCTATGATTCCCTCATCTTCGTCTAAAAATTTTTGGAAAGGGGGAATAACTTGTTGATCTGAATCTTTCTGTCTGTTGGGAGTGGTATTGTTTCTTCTAAAGTTTTGGTTCTGGTTTCTATTCTGATTACTAACTGTAACAATCATTTTTTCCATCATTTGTTGTAACTTATCCACGTTTTTAGATAATCTATCATAGTTTGGGTCTGAAGTGGAAGCTACAGTGTCATCCCTATATGTTACCCTCTTCTCAGATCTCAGTCTTGCTCTCTTTTCAATCAGGTTCGCCTCTATGTTCACTGCTCCCTTCTGCATGTCCTCCAGTGTGGTGTACTCTTTATCCCTAAGCTCATAGGCCATGTCAGCATCAAACCCATCAGGGTATTTGGCCAGGGCCATACCTTGTGGAGGTTTCATGTGTGGAGGAAGAGCATTGTAAATACTATTGAACATGGTGGTGTAATCATGGACACTCTCTCCCACATTCCTTTTGAGGCTCATGTATTCTGCTAGGAGTTGGCGAGGGTTTGCCCTAGTTTCCCATTTGTTTATGAAGGTTTGATATAATGTAGGGAGATCCTGGACACTGCCGGGAGGTAGGCTTTTAAACCATTTCTTTACATCACCCCCTAAGCTTTGGGCAAAGATTCACATCTTGATTGTTTCATCATCAATCTCCATATAGTCAAAAGAATCCTCCATCTTATCTACATGTTGCTGGGCTGTGATGGATTCTTTAGCAGTGAAGTGTGGGATTTTTTACTGATAATCATTGGGTAAGGGTAACAAGGGTTGAGGTAAAACCAGAGGTGCATACCAGGTTGTCATGCTAATGTTCTGATGAGGTATAGGGCTGGCTTGAGCAGCTGGTATTTGGATAACAGGGATATTAGGACCAGCAGAGGTTTGTTGAGCAGATCTAGGGTGGGAGAGCCCCAAGTTTTGAATGAGGTGGATATCAGGTGGTGTAGATGGAGGGGTTCCTCTGTCCCTAGTTTGTTGACCACTATGAGATGGTGAACTGTGAGATTCAGGGTCTGGCTGGTCTAGGTGATCGAATGACCTAGTCCTTGGTAGTCTATCGAGTATGTCTAGGTCAGGGAGAAAATGTGGTAGAGCTGCTAGTTCTTCTGGTGCGGAGTTAGCTCTATGATTGTGACTGGAAATAGTTGATATTTTAGGTGTAGGAGCTCCCTTGAGCATACTCTCTGGATTTTCAACTATCTCAGGTGGGTCAAGGTCAGGGCAAGCTCTTGTATAGATGGTCCTTGAAGCTAGAATGGTATTTTCTGGACGAGCAGCTTAACCCTACTTGTTGCTTCTACTGTGGTTGATTGTTGTCTCAGAGGCTAGTCTCCCAGTGGAGTCTAATTGTGAAACTAGGTTAATCAGCAGGCCTACTGATCACCAGTGGAGTCTTTTGAACGTTTAGGAACAAAGGAGTCGCCAGGTGGAGGGTTTTAGGGTATGTCTAAGGGGTTACACTGTCCACCACAGTGCTCAGGCACAATCACCTTTCAGGAATCTCCTCAAAAAGAAAACTCCAACCAGAGATTGACTGGGAGGGCATTTACCAGATATGTCACCTCCGAAGAGGATGAGATCTGAAGGCTACCTAGCCCTTTCCAGGCTTTGTCTAAGAGTGTGGTGGATACTCGATAATGGAGGTCGGTTCAAGAAAGGAGTGACTTGTTGTCAACCTAACCAGAGTTCTAATTTTTTGAGTCTTGGAAATTTATAAGGTGAAATGCACTCAGAGTTCCCCAGCGGAGTCGCCATTATGTTGGGGTTCCCATGTTTTGGCCAGGTTGACAAGACCAAAAGATGAGACAACATAGAACCACTTTCAGACCTTAGGATCTAGCCCTCCTAGGTCCAGAGAGGGATATCTCTATATGAGTCAAAGTGTATATCTTTGAAGCTATAAGTTATGATTTTAGGCTAGTTATAGGCTTAGGGTTTTTTGTTTGATTGTTTGTGTTTGGTTGTTGGGAATCAGGAAAGGAAGGTCCAATATAAGACAAGGATGAGCATAGATGGAATTAGGCTAAGACAGGTAACTCAGGGAACATCAAGGCCATTAGGCAATGGGTTCAAGAAAGGATTTACTTGTGTTCAATGTGCAAGCTTTTAGTTGGGCTAGTCATCCAGAGCATTTGGATCTTAGAGATGATATTTGGAATGGGACACTAAGGACTGAAAATGAAAGAAGAAGAACCGTCCAATTCTATCTATAGATCAGGTCAGAGTTCATTTAACTCCAGACCTGCTTGGACTAAATCAGAGGCAATACAAGGGATCTTAGAAAGGCTTAACTGGGATGGAAAGATCCTAGTGAGGCAGAGGCGGGGTTCTAGACCTCCCAGTGTAATCAACTCATCCAACTAAATCCTAGCAAGAACATCTAAACACAGGTTTCATTAATCCATACATCAGAGAGCAGGCAACAACATCCACTACACTAGTTAAATCAATTGAAACCAATGTTCAGATACACATATAGCAGAAAACATAAAAGGCTGGGAGAGTAGCAACATAAGGTACCTATCAAGGGTAAATCTTATGCCAAACTTCTGATGCAAGTCAGATGAAATGAAATGAAATGGAAATACACACAGAGATAGAAAAACATCACCAGCTGCTTTAGATCAGAATCCAAAGAAATGTGCTTGTCATCTTAAAAACAACACCAATCAGGTACATCATTGCCCATGGCTTGAACATTCAGTATGAATACATCAAATCTCAACCTATCTTACAATATTACACAGAGAACTTGTCTCAAGATGAAAATGCTTGCATTTCTCTGATATCTCATCAACAACCAATACAATGTTTCTCTCTGAATTTTATAGCTGAAAAGGAGCAGAAGGGGTAGATGAAAAACTAAATGTTGTATTAAACTCTTGAAACGAAAGAGGGCCGAAGCCCATATTGTTTGAACGCGGAGCATTTAATCTCTGTCACCCCTTGATGAAAGAGTGATCTTCTTTTGGATATGACTCTGACGTGTTTCGGCTGCGTGCTGTACTTGTGTTGAATAAACAAAAGGCGAATGAACTACTGAGAAGTCTGCTACATAAATATTCCAATTGCCCTGAACTGCTCTTAGGCTGGAAATTCCTTCAAGGACACGGTGCATAGTAAACGTTGTGTGGACGCCCTGTACTTTATGAAGAAAAATATTATGCTCATGTATAGACCTTGATATTACCCTTTGCTTGTGTTCAGGATCCTTTGATTGATCCTCGGGGTCTTCAATCTGATGCTTTGCCTTCTAAACCATTGATTTAAGGCTCAATATCTTCATTAGCGGGCCTTAATCTCTTAGCTTTGTACTGAAACACTCTGCCGCTCCACTCCTGCTTCTGTCAGGTTAGCTCGAGCTTTAATGGCACAGGAAGGTTTTCCATAGAGTATGAACCATGTTTCTTTAATGAACGTCCCGTCTTCAACTTCCCGGGTCATTTTTCATAAATTCTACTCCTGCGTATGATTGTCCTTTGTGTATTTTGTCACCGTGACATAGTTCACAAACATGGCGGCTTTCACCACCTCGAAACCCTGCACAACAACAAATTTGTCAAGAAATCAATGGGAGGGATGATGTATGTGGAGTGGATGCAGAAATGGCCATGCAGGTGATGGAAAACGCGAAAAATGCTGACGCATTGCTCTGGTGGAGGTTTGGCGATCTGCGGAGTGAATTTGACTGAGAAAAACATTAAAAGACACGGATTTGGATGAATATATGCAATGGAATGGGTGGATGTACGGAGGGTGCACGTGGAGATGACGTGGCGGAAACAGGCAATGGTGGAAAAGTCAACGGCGGGCCAACTAATCGGGACCATCGATCGTGGCGTGATCAACGGCGGAGGGCGAAGGACAGCCGGCCCAACATGGATTAAGCAGTCCGCAGCTCCAGCGAAAGACGACCGTTGGATGAGGCGCTCGAGATCTGACGGTCAAAAATGATTTCGCTCGGCGTCCGTGGTCGAAAGATAACGCGCGGGGGATGGGCAGTTTTTCCATCGTACAGAAGACACGTGGCGCGCGATGAGTGGAATCGCTGGGCATTCGGGGAAAACCACCATCTGCGCAGAAGCGGTGCAGAAAAACTGGCGGATTTGGAATAGTGCGCGGTGGGGTCCACTAGGCGGAGAGGTTCTGAACCGTCAGATCTTCGGGAGGATGGACGGCGATGGCCCAGCAAGGGGAAAATGAGCACGGGAGATGTGGGCACTGGGGATTTAATGATCGTTGTCTGATCAATTGAAATCGACGGCTGAGTCTGAGCCCGATGGACATATGCGGAAGGCGCCTTTTGCTTTGGCGAATGGTTACAGCGCTGGGTTACATGGAGGAAAAGGGCGTGGGTTAGCGGAGAAGGGGCTGAGGCCTATTATATGGTTGGAAGTGGGTTTTTGACCCATTTTAATGCATTTTGGAGCCTCTGAGGGTTAACGATAGTGGGATAGAGGGGAAAATCGAAGAAACCAAGGATAATGGTTGGATTTAAGGGGGATTTTGGAGGGGTGTAGAGGGTTAATAGGGGAAATAGAGAGGAACAAAGGCACCTCATCAGAAGGAGGAAAAAGGGGAAAAAGTGACATTTTGCAGGGGGTAAAAGGGGTAAATGCAGGCCTCAGGGGGAGGAACCAGCAAGGGGGACTTGTATAAGGCAAAACACAGAGAGACCTCAAGGATGATGTGTCTTCAGGGGAGATGCATTCCTTGAAGGTCTCCAAAATGACATAGCCCCCCAGCTTGCTTGTCAAGAATGTCATGGGGGGGGCTAACACAAACTACTCTGCAACTCCCTCCCAATATTGTTTTAACAGTCAGTATGAATCCCTCTAACAGCAAATCGGCAACAACTGAACAACAACCTTTACAATACGTTCTTGGGAATTATTATAGGAGAAGATAAACAACAAGAGTAGGTGTTCATTTAATTGTTCCATTAAGACAGAATGGCGGAAACATTCACGCCCATACTGGCCTAATGGATCTGCAGCGCTATGTGTACCCTGTAGTCTGCTTTGGGAGTCTTTGTCAGGTCAAGATTGACCTCGAATATTTCTTTGGAGTCCTTCCTGGCTATAAGGCCCTCTGTGCTAGCTTTCTGGAACAAGTAAGTTGACTGAAAGGTCTTCAGGTCTCCATGCTTCCATAACTGCAGTCCTGACAGTCTTTAAGAAGCTTCTGTCAGAGTCATTAACCGTTTATGGGCTCGAGGAGGCAAGGAGAACACTGTCCGAAGGTGTCCGTCTGGAGAAAAACATTCTGCTGACGCTGGAAGCACTAATAGGACTTGACAGTGTGCTTAAGTCTTCAAATTGCGTCTTTTATCCTTTAAGTGCAGGATTAGGTGTTAAATATTCAAATAATAGGCCTAAATCCCTTGAACCTATTTCTTCTGTTACTCTTGTTGCCGCTGTAATGACCTCTCTGTGCTTTGAATCACAGTAACTGCGATTATGATAAAAAGAGCCAAATATCACTCTGGTGAGAACCCTTCACCATGAAACAAATAAATTATAAAGTCTAGGAAAAAGGCGGAATAATTGTTGCGGAGGCACGTGAAGCAATGGCGGAGCAATGGAAAAATAGTGGAAACCATAAAGAATGGCAGAGAAAACGATCATTAGTGTAAATCCCAAAGGTTTACCTTTTGGCCGAAATACAAAGGGAAAGGGCTAAAACACATGAAATAGATTTGAAATGGTGGGACCCGGCCGTGGCGGAGGGCAATTAGATATGAACCGTTGGATCTCAGGAGGAGATCAACGGTAGCGGTTAAGCGATTAGGTTAATAGGGAATCCTGATGGGAGAAATACAGCGGAGACGCGATGCGGCGAGGGCTGTCGATCTTGGATGAATGGACGGTCGTTATCAAATCGGAGGATCGGAATTGGGGGAGTAGGGGTGACACATTTTAAATAGTTCTGATTGCGATCGGAGGGGTGTTGCAATTTAAACGCCAACCGTCGGATGTGGGACCAGATCAACGGTCCACATTTAATCGGAGGGAGATGGAGAGGGGTGAAAGAAGGGGAGCGGGAAGAATCCGAACCGTTAGATCTGGAGGGATGGATGGCTCAGATTGGATTGGGGGATCGCAATCGCAAGGTGCAGAAGGGGGGTGTGATTAGAAAATGTGATTACGATCGGAGCTGGGGATGCGATTATGCGCCAGCCGTTGGATCGGCGAAGGGGATGGACAGCTGTGATTTGATCGGGAGATCGCAATTGGGAGGAGCGGAAGGGTGTCACGGGAGGAGTTGTGATTTCGATCGGGGCAGGATTGCGATTAGCGCCAGGCCGTCCGATCAAAAGGATCAACGGTGGAGATCACGGTGGAGGCCTGAAGGACCAAACTCAATCGCATCGGAGTTTTTCAATGTTACAAAGGGATTTGCCCGCCCGACAACTCCGATTGTGATTGCCGCCCAAGACTTAAACGCTTGGTCTTGGCACTAGGGGCACATGGGGAAGTGGTTTAAGGGGGCTGGTGGAAAAGGGGCTAGGCCCTATTATAAGGTATAAAGTGGGTTTTTCGCCCATTTTAATGCAATTTCGAGGTTAGGAAAGGGTAACGATAGGGGGGAAAAAGGGAAAATTGACCCAACAAGGGGTGTAGGTATGGTTTAAAGGGGATTTGGGTATGATTTAGAGGGTTAATGGGGAAGAAGGAGAGGAATTAAAGGGAATAAAACAGAGGTTTAGAGGGAATGAAATAAGAGGGAAAGGAGGCCTTTTGGGCATTTCTTCACAAACAGGGAGGCTTATACTGGGAATCAGCAAAGGGGATTTTATCAAAGGACCAAAGGCATAAGGAGGCTTCAAGGATGATCTGTTTTCAGGGGAAATGCATTCCTTGAAGGCTCAAAAACATTTTAGCCCCCTGTTTGCTTGTCAAAAAATTTATGGGGGGCTAACAGTGGTTCCACATGGGGATGGGTACTTCTTGAAGGAGTCAAGAATCCAGAGAATGATCTTTGGAGTAGGCCAGATTCCTGTTGCTTGGAACATCCCTTGCTTTCTTTAGATCAGCTGCCACAAATCATGAAGACATTACATCAGCAGTAACATTCTCCCAAACAACTACCTACCCATACTACTGTCCTAACATTTTTTTTTCTGGGTGCATTTGGACTTGCAGGCCCTTTACATCATCAATTTTTACAAGCAGGAAAATAAACCTATTCTACTTCTACCCTTATTACTCCATGAGACCAGATTAGACTGTTGGTCTCATAGTTTCTCTACCTAAACTAATATCTACTAGGATTAAACTGTCTAGCAGACTTTTTCTCTACATTCTAAGACAGAAATTAAAAACAGTTAAGCCAGGATTAGACTGTCTGACTTGTTGGGCTTTGCAAAAATTAAAACAACTAACTACATGCTCACAGACATGAGCTTTATTGAGCTTTTCCTACCTACCCTACTCTAACTAGAATATTCACAGACTTAGCTTACAAACATTGTCTTCCAATGCAACCAGTCCATCAAATGATCCCATGACTGGTCTCTCTTTCTCAACTCCTTGAGCAGGCTGGATAGGCAGGGCAGCTCCCACTCTTTTTTTCCTCAACAGCAGCTACAAAAAAATTTCTCGCTGTCTGCAACATGTTGCTCAAAAATACCTTTGATCATTCTTAAAAAGTGTGCAGGAAATGAGCATAAGGATCATGAAAAGATACCTGGCTATGAATATCTAGTAGGCAGGCCTCAACCAGGATCTCTTCTTCTTCCACTGGATTGAGAAGAAAACTCTCTTGAGAAAGAGTGTCTCCTTCATCTTCTGAATTGGAGGACTCATCGTATATAGCAGCTGAGTTCTCTCGGAGCTCTGATATATTCGGCTCTGATGTGCTGAGCTCCGTGAAAAGGTCTATGTATCCTTGAGTAGGGACTTGTTCCATTACTTCCTCTTTTTCAAGAGAAGGCTCGTTATTTTCATCTTGCTCAAGGATCTCTTCCTTGCTTTCCTCCTCATCCTCTAAAAATAAAATCTGTTGTCCTCCGTTCTCATGACACTCATCACTAATTCTTTCATAACTTTCCCCATCAGTGTCATAGATAGGCTGACTGGGTTCACTGCTTCTCTGGAGTTGTTGGCCCTGGTTTTCTTCCCATGGGTCTACTGATGATGGTTCTGCAAGCTCAGCTTCTCTCTGGAAACAATCATCATCAAACAAATCATAACTAGGAAAGTCATAATCGTAAGCAATGTCACCAATCAAACCTGTCAGATTCTCAACAGGTCTTTCTTCATCCTCACCCACAGAGGAACTTTCTAGAGCTATACAATCAAACTCAGGAGATGATTGAGAAGGAGCATGTGTTCTATAAAATATTTCTGAGGTGGACTGTTGGTTTAATGTCTTATCAACCTCTTCTTCCACCAAAAAAGGGGTTTTCCTCTCATCATGGACAGAAGAACAGCAGTCCTCTTTCTCTTGTATTAGCTGATTTGGAGGCTGGATGTTTTCTTGAGCCTCTTCTTCCACATCAGATTCTGCCTCTTCTATGTGGTCCCTTGTTTCCTCGAAGCAGCATTCCCTATTAGCCTTTGCTATTAGGTCCTGATTTTCTCTAGTCAGCGTGATACAAGACATAGGTGAGCAATCAGGCAGTTCCTGATCACTTTCCTCTTCATCTTCTACATATTCTTGAGCATCGTACATGTGTTGCTCATCTTCTCGGTCTTGAGTTTGTTCTTGTTCTGGAAGAGGCATGGGTTGTTCTAAATAATCATCATTTGCATTCAGACTAGCCATGAACATTTCGAGCACTTTACCAAACGTTTCTGTTAATTCATATAATTGATCTTCCAAAGCATCATACTTTGTATCCCTGTCCATGTTTGCATTCATGCTTATGCAAAGAAGGCTACTAATTCTTCTCAACCAATCCAGAGTCCTCCACCTGTGGATTCATTTGGTCTTTTGGGAGTTATGGGGTGTGGAGTCGCCAGGTGGATGTACATGAATGTTTGAAGCAGGGTGTTTTCCACCATCAGCAATAAGATGCCAATCTAGAGGCAAAGTGGTCTCTTCCCCAACAGAGTCCCCATTATGTTGGGGTTCCCATGTTTTGGCCAGATTGGCAAGACCAAAATATGAGACAACATCATAACCACTTTGGGGCCCTAGGATCTAGCCCTCCTGGACCCGGAGAGGGATCTCTCCAAAAAGAGCAAAGAATGATATATCTTTGAAGCTCAAAATAAGGTATTAGGCTAGCTATGAAGCACAAAGGGGGGGTTTTGAATGATTTGGTTGGTTGGTTGTTGGGTTGGTCATGAGATCATAAACCGAGAAAGTAATGGGAGAAAAAGGACAGAACAGCAGGATGTTTCAGCAAAGAGGATAGGTTAAGAGAGTGCCATCCATTGGGCTATGGAGTCATGAAAGGGAATTACATGCAACAACTAGCTTAGGCTTTCAGAGGGAAATTCATCTACACTAAAGGATCTTTTTAGATAGATGGTGGGATGGAACATTAAGGATTGAAAGTGAAAGAAGGAAAGCAACCTAATTTCTATCTATAGATCAGGTCAGAGGTCATTTAACTCTAGATCGGGGGAGTAGGAGTGACACATTTTAAAAAGTTCTGATTGCGATCAGAGGGGTGTTTCGATTTAAATGCCAACCATCCGATCTGGGACCATATCAATGGTCCACATTTAATCGGAGGGAGATGGAGAGGGGCGACAGAAGGGGAGCGGGATGAATCTGAACCGTTGGATCTGGAGGGATGGACGGCTCAGATTAGATCGGGGGATCGCAATCGCAAGGCACAGAAGGGGGGTGCGATTAGAAAATGCGATTACGATTGGAGCAGGGGATGCGATTATGCGCCAGCCGTTAGATCGGCGAAGGGGATGGACAGCTGTGATTTGATCGGGAGATCGCAATCGGGAGGAGCGGAAGTGTGTCACGGGAGGAATTGTTATTCTGATCGGGGCGGGATTGCGATTAGCCGCGGGCCATCCGATCAAAAGGATGGATCAAAGGTGGAGATCACGGCGGAGGCCTGAAGGACCAAAATCAATCGCATCGGATTTTTTCAATGTTACAAAGGGATTTGCCCGCCCGACAACTCCGATTGCGATTGGTGCCCAAGACTTAAATGCTTGGTCTTGGCACTAGGGGCACATGGGGAAGTGGTTTAAGGGGGCTGGTGGAAAAGGGGCTAGGCCCTATTATAAGGTAGAAAGTGGGTTTTTCGCCCATTTTAATGCAATTTCGAGGTTAGGAAAGGGTAACGATAGGGGGGGGGAAACGGAAAATTTACCCAACAAGGGGTGTAGGTATGGTTTAAAGGGGATTTGGGTATGATTTAGAGGGTTAATGGGGGAGAAGGAGAGGAATTAAAGGGAAGAAAACAGAGGTTTAGAGGGAATGAAATAAGAGGGAAAGGAAGCCTTTTGGGCATTTCTTCACAAACAGGGAAGCTTATACTGGGAATCAGCAGAGGGGATTTTATCAAAGGACCAAAGGCACAAGGAGGCTTGAAGGATGATGTTATTTCAGGGGAAATGCATTCCTTGAAGGCTCAAAAACATTTTAGTTCCCTGTTTGCTTGTCAAAAAATTTATGGGGGGCTAACACAAACACAATAAAATATATGACATATCTGATATGAACATGCCTAATAACATATATTTGAATAGGCATCAAATAATACATGAACCCACGGCATGGGCACAACCATCCGTCTGAAAGAGATCGTGAAAATGGATCCACGGTATGGTCGCATCCATTCGTATAGAAAGGATCGTGTGTAAAATCATGAATACTCAATACATTAGAGAACTTTTGAGGTCTAAAATGGGCCTCCTAAGAAAAATGTACAACCAAAATATAATTTATAAGAACCAATAAGATTTAATATGATGATGTCAACCATGGGGGATGATTCACCATTTTTGGGGTAAAAAGGTAAAAATATTAAAAAATTATAAAACTGCTTTTTCAACTTATCTCCCTAGATTTTTACTCAAATTTCAAGTGGAAGTACTCATTGGATGCAAAATTTAATTCATCATCTGAGGAGTACCCACGTTGCATACTTTCAATAGATCCTGCTATAGGAAAAATGAGAAATACATGGAAAAACGTGATTGTAATCATGTAGTTCATGTATTTCTCATTTTTCGTGTAGTAGGGTCCATCGAAAGTATGCAATATTGGTACTCCTTGGGTGAGGAATCAAATTTTGGATCTAATGAGTGTTCCTGCTCGAAATTTTAGTAAACCCATAAGGAGATAAGTTGAAAAAATAGTTTTTCCTTTTTTCCCTCTAAAATTTGGTGATGTAATCTAATCTTATTTTATTATTTCCACTATTATTTTATAATTTCCTTAGGAGGCCCATTTTATACCTCAAAATTCCCCTAATGAACTCCTCATAGCTTGGATAATAACAGATGTGATCTAGGGTCTTCATCTCTATCTCGATCTACCCACTATACAAATCTAACCATGTGAATAGATGTGTTGATGTCGAACATGGTAGAAACCACCTAATTATTGTTCGGTGATGTAAACTGTTAACGGGTGTGAGAGAAACCACCAATAATGACGATGGGCCTCAAGGTATGACAATACAATCTACAAGTGTGAATGATTGAGCTGAAGTCAAACACTTGCATAATCATTTGATCAAATTAAAATGATGTGAATCTGTCATAGAACGCGAAGAACTTGTCACTTAGGCATGCAAGCTCCAAGGTACTAAAAAGGAGTTTCTAAACCACCTTCCTAGATAATTAGCTGAAGTCGACAGGAAGTGATCCGTCGAAGGAGGGTCATAATTATTCCCACATCATCGACACGAAACAAAGGATTTCTCAAGATGATAGGAGTTATTCAGGATTATTGCAAAGAGGGTCAAATAAGCATATGCTTGAATTTATAGACATGACTTCTCTTGAACATATCACCGACGCGACTCTGGAGTTTGGAATCATTTGACTCAAAATGGGATCAAAGGTCATGATGATGGCATATGATGATTGAATGAGAATGGATTTCCCAAACCTAATAAGCCAAGTGACAAATGAAGGATATCCCAAACCTGACATGAAATTCAGATGAGTGTCATGTTCAAGAGAGACATCCTCCCTTTGGTACAGAATACAAAACGTGCTTTACTTCCCATTTTCCTTGCTAATTTTTAGCGATTACCTCTTTATTTTTGATAGCAAGCTTGAAGATGATACATTATGCTTAGAGTATAAGTTCACCCTTCGGATGTGTTAGCCCCCTATAAATTCCCTGATAAGCAAGCAGGGGGCTAAATTGTTTTTGATCCTTCAAGGAATGCATTTTTCCTAAAAACACATCATCCTTGAAATCCTCTCCATACCCTCTGCCCTTTGGTAAAATTCCACTGCGGTTTCTAAGCCAAAAGCCTCACTAATTGTAAAAAATTATGCTCAAAAAGGCCTGCATTTGCCCTTGTATCCCTGCAAAGTGTCCCATTTTAACCCTTTTTCCCTGTGTCAAAATTCTCCTTTTACCCCCCCCTAAATCCCTTCCTAAATATTTTAAAACACCTTTATTCCCTTCTAAGCCTCATGAACACCCTTTTTTTGGCCTAAAAACTCCTTTTTCCTCCTATCGTTTCCCTCTTTTGGCCTCAAAATGCATTAAAAATGGGCCAAAAAACCCACATTCCACACATTTCAGGTTTAGCCCCTTTCGGCTCAGCCCCATAAACCGTTTCCTCACGTGACTCGGGCGCTAGAACCAAGCACTAGCCCAGAAAGCGCTTATCGCAAATTGGATATCGAGAGCGTTTGTAACCGTCGATCTGTACAGATCGGACGATCTTCGCAGGCTCCATAGCGTCTGTGGCCCACCCCTTTCACTGCCCTAATGACATATCCACCATCCATATGATGCACAAATCAACGGCCCGCATTTCATCTGCCCTGGTGGTCCCCGTGCCGCGCCCTATGCAGAAACTAGCAGTTTCTATCGCACCGCCTTTGGAATGTGGGCGGTATTTTGCATTTCGCAACGATGCCATTCACCGCAGGGCACATGTCTTCGAGCACTATTTAAAAACTTCCCCCCATCGCGCATTAACATTCGTCCGCAGATCCGACATGATATTTTTGTGCACCATCCTATCTAGGGTGGGCCATCCAACGGCGATCACTCCTCCAAGATGCTCGGGGGATAATCAAAGCAAAAAAGGGACCCCTGGCCCACCATCTATCGCCCTCCGATGCGTTTTCCACCGTCGATCTCCTCATGAGATCAGACGGTTAGAATTGATTGCATGCCCCACCATTGACCGGGTCCCGTCACGTCACCCATTCCACGTGTTTTTCGCATTTCCGTCCGTCCCCTTTATATTTCGTCCAAAGTTCAAAGTGTCAAAGTTTCGCGTTAAAATTTTGTTGCACTCCGCCAACTTTCACCAATCCATTTTTCCACGGTTCGCTGCATTTTCCACCATCATATTGCACGATTCCACCATTTCATCAGGCTATGCTACCATTCTCATTGTTCCCATTGCGCCCACCCTCCCCATGCATGGTTCTCTTGACGGGTTTGTGTGTTTTGTAGGGTACCGGCGTTAGACGATAGCCATGATTCACAGTCATTGTTACAGTGACAAAAAAACGTAGGGAAGACCATGTGCAGAGATCGAAATTATGAAGGAAGGCCTAGGAAGGTGTTATGACATGAATTTCATTAAAGGAGCAGGGTAAAACTCTGTAAAACCTTCCCAGAACCATTAAAGTGCAGATTTCGCAGACAGAGACAGGAATGGAGTAGCAAAAGAGTATCAGTGAAAGATCAAAGAATTTAAGACCGGTGATCAAAGATTTTTGAAGCCTGGAGTCATTAATTTAAGGCAGGGTACCAGATCGAAGACCCTGTGGATCACTCAGAAGATCCAATGCACAGAAATTCATATCATCGGGGTGTCTATATCAGCAGAAGGTCTCCTCCCATGAAAGGACGAAGTGCCCATACGGTTTCATGATTTTTCGTGTCCCTGAAGAAATTTCCACCCTGACAACCGTCCTATGATATCAGAAGCATTTGTTACACATTATGGCAAGCCCTAGAATCATTTTTCTACTTTTATTTAATTCACCAGAGTACCACAAGAATTCTGCAGAGGTAATACAGCAAGCACATCAAAGTCATACCTAGAGTAAATTGCAGCCTGACGAAGACCAATGTTTCTTCCAAAGAGTACCAAAGATAAATGCCCAGAAGTTAAAATAGAATGGGGCCTTGGCCCTCTTACTCTTCTGAGTTTTAATGCTACATTTAGTTTTCCATCTACCTCCTCTGCCTCTTTTCCATCTATAAAATTCATTAAGAAACTCATTGTAAAGTTGTTGATCGGTTATCTGTGAATTGCAAGTTGTTTCTCTTGAGACATCTTCTCTATGTAAAGTTGTAAGATAAGCTGAGGAAGATGTTTTCAGACTGAATATCAAGCTATTGGTAATGTTTTACTTGACTGGTGTTTCTCTTTAATATTACAAGCACATTTCTTTGGATCCTGATTTAAAGCAACGGTGATGTTTTTTGTCTTTGTCTATGGTTTTCATTTTTAGTTCATTACATTTCATTTCTTCTAGCACGCATCAGAAATATGGCATAGGATTTACCCTTGTTAGGTACCCTATGTTTCTGCTCTCCCTGCCTTCAATGTTTTCTGCCATATGTGTTATCTGAGGATTGATTTCAAGCTAATTTAACCAGTGTAGTGGTTCTATATGCTGCTAGCTGATGTATGAATTAATGAATCTGTTCTTAGATGTTCTTGGCAGGTTTTAATTGAATGAATTGGGATACTGGGAGTTTAGAAATTTGTCTCTGTCTCACTAGGATCATTTTCAATTAATTTAACCTTCCTAAGATCCGTTAAGTTGGAGGCTGAAGCATTGAGAGTTCAAAGTCTCTCTCTGATCTCAGGTTTTCACCTTTGTGTAAAAATATTTAATGTTTCCTTGTCTGAAGAGTTAGCCTTTAGGTTTTAGATCACAGGTTGTCCAATGGCATGTCCTGTCCCTAGATCTGATTTATAAGGGTCACCTTGGAGGTTTCCTTTCTTTCACCTTTCCTCTTACCATTTCATGCCACACTATCATCTTTAAGATCCAATGCTTTAGATGACTAGCCCAACTGAAAGCCTGCACATTGAATAGCAAGTAAACCCTTTCCTGACTCCATTTCCCAATGGTATCGAATGTTCTCTTAATCATCCCTCCTTTGCCTAAAATCCTCTTTTCCCACCATTGTCTTATATTGAACCTTTCTTTCCAGATTCCCAACAACCAAACATACATCAAACAAACAAACCATGTGCCTATAACTAGCCTAATATCTTAACTTCGAGCTTCAAAGACATAAAACCTTTTCTTACATAGAGGGATTCCTCTCTGGACCCAAGAGGGCTAGATCCTAGGGTCTGAAAGTGGTTCTGATGTTGTCTCATCTTTTTCTCTTGCCAATCTGGCCAAAACATGGGAACCCCAACATAATGGCGACTCCACTGGGGAAATTTTGAGTATTTCCCATCTCACTACATCACAAGAGCCTCAAAACCCTACAATCTCTGGTTAGGTTGGCAATTAAACACTCCTATTCACAAATCAACCTCCATACCACTTGTTGTGTTTTCTCCCACACTCTTAGACAGAGTCTGGAAAGGGCCAGACAGCCTCCGAATCTCATCCTCTTTTAGAGGTGAAATATATAGTAAATGCCCTCCCAGTCCATCTCTGGTTAGAGTTTGCTGTGTTTTAATAATTTCCCTAAAAGGATATTACAGAAACACTGTGGTGGACAGTATACCCTCTTGAAACATCCTAAACCTTCCACCTGGCGACTCCAAAGATCCTAAATGATTAAAAGACTCCACTAGTGATCAGCAGGCCTGCTGATTATCTCGGTTCACATAAGACTCCACTGGGAGACCAAAGCCCATTTCAACATCAGCCACAAGAGAATTAATAGCTAGGGTTAAGTTGCTTTGTTGGAGAACAGCATTCTGGCTTCAAGAAAAATTCACACAAGAGCTTATCCCAACCCAAACCCGCCTGAAATAGTTGATAACCCTAAGAGCATCCTCAAGAGATCTCCTACACCCAAAGGACAAAATATTTCCAGACACATCCATAGAGATAACTCTGCACCAGAAGACCTTACAGCTCTATCATACACTCATCTTGACCTAGACTCTCAAGACAGCGTACCTAGAACTAGGTCATTCAGTGTCCTAGACCAGTCAGACCCTGAGCTTCTTGGTTCACCACCTCAAAGTGGTAAACACATTAGGGACAGAGAGACCCCTCCATCTACACCTCCTGATATTCACTTCATTCAAAACTTGGGGCTCTGCCACCCCAAGTCTTCTCAACAGACTTCTGTGGGTCCTAGTATCCCCGTCATTCACATACCAGTTGCTCAAGCCCAACCCTTTACCTCATCAAAATACCATCATGGCAACCTGGTACGCACCTCTGGTTTTACCCCAGCCTCTAGTACCCCTACCCAACGATTACCAATCAAAAATCCCACACTTCACTGCAAAAGAGTCTACCACAGCTCAACACCATGTAGATAGGATGGAGGATTCTTTTGACTACATGGAGATAGATGATGATATAGTCAAAATGAGAATCTTTGCCCAGAGCTTAGGAGGTGATGTGAAGAAATGGTTCAAAAGCCTACCTCCTAATAGTATCCAAGACCTCCCTGCTTTGTATCAAACTTTCATAAAAAAATGGGAAGTTAAGGCCAACCCTCTCCAAATCTTACCAAAATACAAGAATCTTAAGAGAAACATAGGAGAGAGTGTCCATGACTACTCTACAAGGTTTAACAGCGTTTATAACACTCTTCCTCCACATATGAAACCTCCCCAAGGTATGGCTCTAGTGAAATATCCGGAAGGCTTTGATGCTGACACGGCCTACCAGCTTAGGGAGAGAGATTACAACACATTGGAAGACATGAAAAAAGGAGCAGTGAGTGTAGAGGCTAACCTGATTGAGAAGAAAGCAAGATTGAGAGCTCAGAAGAGGTAACATATAGAGATGATAATGTAGCTTCTAAATCTGACCCCAATTATGACCGTTTATCTAAAAACATGGAAAGGTTACAAAAAATGATGGAAAAAATGGTTGTCATAGTCAGTAACCAGAATAGAAGTCAAAATCATAACTAGAACCAGAACTTTAGAAGAAACAACACCACTTCCAACAGACAAAGAGAATCAGATCAACAAGTTATTCCCCCATTTCAAGAGAAATTTCTTGATGAAGATGAGGGAATCATAGAAGAATCTAAGGGAACCACAATAAACATGTTTGAAATAGAAAACTCAATGCACAACCATTCCACGGAGGAATATCAACCCTCATCCTGATACTGGGATGAAAAAAGATTAGAATCTGAGGATTACAGAGTTGGATTTGAAAATGCCATCATGCAGGTCTGAGAACAATATGAACTTAGAACCAAAAAGAACCTAGACACTTCCAAACCGAAGGCTTCTGAGATTTCTATCAAGAAAAGGCCTGAGAAAACTTCTAAAGTAACTGCTGAAAGTAAAAAATTAGCAGTTGAGAGTTCTGGGAAGAACAAAGAAAAGGACAACCAAAACATTGATAAACCAAGTCAACCAACTAGCAGCACTAGCACGGCAGTTAGTGCTCCTGATAAAACTGTCACAAACATTGTACATAGTGAGAATCAGCACACTGGTTCAGCCACTCAGGTGGTGGCTAACAAAACAGAGTTGAACATTCCAAAGAGTCAGTCCACTTTCAATTTGGAGAGTGATATCGCAAAAATTAAAATCTCTGTCCCACTCTCTGAGCTGGCCACTCAGGATGTATATAAAGGCCAAATTTTGAAAGCATTAAATCTAGGGGAAAACATTGACACTGTTAACTTGAGTGATGATCAACCAGCCCTTCTATTTGGTCCAAATATAGAAGGAAAATTTCATGAAGGGGTAGTGCCACCTTTTTATATCAGTCTCAATATCCACGACAAGATCCTCCACAACCCAATGCATGACTCTAGAGCCTCACAAAATTTGATGCCTAAAGTAGTTATGGAAAGGTTAGGCCTAGATATAACCCGACCCTACAAAGACTTCCATTCATTTGATTCTAGCAGGGTAAAGTGTCTTCGCCTGATCAAATATTTATGTGTGACCCTTACCCAGATTCCAGCCAAGTGTATGGTCATGGATGTTGTAGTGGTAGATGTGCCACCTAAGTATGGCATGTTATTATCAAGATCATGGGGAACCAAGCTGCAAGGTACAATGCAGATGGATGGGGCCTATGCCACAATCCCAGTCTTTAGCCAACTTAGAAGACTGTATAGAGAGGCACAAATGAAATTCCTGGTCAGCAGCCCCGAAAAGCCTGAAAATTCTCCTCTGTACTCTTTGCACACAGATCTAGACTCCTTTATCCTCTGTAATGATGAATCCTTAAAGCGGTTAGAATTCAAAAACGGATATACAAACAAGGAAACAGAGCCCATGGACTTTAACATAATGGCTACTCTAGACTTGGAGGAGAATGATGTAGAAAACTTTGGAGAGTGCACTGAAACATAAACTTAGAGTGAACAAGAAATAGAATGCATTCAATTGATTAGTCACCCTTCGCAAGCCCATGCACTACACCAAGAACGAAACGATGTTAAGCCCGAGAGTGAACCTTTATGGGAAATGAATTTCAATGGGTCATGCACCAAGAGAACTGTAGGTGCAAGAGTGTGGGTACATAACACCGAGAGTGACTATGCAGAGAGTCATGCCTATAACCTGAAATTCAAATGTACAAACAATATTGCAGAGTATGAGACTCTTATCCTAGGCTTGAATCTGTTGAGAAAATTAGGAGCCCGTAGGATAACTGTGCACGGAGACTCTGAGTTGATCATTAAACAAGTGAATGGTGAATACATAGCGAAACATCCTAGGCTGAGAACGTACAGGAATGACGCTATGGATCTATTGAAAACCTTTATATAATATGAATTGGTGTTTGTCCCTAGGAGTCAGAACGCAATTTCAAATTGATTAGCCTGCATGGCTAGTTCATATCACAAGCCTCCCAGTGACCAACAAATCATCATTCAAACCAAATTCATTCCTGCAGTGTCGGACAACGAAAAATATTGGCAGGTTTTTGAAGGAGAAAAACAGATTGAGGATTTCCAGATAGGCAGGAACGAGTTTGAATTCTTTGGTTCATACTCTAAATCTGATGATAGTTGCCTAAGTGAAGAGTCCTCGGATGAGGAAGAACCACCCTATAATATAGAAATAAACACTTTAAACGAACAGATTGGAAATCCAAACGAAGAATGTGAAAACACGGATAGTGAAGAAATAGAGGTGCTACAGGCCAAAGATAAGAGCATACCCCGAGTTTTGGCACCTTTAGAAGACCTTTTTGACTTCGATGATGTAGCAAAAAAGCCCACTTTAGAACACGTAGAAGCTGATGTCGAGGAATGCAACATAGGCATTGAAGATAAGCCCAAGATGATTAAATTGGCTAAGTCCCTGCCTGCAAGCACAAAAAAGAAATACATTGACCTATTCAAGGAATTCATTGATGTGTTTACTTGGAGCTATGAAGACTTAAAGGCCTATGACACAAACATCATACAGCACAAAATAACTTTGAAAGAGAACCAGAAACATTTTAGACAGAAACTTCGCAGAATAAACCCAAAACAATTGCCTGCAGTGGAAAAGGAAATAAAGAAGATGTATGAGGTGGGCATAATAGTTCCTGTGAGGTTTTCTGATTGGGTGAGAAAGAAAACAGATGAGATCAGATTGTGCATAGATTTCAGAAACCTTAATAGAGCCTCACTCAAAGACAATTACCCTTTGCCAAAAATGGAACACATTCTTCAGAGGGTAGTAGGCTCAAGAAGGATCTCCCTGTTAGATGGTTTTTCAGGTTACAACCAAGTTTTAGTACTCCCAGAAGACCAACTCAAGACAGCTTTTACCACTCCATGGGGCACTTTTATGTATGTAAAAATTCCCTTTGGACTGATGAATGCTGGTGCAACCTTCCAACGAGCAATGGACATAGCCTTTTCAGATGAAATAGGGCACTTCATTGTCATCTATCTGGATGACATAACAATCTACTCCAAGACTGATGAAGAACACCTAAGACATCTGAGGAGAGTGTTTGAAAAATATATAAGGTTTGGTCTGTCATTGAATCCTAAAAAGACTGTATTTGGGCTGCAAGAAGGTAAGCTTCTCGGCCACATTATATCTGAGAAGGGAATTAGGATAGACACACAAAGAGTTTAGGGAATACAACAAATCACACACCCGAGAAACATCAAAGAGTTACAGTCCTTCATTGGGAAAATCAACTTCCTCAGGAGGTTTATTCCCAACTTAGCTGAACACCTTAGGAATATGAAAAACATGTTAAAGAAAGGTGTAGGAGTTAAGTGGACTGTTGAAGCTAAGAAATATTTTGAAACAGTTAAACTTGTACTCACTCGGGCTCCTGTCCTAATCAGCCCTGATTTCTCAATAAATTTCCTTATCTTTTCATTTTCCTCCGAGCATACAGTAGTTGTAGTTCTGCTACAGAAAAATCCAAAGGGAATGGAACAGCCCATTGCTTTCTTCAGCAAAGCTCTGAGAGATGCACCCTTGAAATACAACATAATGGAAAAACAGGCCTATGCCTTGGTTAAGGCCTTGAAAGACTTTAGGGTGTACATACTGCATTCCTACACCATAGCCTACGTGCCAAATATAGTGGTGAAAGACATCTTGTCCCAAGACCCAGATGGGAAGAGGGGAAAATGGATTGTTGTGATCTTAGAATATGACCTTGAGATAAAACCCACAAAACTGATCAACGGTCAGTGCTTAGCTCAACTAATGGCTGAATCAAATTTGCAAGCCCTTGACATAAACATGGTGGATGCCTTGGATGAGCAAGAAGGATTGCTTGATCCCACTATCGAGGAGAAGTTTCAGAACTCTCCATGGTATTCTAACATTCTGTATGTGTTCACACACCTCAATGCCCCCCCTCAACTGTAAAAGACCAAGGCCAGATTCCTAAAACTAAAAGCCAGAAGCTATTGCATACTGAATAACTGCTTATACTGGAAACATACAAATGGCCTATTACTTAAATGTTTGCCTGAAACTGAAGCAGAGAGGATTAAACAGGAATTCCATGCAGGAGAGTGTGGAGGCCACCTAAATTGGAAAGCCACTGCTAACAAAATACTCAAAGTTGGCTATTATTTGCCTACACTCTTCAATGACATCCATAAGATGATAATTGCTTGCCACAAATGCCAGATTTTCGAAGGCAAAATAAATCTCCTCCCCCTACCTTTACAACCCATCACTGTTGAGGGTCCCTTTATGCAATGGGGCCTAGATTTCATAGGAGAAATACACCCTGCTTCTTCTGCACAAAACAAATGGATCTTAACAACCATAGACTACTTCACTAAGTGGATAGAGGCCACACCTACTAGGAATGCTACAAATTCAGTCATCATTAGGTTCCTAGAAGGTCATATCCTCTCTCGGTTTGGTTGCCCAAGAAAAATAATCACTGATAATGCTGCTGCTTTTGGATCCAAGAAAATGGTTGATTTTTGTCACAAGTATCAAATAGCACCTCCGCCTATTCCATCATGACACCACAAAGTTATCGAAGAAGCAAATCATCAAACAGGAGTCAGAACATTATCACAACACCATTTGAAGAGAACAAAAAGTCATGGCATAACAAGTTAGTGCATGCCTTGTGGGTTGACAGGCTTACAACAAAGAAATCCATTGGCATGTTACCATACTAGCTTGTCTATGGAACAGAAGCAATGTTTCCTACCAGCCTTGGAGTACCAGTGATTAAACTTGTCCAAGAAATTCAGACAGAAGAAGACAGCATGGTAAGGAGGATAAACCAAACAATTCATCTCCAGCAAACAAGGGAAGAGGTCTATAACAGAGCTACGAAGGTTCAGGAAAATATAAAGAAGTTGTTTGAAAAAATAACCAAAGCTTCTGATTTCAAAATTGGAGATAAAGTTCTGAAGTGGGACTCAAGGAGAGAAGACAAAGGAAAGCACGACAAGTTTGACAGTTTGTTGCAGGGTCCATACATCATCCAGGCCACTCTGGGTCCAAATGCCTTTTTCCTACAAGAACTAGATGGTACAGAGCTGTTTGGGGGTCCTGTCAATGGCAGGATGCTCAAACATTTTGGCGGATTTCAATTCCTGGGCTTCATTTCCTCCATTGTGAAGCACAAGAAAGCAGTTTGTTTTCAAGAAAAAGAGAAAATGTTCCAAAAAACAGAGAGAAAGAAGAGGTTCAGACATGTTCAAAACATGAACCTCTAAGGTACAAAATATTGGCTCTAACATGATCAAAACCTGAGCCAGCAAATAAGAAGAAGATCAGCTCTAATAATCCCAAAACCAGAGCTGAAATGAAGAAGAGAAAGTGACTCTAACAAGCTCAAAACTTGAGTCACAAAGAAAAGAAGGATGCTTCAAAACTTCAGATTTAAAGCCTTCAAGATTATGTTTTCAGTTTTCTGCAAGTTTTTGTCCATGTGCAAATGTCTTTATGCCTTAGATCCACAACAAACTAGACTGTCTAATCCTAGTTTGATTGTTTTTAAATTTCTGTTGTAGAATGTAGAGAAGAAATCTGTTGGACAGTCTAATCCCAGTAGATATTAGAATAGATAGAGAAACATATGAGACCAATAGTTTAATCTGGTCTCATGGAGCAATAAGGGTAGAAATAGAATAGGTTTTTTTTCTTGTTTGTAAAAAATAAAGGATGTAAAGGGTCTGCTAGTCCAAATGCACCCTGGAAGAGAAAATGATAACACTATAGTCTGGGTAGGTAGATTGTTTGGGACGTTTATGCTGATCTATCATATTTGTGGCAGCTGAAAATCAAAGAAGGAACATGGCTCAAAGATCAGGCATCTGGCCTATCTCAAAGATTATTTCTGGATTCTTGACTCCTTCAAGAAGAAGCCATCCCCATGTGGAGCCACTGTTAGCCCCCTATAAATTCCCTGATAAGTAAGCAGGGGGCTAAAAAAAATTTGATCCTTCAAGGAATGCATTTTTCCTAAAAACACATCATCCTTGAAAGCCTCTCCATACCCTCTGCCCTTTGGTAAAATTCCACTTCTATTTCTAAGCCAAAAGCCACACTGATTGTAAAAAACTGTGCTCAAAAAGGCCTGCATTTTCCCTTGTATCCCTGCAGAGTGTCCCATTTTAACCCTTTTTCCCTATGTCAAAATTCTCCTTTTACCCCCCCCCCCAAATCCCTTCCTAAATCTTTTAAAACACCTTTCTTCACTTCTAAGCCTCACGAACACCCTTTGTTTGGCCTAGAAACTCCTTTTTCCTCCTATCATTTCCCTCTTTTGGCCACAAAATGCATTACAAATGGGCCAAAAAACCCACATTCCACACATTTCAAGTTTAGCCCCTTTCGGCTCAGCCCCATAAACTGTTTCCTCACGTGACCCGGGTGCTAGAACCAAGCGCTAGCCCGAAAAGCGCTTATCACAAATTGGATATCGGGAGCGTTTGTAACCGTCGATCTATGCAGATCGGACGATCTTCATAGGCTTTATAGCATCCGTGGCCCACCCCTTTCACCACCCAGATCACATATCCACCATCCATATGATCCGCAAATCAATGGCCCGCATTTCATCTGCCCTGGTTGTTCCCGTGTCGCGCCCTGTGCAGAAACCGATGGTTTCTACCTCACCGCCTTTGGAAGGTGGGCGTTATTTTTCATTTCTTAGTGATGCCATTCACCGAAGGACACACATCTTCGAGCACTATTTAAAAACCGCCCCCCATCGCGCATTAACATTCGTCTGCAGATCTGGCGCGATATTGTTGTACACCATCTGATCTGGGGCGGGCCATCCAATGGCGATCGCTCCTCCAAGATGCTCGGGGGATAATCAAAGCAAAAAAGGGACCCCTGGCCCACCATCTATCACCCTCCGATGCGTTTTCCACCATAGATATCCTCATGAGATTAGACGGTTAGAATAGACTGCATACCCCACCATTGACTGGGTCCCACCACGTCACCCATTCCACGTGTTTGTCACATTTCTGTCCGTCCCCTTTATATTTCGTCCAAAGGTCAAAGTGTCAAAGTTTCGCGTTAAAATTTTGCTGCACTCCGCCAACTTTCACCAGTCCATTTCTCCATGGTTCATTGCATTTTCCACCATCATCCTGCACCGTTCCACCATTTCATCAGGTTGTGCTACCATTATCATTTTTCCCATTGTGTCCACCTTCCCCATGCATGGTTCTCTTGACGGGTTTGTGTTTTTTTCAGGGTACCGGCGTTAGACGACCACCATGATTCACACTCATTGTTACAGTGACAAAAAAATGCAGGGAAGACCATGTGCAAAGATCGAAATTATGAAGGAAGGCCTGGGAAGGTGTTATGACATTAGTTTCATTAAAGGAGCAGGGTAAAACTCTGTAAAACCTTCCCAAAGCCATTAAATCACAGATTTCGCAGACAGAGATAGGAATGGAGTAGCAAAAGAGTACCAGTGAAAGATCAGAGAATTTAAGACCGGTGATCAAATATTTTTGAAGCCTGGAGTCAGTAATTTAAGGCAGGGTACCAGATCGAAGACCCCATGGATCACTCAGAAGATCCAATGCACAGAAAATCATATCATCAGGGTGTCTATATCAGCAAAAGGTCTCTTCCCATGAAAGGACGAAGTGCCCATACGGTTTCATGCTTTTTCGTGTCCCTGAAGAAATTTTTGCCCTGACAACCATCCTATGATATCAGAAGCATTTGTTACACGATATGGCAGGCCCTAGAATCATTGTTCTACTTTTATTTAATTCACCAGAGTACCACAAGAATTCTGCAAAGGTAATACAACAAGCACATCAAAGTCATACCTGGAGTAAATTGCAGCCTGACGAAGACCACTGTTTCTTCCAAGAGTACCAAAGATAAATGCCCAGAATTTAAAATAGAATGGGGCCTCGGCCCTCTTACTCTTCTGAGTTTTAATGCTATATTTATTTTTCCATCTACCTCCTCCACCTCTTTTCCAGCTATAAAATTCATGAAGAAACTCATTGTAAAGTTGTTGATCGGCTATCTGTGAATTGCAAGTTGTTTCTCTTGAGACATGTTCTCTGTGTAAAGTTGTAAGATAGGCTGAGGAAGATGTTTTCATACTGAATATCAAGCTATTGGTAATGTTGTACTTGACTGGTGTTGCTCTTTAATATGACAAGCACATTTCTTTGGATCCTAATTTAAAGCAGCGGTGATGTTTTCTATCTTTGTCTATGTTTTTCCTTTTTAGTTCATTACATTTCATTTCTTCTGGCACGCATCAGAAATCTGGCATAGGATTTACCCTTGTTAGTTAACCTATGTTTCTGCTCTCCCTACCTTTAATGTTTTTTGTCATATGTGTTATCTGAGGATTGATTTCAAGCTAATTTAACCAGTGTAGTGGTTCCATACGCTGCTAGCTGATGTATGAATTAATGAATCTGTTCTTAGATGTTCTTGGCAGGTTTTAATTGAATGAATTGGGATACTGGGAGTTTAGAACTTTGTCTCTATCTCACTAGGATCATTTTCAATTAATTGAACCTTCCTAAGATCCCTTAAGCTGGAGGCCGAGGCATTGAGAGTTCAAAGTCTCTCTCTAATCTCAGGTTTTCACCTTTGTGTCCAAATCTTCAATGTTTCCTTGTCTGAAGAGTTAGCCTTTAGGTTTTAGATCACAAGTTGCCTAATGGCATGTCCTGTCCCTGGATCTGATTTTTGAGGGTCACCTTGGAGGTTTCCTTGCTTTCACCTTTCCTCTTACCATTTCATGCCACACTATCATCTTTAAGATCCAATGCTTTAGATGACTAGCCCAACTAAAAGCCTACACATTGAATAGCAAGTAAACCCTTTCCTGACTCCATTTCCCAATGGTATCGAATGTTCTCTAAATCATCCCTCCTTTGCCTAAAATCCTCTTTTCCCACCCTTGTCTTATATTGAACCTTTCTTTCCAGATTCCCAACAACCAAACATACATCAAACAAACAAACCCTGTGCCTATAACTAGCCTAATATCTTAACTTAGAGTTTCAAATACATAAAACCTTTGCTTACACAGAGAGATCCCTCTCTAGACCCGGGAGGTATAGATCCTAGGGTCTGAAAGTGGTTTTGATGTTGTCTCATCTTTTGGTATTGCCAATCTGGCCAAAACATGGGAACCCCAACATAATGGCAACTCCACTGGGGAAATTCTGAGTATTTCCCATCTCACTACATCACAAGAGCCTCAGAAACCTACAATCTCTGGTTAGGTTGGTAGTTAAACACTCCTATTCACAAATCAACCTCCATACCACTTGTTGTGTTTTCTCCCACAGTCTTAGACAGAGTCTAGAAAGGGCCAGACAGCCTCCGGATCTCATCCTCTTTCAGAGGTGAAATATCTGGTAAATTCCCTCCCAGTCCATCTCTGGTTAGAGTTTGTTGTGTTTTAAGGATTTCCCTAAAAGGGTATTACAGAAACACTGTGGTGGACAATATACCCTCTTGAAACATCCTAAACCTTCCAACTGGCGACTCCATAGTTCCTAAATGATTAAAAGACTCCACTGGTGATCAATAGGCCTGCTGATTATCTCACTTCACATAAGACTCCACTGGGAGACCAGAGCCCATTTCAACATCAGCCACAAGAGAATAAATAGGTAGGGTTAAGTTGCTTTGTTGGAGAACAGCATTCTGGCTTCAAGAAACATTCACACAAGAGCTTATCCTAACCCAAACCCGACTGAAATAGTTGATAACCCTGAGAGCATCCTCAAGAGATCTCCTACACCCAAAGGACCAACTATTTCCAGACACATCAATAGAGCTAACTCTGCACCAGAAGACCTTACAGCTCTATCAGACACTCATCTTGACCTAGACTCTCAAGACAGCTTACCTAGAACTAGGTCATTCAGTGTCCTAGACCAATCAGACCCTGAGCTTCTTGGTTCACCACCTCAAAGTGGTAAACACATTAGGGATAGAGAGACCCCTCCATCTACACCTCCTGATATTCACTTCATTCAAAACTTGGGGCTCTGCCACCCGAAGTCTTCTCAACAGACTTCTGTGGGTCCTAGTATCTCCGTCATTCACATACCAGCTGCTCAAGCCAACCCTTTACCTCATCAAAATACCATCATGGCAACCTGGTACGCACCTCTGGTTTTACCCCAGCCTCTAGTAACCTTACCCAACGATTACCAATAAAAAATCCCACACTTCACTGCAAAAGAGTCTACCACAGCTCAACACCATGTAGATAGGATGGAGGATTCTTTTGAATACATGGAGATAGATGATGATACAATCAAAATGAGAATCTTTTCCCAGAGCTTAGGAGGTGATGTGAAGAAATGGTTCAAAATCATACCTCCTAATAGTATCCAAGACCTCCCTGCTTTGTATTAGACTTTCATAAACAAATGGGAAGTTAAGGCCAACCCTCTCTAAATCTTAGCAGAATACAAGAATCTTAAGAGAAACATAGGATAGAGTGTCCATGACTACTCTACAAGGTTTAACAGCGTTTATAATGCTCTTCCTCCACATATGAAACCTCCCCAAGGTATGGCTCTAGTGAAATATCCGGAAGGCTTTGATGCTGACATGGCCTACCAGCTTAGGGAGAGAGATTATAGCATATTGGAAGACATGCAAAAAGGAGTAGTGAGTGTAGAGGCTAACCTGATTGAGAAGAAAGTAAGATTGAGAGCTGAGAAGAGGGTAACATATAGAGATGACAATGTAGCTTCTACATCTGACCCCAATTATGACCGTTTATCTAAAAACATGGAAAAGCTACAACAAATGATGGAAAAAATGGTTGTCACAGTCAGTAACCAGAATAGAAGTCAAAATCATAACCAGAACCAGAACTTTAGAATAAAAAACACCACTCCCAACAGACAAAGAGAATCAAATCAACAAGTTATTCCCCCATTTCAAGAGAACTTTCTTGATGAAGATGATGGAATCATAGAAGAGTCTGAGGGAACCATAATAAACATGTTTGAAATAGAAAACTCAATCCACAACTGTTCCACAGAGGAATATCAACCCTCATCCTCATACTGGGATGAAGAAAGATTAGAATCTGAGCATTACAGACTTGGATTTGAAAATTCCATCATGCAGGTCTGAGAACAATATGAACCTAGAAGCAAAAAGAACCTAGACACTTCCAAACCGAAGGCTTCTGAGATTTCTATCAAGAAAAGGCCTGAGAAAACTTCTAAAGTAACTGCTGAAAGTAACAAATTAGCAGCTAAGAGTTCTGGGAAGAACAAAGAAAAGGACAACCAAAACACTGATAAACCTAGTCAACCAACTAGCAGCACTAGCACCACAGTTAGTGCTCCTGATAAAAATGTCAAAAACATTTTACATAGTGAGAATCAACACACTTATTTAGCCACTCAGGTGGTGGCTAACAAAACAGAGTTGAACATTCCAAAGAGTCAGTCCACTTTCAATTTGGAGAGTGAGATTGAAAAAATTAAAATCTTTGTCCCACTCTCTGAGCTGGCCACTCAGGATGTATATAAAGGCCAAATTTTGAAAGCATTAAATATAGGGGAAAACAGTGACATTGTTAACTTGAGTGATGATCAACCAGCCCTTCTATTTGGTCCAAATATAGAAGGAAATTTTCAGGAAGGGGTAGTGCCACCTTTTTATATCAGTCTCAATATCCATGACAAGATCCTCCACAACGCAATGCATGACTCTGGAGCCTCACACAACTTGATGCTTAGAGTAGTTATGGAAAGGTTAGGCCTAGAGATAACCCAACCCTACAAAGGCTTATATTCATTTGATTCTAGCATGGTAAAGTGTCTTGGCCTAATCAAAGATTTATGTGTGACCCTTACCCAGATTCCAGCCAAGTATATGGTCATGAATGTTGCAGTGGTAGATGTGCCACCTAAGTATCGCATGTTATTATCTAGATCATGGGAAGCCAAGATGCAAGGTACAATGCAGATGGATGGGGCCTATGCCACAATCCCGGTCTTTAGCCAACTTAGAAGACTATATAGAGAGGCACAAATGAAATTCCTGGTCAGCAGCCCCAAAAAGCCTGAAAATTCTCCTCTGTACTCTGTGCACACAGATCTAGACTGCTTTATCCTTTGTAATGATGAATCCTTAGAGGGGTCAGAATTCAAAAACAAAGATATAAATAAGGAAACAGAGCCCATGGACTTTAACATAATGGCTACTCTAGACTCGGAGGAGAACGATGTAGAAAAATTTGGACAATGCACTGAAATAGAAACTCAGAGTGAACAAGAAATAGAATGCAGTCAACTGATTAGTCACCCTCCGCAAGCCCATGCACCACACCAAGAACGAAACGATGTTAAGCCTAAGAGTGAACCTTTATGGGAAATGAATTTCGATGGGTCATGCACCAAGAGAACCGCAGGAGCAGGAGTGTGGGTACATAACACCGAGAGTGACTATGCAGAGAGTCATGCCTGTAACTTGAAATTCAAATGTACAAACAATATTGCATAGTATGAGGCTCTTATCCTAGGCTTGAATCTGTTGAGAAAATTAGGAGCCCATAGGATAACTGTGCACGGAGACTCTGAGTTGATCATTAAACAAGTGAATGGTGAATACACAGCGAAACATCCTAGGGTGAGAGCATACAAGAATGACGCTATGGATCTATTGAAAACCTTTGTAGAATATGAACTGGTGTTTGTCCCTAGGAGTCAGAACACAATTGCAAATGGATTAGCCTGCATGGCTAGTTCGTATCACAAGCCTCCCAGTGACCAACAAATCATCATTCAGACCAAATTCAGACCTGCAGTACCAGACAAAGAAAAATATTAGCGGGTTTTTGAAGGAGATAAACAGATTGAGGATTTGTTGATAGGCAGGAACGAGTTTGAATTCTCTGATTCAAACTCTAAATCTGACGATAGCTACCTAAGTGAAGAGTCCTCAGATGAGGAAGAACCACCCTGTAACATACAAATAAACACTTTAAAGGAACAGATTGGAAATCCAAACGAAGAATGTGAAAACACAGACAGTGAAGAAATAGAGGTGCTACAGGCCAAAGATAAGAGCATACCTCGAGGTCTGGCACCTTTAGAAGACCTTTTTGACTTCGATGATGTAGCAAAAATGCCCACTTTGGAACACGCAAAAGCTGATGTCGAGTTATGTAACATAGGCACTGAAGATAAGCCCAAGATGATTAAATTGGCTAAGTACCTGCCTGCAAGCACGAAAAAGAAATACATTGACCTATTCAAGGAATTCATTGATGTGTTTTCTTGGAGCTATGAAGACTTAAAGGCCTATGACACAAACATCATACATCACAAAATACCTTTGAAAGAGAACGAAAAACCTTTCAGACAGAAACTTCGTAGAATAAACCCAAAACAACTGCTTGCAGTGGAAAAGGAAATAAAGAAGATGTATGAGGCGGACATAATAGTTCCTGTGAGGTTTTCTAATTGGGTCACAAACCTTGTAGCTATGAGAAAGAAAATAGGTGAGATCAGATTGTGCATAGATTTCATAAACCTTAATAGAGCCTCACTCAAAGACAATTACCCTTTGCCAAAAATAGAACACATTCTTCAGAGGGTAGTAGGCTCAAGAAGGATCTCCCTGTTAGATGGTTTTTCAGGTTACAACCAAGTTTTAGTACTCCCAAAAGACCAACTCAAGACAGCTTTTACCACTCCATAGGGCACTTTTTTGTATGTAAAAATGCCCTTTGGACTGATGGACGCTGGTGAAACCTTCCAACGAGCAATGGACATAGCCTTTTCAGATGAAATAGGGCACTTCATTGTCATCTATCTTGATGACATAACAGTCTACTCCAAGACTGATGAAGAACACCTAAGACATCTGAGGAGAGTGTTTGAAAAATGTAGAAGGTTTGGTCTATCATTGAATCCTAAAAAGACTGTATTTGGGCTACAAGAAGGTAAGCTTCTCGGCCACATTATATCTGAGAAGGGAATTAGGATAGACACACAAAGAGTTGAGGGAATACTACAAATCACACACCCGAGAAACATCAAAGAGTTACAGTCCTTCATTGGGAAAATCAACTTCCTCAGGAGGTTTATTCCCAACTTAGCTGAACACCTTAGGAATATGACAAACATATTAAATAAAGGTGTCGGATTTAAGTGGACTGTTGAAGCTAAGAAATATTTTGAAACAGTTAAACTTGCACTCACTCGGGCTCCTGTCCTAATCAGCCCTGATTTCTCAAAATATTTCCTGACCTTTTCATTTGCCTCCGAGCATACAGTAGCTGCATTTCTGCTGCAGAAAAATCCAGAGGGAATGGAACAGCCCATTGCTTTCTTCAGCAAAGCTCTGAGAGATGCACCCTTGAAATACAACATAATGGAAAAACAGGTCTATGCCTTGGTTAAGGCCTTGAAAGACTTTAGGGTGTACATACTGCATTCCCACACCATAGCCTACGTGCCAAATATAGTGGTGAAAGACATCTTGTCCCAAGACCCAGATGGGAAGAGGGGAAAATGGATTGCTGTGATCTTAGAATATGACCTTGAGATAAAACCCACAAAACTGATCAAGGGTCAGGGCTTAGCTCAACTAATGGCTGAATCAAATTTGCAAGCCCTTGACATAAACATGGTGGATTCCTTGGATGAGCAGGAAGGATTTCCTGATCCCACTGTCGAGGAGAAGTTTCAGAACTCTCCATGGTATTTTGGCATTTTGTATGTGCTCACACACCTTAATGACCCCCCTGAACTATCAAAGACCAAGGACAGATTCCTAAAACTAAAAGCCAGAAGCTATTGCATACTGAATAACTACTTATACTGGAAAAATACAAATGGCCTATTGCTTAAATGTTTGCCTGAAACTGAAGCAGAGAGGATTAAACAGGAATTCCATGCATGAGAGTGTGGAGGCCACCTGAATTGGAAAGCCGCTGCTAACAAAATACTCAGAGCTGTCTATTATTAGCCTACACTCTTCAATGACATCCATCAGATGATAATTGCTTGCCACAAATGCCAGATTTTCGAAGGCAAAAGAAAGCTCCTCCCCCTAACTTTACAACCATTCACTGTTGAGGGTCCCTTTATGCAATGGGGCCTAGATTTTATAGGATAAATACACCCTGATTCTTCTGCACAACACAAATGGATCTTAACAGCCATAGACTACTTCACTAAGTGGATAGAGGCCACACCTACTAGGAATGCCATAGATTCAGTCATCATTAGGTTCCTAGAAGGTCATATCCTCTCTCGGTTTGGTTGCCCAAGAAAAATAATCACTGATAATGCTGCTACTTTTGGATCCAAGAAAATGGTTGATTTTTGTCACAAGTATCAAATAGCACTCGGTCATTCAACTGCTTATTACCCACAAGGTAATGGGTTAGCTGAATCATCAAACAAGAGCTTGGTGAACATTATCAAGAAATTGCTTGAAGAGAATAATAAATCATGGCATAACAAGTTAGTGCATGCTTTGTGGGCTGACAAGCTTACAACAAAGAAATCCATTGGCATGTCACCATATCAGCTTGTCTATGGAACAGAAGCAGTGTTTCCTACCATCCTTGGGGTACATGTGATTAAACTTGTCCAAGAAATTCAGACAGAAGAAGACAGCATGGTAAGGAGGATAAATCAGACAATTCATCTGCAGCAAACAAGGGAAGAGGTCTATAACAGAGCCATGAAAGTTCAGGAAAATATAACGAAGTTGATTGACAGAAGAACCAAAGCTTTTGACTTCAAAATTGGAGATAAAGTTCTGAAGTGGGACTCAAGGAGAGAGGACAAAGGAAAGCATGGCAAGTTTGACAGTTTGTGGCAAGGTCCATACATCATCCAGGCCACTGTGGGTCCAAATGCCTTTTTTCTACAAGAACTAGATGGTACAAAGCATTTTGGGGGTCCTGTCAGTGGCAAGATGCTCAAACACTGCTTCTGTTGATTTCCAATTCCCAGTTTCCATTTCCATTGTAAATACCGTTGTTGTGTTTGTTTTCAAGAAAAAGAGAAAATGTTCCAAAAAACAGAGAGAAAGAAGAGGTTCAGACATGCTCAAAACATGAACCTCTAAGGTGCAAAAGATTGGCTCTAACACGATCAAAACCTGAGCCAACAAAGAAGAAGAATATCAACTCTAGCAAGCCCAAAACCAGAGCTGAAATGAAGAAGAGAAAGTGACTCTAACAAGCTCAAAACTTGAGTCACAAAGAAAATAAGGATGCTTCAAAAATTCAAATTTAAAGCCTTCAAGATTATGTTTTCAGTTTTCTGCAAGTTTCTGTCCATGTGCAAATGTCTTTATGCCTTGGATCCATAGCAAACTAGACTGTCTAATCCTATTTTGACTGTTTTTAAATTTCTGTTGTAGAATGTAGACAAGAAATCTGTTGGACATTCTAATCCCAGCAGATATTAGAATAGATAGAGAAACATATGAGACCAAGAGTTTAATCTGGTCTCATGGAGCAATAAGGGTAGAAATAGAATAGGTTTTTTTTCTTGTTTTTAAAAAATAAAGGATGTAAAGGGTCTGCTAGTCCAAATGCACCCTGGAAGAGAAAATGATAGGACTATAGTCTGGGTAGGTAGATTGTTTGGGACGTTTCTGTTGATCTATCATATTTGTGGCAGCTGAAAATCAAAGAAGGAACATGGCTCAAAGATCAGGCATCTGGCCTATCTCAAAGATTATTTCTGGATTCTTGACTCCTTCAAGAAGAAGCCATCCCCATGTGGAGCCACTGTTAGCCCCCTATAAATTCCCTGATAAGCAAGCAGGGGGCTAAAAATTTTTTGATCCTTCAAGGAATGCATTTTTCCTAAAAACACATCATCCTTGAAAGCCTCTCCATACCCTCTGCCCTTTGGTAAAATTCCACTGCTATTTCTAAGCCAAAAGCCACACTGATTGTAAAAAATTGTGCTCAAAAAGGCCTGCATTTGCCCTTGTATCCCTGCAGAGTGTCCCATTTTAACCCTTTTTCCCTGTGTCAAAATTCTCCTTTTACCCCCCCCCAAATCCCTTCCTAAATCTTTTAAAACACCTTTCTTCACTTCTAAGCCTCACGAACACCCTTTGTTTGGCCTAGAAACTCCTTTTTCCTCTTATCGTTTCCCTCTTTTGGCCTCAAAATGCATTAAAAATGGGCCAAAAAACCCACATTCCACACATTTCAAGTTTAGCCCCTTTCGGCTCAGCCCCATAAACTATTTCCTCACGTGACCCGGGCGCTAGAACCAAGCGCTAGCCCGAAAAGCGCTTATCGCAAATTGGATATCGGGAGCGTTTTTAACCGTCGATCTGTGCAGATCGGACGATCTTCATAGGCTCCATAGCATCCGTGGCCCACCCCTTTCACCGCCCCAATCACCTATCCACCATCCATATGATCCGCAAATCAACGGCCCGCATTTCATCTACCCCGGTTGTCCCTGTGTCGCGCCCTGTGCAGAAACCGGTGGTTTCTACCTCACCGCCTTTGGAAGGTGGGCAGTATTTTGCATTTCGCAGCGATTCCATTCACCGAAGGACATGCATCTTCGAGCACTATTTAAAAGCCGCCCCCCATCGCGCATTAACTTTCGTCCACAGATCCGGCACGATATTTTTGTACACCGTCCGATCTGGGGTGGGCCATTCGACGGCGACCACTCCTCCAAGATGTTCAGGGGACAATCAAAGCAAAAAAGGGACCCCTGGCCCACCATCTGTCACCCTTCGATGTGTTTTCCACCGTCGATCTCCTCATGAGATCGGACGGTTAGAATTGACTGCATGCCCTGCCATTGACCAGGTCCTGCCACATCACCCATTTCACGTGTTTGTCGCATTTCCGTCCGTCCCCTTTATATTTCGTCCAAAGGTCAAAGTGTGAAAGTTTCGCGTTAAAATTTTGCTGCACTCCGGCAACTTTCACCAGTCCATTTCTCCACGGTTCGCTGCATTTTCCACCATCATCCTGCACTGTTCCACCATTTAATCAGGCTGTGCTACCATTCTCATTGTTCCCATTGCATCCACCCTCCCCATGCATGGTTCTCTTGATGGGTTTGTGTGTTTTGCAAGGTACCGGCGTTAGACGACCGCCATGATTCACACTCACTGTTACAGTGACAAAAAAACGTAGGGAAGACCATGTGCAGAGATCAAAATTATGAAGGAAGGCCTGGGAAGGTGGTATGACATGAATTTCATTAAAGGAGTAGGGTAAAACTCTGTAAAACCTTCCTAGAGCCATTAAAGCGCAGATTTCGCAGACAGAGACAGGAATGGAGTAGCAAAAGAGTATCAGTGAAAGATCAGAGAATTTAAGACTGGTGATCAAAGATTTTTGAAGCCTGGAGTTAGTAATTTAAGGCAGGGTACCAGATCGAAGACCCTATGGATCACTCAGAAGATCCAATGCACAAAAAATCATATCATCAGGGTGTCTATATCAGCAAAAGGTCTCCTCCCATGAAAGGACGAAGTGCCCATACGGTTTCATGCTTTTTTGTGTCCCTGAAGAAATTTCCGCCCTGACAACCATCATATGATATCAGAAGCATTTGTTACATGGTATGGCAGGCCCCAGAATCATTGTTCTACTTTTATTTAATTCACCAGAGTACCACAAGAATTTTGCAGAGGTAATACAGCAAGCACATCAAAGTCATACCTGGAGTAAATTACAGCCTGACGAAGACCACTGTTTCTTCCAAAGAGTACCAAAGATAAATGCCCATAATTTAAAACAGAATGGGGCCTTGGCCCTCTTACTCTTCTGAGTTTTAATGCTACATTCAGTTTTCCATCTACCTCCTCTACCTCTTTTCCAGTTATAAAATTCATGAAGAAACTCATTGTAAAGTTGTTGATCGACTATATGTGAATTGCAAGCTGTTTCTCTTGAGACATGTTCTCTGTGTAAGTTGTAAGATAGGCTGAGGAAGATGTTTTCAGACTGAATATCAAGCTACTGGTAATATTGTACTTGACTAGTGTTGCTCTTTAATATGACAAGCACATTTCTTTGGATCCTGATTTAAAGCAGCGGTGATGTTTTCTGTCTTTGTCTATGTTTTTCCTTTTTAGTTCATTACATTTCATTTCTTCTGGCACGCATCAGAAATCTAGCATAGGATTTACCCTTGTTAGGTACCCTATGTTTATACTCTCCCGTCCTTCAATTTTTTCTGTCATATGTGTTATCTGAGGATTGATTTCAAGCTAATTTAACCAGTGTAGTGGTTCCATATGCTGCTAGCTGATGTATGAATTAATGAATCTGTTCTTAGATGTTCTTGGGAGGTTTTAATTGAATGAATTGGGATACTGGGAGTTTAGAACTCTGTCTCTATCTCACTAGGATCCTTTTCAATTAATTGAACCTTCCTAATATCCCTTAAGCTGTATGCCAAAGCATTGAGAGTTCAAAGTGTCTCTCTGATCTCAGGTTTTCACCTTTGTGTCCAAATCTTTAATGATTCCTTGTCTGAAGAGTTATCCTTTAGGTTTTAGATCACAAGTTTTCCAATGGCATGTCCTGTCTCTAGATTTGATTTCTGAGGGTCACCTTGGAGTTTTCCTTGCTTTCACCTTTCCTCTTACCATTTCATGCCACACTATCATCTTTAAGATCCAATGCTTTAGATGACTAGCCCAACTGAAAGCCTACACATTGAATAGAAAGTAAACCCTTTCCTAATTCCATTTCCCAATGGTATCGAATGTTCTCTGAATCATCCCTCATTTTCCTAAAATCCTCTTTTCCCACCCTTGTCTTATATTGAACCTTTCTTTCCAGATTCCCAACAACCAAACATACATCAAACAAACAAACCTTGTGCCTATAACTAGCCTAATATCTTAACTTCGAGCTTCAAAGACATAAAACCTTTTCTTACACAGAGAGATCCCTCTCTGGACCCAGGAGGGCTAGATCCTAGGGTCTGAAAGTGGTTCTGATGTTGTCTCATCTTTTGGTATTTCCAATCTGGCCAAAACATGGGAACCCCAACAGGATGAATCCATCCTATTAAGTTTAACGAACCCTAGGAAGGAGTAACTTGGTCTTGTCATTGTGACAAGTCATTCGTCGTTTAAATTTTACAAGTCTGACGAAGGGGTAGCTCGGAATCTTTTTCATATTTAGGGAGTTTGAAAAAGAGATGGAAAATAAAACTCCAAAAGGTCCCTTTTTTGTAAATATTCCCTCGAATCCGAAAAGGTAGAAAACAATATCCGAGAGAACCTCCTGATCATGTTTGAACAAGGTATTCCTCTTTCATAATTATTCAATCTTAGCCAAAAAAAGGGTTAAACATATACTAATACGACGTTAATTCATTTTAATTCAACGAGCTCGAAAGGACAAGTGATGGGCAATCTTTTCATGTTTCGAGAGTCAGAAAAGAGTTGAAAGAGGACTCCTCCTGGAGGAACGAGTGGTATAAAGGGTAGCAACTGGTTCTGATAATGATGAAACTGCTCAAAACACGCAAAGGTAAAGTGGTTGGCTAACAAGGCCACTATTTGCAGCGGTTCCCCAAGCAAGGGTAAAAAACCAAGTGAGAGTGTATAATCAACCAAGAAGATAGTGACGGTGGAATGAAAAAACCAAGGCTCATTTGGAAGAAGAGGCAGCTAAAATGGAAATAACGAGAGGTGTATAGAAATGGTTTCATTTTTTACACAAGCTTGAAACAAGAAACTATGCTTGATAACTCTTGAATATGGTTTAATTTTTACACAAGCTTGAAACAGAGGAAAAATTATGCTTGAAACTAGTTTCATTTTTAGACAAGCTTGAAACAAAGAAAAATTATGCTTGAAAGTTTGCATGCCCATAACATAATGACTCAATCCGTGGTACATGCTCCCCGAGCTTCATTTCATTCACCTAAGTATACTATTGGTTAATAACAAGTGGATGGAATGAAGGTTCATTTTACGAGATCAAGTGAAAAACTCGACTGGGAATTTATGAGATATAATCAAAGACTCGAATCGAAAAGGGGATTTGTTTCATTTTTTAACGAGTTTGACATAGTAAAAGAACTATCCTCATGATGTCTTGTTTCATTTTTTAAGGAGCTTGACACAAGACAAGGAAATTTTCTCTGGACACCTTATTTTATTTTTTAAGGAGCTTGACACAAGAAAAGGAACTCTGCTCTGGAGACCTTGATCATGGCTCATAATAGGTCATGGCTTCCAAAAGGTTCTCATCATATCAGAGAACAACACTCTGGAAAATTCCCCCAGTACATGATGCACTATATCACTGAATAGATCACCAGTGGACGCGGGCATGGAACAGGTTGCCACATAACTAACCTGTAGCGGGGAAGATACCACTTGCATGTAAGGACCATTTAGGGATGATGGTTGACTGAGAGCCATATTAGGACTAATTCAATAGTCACAATTATCCCTTCATGTGGGAAACACATTAGGTGAAACAAAGAAGAGACAAAAGCTCCCATCGCATAAGTATAGTCACGCCCAAGGAGTAAGTTAAAATCAAAGGGGCCTTGGACAACCATCATGTATATATAGACAGTCTTTCCTCCCAAAGTATTAGGCAAATTTGGAAGGATCCCTACCAGTTTATTGGTTCCTCTGTTAAAAGCTAACAGATTCTAGGTAACATGCACAATTTGCGGAGAACCTAAATATTTCCAAGAAGTTGAGGACATAATACTAACAGAAGCGCCTTCATCTATTATGGTGCTAGGTATGGACACATTATAGGCATGTACTGTGATCTCAAATGCATGTAAGAAGGAAGACGGTATCTTTCCATTCAACTCTAATCAAAGGAAGCGACCTCACTACTTGCAGGGGGTGTCGTGAGAAAAATAGAAATACCCCCTTGTGTTACGGGAACGGAAGGATCACCCTCCTATATCGTGGGAACAAAAGGATTTCCCTCCAATTCATGATAATATGAAGAAACAAAAATAACCTAAGTGGTATGAGGTTCACTCTCCATAGGAAAGACCTGATCAACTGAAGGTGGAATTGGGTCGACCATTTTCTCAACTGATGGTTGCTCAGGAATGGACTCGTGGGATTCATTTTTGGAGAGAGTGGGATTGACCAGAGATTATTTTTGATAAATCACTTGATCAACTAGTGGAGGATCGGGGGAAAGCTTCTAGTAACCAGTAGGAAGACAAGGCTGAGAAGTTGTAAGGTTATCCAATACTTTCGAGGCTTCATCCATATAAGGAAAAAGGTGAATGGGATGATTCCCTTCACATAACCTACAAGGAAATTTAACTTTACCTTGTTTCCCGTGGGCCTTATTTTCAATAGATGAGGTTTTGTCACCAACATGATCTCCAAAGGCCGATTTGAGTCGATGGACCATACTTCTAATATCTTGGGAATGTAAGGAAAATCCCTAATAAGGTGGTCACCCTTGCATAACTTGCAAGGGAATTTGACTTTGTGGGACTAATTGGAATATTTTTAGCATCAGTTGCATTAGTAGAAATCATTGCTTGGTTGCCCCCTTTATTAGTTTGCTTCTTCTTCTTCATAATCTTCTTCTTCTGCTTAGCTTCCTGGTTACTAGAATCCAAACTTTCAACAAGTGAAGAGGAAGAACGGGGTGAATAAACAGGCGAAGAAGGTGAGGGGTCAACTTTAGGATCAACATGAGGTTGACATTTTTCAAGCGGAGGCGAACTTGGTTGAGAAGCAGCTTGGAAATTTGGAACCATGGACGTTTAAAATAACCAAATTGGAAAACCAATGGTTAATCTTGGGAGGGACAACGTTGCCATATAGGGATCGCCAACATTTCCAAAAGAAGGAAAAGGACTAGGATTCCCACGTGAGGGGATTCCTTGATTGGTAAACTCAGGAACTGTTTCCATTAGTCCTAACCTAAGATTTGTTAAGGAGTTTTGCATGAGTAAGACATTTTCATGGACAACAAATTTTAGGATTAAACAAAATAAATCAAAAGGGTAATCTAGGAAAAAGGGATTACCAAGTATCCTTGAACTGCAATATACACCTTGGCGAACCAAGGACTTGACGTGCGGCAACTAATCTCTCTAAATGTTGTGTTCGGTGTATCACATCTACAAGGCAGTCGAATCGGTTACCTATGGCAGGATTACAACCTAGTGGGGTCTCCCAAAATATACGCGATGGTACATGGGAGCTCAGTACGTAGTAGCATTTTCTAATGTGTAACCATTTGATGATAGCATCCCCATATAATTACCATACCTGGAGCATAGTCCTATATACTTCCATACGTGGGATGAGATATCACCCACGGGATGCAACATAGGTTGTTAGCGACAGCTTCTATGTTTAACAACGCTGGAAAACATCTCTATCCTAGACCTCAATATATTTGTGCTAATTCAAAACTCTCCTTAGGTTAAATGAGGTTAATTTTAATGTTTATCTGATATTAAGTTTCGATTTTTGGCTCAAAACAACATCACCTGCATTCCTAGAATGCAGCTAAATGAGAAAAGGATTATTTCGTTTTCAATGAAAGCTAAACTAATAAGGGAAGAGATCTCAAAGAGTGATGCATCAAACAAAATGTAGCAAGAAAAATGCCCCCCAATTAGCTTTCACCTTTCACTTTTCAAAATAAAAATTCTAAAAAGTAAAATGATTTCACTTTCACTATCCAAAATGCAACTCATTCAAAAGTAAAATGATTTCTACTTTCACTAAGATGAACTTAAATCAATTTTTTTGTTTTTTTGCTTTGAATGTCTAAATGAAACTAATGCAATTAATGCACTTAAAAATATTTCACTTATTGAAAATTTGTAATATATTTCCAATAAGAAATTTGCAAAACTATCATTTCAATGCAAGTGATCTTACGCATTTAACAAAAATTAATTCTTGAAATGAAAAAAAACAAATGCAAAACCTAATTTCTTTAAACAAGCACAAAGTTTACTACTGTCGTATAGCAGAGACTCAGTATTTATTGATCGATACAAGTGGTAAACTGAGATTTTAATTGACTTGCAGCAACAAGACTCGATCAAAAGAAAAAATCACCACTTAACGCATAAGACTAATTTTTTCTTTTCAAAGAGACTGCAAACACTTCAAAGCAACAAAAATTGTAATCAGAGCAAAGAAAAAATTTCAAGGATCAAGACACACTAAGAGTTTTTCAGAAGAGACCAAAAAAATATTTGTTTTCTAAGACCAGTAAGGTCCACCAGTTGACACCAGTGGTCTGCAACACGACTGTTCCATCAAAATCCAATGCTAGAAGTGTGATTGTATCTATTAAAAGGCGCGTTGAGTAAGGAAAATAGGGGTAAAACAAGAAATATTTGATGAAAAATTTTAGACTTGATACTTTAAAACACTTTCAAGCCAGAATACAAGCGGTTGTTCAGCGGTTGGATAAACTAAGCATGAAGACACAACACAAGAAGAGGGTGAAAAGGGTGTAAACTCTCCACCTAAGTCACCAATTTATTACGCAGTAAAATCCCTTCTTCAGAAAGAAGCGATCCCTCTAGCCCAATGAGTGGGTCTGGTAACAAACGTGACAAAGAATACAAGCTTTCCTAGTTTAACATTGAAGTAATACGAGAGAGGGAGATGGCCTACCTCACTCCTTATGTAGTTATTTCCTCAATGTCGGTATTGATCCTTTCACTTTCATGCTTGTTCCTCATTATGCCTTCTACGTCTGAATACCTGTAAAGAAGATCATACGACAAAATATGAAAGATACATAACATATATATATTTCAAAGAAAACCACATGACATATCGAGTATCATGCTAAACCAATTAATATTAACATATTTATGGGAATCAGAGCATACTTTGTATTATTAAATGAAATAAGGGAAGCTTACAATTGGTGCCTTGATGTTGGAGGCATCTTTTGGAGTGGAAATCCAAGTCGAAGCCTAGCCTTTAAATCTCTTCTCCTTCTTTGTCAAATCGAAAACATCTAGGCACAATCAAGTAGAAGAATGGCAACCAATAATCACCAACCAAGAGTCACTAGCATGGCACTCTTTTATAGCAGAGCTGGAGAGGTTATGGATCCACTAATGAGGGGGAAAGGCCTTATCTCAAAGGGAAAAATATTTGGAGACAATATCAGGGTAAAAAATAGGAGTATTCTACCATATCCTCAACCAACAAGTACCAGAACTTCATTCTCGAGAATTCTAAAGGTCGAAGCTTTTGCTCCATTTTTGGAGAACTTGCTTGAAGAGGACCAGCGCGAGTTTACTTCTAAATTCCCGCTCTCGGAACATTGTTCAAAGGTTAAGGACAGGGTGACAAGTGTGAGGCTATTAAGGGAAGAATCACGTTGGGCTTTTAAAATAAGGTTTTTTACAAACTTTTGTAGAAAAGCTTCAAGGAATTTCTCTTTTAGTTCTTTGGGGATATCTCAAGCATGCCATCGAGGATGAACAAGTTCATACAGCTTTTGTCACTTTGTGATGTTTGTGACATGAGCGACACAAAAGACAACACTTAGGATAAGGACTGAGGAATGCGAAAAAATACTGTGTAAAAATCATTATTAATTTTTTAAACTATATCTTAAATATATTGTGAAAAAATGATTCAATATTTTATTATTATTACTATTATTATTATTTAAGTTTTTAAATCACTTGCCCATGGGGTGTAGATTTGACGGTGACAAGGTGTTATGTTAAGACACTCTGTGGTGAAGAGGTCGCTAGTTCGAAAGTAAGAGAAAGAAATTATCATTCACACAACACAAGACGTTCTTGGGGAAATCACATGCTCGAAACCCCTCTATCATGGATTTTACATAGTCAAAGAATCATGAAACAATACAATGCTTTCTCACACCGAGAAAATCCTTCACTCTATTGATCGTCTCACCATGATCCTGCTCAAAACTGACTAGCAATTCTTAGGAAAAATTGACCAACACTCAGCCAATTCTCAGCCCCTACTTAGCCCAGCCTTGATCATGCAATCCCTAGGAAATTAATCTTTATTAAATAGGATAATCAACCTTCCTTGACTTCGCAATCCATCATGAGCCTTCTTATGACTTTATAATTGCGCCCGGGCAATTTGCTAATAATATAACTTATAGTTATCTTCCCTTTAACCTTTATCTCTACTGGGTCTCCATCAAAATTGAAATGCATGAAGATATTAATATAAAATCGTCATTTATCTGATTAATTATTGCTTTTTAATTAAATCTAATTTAATTCATTGGACCTCTCACTAGCTCATCACTCGGTTAGAACTAGTTAAACTGATTTTAACTCAATTAATTTGAGTTAACTGATTACACATGCACCCCACTAGTTCATTAATTGCAACTAGACCCCAAAAATAATAGAATCACTCTACATGCCTCATCTTATACCCTCAACTCTAAAATCTTGAGCTAACACAGTTTTCTGACTTAGTTAGCTAATACAAGTTGTTATCAGATGAAATTACAATTTATTTTCCAATTTATTTAAGGGAAAAATAAATTAGACGCACACATTTAGCACTAATGTGTAACTAAATTCCTCACCAATGTGTGACTGGAAGCTCACACCAATGTGTGTGCATTTTTTTTCCTTTCTGATTGCCAATTCCACTATTTCTTGTTGCAAATTTCAACATTCTTTAAGCATGAAACATGGAAAACTGGGTGCACTCGGGAAGATTCAGGAAGCTCCAATTTGTATTCCATATTGCCAACATTTTGCAACACCTTATAAGGACCATAATACTTTGAAAATAATTTATTATCCCTCTTAGCTTGCTTGAGGGACATTTGTTTGTATGGTTGTAGCTGTAAAAATATCAAATCGCCTACATCAAAACTTCTTTCGCTGCGATGTTTATCTGCATGTTGTTTCATTCTATTCTGCGCCAAAGTGAGGTTATTATTTAAGAGTTGGATAAATTATTTTTGATGCTTGATTTGATCCTCCACTGCTTGAACCTTAGAATTTTCTCTTAAATATTATGTGATGGACGATGGATGATATCCATAAAGTGCCATAAATGGGGTCATTTTTGGTGCAGTATGGAAGGAAGTGTTATACCACCATTCAGCCAGAGGTAACCACTTGACCCATTGTGTTTGTTTATTAGATACAAATAAATGAAGATATACTTCTAAACATTTGTTCACTATCTCAGTTTTTCCATTAGATTGAGGATGATATGATGAGATATGAACTAATTGAGTACCCAAACAAGAAAATAATTCCATCCAAAAATTTCCTGTAAAAATGGGATCTGTCGCTTACACTGATCTTTGGATTTACATGTAGCTTTTGAATTGTTTCCATAAATTAAGTAACAATTGTACTAGCTTTAAATGGATGAGATAATGCACAAAAGTGTGCATACTTGGTAAGTCTATCAACTACCACCATGATGACAGTCTTTCCTTTGAACTTGGGTAAACATGTGATAAAATCCATTGAAACATCCTCCCAATGTTGACTTGGAATGGATAAAGTTTGTAACAGACTCGAGGTCTTAATTGTCTCAACTTTGTCTTGAAGAATCCAAATCAGGCCAAACCTATGGCATTGGAAAGAAGATTTATAGGGCTACTAGAGTATCAAAGATAAAATCTTTGTGATCCAAAATTACAAAGATACGTTGGTTTCAATATCGAGCTCCTAAAAATCAAGAAAAAGGTGTGTATTTTTTTTTAAATTTGCATAAGTCTAGTTTGAAAAAAATAGTTTGAAGTGATTCCAAGGGAATATTGAAGCATAGAAATCAGTATTGGGTTCTAAAATTCCCCACAAAATTAATTCAACACCCATAATCCCTCAAAAAGCTCTACTATGACTCATGAAGAGGAAGAAGTGCAACATGATATATCAAAAATACAATACGAAGTGCAATAAATTTCGCTCTCGTAAAGAGTAAAAAAAATGAAAGGGAAGCTAAGATGGATGGTTTGAAGAAATGCATGGAAGCTAAGATGGATGGTTTCAAGAATGGCATGGAAGCTAAGAAGGATTACATGGAAGTTAAGATGGATGGCGTGGAAGCTAAGATGTATTGTATAGAAGGCAACATGGAAGCTAAGATGGATGCTTTAAAGAAAGGCGTGGAATCTAATAGGACAGTATAGAAGGCAACATGGAATATGGCAGGTTTGAAGGAAGGTTTGGAAAATTTGCCACAATAAAAGCTTCCTAATGGCGAAAAGGTAGCAGAGGAAACTCATGATGAGAACAAAATAAATTTTAATCATGATTTCATAGACTCTAATGTTGGATTTAAGACCCACCATATTCCAAAGATAGATATGAGGAAGTTTGATGGCAAGGATCCGATAACTTGGATACTACAAATGGAGCAATACTTTGAGCTCCATAATACACAAAACACACAAAAGGTACGCATTGCAACTTTATATTTAGAAAAAAATTAGTTTGTATGGTATCGATGGCTTTGTTCTCGTAAACCACTGGTCACTTGGTCAATTTTTACGGAAGAAATGAGAGCACCTTATGAGGATACACAAACCAACACCTTATTTATCCAATTGATAAATCTAAAACAAAAGGGTTCAATGATGGAGCACATTAAGGATTTCCAAAAATTGAATATAAGGGTAAATAATATTCTATAGGAACATAGGATTGATATCTTCATAGGGACTCTAAAGGATAACATCCAACATGAGGTTCACCTTAGGGAACCTGATACATTGGAGAAGGCATTTAGGTTGGAAAGAAAAATTATGGTGACAAGGAAGCCTAACACTCACAACTATAAAGATGGAAGTGTTGCTACTCCTAGACTTCCACAACCTACAAGGTTGACACCACAACAATTGGAAGAAAAAAGAGCAAAATGGATTTTCTATATTTGTGATAACAAATACACTAAATTTCATAAGTGTGCTGAGAAGAAATTATTTTACATAGATTATGAAGAGGAGGAATAAAAGGAACAAGAAACTTCAAAAGAAGAGGATATACATCAGAAATCAACCCTAGAGGAAGAAGAAATGAATCCAACCATATCCTGTAATACATTGGCATGAATTACCACTCCTCAAAATCTCAAGATAGAAGGACATATCAAGAATAAAAATGTAATAGTGCTTATTGATTCGGGTAGTACCCATAATTTTATTCATTGTAAGGTAGCCAGGGAATTAAATTGCTTCCTATACCCAGCGCCAAAGTGTCAAGTGATGGTGGCAAATGGAGGAACTATAAATTTCTCTAGAAAGAGCCATAATATCAAGCTAAACATGGGGAATATGTATTGAATAGTCCAATTCTTTCCATTCCAAAGGGTGGTGTTGATGTTGTACTAGGAGTATAATTGTTACAATCTTTGGGGACGGTAGATTTTAATTTTCAAGAAATTTTCTTGATTTTTTTTTCAGAAGCAAAGGAAGTTGAATTACGGGGTATCGCAGGGAAGAAGGGAAAGATAATAATATCTAATGCCATGAAAAAACTTCTAAAGAAAGAACAACAAGTTTTCGTTGCACAATTATGCTCACTAGAAGTTCCAACATCAAAATCATCTATTTCTCTAGATATCTAAAAGGTCTTGGACAATCATTCCAAGGTGTTTCAAACTCCCAAAGGACTCCCACCTATTCATGATCATGATCATGCTATTCATTTGATTCCAAGAAGTGTTCCTCCAAACATCAGGCCTCACAGATATTCTTATGTCCAAAAGAGCGAAATTGAACATATGATTGCAGAAATGCTAGAGGCTGGTATAATTCAACCTATTCAAAGTTGTTTCTCTGCTCTAGTATTATTGGTGCACAAGAAGGATGGATCATGGCGCGTGTGTCTGGATTATAGGGAACTCAATAAGCTAACTATTAAAGATAAATTTCCCATTCCTATAATTGATTAATTATTGGATGAATTACATGGAGCAATTTATTTCACCAAGTTGGATCTTCATTCGGGATATCATCAAATTAGAATGAAGACTTAAGACATTCTGAAAACAACATTTTGAACTCATGAGGGTCATTATGAATTTTTGGTCATGCCTTTTGGCCTTACCAATGCACCTTCTACATTTCAAGGGTTGATGAATTTCATTTTGAAACCCTTCCTTAGAAAATTTGTGTTAGCATTTTTTTATGATATACTAATCTACAATAGGTCTTGGAAGGATCATGTTCAACATGTTGACAAGGTGCTCAAACTATTGGAGGAGAAACAATTATATGAAAAAACCTCCAAATGTTTCTTTGGAGTACAAGAGGTGGAATATCTGGGTCATATTGTATCTCAGGAGGGTGTTAAGCTAGACCCTAAGAAAATAAAAGCCATTAAGGAATGGAAAGTCCTCACAACCATAAAGTAGTTGCGAGGATTTCTCAGGTTAATATGGTATTATCGCAAGTTTGTTAAGAATTATGGGAGAATATCAGTACCTCTAACAACATTATTGAATAAAGATGCATTTTCATGGACTCCTGAAGCAACTAAGGCCTTTGAACATATTAAAGAGGCAATGTGATAAGCATCGGTCTTAGCTACGCCAGACTTCACAAAAACCTTTATTATGGAATGTGATGCCTCGAGAAATGGAATTGGTGTTGTTTTAATGCAAGAAGGAAGACCCATTTCCTTTTAAAGTATTCCAATAAAAATAAAGTATTTACAGAAAGCTATTATGAGAAGGAAATGATGGCAATACTACATGCACTAAAGAAATGGTGACCTTACCTAATGGGAAGACACTTCAAGGTAAAAACTGATTATGATAGTCTTAAATACTTTTTGGAAGAAATATTATCTTCAAAAGACCAGCGAAAATAAGTTAGGGTTTTTGCAGGCTCTCGAATTTCATCTCAACGAGGTGACCTTGGGAAAATCACCATAACTCTCTCTCTCTCTGAGAATTACATTGGAATTCTATAAAAAGTGGTTGAAAGAACACAGAATGTAATTTCTCGTGTATCAATTTCAGAGTCGAAGGAGGAAACATTGACACTTGGCATGTCGTACAAGTTCACTCTACTGAACCTATCCATAATTAGGTCATTGTGGGAGATTGGGCATAACTTTGTCTTGAAGAATCCAAATCAGGCCAAACCTATGACATTGGAAAGAAGATTTATAGGGCTACTAGAGTATCAAAGATAAAATCTTTGTGATCCAAAATTACAAAGATACGTTGGTTTCAATATCGAGCTCCTAAAAATCAAGAAAAAGATGTGTATTTTTTTTTAAATTTGCATAAGTCTAGTTTGAAAAAAATAGTTTGAAGTGATTCCAAGGGAATATTGAAGCATAGAAATAAGTATTGGGTTCTAAAATGCCCCACAAAATTAATTCTACACCCATAATCCCTCAAAAAGCTCTACTATGACTCATGAAGAGGAAGAAGTGAAACATGATATATCAAAAATACAATACGAAGTGCAATAAATTTCGCTCTCGTAAAGAGTAAAAAAAATGAAAGGGAAGCTAAGATGGATGGTTTGAAGAAATGCGTGGAAGCTAAGATGGATGGTTTCAAGAATGGCATGGAAGCTAAGAAGGATGGCGTGGAAGTTAAGATGGATGGCGTGGAAGCTAAGATGTATTGTATAGAAGGCAACATGGAAGCTAAGATGGATGCTTTAAAGAAAGGCATGGAATCTAATAGGAAAGTATAGAAGGCAACATGGAATATGGCAGGTTTGAAGGAAGGTTTGGAAAATTTTCCACAATAAAAGCTTCCTAATGGCGAAAAGGTAGCAGAGGAAACTCATGATGAGAACAAAATAAATTTTAATCATGATTTCATAGACTCTAATTTTGGATTTAAGACCCACCATATTCCAAAGATAGATATGAGGAAGTTTGATGGCAAGGATCCGATAACTTGGATACTACAAATGGAGCAATACTTTGAGCTCCATAATACACAAAACACACAAAAGGTACGCATTGAAACTTTATATTTAGAACAAAATTAGTTTGTATGGTATCGATGGCTTTGTTCTCGTAAACCACTGGTCACTTGGTCAATTTTTACGGAAGAAATGAGAGCACCTTGTGAGGATACACAGACCAACACCTTATTTATCCAATTGATAAATCTAAAACAAAAGGGTTCAATGATGGAGCACATTGAGGATTTCCAAAAATTGAATATAAGGGTAAATAATATTCTAGAGGAACATAGGATTTATATCTTCATAGGGACTCTAAATGATAACATCCAACATGAGGTTCACCTTAGGGAACCTGATACATTGGAGAAGGCATTTAGGTTGGAAAGAAAAATTATGGCGACAAGGAAGCCTAACACTCACAACTATAAAGATGGAAGTGTTGCTACTCCTAGACTTCCACAACCTACAAGGTTGACACCACAACAATTGGAAGAAAAAAGAGAAAAATGGCTTTTCTATATTTGTGATAACAAATACACTAAATTTCATAAGTGTGCTGAGAAGAAATTATTTTACATAGATTATGAAGAGGAGGAATAAAAGGAACAAGAAACTTCAAAAGAAGAGGATATACATCATAAATCAACCCTAGAGGAAGAAGAAATGAATCCGACCATATCCTGTAATACATTGGCATGAATTACCACTCCTCAAAATCTCAAGATAGAAGGACATATCAAGAATAAAAATGTAATAGTGCTTATTGATTCGGGTAGTACCCATAATTTTATTCATTGTAAGGTAGCCAGGGAATTAAATTGCTTCCTATACCCAGTGCCAAAGTGTCAAGTGATGGTGGAAAATGGAGGAACTATAAATTTCTCTAGAAAGAGCCATAATATCAAGCTAACCATGGGGAATATGTATTGAATAGTCCAATTATTTCCATTCCAAAGGGTGGTGTTGATGTTGCACTAGGAGTATAATTGTTACAATCTTTGGGGACGGTAGATTTTAATTTTCAAGAAATTTTCTTGATTTTTTTTTCGGAAGCAAAGGAAGTTGAATTACGGGGTATCGCAGGGAAGAAGGGAAAGATAATAAGCTCTAATTCCATGAAAAAACTTCTAAAGAAAGAACAACAAGTTTTCGTTGCACAATTATGCTCACTAGAAGTTCCAACATCAAAATCATCTATTTCTCTAGATCTCTAAAAGGTCTTGGACAATCATTCCAAGGTGTTTCAAACTCCCAAAGGACTCCCACCTATTCATGATCATGATCATGCTATTCATTTGATTCCAAGAAGTGTTCCTCCAAACATCAGGCCTCACAGATATTCTTATGTCCAAAAGAGCGAAATTGAACATATGATTGCAGAAATGCTAGAGGCTGGTATAATTCAACCTATTCAAAGTTGTTTCTCTGCTCTATTAGTATTGGTGCATGAAGGATGGATCATGGCGCGTGTGTATGCAGATTATAGGGAATATTAAGGTAACGAATAAATATAGACCTTCCCATTCCTATAATTGATGAATTATTGGATGAATTACATGGAGCAATTTATTTTACCAAGTTGGAACTTCGTTCAGGATATCATCAAATTAGAATGAAGACTGAAGATATTCTGAAAACAACATTTTGAACTCGTGAGGGTCATTATGAATTTTTGGTCATGCCTTTTGGCCTTGCCAATGCACCTTCTACATTTCAAGGGTTGATGAATTCCATTTTGAAACCCTTCCTTAGAAAATTTGTGCAAGTATTTTTTGATGATATACTAATCTACAACAGGTCTTGGAAGGATCATGTTCAACATGTTGACAGGGTGCTCAAACTATTGCAAGATAAACAATTATATGCAAAAACATCCAAATGTTTCTTTGGAGTACAAGAGGTGGAATATCTGGGTCATATTGTATCTCAGGAGGGTGTTAAGCTAGACCCTAAGAAAATAAAAGCCATTAAGGAATGGAAAGTCCTCACAACCATAAAGTAGTTGCGAGGATTTCTCAGGTTAATATGGTATTATCGCAAGTTTGTTAAGAATTATGGGAGAATATTAGTACCTCTAACAACATTATTGAATAAAGATGCATTTTCATGGACTCCTGAAGCAACTAAGGCCTTTGAACATATTAAAGAGGCAATTTGCTAAGCATCGGTCTTAGCTACGCCAGACTTCACAAAAACCTTTATTATGGAATGTGATGCCTCGAGAAATGGAATTGGTGTTGTTTTAATGCAAGAAGGAAGACCCATTTCTTTTTAAAGTATTCCAATAAAAATAAAGTATTTACAGAAAGTTATTATGAGAAGGAAATGATGGCAATACTACATGCACTAAAGAAATGGTGACCTTACCTAATGGGAAGACACTTCAAGGTAAAAACTGATTATGATAGTCTTAAATACTTTTTGGAAGAAATATTATCTTCAAAAGACCAGCAAAAATGGGTCACAAAGATGTTGGGTTATGACTTTGAAATCTTCTACAAAAAAGGGAAGTTAAATGTTGTTGCAGATGCACTCTCAAGAAAGGATGAGGATGTGGAAGCATTTCTTTGTGTCATTTCTATTATCCAACCAAATTGGATAACCAAAGCAAGGGAGGAATGGAAGAATGAAGAAGAAGTATGCGCACTCATTCAAAAGTTGCAGCAAGATCCCAATACATCTGATACATTTAGTTGGAAAAATGATTCCTTAGGGCACAAAGATTGCTTATCTATTTGTAATAATTCGCAACTAAAACAAAAGATTCTTTTGGAATTTCACACCTCTTCCTTAGGAGGACACTCGGGATTTTTAAAAACTTACCACACGGTGAAGAAAGAATTTTTTTGGGATGGCCTTAAATCTGATACTCAAAATTTTGGGGGGAATGTTTGGTTTGCCAACAAAATAAAGTTGAGACAACTAAGACCTCGGGTCTACTACAACCTTTATCCATTCCAAATCAACGTTGGGAAGAGGTTTCAATGGATTTTATCATAGGTTTACCTAAATCCGAAGGAAAGAGTGTCATCATAGACTTACCATTTATGCGCACTTTTGTGCATTATCTCATCCATTTAAAGCGAGTACAATTGCTACTGCATTTATGGAAACAATTCAAAAGCTACATGAAAACCCAATGATTCTTGTAAGCGATAGAGTTCCCATTTTCACTAGAAATTTTTGGCCGGAATTATTTTCTTGTTTGGGTACTCAAGTAGCTCATAACTCATCTTATCATCCTCAACCTGATGGGAAAATTGAGATAGTGAACAAATTTTTGGAAGGATATCTTTGTTTATTTGTATCTGATAAACAAACACAATGGGTCAATTGGTTACCTCTAGCTGAATGGTGGTATAACACTTCCTTCCACACTGCAGCAAAAATGACCCCATTTATGGCACTTTATGGATATCATATGTCATCCATCACATCATCTTTAAGAGAAAATTATAAGGTTCAAGAAGTGGAAGATCACATTGAGCATCAACAACAATTTCTCCAACTCTTAAATGATAACCTAAATTTAGCACAAAATCGAATGAAACAACAGGAAAATCAACATCATAATGAGATCATTTTTTATGTAGGTGATTGCGTATTTTTACAGCTACAACCATACAAACAAATGTCCCTCAAGAAAGCTAAGAAGGTCAATAAATTATCACCAAATTACTATGGTCCTTACAATGTGTGCAAAAGATTGGTACTATGGCATAAAAATTGGATCTTCCTGCATCTTCTCGAGTGCACCCAATTTTCCATGTTTCATGCTGAAAGAAAGCTATAAGTGACAAACTTTTGGTTCAAACAATATTGCTAGAACTTGATGAGGAAGGAAAAATAATATTGGAACCTGAAGTAGTCACGGAAACAAGAACTCGACAACTATGAAATAAATCAATTTTAAAGTATCTAATCAAGTGGAAGAACTTACCCACTGAAGATTCCACATGGGATGATGAGAATTTTATACAGAAGCATCCAGAACTACACAAGTGTTGAGGACAACACTTTTTTGAAAGAGAGGGGCATGTTAGGGCCCTATACTACTAGTGTAGTCCCTTATTGTTGTTAGTGTAGCCCCCTTATTGTTATTTTTGTACCCTTGTAGTCCCCATATTGTTATTATTGTGCCCCCATGGGCTCCTATATATAGAAAGGAGGTTTTGTCATTTGTATCATCCAAGAATTCTTCATTTATGTAATGTAAAGGAGGTTTCCCCCTCAAAGAGGTTGATTTCGAAGGCATTGATCTGTCTTTTCTTCTATTTTGTGAGATGGTTTCATAACATCCACCCTTCTTATACACCAATACTACTGGAGCAAAGAAAGAACTTTGACTAGGTTGAATTATACCAGCCTCTAGCATTTCTGCAACCATACGTTCAATCTCACTCTTTTAAGAATAAGGATATATGCAAGGCATGATGTTTGGAGGAACACTTCCTGGAATCAAATGAATAACATGATCATGATTGTTAACACTGGAAAATCGTACAGCAGAAGATGACATTAATTAATGTCAAGCCAAAGGATTTACAGGGCAGGAATACATTATGGAATCAAGAAAGTATTTAAAATCTCTAAGGTTTTGAGAAAATAAAATTTGAACTAGTCTTAAATGTTGATTGCATGCATTATCCTTCGAGAAGAGTGCCTTTTGCGCGCCTTTTTGCCCGATAAGCGCGCATTCCTGAAAGTGTGAAAATGTCGCTTTCCAGGACCACACAAAGCAAAGGACAAGTTACTCCTTACATGAATCCACCTAAGGACAGCCACCAACACCTCCTTAGACACTATGTGAGCACACAAAGGAATATTTGGAGCACACAATCGAATCATACCTCTCCCTTGGGTCACCATCCACCATGTACCAAGGGAGGGAAGGACGATTTGAAATCCCCTATATAAAGCCACCATGAGATGAAGAATGGGTGATCACATTGTTATGCTGGCCAGAATTGCCCAAGCAATACCAGTAGTGTGTGACCCAGAGCTAGAGATAGAGGGGACTCGATTGTTGGCCACCCAACAATCTTAGTCCATCACAGCAGAGAGAGATGGAGAATGCATCGATGCAGAGCTTGGAAAACAACATCCTTGCATCGAGACCTAGAACCATTGTCTAGGGGCCCTTTGGCAAGTGGGTAAAATTTCTTCTCCATATAAAACGTTTAATAAGAATAGGCCTAGAGCCATCGTTTGCATTATTATCATTTTTACTGTCTTCAATAGCTTCTATATATTTGTGTTTTAGTTTTAGTTTAATTTGAGCAATACATTTGCATACTTTTTCCTCTAGATTGTATGCTTTTGAGCTCCACCACTTTCTGCATGTTACCAATAGTTTATAGGGGTAGACCACACCCCTTAAACTGGTGCGATTTCGTACACCCGTGCGTCAAATCCACCACAAAAGAATTGGTGACTCCACTAACGTTTTACCAATTTTATATGGTTGTGCCATCTTTTGCAGGAGACCTTTGTCTACGCTATAGATTGGAGATGATAGTCCTCTGATCCATCTTGCAGTCCCTAGATTCACTTTGAGTGACAGACTGAAGAAGGGCAGCTCATAATTATTTTTACTTGCAGGAATTTGCACGCGTTTGTTCCTCACAGACGCACAAGGCGCACGTTCAGTGCTGACCTGCGCGCAGGAAAGCGCACCTGTCAAGGCTTTTTGCGCGCAATTTACAAAATGAGATTTTTCTCCCAAGATTCTGCCTTTTTCTACTTGTAAGGTGCGGCCCCTAATGTATCTGCTACCACTTGTGTTGATACCCCACATCTTGTGAGAACTCACTTTTAGCTACTTTCTGTAGGCTTAGAGTCAGTTTTGCTTCAAGTTGTTTTTTGCAAAAATCTTCACATACTTTAAGTTGTTAGGGTCTTGTGATTTAGCATATTGGTAGAACAAATGCACAGGGTAACATCTGACCAGTATTTCGAGTCCTAGGACCTAGCCTTCCTGGACTCAAGGAGGGCTCTCTCTATGTTGTGTGAAGGATGTAAACTCGTTTGCTTTAGATGGTTGATTTTAGGCTAGTTGTTAAGTGTAGGGTTTGTTTGTTTGTTCGGTCGGGTAATATGATCAAGTAGGATAGGTGGAATGAGAGGTTATCAAACATTGGGCTATGGAGTCTATGAAGTCATTGATATCTCAATAATTAATCGAGGTACATCACAGGGAAAATCTAGTGTAGTAAATGGATCTTTAAAGTTTATGGGTGAGGTGAGATGGACATTAAGTTGGGGAAACAAGGTAGGGCAAAGGGCAGTTAAGAATCCTTTGTCAAATACCTATGAACAAGAAGGTATTAAATATTGAGAAGAAAAAGATACTAATCATGAGATAGGGCACACCATTTACTCAATAAACAAATAAACATTCAAGATGAACAATCCAGTAGAACAAAGAAAGCAAGAAAACTTATCTAACTACGATGATTCCACTTTCAAGATTTGAAAACACATAAGAGACAAATAGATTTAATTAAATGAAGAGGGAACTCCTAAACATCATTCATCGAACTATAAAGAACTTTGAGGAAAATTGATAAGCATGTACAAAGGGCAAGATTGAAACAAGACCTCTTTGGCTTAACCTAACAATCAATACATCAAAGAGAGATTTCAAGACAGAGTTTAGATAGCATCAAATAAGCAAGGCTTACCATAAATCATATTTGTAAACTAGCATATTAATCCAATGATGAAATAAATAAGCTTAGGTGGGCCTAAGGAGAAACTAATAATTCCTTAAACTAACCCAGCAGAGGAAAGCATAAAGACAATAGCAAACAGGAGGACTGAGGTGCCTCAAACAACATTTCTCAACCCATACTTTTCTGAGCTATTGCAACATAGAAATATGAACACAATTATAAACAAGGAAAAATGAACAAATCTAGAGATACATCACCATTAACTAAACTCAGGGATCCTGCAAGTAAGCCTTCATCATCATCAACCAAGACAAATCATCCACAAGCTCCACAACACCAAATTTCTCTTCAACCTCAAAGAACCATGTATTGCTCTAAAAACTCATCAAATGCCAACATTTACAATGAATACTCATGCTCTATATAACAAGAAAGGAGGATAAAAACATAATAGAGTATCTAGAAGTCTATTGGCTAATCAGAAGTATCTCTATTGTCCTTGAGGCCTTGCAAGGTCCAAGGCACAAAAATATATAAATTAAATAACTTTTTGGCCATTTTTAGCAAAGAAATTGACCTTTAGGCTCTAACAAGCCTCCTAAAACTTTCCAAGCATACATTTTGACTTTTCAACCACAGGATCGTAGCACTGTGTTTTAAGATGAAATTTTATGCCAAGGGCGTAGCACAAGAGCAGGAAAAATGGCTCATCTTGCAGTAGTGTTTTGAAGGCCTTCTCAATGTCAGAAAAGTCTCCCTGATGGCTCGTTGGAAAACCCTTGAAGTCTACTTTCCAGATCTACCCTTGGTTCTCTGATCTAACCTCTACACATGTCCTGAAAAGTAGGCAGAATGGTGAAAAATTGGGTGTTTTTTACCCTTTTGGAGGACCAAAACAACTCCAATTGATCTAAAACTTTGTGAGCATGATATATGAGTGATGAGGAACCCAAAAATACAAGCCTTTCCTCCTGAATATGCTCTAAAAAAGAGCGTAGCACCAGGTGTGCTACCCCCTTGGCCTCAAAATTTGCAAAAAACAAAAACTTGTCAAAATTCTCCCAAATTTGGTGGAAGTATGCCTCATGGGTTTTGGGAGACCTATAGAGAAGCTTGAGCCAAAATACCAAGGTTAGCTTGGCTCTTTTCCTCTTTTAGTGCTTGGATCTCAGTTTGGGCCTTTTTGAGTTTTTCCCTTGCAAATGTAGAAATTATATACAATATGCATGTATATATCCAAACTCTCCTGATCTTAAAAAATTTAACTTCTTGCAAAATACAGAATCCTTCCACTATAATTCTTGCGGAAATTTAATCAACAATTGCCAAACACATGAAGCAATAAAAACACACATAACACAGTTGTTTAACGGGAAAGCCTAAAGCTGAAAACCCCAACTATATATTATGTAACATGGAGATCATATGACAATCTCATACAAACATACAAAGCTTATCACAAGCTCTCAGTACAGTACAATCGTCATACACTAATCAGGCCCAATCTTGCAAATCCATGCACCAATCTTTGCCACCTGCTAGCTTGCCTCCACTGCGCAATCCAAGCTGATTACAAATACCAATTCAATGTAATCCCACTCTCATTGACTGTGTTATTATCATTGGAAAATCCAATGTATATATAGATGCAATCCATGCATCACTAGTAGTCACAACGGATAGTCTGTCTTGCCCTTTCACCTATCTCTCCACTGGTCTCCACTGAAACTATCCATGCATTGTAGTTAACTAATGTATTCTTCAGTTGATTAATGAGTTAATAATTAGTGAATTAATTAATAATTAATTCACACCACTCTCACTAGTGTATCAATCAGTTAGACTAGATACAACTAGCTCAACTATGTTTAACTCAATTAAACTGAACACAACTCCACCAACTACCTCAATAAATCCACCAAACTCTGTCACGTGAGTTCTAACTGAAGTATCCATGCAATAGCTCCACTTAACCCTCAGGAATAGCGTAATTCCTTCTGTCAGCTCCTGTGCCACATCCGTGCACTTAACTGAAGTGCTCCAAGAGAATAAGATAATGTTTATAGTCCAAATATTATTAAGAGCTAATAATATTCGACATATCTATTTTTAGACCGGCAATCTAAAAATAGATTCCGCCCAATATGTCTAAAAATAGAAGTCCATCTATTTTTCCAACTTGACCAACCATCCACAAATAGCATCCTGCAACTCATAGAATATGATCGACATGTCTAAAAATAGACATAGTCTAAAAATAGCCTGTGTGGGCCTCACCTAGTTTAGGTGATTATTTTCCAACTAGGATCAGGAATTTTGTTTCAGGATGCCTCCTTCACCGTTTCTTGTTGCAAACTTCAACACTCCCTCTCAACAAGAAAGGACTATATTTGCATGCGACATGCAACTCCATGCATTCGCCCTGCAGCCTTTTCAAGCGCCATGCAACTCCATGCATCTTCTCTGCAACTCTTCCAAAATTGAATAGGCTCCAAACAACTCAATCAGTATAATGCATCTATCAAAGTCTTCGAATTTTTCTTAGCTATTGTACATGTCTTCAGGAACCACTGCGTTGTTGAACTCTTCACCCATGCACTCTGCACTTGCTGTCAACTCTGAACCATGCTCCAGTATCTGACACTGTCACTTTGATCTGCCTGCATCAATCCAACTGATCATGCTACTGCTACACTGTGGGCACTCGTAGCCAGGTTCAATTCATGAGATCCACACCATCTCCATGAATCCTGCCCAGAAATATCCTCTTGGGATTACTCATGCATGTCGCCCCACCTCTCACCTGGTGGTATAGCTGCATGCACTCCCTCTGCCCATCTGGCACGAAATTTCTCTGCATGAGTGGTTGCTCCCACTCCATGATCCTCGTCTTGTGGTTGCTCCACATCCCAAGGTTCACTCTTTCCCATGAACTCGCTCTCTCAAGCTTCAATTGCATGTCTTTCTTGGTACTTCCCGACAAAGAGGGAAGCTCCGTAGAAATCCTATCTACATCAAATCTATAAAGACTATTCGCATCTCCAGCTGTGGTCGCTCCACAACCTTCTCGAGACTCGCTCACGCTGCATGTTGAGAGGCTCCCTCTCAACCACCAAGTCACTAGCCTCTCGATTTTCTCTCAAAATCTTTGCATGCATCTTGTACCTCAATGCATGTAGGTTCTTGGCTCGCGCACATTGCAATTGTCCCGCCGTCGCAAAATTTTCTAACAAAAGAGCTGATTTTAAATCGATGATATCTCCCTCATCCGAGCTCCGATTCAACCGATTTTTTTTTTTCAATTTGGAAATTTTTTTGCAAGGAATCCAAATATGCTATTTGTGTCTGAAAATTTTGGATCCAAATTTTTAGATATTCTTTGCAAACTCGGGCACCCAAAAATTCCTGCTCTCATTCCATGTAGAAAATCTATAACACAGCTCTGATACCATGTAGAAATTATATAACTGATATGTTATACATCCAAGATTCTCCTGATCACACACTATTTGACTTCATGAACAATACAAAATCTCTTCTACCATTGATCATTAATTGCGGAAATAAAATCAATTGCATGCACACATTAAAACCATAAAAATTCACACATATGAACACAGTAATTTATGGGAAAGCTTAAAGCTAAAAAACCCCAACTATCTGTATATTATATGTCATAGAGATCATGTAACAATCATCATACAAAGCTCCTCACAAGCTCTCAGTACAATCTCCAATTGCTACACACTAATCAAGCCCAATCTAGCAAATCACATGCTCCAATCTCTGCCACCTGATAGCCTGCCTCTACTGCGCAATCCAAGTCGATTGCTAAATACCAATTCAATGTAATCCCACTTTCATTGACTGCGTTTTTTATCATTGGCAACTCCAATGTATATATATATATATGCAATTCATGCATCACTAGTAGTCACAATAGATAGTCTATCTTTCCCTTTCACCTATCTCTCCACTTGTCTCCACTGAAACTGTCCATGCACTGTAGTTAACTGATGTATTCTTCAGTTTATTAATGATTTAATATTTATTGAATTAATTAAATAATTAATTCACACCACTCTCACTAGTGTATCAACCAGTTAGACTAGATACAACTAGCTCAACTATGTTTAACCTGCTTAAACCGAACACAACTCCATCAACCACCTCTGGCTAACTCCACCAAACTCCTTGTCACATGAGTTATAACTGAATTCCTCCATGCAATAGCTCCAGTAAACCCTCAGGAATAACGTAATTCCTTCTGTCAGCTCTTGTTCCACATCTGTGCACTTAACTGAAGTGCTCCAAGAGAATAAGATAATGTTTAGAGTCCAAATATTATTAAGAGCTAATAATATTCGACATATCTATTTTTAGACTGGCAATCTAAAAATAGATTCCGCCCAATATGTCTAAAAATAGAAGTCCATCTATTTTTCCAACTTGACCAACCATAGCCATAGTCCATCTATGTCTAAAAATAGCCTGTGTGGGCCACACCTAGTTTAGGTGATTATTTTCCAACTAGGATCAGGAATGTTGTTTCAGGATGCCTCCTTCACTGTTTCTTGTTGCAAACTTCAACAGCAAATTGGTTTCTTTGGGAATAATGCTTAGTCATTCTTCTTTGTAAATCCAAGTCTTTGTTAGCCTTCTCCAGCTTGGCCTCAAGGTGTATGTTGGCCCTCTCAAGCCATGATTCCCTATCATGTTCAATTTCCATTGCAAGGAGTTCATCAAGAGGGATTTGTTCCGCTAGGGCTGATTCTTGCTCTCTTTCTCTTGCCAAGGCCTTCTTTAGACCCAAGGTTCTAATTCTCCTTCTAGTTTGACCTTCTTCATCTTCACTTTCCTCATAAGCACCCATGAACTCTTCCAACTTCACCTCTGCCTTTTGAGCCTCTTTCCAGTACTTGAGTGTTCTTGTTTCATAGATGGCCTGTTGGGCATTCATTTTCTTGTTTTGCATCTAATAGAAGTGAATGATATATTTTTCTCTTTCTAATTCAGCTTCCAAGTCCTTGATTTGTGCATTCCTGTCTTAGCGAAGGGAGTTTGAAATTCTTGTTTCATTCTCCTCATCACTGTCTATGTGAATAAGTTCAAACTCTCTTTCTTCTTCATGATCTTCCTCTTCTTCTTTCACTTTTTGCTTACCTTTGTCAATATTCTGATTTGAGGAGGATGGCATGGCCCCTTTCCCTTTGGAGGTAGCAAACACATGCCTCTCTCCTCTTTGATAGGTAAGAGGGAAAGGTGTAATAAGTTTCATCTGGATATCTTCATCATTGGTGACCTTAAGACTGCTTTTCTCCTCATTAATGATCCCTGCATGTGTGTCTTCTTCATTTTGTTCTTGACTGCCTTCTTGAGAGGCACTTTCATTTTCTCCCATGCTAGCATCACTACCTTGATCTTCATCATTGTCATCCTCTTCCATGTCTTCTTGATTGTCATCCTCTGTGTTTGTAATCTTATCATTTACATTTTCATTTTCTGTGTGGTCATGGTTAGAGGTGTCTTCATCACTATTTGGTGCATTTTCATCCTCTTGGCTGCCTTTTGAGTTCATGGGGTCACTACTGTCACTATTTTTAGGGCTATTAGTCATTAGGTTTTCTTCATTTCCTTCATGAATATCATTAGCCCCCTCTTGACTTTCTGCATCGTTATTATCTTCATGGCTGGCCCCTTCTTCATTGTTTGGCCCATTGTCTTCATTTTCAAACTATGCCTCTGTCTCTGTATCCTCATTGTTTTCATAATTTGTCTCTTCATTATCACTTCTTTCATCTGCCTTTTCTTTACTACTATCTTTTTCTTCATAATCTGCCTCTATTTTTTCATCATCTTCAGTCTCTGTACCATTGCTTGCATTTTCTGTGGGGTCACTATTAGAGGCATCTTCATTAGTTTCTCCTTCATTTTGACTGTCATTTTCTTCCTTATGACTGCCACTTTCTGCCTCATCATTTGTGTCTTTATCCACACTATTTTTCCCACTGTCTTCATTGTTTTGACCACTGCCATTTCCTTTGAACATTGTCTCTTCTTCTTGACTGTTATTTCCATCCTTGACACTGCTCCTTTTATTACTGCTATTTGGCTCATTGTTTTCTTCTTCACCTTCACTGTTTTTGTCATCAAAATATGCCTCTGTCCCTCGACTATCATTTGTTTATTCCTCGTCATTAGGCTCACTGCCTTTGTTACTATGCGCTTCCTTATCACTGTCTTCTCTATCTTGACTTTGATTTTCCTCTTTGTCACTGCTTTCTTCCTCATCATCACTTTCTTCTTTGTCCTCTTCCTCATCATAATCATACTTGTTTCTTCCTCTTGACTGTCATTTTCTTCTTGACTGCCATGTTCTTCTTTGCCATTGCTTTCTTCATGTTCTTCAATACTCTCTTCTTGTTCTAAGGCTTTAGGAGAAGGTGAAAGAGGGAGGTTTGTTTGGGGAGAGGATTCATATGGAGAGGATGAATCATGGTCAATGGGGGGTGATGGAGGAGTGGAGGAAAGTGGATGGGATGATGAGGGTAAACTTCGCAGAGGAAGAGGCTATGGATTTGTGAAAACATCATGAGCGATGAAAACTTCCCATGGGATACCCTGTTACTCTAATTGATGCAACACAATCATTTTGATAAGGGAATGGTGGAAAATAATTTGCATTTGCTGTGAAGGATGTCTCTTTTGCACAATGGATGACATATTATCAATACTTCTATCAAGATAGTAGGGCAAATGTAGCATCTTGGCCCTAGTGAAATGCATGAGTAGTCTTATGTGGTAGGAATAGAGCCTAGAAAACCTACCCTCACAGGTGAAGTACTTCATGATGACTTTCATTAGAGGGGCATATCTTTCCAAGAGATGGGAGAAGGGAAAGATGGTTTTGCAATCAGCTTGGTACCTTGGTTTCAAAAAGGGCTAGTAATGGCTTAAGTCCAAAGTCACCTGTTTGAACCATTTTTCTCCCATGCAAGATATACAGTGGCCATGGCAATTGTATTGGGGGATAACTCAAAATTCACTCCAGCTAGATGTACTTGGTGGTTATGGAGGTTTAGGATGAAAATTCTGGTCAACTTAGGATGACTCTTGACCCTTTGTATTTTTTCACAGAAATCATAGCATCCCACCTCTTGGAAATATGCAACTATGGTAGGAGAGGTTGTCAATTCTTTAGTGTTTACAGGCTCAAACCTATTCACTCTCCCACCCTTCCTCTGCTATTCTTTAGGCCTTTGGCCTCCCTCGCCCCTGTCAATACTGCCTTCTCTAGACATTTTATCCTTTACTCTTGCCTTGAAATTACAAACCCTGCAAACTGTTTATGAGAGGATATGGAGAGGGAAAGTGAGATGAAAATGAGAAAGGCAATGATTTGCAAATTTTGAGGGGAAATGATGAGTGAAAAAGGGCACCTTGGGCCTCAGTGTGTTTTCAGTATGAAAATGGATGGGTGCTTTTCAATCAGCAATGTTTTTAAGCATGGGGATATAAATTTCCTTCATTTAGGATTTTTTTCTCCTTTTCTAAGTTTACCCTTCACATTTATCTTATAGTTTTACCTTTCAAAATAGTATGAGAGGGAGGCAAGGACCTAAATACCTCTCATGAAACCCTTAGGAGGTGCCAGGAAAAAGGTGTGAGGAGTTTGAGTAACTTTGAGGCTTGCACTGGCTTCAAAAGAACCTCCTGGCTGAATGCACAGCACAGGAGCATAGCGTAGGGTGGAGCTGCATGAGGTGTTGGGCAGACTCTACACGTCCAGGTGTGTAGCGTAGTGGAGCGTCGAGTAGCCTTTGCACGCAGGTTTTAGGTCGGGCTTGAAATTCCCTGTGCGTAGCGCGATGGAGCGTCGGGCAGCTTATGCATGAAGGTGTCGGGCGGATGGAGTGTCGAGCCTTCAGGGCAGAGCATGCACGGATAAGAGCGCAACGTCGGGTGTCTCCTACATGCTAAGATTGCAGTGTCAGGCGGATCCTACTCGCTATCGGGTCGGGAAGTCAATGGTTGGGCGTCAGGCTCCTCCTGCACTCGGTAAATGCATAGCATGCTGCTACAGGAGCGTAGCACCCATTTGAAAAATGCACAAAGAGAAGCAGTAGGCGCATAGCGCGGCTCAACAGGAGCGTAGCGCGGGGCTTCTTCTGCCCAAAACTTTGCTAGAAACCCATATTTTTTACTTGGAAGCTTTTCTCTCTTTCTTGAATATGAAAAATGAGTTTGAATGATAACCATAGTCTTTTTATACCCTTGGAAAAAATAATTAAGACCAAAAACCCACTTTTTTCTAATGTCCATTTTTTTTGGGCTTTTCATCCTTTCACTGACATTTCTTTTACTATATGCAGGAGGTGTTTTAAGCATAAAAATGGTATTTTGTGGGTGATCTTGAAAATTTGATTTTATTATCCTTTTACTGGTTTTCCAGAGGCATGATGAGTCTGTCCTGCACAGTAACCTTAGTCTGTTTTATCAAGTTTATCATTACCTCCCTTTGGCCACTTCTGCTTGCTGGTGGTGCCATAAAACAGTGTTTTGATCTTCTTACACTTCTTTTGGAGTTTGGCACCTTAAACACTCAATAGTAGAACTTATGCTCCATTTGATTTCTTATTTGACCTTTAACCTCCTACTTTCCTTCTTTTGATCATTTTGCAGACCTGTGACTATACTTTGAAATTTTAAGTAGCCTTCACGCTGATACTCTTTACAATTTGTCGCTTTGCTATAGTGGAAACCCTTTTTATCTTATTTTAACCATGGAGGTCTCCTTTCAGACATCCTTTGAAAACCTTCTGACATTATGATGGAGTTTTAGGACCTTCATTTCACTTTTTCCCTACCTTCCTAGACTTCTAGTTTTTTAGGGATTTTTTCCTTTTCCTATTTATCATTTATAGAAACTTTGGTTTCATGTTTGGTGGTTCTGATGTATCTCTATCTATTTTATCTTTTGCAGGGACATCTTGCTAGGAAACACCTTATAGCCAATCATTCATAAAACCATTGATACTCTTTGTTTACTTAGGCATGTTGTTTCTCTTCTGTTGTGAATGTCCTTAAGGATTTTGGCTTCTCACCTAGCCTCTCTTCTACTGATAAACATGATAAACCATTCCTGTAGAAATGTTTTAAGATAGGCAATTGTCCCTTTGCAGACTTTATGCTTTGATCAAGGAGGTTTTTCTTGGAGGTTTTTATACCCTTTGGACAACCATGAGCATAACCTTCTTTTTCATTTGATTTCATCTTTGGACACTTGTAAAATAGTGAGTTGTGGAAAACCAAAATAATGAATAACCTAGGAGACCTTACATGACCTATTTGGAGGCCTTTTGGACTTGGTCTTTGGCTGAAAACTTGAATCAGGGTTTGAAGGTGTAAAACAGAGTTTTGACCAACCTTTATTCATTGCAATCCTAGAAACTGATAACTTTGATTTATCTAAAGAGCTTAGAAAGGTAGTTTAAAATCACCACTGCTTGAGGCACTTTGTGAATAGGGGAAAATGTTTAGGCTACTTGGAAATCCAAGGTGTAAATAGAAGATTTAGGCAAACAGAAACAGAGTGGTAAGGTCAGAGGTGGAAAACATAGTGAGAATGAGTGACATAAGTCCATGATTTGGTCTTTGGGAGTGATAGACTGGCCATGCCTTGGTATAGTAGTAAAAAAGTGGAAAATTTATTCCTAAGGATAATGAAAGTAGTGAGATTTCTATAACTCACAAGATTCATGAATTTTGTTTCTAGAAATCTAAGATAAGTAATTAGTCATATACAAAGGCAAAATTTTACTGATGACTAACATAAGTAGGGGGGGAATTAACTTGCGTTCAGAACAATTTATGTTTTGAAAATTTTGGTATTCACACTTAGATAACTAGTCCAAGTAAGTGGCCCCAGACCACACATGCATAGCTAGTTTTCTTATTTCTAGTGTAGAAATTGTTTAGTTTAGTTCAATTTTTGCATTAGGAATTGTGAGACTAGGATTGAATTGTCGATAAGAGAAAGTAATCTCTGATATCTTTGCACCCTCTGATGATCCTAGGTAAGCATATGAACACTCTATATTCACAATTCGCCATCTCCCTTTAGTTAGTCATATAGATTAACTAGGAAAATTTGAAAGCGGCCCATTATCCGCACAAGTTTTCCATTTGAGCCAGGAACAATATAACATAGTTTAACTAGGGGATTTTTGTAAAGGATCAACGATATCCATATGTTAAAACTATGAGCTTGTTCACCTTATGCTCACACAAACTCACCCACTAAGAAAAGGAAGACACCTAAAACTAACTTAACCAAACTCACTAAATTCTCCCCACAGGGGCCACAAAAGAATTTATAGCTTAAGTTAGGATCAAGGGTGTAGGCATCCAATAAGCCGCCTTGATCATAATTCATATTGAAACATAGAAGTTGTGTATTTAGGGAGCTTCAAATCCACCTATCAGCCCACAGTAAAGAAAACCCGAGCACGGCAGAGACCTGATTCAGAGGGGGTTAAGCTTAGGCGCAGTGCGTGCGGTATCAGTTGGGGCTACCTGACCTGGCTGATACTCGGTACTGTTAGCTGACTACCAAGAAGAAAAACACTTGAACCATCACATGTGATTTGAAATGTGTGAACTAAATATTTCTTATACAAAGATAGATAGTAGGGGCTTTTACTGGTTATTTCACCTTTACTAGAAAGGATGAAACCAGAAGCTTCTGGCCCTCTTACTGGCTCTGCCTAAAGAAATATGAAGTAAACACTAAAACGATCTGGCAATGAAAGTATTTGTTTTCTGATTGAAAAGTATTCATTAACCAATTTTATATGTGAACAACCAAGTTAAGGTGTTCTGCAATGGAAGTAATGTGGATTGTAATGGAACAAATGTGTTTTGATCATTGTATAAGTCTGATTGTGAAAAGTGGACTTATTAAAATTTACTGTTTAATACAGTAAACTCTAGAATTAAGCAGCAAGAATGCACAGCATAATAACAAGCATCTGCTTAAGTAGTTCACCCTCTCTTGGGCTACCTCTGCTGGGTCCAAAAGCCTCCAAATGGGCTTTTCCCTCTTTTATTAATGCTCAAAAATAAGTATTACACCATGACGAAAGCCTCAAAAGGCTGAAATAGCTGCAAATTCAGAATCAGAGTGCTGGAAAAAGTAAAAATTGACTATTCATTCACCTCAAACAGATGAACATAGCCCAATACAGCTGATCATTCCCATAGCCCTGGTGGCTCCACAAGCAAAATTGCTGATAAAATCACTAATAGAGTGCCTTGATGGCTCTGCAACCTATTCCCACATCTTCATAATGCTCCAATACCCCCAAAACAAAACAAAAAAACCATTCCATTTGGACTTCCCTAGCCAAAGTTATGATCCAAACTGACTTTGCCCAGTTAGGGCTAGGAAAACTCCACCAAATCTGGTAGAACTGCAGTTAAGCCCGACAAAAATGGGGTGGCCACAAAATAGGTGGAATCCGCCATAACACCACCAGTTATTGGGGGCTAAGGGATAGGGTAGCAGGTCCATAGGACCGCACCCATCGCAAAAGTGGTTGTGAACATAGAGTTTAATGCGGAATGTAATAATGTTGAACCATATGATAGCCCACCACGCACCTGTCAGCGGATAATGTGACCAGGCCTTATCCCAACTACTTGCCGTTGAATAAGCTCTCGGTTTTGAGCCTTGTAGTCATATGCTGAAGGGGCTTCCCCTTAGCGGCTGAGCTCGATACAATATTAAACTTCATATACAACATTGCGACTATGGATATAGAAAACTACTCGAGGCCCGACGGTTGGGCCGCCCGATTGCCTCCGCCCCAACCCGGGGTCGAATCCTGCTTGCGTCCATATAATTTTGTAAAACAAATTCTGTTTGACCCTTGGGGCCACGTGGCAGCCTCGGGTTGGCCACATGGCACCCTGCCATTGGCTCCTCCACAGAATATTCTACAGAATATTCAGTGGAATATTCCCAGAATATTCTGTGGAATATTTTTTTAATAATTTTTTAAATAAGGTCAAACTGAGTCAAATTGGGCTTTTTGCCTGAAATTGAAAAACTTCAAAGCTGAATAAATTTCTCATACAGCATCGGTTTTCAGTGCCGTTCACAGCTACAGGATCGTTTTTTTGAGCTCTTTCCTGTCGTTCTGGTTTGGACCATTTCTAAGCAACTAATTTTTTGAGAATTTTTCCATTAAGGACTTGATCACCTTATCAACATGGGACGGTGGTTCTCAGTGGCCAAAAACTAGGGCATTCTTTACCCTATAGGTGACGGTGCAAGAAAGCGCCAGACCCTCTACCCTTACCTTGGTGGATTCTCTTCAGCTTACTAGGGGCGTCGCCAGCTCTTACGGGATGTTGTGCCAGCACTCGCAAGAAATCTTCTCAAGGCCTAGTTACTATTGAGTGTGTGAGGACGCATAGGTCTTCTAGGATTTTGAGTATGATACAAAACAAACAAAAATCACTTTTTTTGCTTGCTTGATCACATAGATTAATTTAAAGGGAAAATTTATTTTATTTTTGCTTTGTTTTATGTATGTGGCCATAATTTTTCTTTTATCATAGACTCCATCCTCTCAATTTTTTCCAAAACATAACCTGGTCGACACCCGAACGGTCCCAACGGAACCTCGTCGATCCAGGCGTCTTTTGGACCTCCCCCCATTACCGAGAGGGGTTCCAGGTCTTTCGCCATTTAGGCATCAAAGACGGAACACAGCCACCATCATTGGTTCATCCTTCATTGGAGTAGCCATAGTTGGGAACTCTAGTCGGTCTCCCAACACCACACCACATACCACTCCCCCCTCAACCCCTAGGGGACAGAGGAGTACGTCCCATTCAGGAAGCCAGCTGAACACACATCAGGGTACGTCACAGACTAACCCTCATTCTAACTAGAACTTTGTGTCTTCACACGTTGCAATGGCGTCAACCTCCCAATCACCTTTCTTAGCTTCGTTGAATATACCCAATTTAACCAAGCTAATGAATGACCATGTTAGCCCCTTATTAATTTCTTGACGAGCAAGCAAGGGGCTAATTTGTTTTATAAGCCTGCAAGGAATGCATTTCCCTTGAAAACACATCATCCTTGCAGCCTTTTCATGTCCCCTACCTTGTGACTGTTTCCCTCTGCTGTTATGAGTAACTAAGCCTTTCTGACAAAGAATCATGCTCCTAAAGGCTTTATTCTGCTCTTTGTGCCCTTGCAAAATGCCTCATTTTCACCCCTTTGTTCCTTTCCTCAAAGTCCCCTTTCTTCCCCCTAATTTCCCCTGTCCATCCCAGAAATCCCCTCTAAAACACCCTTACTTCCTTTGTTTATGTCTAAATCCCCCTCATTCCCCTATCGTTGCCCTTGGCTGGCCTTAAAATGCTTTAAAAACAAGCCAAAACCATATTTTCTTCATAATAAGGGCTTAGCCCCTTTCCTGCCAACCCCTTTCAACCACTTCCCCATATACCCATAGCCCAGGACCAAGCGCTTAAGCCTTAGGCGCTAATCGCATCGGAGAAACAGAGCGGCACATTAAAATCCCTTTGTAATCATCGAGAAACTCCGTTGTGATTGATTTGTTGTTAAAGTCCTCCGCTGTGTTCCGCGCCGTTGATCTTCACAGAATGGACAGCAATCGCCACCCCCGCAGCTTTCACCGTGCAACCCGTTCACCACCCGTAGTCGCATCTCCGTCGTTCATTAATTCGCCAGATCAACGGTCCACATTTCATCCATATCGGGTGCGTTTTCAACCGTTGATCTGTACAGATCCGACGGTATGGAATCCGCCCATCCCGGTGGTCCCCGCCCGCTCTGAAGAACAGAGTTCGACTCTGTAAAACCCTTCCGGTGTCATTAAAAGCACAGAGTCTACAGACAGATATTTAATGGAGCAGCAGAGAGCTTAAGGCACGTAAATGAATATATTTAAGCCTTATGTTCTGAGTTTTAGATGACAAAGCATCAGATCATTGAAGACCCAAGGATCACGCAGAAATCAATGCATATCAGGGGTTTCTACAGCAGTAGAATGTTTTTACTCCATAAAAGACAGAACGCCCATGCACTGTTCAATCCATGCCGTGTTCTAGAGATATTTTCTACCCTGAAACAGCCCCAGTACTATCAGAGCATTTATTTCATCAGTATGGCAGACTTCTTTATCATTCATTTATCTTTGTTTATTCACCAATAGCACCACACAGTACTGCAGTCAGCGTACATCAGAGTTATATCAGAGTAGTCTGAAGACTGAAGAAGATCATTTGTTCACCCAAAGAACACCAGAAATTAATGCACAGGATTTAAACAGAATGGGCTTCGGCCCTCTTTCTTTTCAGAAGCTTTAATACTGCATTTAGTTCTTCACCTACCTCCTTTCCTCCTCCGGAGCTATAAATTCATGAAGAAACTCATTGTAAAGGTTGTTGATCAGTTATCAGAGAACTGCTAGTAGTTTCTCTTGAGACACAATCTTTGTGTAAAGTTGTAAGATAGGTTGAAGGAGATGTTTTCAGACTGAGTATTTAGCTATTGGCAATGTTGTACTTGATTGGTATTGCTATTTAATATGACAAGCACATTTCTTTGGATCCTGATCTCAAGCAGCGGTGATGTTTTCCTATCTTTGTGTTTACATTCATTTCATTTCGTTTCTACTGGCTTGCATCAGAATATTGGCATAGGATTTACCCTTGTTAGGTACCCTATGTTTCTGCTCTCCTTGCCATTGATGTTTCTCTTCTGAATGTATTATCTAAGAAATGATTTCAGTTGGTTTAACCAGTGTAGTGGATGTTATTTCATGCTCTTTGATGTATGAATTAAATGAATTCAGTTTTTAGATGTTTCTTGTTATAGATTTAGTTGGAAGATTTGGGAACACTGGGGATTAGAGTTAGCCCTGTCCACTAGGATCCTTGTGTGACTAGCTGGTCTTTAAATTTTTTCTCTGGATCTGTGTTATCTCCTTCCCTCCTATATTTCTGTATCACATAATCATCTTGAAGATCCTATGTTTCAGATGACTAGCCCAATTGAAATCTTTCCTATTGAGTAGTAAGCAAATCCTTTCTCGACTCTATTGCCCAATGGTCTTGAATGTTTTTTCTGGAACATTCCATATCTGCCTTATCCCTCTTTGCTCATCTTGGTCTTACACTGAACCCTTCTTTCCCAATAACCAGCAACCAAATCAAAAAAACAAACCCCGTGCCTATAACTAGCCTAATAACTTAAACTTTGAGCTTCATAGACATAAATCCTTTGCTCATATAGAGAGATCCCTCTCTGGACCCGGGAGGGCTAGATCCTGAGGTCTGAAAGTGGTTTGATGTTGTCTCATCTTTTGTTCTTGCCAATCTAGCCAAAACATGGGAACCCCAACATAATGGCGACTCCGCTGGGGAATTTTGAGTGCATTACACCTTAAAAATTCTTGGGCATTCAAAAACCTACAATCTCTGGTTAGGTTGGCAGTTAAACACTCCTATTCACACATCAACCTCTATACCATTTGTTGTGTTTCTCCCATACTCTTGGACAGAGTCTGGAAAGGGCTAGGTAGCCTCCAGATCTCACACTCTTTTAGAGGTGACATATCTGGTAAACGCCCTCCCAGTCAATCTCTGGTTAGATTTTGCTGTGTTTGGAAGATATCCTTGAAAGAGGACATCTCATAATAACTGTGGTGGACATCTCATAATCACTGTGGTGGACATACGAGCAATCGTGGTTCACTTGCCGCTTGTAGAGTGACAACTGTCGTTTTAACGACACCAGCATCATTTGGGCCCACCCATAGTAGGTCCCACTCAACACACTCTCTACCAGCATCATCTTCCCCCCAGTGATGTGATGGAACGCCTGGTTGCCCAGGATACGCAGCACAGCTGCGGCCACGGCACGGGTTTCTAGCCTCTCTAGATCCCCGATCGGTATCCGAGTCCCCTTGACTTAGAGACCCAGTTGACAATTTCGTTCCACAAACTCCATGATATGTTGCCCCCGCGGTAATACTGGCTGCGTGTTTCCCACCATCCCCAGTGGTGGGAGACCCGTCAGGAAATATACATCCTGGACCGTCAGTTTGATCCCGTGCCCCTGCACTACAAATACCTCATGCTCTGGATCCCAATAACTGATAATCCGAGCCAACAAGGGCTCTCCTGCTTTCATCAACGGGTTCTCCAAGAACTTTAGAACCCCAAACCTGGCCAACACACGACGGACACCCTGATCCACCTGGATCTCTGCCCGTAATGTACCCAGGTCTCTCTCTCTCTAGTTAACTCGTAAATCTTCCATACCTGCACAAAAACATCATCTTTGTCAGCATACAGATCGGGAATACCATAACCAAATACAAAAACCCAACTCCCAGCCATAAAACAGCACCAAAACCCCCTCATCTCCCAGGTCGCAGTTTTCTGCCCAGTTCAGGACCAGGTCGCAGTTTTTGCCCTGAAACCTGCGTCCCAGGTCGCACTTTTTGGCCCAAAAAGTGCGACCCGTCCGTAGAGATGAAGGAGGGTCTATTTCTGGGATTTTGGGCCCTAAACTGAACTTTCAATCCATCAAAATGAAAGAGTAAGGTTAGGCCTCTTACCTGCAACTGATGGATCTCGATTCCAACGGTCGGTTTGTCCGCTACGCTCGCCGCAAGATTTAGGGCCTTCTCTCCTCTCTACATTCACCACAGCAACAATAGCAAATGAGTGAATTTGGAGGGAAAATTGCCTTATTAAAAGAGAACCCTTGTTTCTTCTTTCGACTTCTGCAACCACACCGTAGCCCTGTTTGATAAACCGTCTACACCGTTGGAAAGCTCTCACCGAGCCCTCAAATGGGTATCTGTTATTTTTTTATGATCTGATACTTCACCAGGACACATTTTGTCCAAGAAGGGTCACTTCCCCCCTCATTAAAATCGAACTTCCTCACTTACGACACTTGTACTCAGGGCACCACTTTGCCTCCTTACTTGTCTTTGTTCGTGTCGATTTTCGTCATGAGTTCCCATCTTGTACTCATGTTTTGATGGCCCCCCACTAGACCTTTACTGTGTGGCAGCACCATCGAGTCGCCCTTGTTTAGAGCATCCAAGTTGAGTCGTCATCGCATTCATGGAGTCTATCCTAAGTCCCTTTGTACCCCGCTATAACCCTCCATCCTTCATTGCTTGGTCTCTCTCTTGTGTCGCACTTTATGACCTTCAGTCCCATTGTCCCCTATCCCTTATGATATTGTGTCAGTCGCTGCCAGGTCATTCATTCCCTTTATGCTCTAACAAGGGAAGTCATCCATTCGCTACTCAGTCCTTTCCATTTCCCTATCATCATTAGTGTCAGTCTGTCCATCGCTCCACTATTTTCTCTCGTGCCTTCGTTGAGGATGTCTCATTGCCTCACCTATGGCGAACCTCCTTCTGTCGACATCAGCTCATTCCTTCCAGAAGCTAGGTCTAGAGGGCGGTGTACCTTGGTTCCAGCTTCCACTCTTGTTCGGTGCCTCGGATCAGGCAAAGGGACCTCTCATTTCCCTTTGACTTGATTGTTTCTCCAGCTCCTTTCAGCATGTTCGAGATCCGTATACTGGATGGTCCAGTGATCCAGCAGCAGCTCTTGATGATTCCCGGGTGTGTGTGAGATGTCTCAACCCTCATGAGGGGGTGGCCCTGCAGGTAGCCCCCCACATGCCCGGATGACCTCTTCCTTGCAACCTTCGATGCAGCTCCAGATATTTGATGATGTTGGCCTTAGCCACTTGCAGCGCCTCTTTGATTTGCATGTATCAGTCAGATTTTGTGAGCCCTTCCCCATTTATAGGGGGCATTTGGGTTGTATTTGTATCTCATGTACTCAGATATTATTGTACAAGTCCTGGCTGTTATCCCAGGCACAGCATGTATATGGGATTCCTCATTGTATTTTTATCTGGCTCATGCTTATGCCAGCTGTACTTTATGGTTCGGTCCCTTGCTTACTGGACACACTATTCTTTTGTACTTTGTCTCGGCGGGCATAGGTATGCCTCCCCCGCCGCCTTCAGCACAGGTACCCTCTCATAAAAAGAGACTTGTTGCACCTACGAGTCTCGTCTCCTCAGGGTCTAGTTCTTCAGCACACTATCTACCTTGCATTTCTCTCTCCGACTTCCCTTTTGTTGTCTAGTGATTGAGTTCTTACAACGTACTTCGGTCATACGATTTGCTCCTGACACTCGCACGCTGGGGGGCAATCTGTTACACCATTTTTTGGTCATCTAACCTATTATCATTAGATGAACCCAAGTACACCATGTAAGACCAATTTTACCCTAAGTAAAATGGCCTTCACTATGTTAAAACAGGAAACCCCAAAGGAAATATTAAACAAACCTATATTTGTTTGATTTTCCTCATGGAATAATTAATTAAACCATAATTTAATTATTATTCCCAGTCATGTTTAACCCAAAATCAAAGAAATTAATTAGATAAACCTTTATTTATCTTATTATTTTCTAGGAATAATTATTTAAACCTTATTTACATAATATTCCTTGTTAAATATGACCAAAGCACCCACAAATAATTAAATAAATCATTATTTATTTAATTATCTTTCAACCACTTCCTTAAATAATTAAATAAATCATTATTTATTTGATTATCTTCTAACCGCTTCCTTAAAAAGATAACTAAATCATTTATTTATTTATTTTTGACAAATCAAGGGATTTGACCCAAGTCAAATACCTTTTCCCTCCAACAAATATAATAAAATATTCCATAAAAAGTGGATCTAGATCTTGTTAACCCATGCACCAAGATCTAGAATGACCCAATATTTTGTTATAAATAGGAGGGTTTTTCCTACCATTCTTCACCTTTTGTTGCCTATTAGATCACTCTGGATCTATACACTTGGTCCCATTTTTCTACCATTTGTTGTGTGAGCTCCCTTTGAGTTCCATTCTTTGTGTGGGTTTTCTACACCAACAAGAGAGAGAAATCTTAGATCTGAAGTGCTGAGGACTTCCAAGAACCCATCCCACCGAGGAGAATTGGATACGCCTTCTTGTTTTCCTCCCAGGTGCCCAATTAATATAAAAATTCTTTCAAAAATTGTTCTTGTCTTGTCTATTGGTATATGGAGCAAACCCTTGTTTTTTCTGCTTAATGTCTTTCCATGCATAGATCTGGTTTTTGCAGCTCTTTTATGTCCAACTAACCACAGATCTGAAGATATTAGCAGCCACTTTTGTTGTTAGGGCTATTAGTTATGCGTAGCTAAAGTGGTCCTTTTTCGTACACTTCGACAAAGGATTCATACTAACAAGAACCATTCATACAAGAGCTTACCCTAACCCAGACCCACCTGAAATAGTTGAAAATCCTGAGAGCATCCTCAAGGGGGATCCTATACCTAAAATACCAACTATTTCCAACCACATCCATAGAGATAACTCTGCACCAGAAGATCTCACAGCTCTATCACACTTTTACCCTGACCTAGACTTACCTAATAGATTACCTACAACTAGGTCATTCAGTAACTTAAACCAGCCTGACCTTGAGTTTCTTGGTTCACCACAGCAAAGTGGTAGGCACCTAGGAAATAGACAGACCCCTCCATCTACACCTCCAGATATACACTTCATACAAAACTTGGGGATCAGTCACCCTAGATCTTCTCATCAGCCTTCTGCTGGTCATAACATCCCTGTCATCCATATACCTGCTACCCAAGTCCATCCTTTACCTCATCAAAACATCGTCATGGCAGCTTGGTATGCACCTCTGGTCTTACCTCAGCCTCTAGTACCCTTACCCAATGATTATCAATCAAAGATCCCACACTTCACTACAAAAGAGTCCATCACAGCCCAAAACATGTAGATAGGATGGAAGATTCTTTTGACTACATGGAAATAGATGATGATACAGTAAAAATGAGAATCTTTGCCCAGAGCTTAGGGGGTGATGTTAAGAAATGGTTTAAAGGCCTACCTCCGGGTAGCATTAATGATCTCCCAGCTCTATATCAGACCTTCATAAACAAATGGGAAGCTAGGGAAAACCCTCCCCAACTCCTGGCAGAATACATGACCCTCAAAAGAAACGTAGGAGAGAGTTTCCATGATTACACAACAAGGTTTAACAACATTTACAATGCTCTCCCTCCACATATGAAACCTCCACAAGGCATGGCTCTAGCAAAATACCCTGAAGGCTTTGATGTTGATATGGCCTATGAGCTTAGGGATAAAGAGTACAACACATTGGAGGACATGCAGAAAGGAGCAGTGAACATAGAGGCAAACCTAATTGAGAAAATAGCAAGACTGAGATCTGAGAAGAGGGTAACCTATAGAGATGACAATGTAGCTTCCACATCTGACCAAAATTATGATAAGTTGTCTAAAAATGTGGAAAGGTTACAGCAAATGATGGAAAATATGGTTGTCACAGTCAATAACCAAAATAGGAACCACAACCAGAACCAAAACTGTAGAAGAAACAATGCCAATCCCAACAGACAAAGAGAATCACATCAACAAGTTATTCCCCCATTCCAAGAGAAATTTCTTGATGAAGATGAGGGAATCATAGAAGAGTCTGAAGGGAACACAATAAACATGTTTGAAACAGATGATTCAATCCATAACTGTTACTCAGAAGAAGATCATCCCTCACCCTCTGGTTGGGATGAGGAATGGTTAGAAACTGAGGATTACATATTAGGATTTGAAAATGCCATGATGCAAGTCAGAGAACAATATGAACTCAAGAGTAAAAAGAGCCAGGAAACTACCAAACCAAAATATTCTGAGGTCACCATCAAGAAAAGACCTGAGAAAACTTCTCAAGCAACTGCTGAAAGTAACAAATCAGCAGCTGAGAGTGCTGGAAAGAACAAAGAAAGGGACAACCAAAACACTGATGCACAAGGTAAACCAGCTAGCAGCACTAGCACTGCAGTTAGTGCTCCTGATAAAACTGTCCCAAACACTGTACATAACGAGAATCAACACACTGAATCAGCCACTAAGGCAATGGCTAACAAAACAGAGTTGAGCATTCCCAAGAGCCAGTCCACTTTCAATTTGGAGAGTGAGATTGCAAAAATTAAAATCTTTGTCCCTCTCTCTGAGCTGGCCACTCAGAATGTATGTAAAGGCCAAATTTTGAAAGCATTGAATTTAGGTGAGAACGGTGACACTGTAAATTTGAGTGATGACCAACCTGCCCTTCTGTTTGGACCAAAGATAGAAGGAAAGTTTCAGGAAGGGGTAGTTCCCCCTTTTTATATCAGTCTTAATATCCATGATAAGATTCTCCACAATGCAATGCATGATTTTGGAGCATCACACAACCTGATGCCTAAAGTAGTGATGGAAATATTAGGCCTAGAGATAACCCATCCCTATAAAGACCTATACTCATTTGACTCAAGTAGAGTAAAGTGTCTTGGCCTGATCAAAGATTTATGTGTGAGCCTGACCCAGATTCCTGCCAAGTGTATGGTCATGGATGTTGTCGTGGCAGATGTGCCACCCAAGTATGGCATGTTATTATCAAGATCATGGGGAGCCAAGCTGCAAGGCACAATGCAGATGGATGGGGCTTATGCCACAATCCCAATATTTGGCCAACTTAGAAGACTGTACAGGGAAGCACAAATGAAATTCTTGGTTAGTAGCCCTAAAAAGCCTGAAAACTCTCCTCTATACTCTGTGCATACAGGCCTGGATTCCTTTATCTTCTGCAGTGATGAATCTTTGGGGGGTCTAGAATCCGAAAACATAGATACGAGCAAAGGTACACAGGATGAAACAGAGCCAATGGATTTTAACATAATGGCTACCCTAGACTCAGAGGAAGAAGACGTAGAAAACCTCAGACAGTGCACTGAAACAATGACGCAAAGTGAACCAGAAATAGAACACAATCAGCCAACTAGTCACCTCTCTAACTTCCACACACATAATAAAAAACTAAACAACCCACAGCCTAGTACAGACCCTATAACGCAACATAATGGCGAACCCAGCTGTAGGGAAAGGAATGATAACAAAAACAAGTTTGAACCCTTGTGGGAAATGAATTTCAATGGGGGTCCTGCACAAGAAGAACTGCTGGGGCAGGAGTGTGGATACATAACACAGACAATGATTACACAGAGAGCCATGCATGCAATCTGCACTTCAAATGTATGAACAATATTGCAGAATATGAGGCTCTGATCCTAGGCTTGAACCTGTTGAGAAAATTAGGAGCCCGTAGTATAACAGTGTGTGGAGACTCTGAGCTGATTATTAAACAGGTGAATGGTGAATACACAGAGAAACATCCTAGGCTGAGAGCATATCGAAACGACACTATGGATCTACTGAAAACGTTTATTGAATACGAATTAGCGTTCATTCCTAGGGGTCAAAATGTCATTGCAAATGGATTAGCTTGCCTAGCAAGTTCCTACCCCAAGACTCCCAGTGACCAACACATCATCATTTAGACCAAATTTAGACCTATTGTGCCAGACAACGAAAAATATTGGCAGGTTTTTGAAGGTGATAAGCAGATCGAAGATTTCCTGGTAGGCAGAAACGAGTTTGAATTTTCTGATTCAGACTCCAAATCTGACAGTAGCTGCCTAAGTGATGAGTCCTCAAATGAGGAATAAACACCCTGTAACATAGAAATAAACTCTTTAGATGAACAGACTGGAAATTCAAACGGAAATTGTGAAAATGCAGATAGTGAAGAAGTAGAGGTGCTGCAGGCCAAAGATAAGAATATACCCAGAGGCCTGGCACCCTTAGAATACCTCTTTGACTTTGATGATGTAGCAAAAAATCCCACTATAGAACATGCAGACTCTGATGTGGAAGAATGCAACATAGGCACTGAAGATAAGCCCAAAATTATTAAATTGTCTAAGTCTTTACCTGCGGACATGAAGAAAAAGTACATTGACTTGTTCAAGGAATTCATTGATGTGTTCGCCTGGAGCTATGAAGACTTAAAGGCCTATGACACAAACATCATCCAGCACAAAATACCCCTGAAAGAAAATCAGAAACCCTTCAGACAAAAGCTTCGCAGAATAAATCCAAAATAATTTCCTGCAGTAGAGAAAGAGATTAAGAATATGTATGAAGTAGGTATAATTGTGCCTGTAAGGTTCTCTGATTGGGTATCAAAATTAGTGGCTGTGAGGAAGAAAACAGGGGAAATCAGATTGTGTATAGATTTCAGGAATCTCAATAGAGCCTCACTCAAGGACAATTACCCTTTTCCAAAAATGGAACATATTCTTCAGAGGGTAGTGGGCACTAAAAGGATCTCCCCGCTAGATGGTTTCTCCGGTTATAACCAAGTCTTAGTAATCCCATAAGACCAACTCAAAACAGCTTTTACCACTCCATGGGGTACCTTCATGTATGTGAAGATGCCTTTTGGATTGATGAACGCTGGAGCCACATTCCAAAGAGTGATGGACATAGATTTTTCAGATGAGATAGGGCACTTCATTGTTATTTACTTAGATGACATAACAGTCTATTCCAAGACTGAAGAAGAACACCTAAAACATCTAAGGAAAGAGTTTGAAAAATGTAGAAGGTTTGGTCTGTCCCTGAATCCTAAAAAGACTGTCTTTGGGCTACAAGAAGGAAAACTTCTTGGCCACATTATATCCGAAAAGGGAATTAGGATAGACCCACAGAGAGTTGAGGGAATACTACAAATCACACACCCGAGAAACATCAAGGAATTACAGTCCTTCATTGGGAAGATTAACTTCCTTAGGAGGTTTATTCCAAATCTGGCTGAACACCTTAGGAACATGACTAACATGCTGAAGAAAGGTGAAGGAGTTAAATGGACTGTCGGAGCTAAAAAATCTTTTGAATCAGTGAAACTTGCACTCACCCAAGCTCCCGTTCTAATCAGCCCAAATTTCTCCAAAGATTTCCTGATCTTTTCATTTGTCTCTGAGCATACAGTGGCTGCAGAAAAACACAGAGGGAATGGAATAGCCGATTGCCTTTTTCAGCAAAGCACTCAGAGATGCACCCTTGAAATACAACATAATGGAGAAACAGGCCTATGCTCTGATTAAGGCCTTGAAAGACTTTAGGGTGTACATATTGCATTCTCACACCGTAGCTTATGTGCCCAACATCATAGTCAAAGATATACTGTCCCAAGACCCAGATGGGAAAAGGGGAAAATGGATAGTTGTGATCTTAGAGTACAACCTTGAGATAAAACCCACCAAACTGATTAAAGGTCGAGGCTTAGCTAAATTAATGGTTGAATCAAACTTACAAGCCCTAGACATTAACATGATAAATACCTTGGATGAGCAACAAGAATTGCATGATCCCACTGTTGAGGAAAGATTTCAGAGCTCCCCTTGGTATTCTGACATTTTATATGTGCTTACACACCTCAATGCCCCTCCCGAGCTATCAAAGACCAAGGCTAGATTCTTAAGGCTAAAAGCCAGAAACTACTGCATTTTGAAAGGAAACTTATACTGGAAGAATCCTAATGGCCTATTGCTTAAATGTTTGCCTAAAAATGAGGCAGAGAGGGTTAAACAAGAATTCCATGCTGGAGAATGTGGAGGCCACCTGAGTTGGAAAGCCACTGCAAAAAAAATACTTAGAGCTGGCTAATATTGGCCCACACTCTTCAATGATGTCCGTAAAATGATAGTTTCCTGCCACAAATGCCAGATCTTTGAAGGCAAAAGGAAACTCCTCCCTTTACCCCTACAACCCATCATTGTTGAAGGTACCTTTATGCAATGGGGCCTACATTTCATAGGGGAGATTCACCTTGCTTCTTCTGCACAACACAAATGGATCCTAACAGCCACAGATTACTTCACTAAGTGGATAGAGGCCATACCCACTAGGAATGCCACAGATTCAGTCATCATTAGCTTCCTAGAAGGTCACATCCTCTCTCAGTTTGGTTGCCCAAGGAAAATAATCACTGATAATGCTATTGCTTTCAGATCCAAGAAAATGGTTGATTTTTTTCACAGGTATCAAATAGCACTCGGTCATTCAACTGCCTATTACCCTCAAGGTAATGGATTAGTTGAATCATCAAACAAAAGCCTAGTGATCATCATCAAAAAGTTGTTGGAAGAGAACAAAAAGTCATGGCATAACAAGTTAGTGCATGCTTTGTGGGCTGACAGGCTTACAACAAAGAAGTCCATTGGCATGTCACCATTTCAGCTTGTCTATGGTACAGAAGCAGTGTTTCCTACCAGCCTTGGGATACCAGTGATCAAAATGGTCCAGGAGATTCAAACAGAAGAAGACAGTATGGTGAGGATAATAAACCAGACAATTCTCCTTCAGCAAACAAGGGAAGAGGTCTACAATAGAGCAGTGAAAGTTCAGGAGAATATAAAGAAATTGTTTGACAAGAGAACCAAAGCTGCTGATTTCAAAATTGGAGACAAAGTTCTGAAGTGGGACTCAAGGAGAGAGGATAAAGGAAAGCACAGCAAGTTTGATAGCTTATGGCAAGGTCCCTACATCATCTAGGCCATTGTTGGCCCAAATGCCTTCTTCCTGCAAGGCTTAGATGGTACAAAGATGTTTGGGGGTCCTGTCAATGGCAGGATGCTCAAACAATACTTCTGCTGATTTACAATTTCCAGTTTCCATTTCTATTGTACATACCATTGCAGTTTTTATTTTCAAAGAAAAAGAAAAAATGTTTCAAAAAACAGAGGAAAGGGAGAGGTTCAGACATGCTTAAAACATGAACCTCTGATGTGAAAAAGATTGGCTCTAATAAGCTCAAAACCTAAGCCAAAGAAAGTAAAACAGCTGGTCCTAACATGCCCAAAATCTGGACCAGCAAAGAAGAAAGAAGAATCAGCTCTAGCACGCACAAAACTAGAGCTGAAATGAAGACAAGGAGTGACTCTAACATGCTCAAATCTTGAAGTCACAAAAGGAAAGAAGGATGTTTCGAGCTTCATATTTCAAGCCTTCACAGTTTTGTTTTCAATTTTCTACAAATTTTTTCCATGTGCAACTGTCTTAATGCCTTGGATCCACAGCAAGTCAGACAATATAATCCTGGCTTGACTGTTTTTCAATTTCTGTCGTAGAATATACAGAAGAAATCTTCTGGACAATTTAATCCCAGCAGATATTAGATTAGGTAGAGAAATGTATGAGACCAACAGTCTAATCTGGTCTCATGGAGCAATAAGGGTAGAAATAGAATAGGTTTATTTTCTGTTTGTAAAAATAAATTACGTAAAGGGTCTGCTAGCTCAAATACACTCTAGAAAGAAGAAAAATGTCAGGATTATAGTGTGGGTAGGTAGATTGATTGGGAAAGTTTTTCTGCTGATGTAATGTCTTCATATTGTGGCAGCTGATCTAAAGAAAGAAAGGGATGTGCCAAGCAGTAGGAAACTGGCCCACTCCAAAGATCTATTCTCTGAATTCTTGACTCCTTCAAGAAGAATCCATCCCCATGTGGAGTCACTGTTAGCCCCTTATAAATTTCTTGACGAGCAAGCAAGGGGCTAATTTGTTTTATAAGCCTGAAAGGAATGCATTTCCCTTGAAAACACATCATCCTTGTAGCCTTTTCATGTCCCTTGCCTTGTGACTGTTTCCCTCTGCTGTTATGAGTAACTAAGCCTTGCTGACAAAGAATCACGCTCCTAAAGGCTTTATTCTGCTCTTTTTACCCTTGCAAAATGCCTCATTTTCACCCGTTTGTTCCTTTCCTCAAAGTCCCCTTTCTTCCCCCTAATTTCCCCTGTCCATCCCAGAAATCCCCTCTAAAACACCCTTACTCCCTTTGTTTATGTCTAAATCCCCCTCATTCCCCTATCGTTGCCCTTGGCTAGCCTTAAAATGCTTTAAAAACAAGCCAAAACCATATTTTCTTCATAATAAGGGCTTAGCCCCTTTCCTACCAACCCCTTTCAGCCACTTCCCCATATACCCGTAGCCCAGGATCGAGCGCTTAAGCCTTAGGCGCTAATCGCATCGGAGAAACAGAGCAGCACATTAAAATCCCTTTGTAATCACCGAGAAACTCCGTTGCGATTGTTTTGTTGTTAAAATCCTCCGCTGTGTTCCGCGTTGTTGATCTTCACAGAATGGACGGCGATCGCCGCCCCCGCAGCTTTCACCATGCAACCCGTTCACCGCCCATAGTCCAATATCTTCCGTTCATTAATTCCCCAGATCAACGGTCCACAGTTCATCCATATCGGGTGCTTTTTCAACCTTTGATTTGTACAGATCCGACGGTGCGGAATCCGCCCGTCCCGGTGGTCCCTGCCCGCTTTCACTGTTCAAAAACCATCTGGTTTCCATCGCACCGCCTTTCGGGGGTAGGTGGTATTTACCGATCAGCCAGCGATTCCATACATCGCGTGACACGCATCCCCTGTACCTTTTTCAAAACCGCCATCCTCGCGCGTTAACCGCTGTCCATCGCGCATTATTGTTCAAATGCGGATGCCCAGCGATATTGCCATGGACCGTCCGATCTGGGGCGGGCCATCCAACGGCTATCGCTCGTCGAAGATGCACGATAGTTAACTCAGATGCACACGCGATAAATCAGGGTACGGTGCGCCATCCAGTTAATCTCCACCATCGATCTAATCTGCAGATTAACAGTCCACATTCAATCACCCTCCGTAGTTTTTCACCGTCAATCTCCTCCTGAGATCGGATGGTCCGCATTTGATTGCCCCCGCCATTGCATGTCCGTCGTTGCCCAATCCCACCACGTCGTCATTCCACGTGTACCATCGTGTATCCGCCGTACATCCGCCACATCAATCTTTCCACGTAAATTTGTCGTTTTTTACCCTTTCCTCTTTATATCCATTCAAAGGTCTTTTTTGTAGGTTTTATTTAAAAAACTTACTCCACTACGCTCACGTTCTCCAGACCATATTTCATCATTTCGTTGTGTTTTCTGCCATCAACCTGCACAATTATGTCGTATGTTCGTCTTGCATGGCCGTTCTCATCGTCTCCATTATGTCTGCCACCCCCATGTATGTTTTCTTAACCAGTTTTCGTATTTTGCAGGGTTATCAACAGTAAATGACCACCATGATGCACAGTCTCTGTTACAGTGACTGAGAAACCGAAGAAGACCATGTGCATAGGCTGAAACTATGAAGAAATGACCCAGGAAGGTTGCGACGTGACTTTCACTGAAGAACAGAGTTCGACTCTGTAAAACCCTTCCGGCGTCATTAAAAGCACAGACTCTGTAGACAGAGATTTAATGGAGCAGCAGAGAGCTTAAGGCACGCAAATGAAGATATTTAAGCCTGATGTTCTAAGTTTTAGATGACAAAGCATCAGATCATTGAAGACCCAGGGATCACGCAGAAGGTACAGCACACAGAAATCAATGCATATCAGGGGTTTCTACAGCAGCAGAATGTTTTTACTCCATAAAGGACAGAACGCCCATGCAGTGTTTAATCTATGCCATGATCTGGAGAGATTTTCTACCCTGAAACAGCCCTAGTACTATCAAAGCATTTATTTCATCAGTATGGCAGACTTATTTATCATTCATTTATCTTTGTTTATTCACCAATAGCACCACACAGTACTGTAGTCAGAGTACATCAGAGTTATATCAGAGTAGTCTGAATACTGAAGAAGATCCTTCGTTCACCCAAAGAACACCAGAAATTAATGCACAGGATTTAAACAGAATGGGCTTCGGCCCTCTTTCTTTTCAGAAGCTTTAATACTACATTTAGTTCTTCACCTACCTCCTCTGCTCCTCCGGAGCTATAAATTCATGAAGAAACTCATTGTAAAGGTTGTTGATCAGTTATCAGATAACTGCTAGTAGTTTCTCTTGAGACACAGTCTTTGTGTAAAGTTGTAAGATAGGTTGAAGGAGATGTTTTCAGACTAAGTATTCAACTATTGGCAATGTTGTACTTGATTGGTATTGCTATTTAATATGACAAGCACATTTCTTTGGATCCTGATCTCAAGCAGCGGTGATGTTTTCCTATCTTTGTGTTTACATTCATTTCATTTCGTTTCTACTGGCTTGCATCAGAATATTGGCATAGGATTTACCCTTGTTAGGTACCCTATGTTTCTGCTCTCCTTTCCATTGATGTTTCTCTTCTGAATGTATTATCTAAGAAATGATTTCAGTTGGTTCAACCAGTGTAGTGGATGTTATTGCCTGCAATCTAATGTATGAATTAAATGAATTCAGTTTTTAGATGTTTCTTGTTATAGATTTAGTTGGAAGATTTGGGAACACTGGGGATTAGAGTTAGCCCTGTCCACTAGGATCCTTGTGTGACTAGCTGGTCTTTAACTTTTTTCTCTGGATCTGTGTTATCTCCTTCCCTCCTATATTTCTGTATCACATAATCATCTTGAAGATCCTATGTTTCAGATGACTAGCCCAATTGAAATCTTTCCTATTGAGTAGTAAGCAAATCCTTTCTCGACTCTATTGCCCAATGGTCTTGAATGTTTTTTCTGGAACATTCCATATCTGCCTTATCCCTCTTTGCTCATCTTGGTCTTACACTGAACCCTTCTTTCCCAATAACCAGCAACCAAATCAAAAAAACAAACCCCGTGCCTATAACTAGCCTAATAACTTAAACTTTGAGCTTCATAGACATAAATCCTTTGCTCATATAGAGAGATCCCTCTCTGGACCCGGGAGGGCTAGATCCTGAGGTCTGAAAGTGGTTTGATGTTGTCTCATCTTTTGTTCTTGCCAATCTAGCCAAAACATGGGAACCCCAACAGACCCCATCGCACACGATCCCACATGGTCTCCCATGCCCACAAATCTCCCTTTGGATATACCAAAATTTGAAGGAAAGCAAGCGGAAGACCCAGGTATTCATGTAATGACCTTTCACCTGTGGTGCTCATCAAATAGTATCATTGACGACACTATTCGATTGAGGTTATTTCAAGCACTCTTACAGGAGTAGCTGCGAAGTGGTATGTGGAGCGACCTCCTGCTTCACATGGAACCTTTAGCGCCCTCACTACTGCATTCCTCACATATTTTTAGTTACCCATTCACCATGATTCTAGAATGGAGTTACTGACTCATTTTAGACAAACCCCCGTTGTCCATATCTCGGACCATCTTCATGAATGGAGGCAGCGTCTTAGTTTATGTAAAGCTAAACTCAACGATCAATTCCTCTTATATTTATTCTTGAAAACTTTGACAGTGGAGATTTCAAAGGATGTGGCGCAGCAAAACCCCACATCCGAAGAGGATGCAATCAATAAAGCCCAAAATCTTGAACTGATTTATACGCATTCAGGATACATTAACAACATCCTTCCTAACGCCCCACGCCTGCAAACTTATCAAGAATTTCCAAGCACGTCTAACTTTGCAAACGGGCTAATTAGGTCAATGACCCAGGGTTACCTAGGTATCAGTAGTCAAAACCTCGGTTACTCATATAGTTCTACCCAAAACATGTCCCAACCCGAATTTCAAAGTCATCATATGCCTCAGAAAAATTTGACTAATAGGGCGCAAGCGTATCACCAAGGAGGACCTTATCCTTCAGCTGAGGGGACCCAGTATGCAGAAAGAAACACTGACGGAAGAGCTCCCCTCCAATGTCCAGGTACAAACATGGGACAGTGTTATGCTCAGTCCCCAGCACACAATCCACCTACGCAAACCAACACACAGGTGAACTTTGTGAAGCCATCCCAAAACCAAACACACCAATATAACTAGGAGAATTACCCTCCTAACGTGGTAAAGAAAAAATCAAAAAACAAGCCAAAATGGAACCCTGGACAGGGGGGCAGCAACCAACAGTGCCCATAGCGATCCTAGGCTGGAGGTAACTCCAACTGGAATCAGAACCAAGGGCCTAGCAATGCCCAGTGGCAAGGAAAAAGGCCACCTCTTTGAACAATCCATTCTTGTTCGATATGTGGAGAGTACGGGCATTATACTCACCACTGTCCCGATCTCCTTGAGCTAAAAAAGCTACAAAGTAACCAAGGACAAGGAGGATCTTCCCAGGAACTCGTTGTGATGCAAGAACCTTTCCCCCACCAAGGGAGGGTCAGCACTCAGCAGCAAAACCCAGACGATTCTGAGAAAAACAACTATGAGATCTACATGAATGGGGAAGAGATGTTTTCCAAACACAGAATCGCAACTACGACACCGCACCAGACACCACTACGTCAGCGGCTAGTACCAGTGCGCCAACTGCACCTTTGACCATTTCAAAGATGCCTATAGAACCATTTCCAAAGATGGCAAAGGGACCTAATAGGCGAGCAAGTAACTACTCCAAAGCGGCCTATAATTATAGCATCGTGGATGATTTAGCTCAATCACCCATTGCCATGTCAGCTCTGGAAGTACTACAATCGTGCCCAAAACAACGGAAAGCCCTACTTTCTACATTAGGCGCTATCGACCCTACCGATACGCGCTTGATGGCTTTTGACTTAGACAAAGCCACCCCTCCGCTTCCGTCCATGGTCGCCTTCCAGATACCAGTGTCAGTCCAGAATATCACTATTCATCGATGTGTCATAGACGAGGGTGCATCGACATGCATCATGTCAAAAAAAAATTGGCAGAAGTTAGGTTCTCCCGAACTAAAACCCTCATTCATAATGCTTCGAGCGTACGACAGTCATCCCTCAACCCCCGTCGGCCTCTACCAAAATGTCTCGGTCTGCTTAGTCGGAAAGACAGTCCACATAGACATTGAAGTCTTGGACGCTCAGTTGGATTACAATATACTCCTCAGGCAGAGTTATATGTATGCCATGTCCACTATAGCCTCCTCCATCTTCCACATTATGATTTTCCCCCATGAGGACCGCATCATTACTGTAGACCAGCTGACACACAGCGAGAAACATCCCCTAACCAACACGGATGTAATTCTACCCTATGTTGATACAGCCTCAGATGGTCTTTCATGGTACCAAGAATATGGCCCTGGCCAATTCAAACTGTCGTCCGTTCTAGGGTCATTCTTAGGAGATCCTCCCATTATCCCTGAGGCATCACTCGATGTCACAGGGGATACGGTTTGCATTATGTCCACATCAAGCATTGAGGCTAGTCAGGAAACGGACTTAAGTAGTAACGACACTGAGGCATCGGCCACGGCAGCCTCTCTAGCCTATGCCGCCTCCCAAACCCCCTTCCTCTACCCACCAGTTGGCTTCGTTTCCTAGCAGGCTTTGGCAACATTGGTATTACCCAACATATCGTTGGCATTCCTAGTTTGGTACCTCATTCCTCCTTCCAAAACAGGAGCCACCAACATTACTGCCATAGGGTTAAAGCCCCTCAGTCCCGAGGAGCCCCCACCTACCCAAGAAATGGTCGAGACCACCCCCACAAAGGAAGTTCCCATTGCGAAACCGGTGATCATGGCCAAGAAAACCGCAAATATAGGAAATAAGATGGTGACCCCCACCATCCAAAGAGAATCACCAATCTACGCCATATGCGACATTATAGGCTACCCTACCCATATATGTTCGGAGCTGGACAAATTAAAACCACTCCTTAGATCTGAAACATACATCTCGACACCACATTCCTGTAAAAAGGAACCTACCACCAAAGGTAAAGGCAAAGTACTGCGTACCAATCACACATCTGCTCTCTGTAGCAACTATGGGCACTATACCCACCATTTTCCACAGATCCCGCAATATAGGGATGCCTTACATGCAATCGAGCGATCCTACCAAGAGGATCCCTCCATCCAATCTGTCAACGATGAGCCTCGCACCATCCTATATTTACAAGAGGAATGTAGGATTTAAGAAATACCCCCAATTATGCCCATTATATGTTGTATGTTGTGCGATGAGTGTGGTCACTACCTCGAAGAGTGCGCAGCCCTGGAGCTCATCCACAGATGGTATCCAATTGAAAGGGTTTACTACGTGGGACTATGGGCAGCACAATTCACATGCCCGTTATGCGTCGACAATCACCTTTGGAGAATTTTCACTACATAACTCACTTCCAGCTAGCCCTTGCTAGCCTCCGCTCAGCCATAGTCTGCCTTTCCTAAGAAGACGACATGGATGTCGAGTCCACAGGCATCTCCATGACCCAAGTGGATGAGATGAGTGCATCCATCATGTTCTTGACAGCCGAAGAACGAACCACCAGGGAACCCCTAGTTACACCCAACCGCTCTTCGCAGGGACGACCAGCATGTACATTATGAAAAAAGACAGACCATGTAGTCGTCCATTGCCCTGATTTAGCAGCCTTCCGGTGTTGGTTCCCCATCAGACCTCAAACTAAACTCGACGAAACCTTCATATCAAGGATATTTTTCCTGATATGTTAGGGTAATCATTATGAGCGACATTGTGCTTATGCCTCACAAATTCATCCCACCATCAACATGATTAATTCCATAGAGAAGAGATAGGACGAACTCTGGGAATGGCATAAAAATTACATCATCGGGTCAATGTCCCCACCCCCGCAATGGTGTATCAAGCAAGATAAGACAACACACCACCAAAGTGTAACCTCATCCAAGCCTAGGATAACATGCGACCTATGTGATCTGAACGATCACCGATTCAACCAATGCAGAGAACTCAAGCCCCTTGCAAACAATCTCCGAGTAGTCTCTTCTCTCCCTCAGAAACTTCTCTCAAACCAAGAGAAGATCACGTGCACTTATTGCCAAATTTTCTCACACTTTCATCATACGTTTAAGCGTGCACATCTCCCCAAGTTGAGAGCGGCACGAGTTGCGTTAAGTCTACACTCCACCAAAGAGGTAGACACATCTAAGCCAACGATACGGAAATGGAAACAGAAGACAACCTCTTCTATGACCGACCATTTATAAGCATCCACGTCAGGAACAATGAGTAGCATAAAATCCCACACTATCTACTCCGTTAGCTCAGTGATACCATGCACCATCTGCACTAGCCAAAATCACGCACCCGAGTCATGCCCGCTAATGGAAACATTCAGGCACCTCTATGACAGGCACAATTTCCACCTACCGAAAATCGACCATCCTAGCAGGGAACCCAACCTTGCACTCATATAGAATCCCATTACATATATTCTTCCCCCACCAAACGCTGATAATGCAATCCACCATATATGACTTGTATCAATTCGTATTGGCGATAGGATTACTGCCTCCCCCCCGTCTTAGGATTTCCACCATATTCCTATTGCAAAAAACCAAGGTAACTTGCGATTTTGCATAGATTTCCACAAAATCCCAAATTTGCATACTGCCATCAAACACCTCAATGACACCCAGCCTCTAGAGCAGCGCCTAGTACAACTAGAGCTTGTCGACGAAAATCGACATAAGTCGCTGCAACACAACGAAGCCCACAAGAAAAGGGTTAAAGCATCATTCGACCACCACATCACCCCTCTCTCGTTCACTGAGTGATAATTAGTCCTCCGCTATGATGTCACAAAAGAGGCCTTAGGGCTAGGAAAGTTTCAAACCTTGTAAAAAGGACCCTACATCATTAAACACTGCCTCCAAAAGGAGGCATACATCATGACGGAACCGAACGGGACTTGCCTCACTAACCCCATCAACGGCCTTTGCCTTCAGAATTTCTACCCATAAGGGCCCCAACGGCCCTTCCCCTAGAGTGAGAGTACACCAAAAACCCACCCACTCAAAATTTTTGACCCAAAGACTTAGTTAAAAGTGCTCAAAGTATCACTATGGATCACCAAAACTAACCCTATTTCGGATTTGTTGATGGAGCGTCAATATGGTCTCAAAATTTAGCCGCCACTGCCTGGGTCATTTATCGCCCTGACCGATCACCTCTATGTTCAAACGGTGTGTGTATCAGTTCAGCAACAAACAATCAGGCAGAATATGACGTCGTCATCGGACTTATGTGTGATGCCCTCCATCGGGGCGTTTGCCATATGCATATCTACCTCGATTCCCAGTTAGTAGTATCACAGCTAAACCAAACATTTGAGACAAGAGATACACATCTGTTTAGAAAATATTTTTGTGCCAAAAGATTAAGTAGACAATTTGATCACATCACATTTTCACATGTACCAAGGAGTCAAAACCAAATAGTTGATCACATAGTTAACAATATCCTAAACTGGAATGCATCTTGAATAAACCATCATACATAAACCAAAAATATAGGCATCCATTAGCATAACATAACACATAAACTGAAACAGGTGATACATCATGTAGAGCCGCAAAAAATATCTCTCATATATATATCAAAAAATATGTATATCCGAGTACAAAAAATAGTGTCGCCAGCCCAATAGCCAGCCCAAAGATACAAAAGTCGTCCAAAATAAGGGAAGCATCCTCATAATGGGTGCTTTCCGTGTGTACAAAACTTCTCTATGGGGGTGCCCCCTCAAGCAGGGCACCCGGACCCACCACTGCTCCAGGTACCACCACCGGAGATGTTGTCGCCACTGCGATCGCCACCTGACGTAGAGTGGGCCGATTATCCCTCTAGCGGATCATCACTGTCTCTAACCAGACCTCCTCAAATTCATCCATGAAACCTCGAGCAGGCATACCCTGGTTCAAGCGGTCCACTCGACCCCAGAAGTCCTCAAGAGCAGTCATTTGAGCTGTCAGTACTGCAATGCGCGCCTCTGCCGCATCAGCACGAGCTCGCTCGGCCACAACCTCTGTAGCAGTCGAGTTGATATCCTCACCTGAGGGGCCAGCACCATCTCTGCCAGGTCCACCGGCACCACCGCCTGGTCCACCTACATCACATCCTCTCTGACCACCTCGAGGTCGTCACAGAGGATCATGGCCCACCAGTCGGGCCACGGGGTGTGTTAGTATGAATCTTTTGTCGAAGTGTACGAAAAAATACCACTTTAGCTACGCATAACTTATAGCCCTAACATCAAATGTGGCTGCCAATATCTTCAGATATGTAGTTAGTTGATCAAGACAAGTGCTGCAAAAAACCAGATATATGCATACAAAGACATTAAGCAGTAAAAATAAGGTTTTTCTCCATACATCCAATAGACAAGACAAGAACAATATTTTTTGAAAGAATTTTTTGTATTAAGGGCACCTGGGAGGAAAACAAGAAGGTGTTTCCAATTCTCCTCAATGGGATGGGTTCTTGGAAGTCCTCGGCACTTCAGATCTAGCATTTCTCTCTCTTGTTGGTGTAGAAAACCCAGACAAAGATAGAACTCAAAGGGAGCTCACACAACAAATAATGGAAAATATGACAATGATAAAGGCTCAAAGTCAGACCAAGAGTTTAGATCCAGAGTGATCTAATAGGCAACAAAAGGTGAAGAATGGTAGGAAAACCCTCCTATTTATAACAAAATATTGGGTCATTCTAGATCTTGGTGCATGATTAAAATAACATTAGCCAAATCTAGATCCACCTTTTATGGAATATTTTATTATATTTGTTGGAGGGAAAAAGTATTTGACTTAGGTCAAATCCCTTTATTTGTGAATAATAAATAAATAAATGATTTATTTATCATTTTAAGGAAGTGGTTGAAGGATAATCAAATAAATAATGATTTATTTAATTATTTATGGGTGATTTAGTTATATTTAACAAGGAATATTATTTAAATAAGATTTAAATAATTATTCCTAGAAAATAATAAGATAAATAAAGATTTATCTAATTAATTTCTTTGTTTGGGTTAAACATGACCAGGAATAATAATTAAATTATTGTTTAATTAATTATTCCTTGAGGAAAATCAAACAAATATAGGTTTGTTTAATATTTCCTTTTGGGGTTTCCTGTTTAGACCATAAACAACCTAATAAATGTGTTTTATTAAGCTATTTTACATAGTGAAAGCAATTTTACTTAGGGTAAAATTGGTCTTACATGGTGTACTTGGGTCCATCTAATGATAGTAGGTTAGATGACCAAAAAATGGTGTAACAGATTTCCCCCCAGCGTGCGAGTGCTAGGAGCAAATCGTATGACCGAAGTACGTTGTAAGAACTCAATCACCAGACATCAAAATGGAAGTCAGAGAGAGAAATGTGAGGTAGACTAATGTGCTGAAGAACTAGACCCTGAGGAGACGAGACTTACAGGTGCAACAAGTCTCTTTTTATGAGAGGGTACCTGTGCTAAAGGCGGCGGGGGAGGCATACCTATGCCCGCCGAGACAAAGTACAAAAGAATAGTGTGTCCAGTAAACAAGGGACCGGACTATAAAGTACAGTCGGCATAAACATGAGCCAGATAAAAATACAATGATGAAATCCATATACATGTTGTGCCTAGGATAACAGCCAGGACTTATACAATAATATCTAAGTACATAAAGTCTAAATCTGACCCAAATGCCCCCTTTGTCAATGGGGAAGGGCTCGCAAAATTTGGCTGTACATGCAAATCAAGAGAGGCGGCGCAGAGTAGGCCCAGGCCAACATCATCGAATATATGGAGGCGCATCAAAGGCTACAATGAAGAGTCATCCGGGCATGTGGGGGGCTACCTGCAGGGCCACCCCCTCATGAGGGCTGAGACATCTCACACACACCCGAGAATCACCAAAAGCTACTGCTGCATCACTAAACCATCAAGCATACGGATCTCGATCATGTTGAAAGGAGCTGGAGTGGAGAAACAATCAAGTCAAAGGGAAATGAGAGATCCCTTTGCCTGATCCGAGGCACCGAACAAGTGTGGAAGTTGAAACCAAGGTACACCGCCCTCTAGACCTGTCTTCTAGAATGAAGGAGCTGATGTCGATAGAAGGAGGGCCGCCATAGGTGAGGCAATGAGAGATCCTCAACTAAGGCACGAGAGAAAATAGTAGAGTGACGAACAGATTAATGCCAATGATGATGATGGAATGGAGGGGACTGAGTAGAAAATGGACAACTTCCCTTGCTAGAGCATAAAGGACATGAATGACATGGTAGAAACTGACACGGTATCATAAGGGATAGGGGACAATGGGACTAACGGCCATAATGTGCGACACAAGAGAGAGACCAAGCAATGAAGGATGGAGGACTATGGCGGGGTACAAAGGGACTCGGGATAGACTCCATGAATGCGATGATGACTCAACTTGGATGCTCTAAACAAGGGCGACTCGATGGTGCTGCCACACAGTAAAGGTCCAATGGGGGACCATGAAAACATGAGTACGAGATGGTAACTCACGACGAACATCAACACGAGCATGGATAAGTATGGAGGCCAAATGGTGCCCCTAGTATGAGTGTTGCAAGTGAAGAAATTCGATTTTGAGGAGGGTTATGGTTGAGGGGCATAGGTGCCCCCAAGCATGGTGTGGTCATGCTAAAACGTATTTAGAAAAAGGGGAATCTAAACACATTTTAATGATATGGTGTGTCATTTGTTTTCGTGATGGTTATGCAGTGTGAGAAAGGGAATGGAGGATTACCAATCTCTTTTGGTACTGCATATAGGAATCAAATGGACTTTAAGTTTCCGGGTTGGCATACCTGGTGTCACTATCCCAAAGAGAGGATTTGGAGATAATGAACTAATGCTCTCGTAGAAAAGCTATAGGTTGGTCAACAACAATGTCTAAGAGACTGGGTTGCTGATGTAAGATGAGGGAATGATAAGGGGTATTGTCCCTAGAATGATCGGAAGTGATGTGGGACTCTAGAGGTTCTTCTAAATGTGGAAGAATAATGGTACTAGAGTTGACATGACTAGATACACTAGGAAAGTTGTGGAGAATTTCTTCTCTTGGTCTCTCAAATATGGGTGCCCCCTTACCCAAACATTGGGTATCAATGTAATGGCCACAAGGTGTATGTGGTTCAACCGCATGGGTTCGATGTAAGGGGGAATAGATAAAGTCAGGGGAGGTGATACCTTCCATAATGTCGTCATCGTGATAGAAGATGGGGTGACTGGTGGAAGAAAGACCACCTGACGCGGCAAAGCTACCTAACTCATCATCATGAGAAGAGGGATTCACATGCGCATCGTCACAAGAGGTGACAGAAGAGTAAGCAGATAAAGGATCTACCGATGTTGAGCCCAGGGTGATCGCTGAAGAAAGTTCAAGCGAAACAACAGGGGAGGATTCAGAGGGAATGTTCCCCGAGGGTCTCGTGGATGATGATAGGTAGAACATGTTGCATGAAGGCTCTGTCATATCAACATCAGGAGGGGGAATGTCAATGGGAGCAGTCATGTCTGGTAGTTTTGCCAAAGAAAAATGTGCAAATAGGGGAGAGGTGGACTCATTGCGCTTGGCCTCGAAATGGCGGACCGCGGCGAGAGAGGTGCGGAAGTCCTCGAGGTGGGGACAAAGGTGGGTGTAATGGCCATGGAGATCACACAAAGCACAGGAGTGGTTGGTGTGAATAGTCTTGGGGTTCTTGGTTGCAGTCGCGGAAGGAATCGAGGCTTCTGGGACCGTGGACTCAAGGAACGCGATAGTAACCATGGGCTTGAGATGAAGCAATGGAGGACAGGTATGGGTGACATGGCCGACAACATCACACAAAGCACACTGGATGGTATGCTTTGGAGGCCGAGGAGGGGCAGGGATTGTCGGGGCAGCCTTGTTCTTTGATGCCCCCTTACGAGCTTTGCCCTTCTTACCCGAAGCGGTCACAACAGGAGGTGGTTCCTTTTGAGGTGACTGAGGCACTGTTGCAACAGGAGAAGTCATGGGGACCGGTTGAACCGGGGTCAAAGAAGTATAAGGTTTGGGTAGACCAGGCGGGGTTGCAGGTGGAGGATCATGGTACCAGACGGGAATCCCAAGGGTCAGGTTAGGAAGAGAGAGGGTGGCCATGACAGGTACCGTGTACACTCCTGGTGGGGGAGCTAGGAATGGTATCTGACCAGAGGGGTAATGGTCAGGTGGGATGGCTCCTAAATGGCTAAGGCTTGGAGGAACTGTGCCAGGAGGGTAAAGAGGCTCATGAATACCAGCTGCAGGTGAAGGGCTAGGAGCAGGTTGCGGAGAGTGCGGTTGCTGACTAGCCGAAGCAGGTTGCTTGAGAGCAGCCTGAGATGATTTCATCATGCAAAAATTCGATGAGCTGGGGTCAGAGATAGGAGGAGGAGGGAGACCAGGGAAAGTTCCAAGCAAAGAGGAGTCTTTTTAGACACCGGGAGAGACACTGGTCAAGGAATCGACGGTTTGCTTATTGGTTACAGAAGAGATGGTCGTCTCAGGGGAGGTCCGAGACTTTGGCTCATGATAAGTCAACTGGTCAATGGTGACTATCTTTCCATTATGATGGAAAAACATCTTGCGGTGGACTGCAGATGGGACAGCAGACATAGCATAAGTGTAGCTACGCCCCAAAAGAATGTTATAATCATGAGGGGCGTCGATGAATTCAACGTCAACGCAAACAGTCTTGCCTGCAAGAGTGATAGGACAATTACGGAATAAGCCAATGGGCTGGGAGGCATGGCCATCCCACGCACGAAGGGTGATCGTGGAAGGGGCCAATTCAGGAGATCCGAGTTTTTTCCAAACTGAAGCGGACATCACACAGGTGGATGCCCCCTCATCAATGATACACCAAGAAACGTTAGCGTTCTGGATTTTGACTGGGATTTGGAAGGCTACGGAAGCAGGAAGAGGAGGATGCTCTGATTGATGGGCATCGAAAACAATCAATTGGTCATCAGCAGGATCTACAGCGCCCATGGCAGATAGGAGAGCCTTCTTTTGGGAAGGGCACGACTGGAGGAGTTCCAATGTATAAATGGTAGCAGGAAACTGCGCCAAATCATCTACTATGCTATACGAATGAGAAGCTCGACCAGAAGCAGCATTTCGGCGTAATGGTCCCTTAGGAATCTGGGTATGAACCTCAACTTTGGGCTGAGGGATATGCAAGGGACGATTGGATGTCGAAAGAGGCTCTGTAGAACCTGAAGAAGGGGACTCGGAGGCAGACTGAGCGGGAGGCTTGGGGTACTGGCGAGACTGAGTTTGAAGGTGAAGGTCGACGGTTGGGGATGGATCAGATTTCATCATGAGGATCTGGTAATCGGAGGAACCAGAAGGGGAAGGTTGAGTGGCGACCTGTCCGTCAGGTGGTTGGGCAGCCACGAATTCTTGCTGGGGGAAAGGATCGGTAAACACAGCTGGTTGAGTAGTGGTCACATTAGGGGGAGCATGAGGGGAGGCATGTTGTCCTCGCAATGTGGCTTGAGACTCCCACATCTGTCGCATCTGTGGTAAGAGGGGACAATCGTGGGTGTAATGACCGTAAACACCGCAACACGAACAAGGCTTATTTGTACGAATAGGCCTGTCCGGCTTGGGCTAAGTGCCCTATTGCTGGTTAGCAGTGTTAGGGTCAGTACCTTGAGGATTGGGTCCATGAGTACCAAGGGCAGATTGATTTTGATTGCCTCTCCGCCTTCTTTGAGAGGAAGGAGGATTAGTCGCGCCCTGCTGTGCAAATACTTTCCCTGGAGGGGGCTGTAGGTGCTGTTGCTGGGGTGGAGAAGGCAAGGGAGGTGGAAGTGCATATGCTGGAGGAGCTGGAGCACCGAGCTGCGGATAAGGATAGTGGTTAGGTTGGGAAACATTGAGGTAAGCAGGAGGTTGGGCAAAAGGATAAGGCATGCCGTATCCTGGATACATGCTACCTGAAGGGGGAAGAGTGCTAGAGGTGCTGGCCCCTCCCGGAGGGGGACCATAGCCCATAGGAGGTTGAGAATATGGATGAGAAAGGGATCCAACGATACCGTTGGTGGAGTGAGATGCCCCTGGGGCATTAGCGCCACCGAGCCTGGGGAGGTCAGGAAGGACGGTATAGACATAACCAGACTGAGCGTAGATCAGGTCATACTTCAAGGCTATTTGGAGGGCGACTTCTTCGGTTTGAGGGAAATGGGAGGCGACATCTTTGCCAATGGGAGGTAAGAGAGTGTGAAGGAACCAGTCCATATAAACCCGATCTTCAAAGGTGGGAGCTCGGCATAAGCTTCGTCTTCTCCGCCATTCCTGGACATGAGTGGAAAGGCGGGTTGAAGAGGTTTGACGGAAGGAGGTCAAAAGCTCGGTACCAGTGTCGTATCGGAGAGGGAGCTGGAAATAAGATAAAAAGGCTTGGGCAATGGTCGCAAAGGTGGTATGGGAAGAGGTGGCTTGGTCAACATACCATTTAGAAGCTTCGCCGGTAAGCGTGCGTTGGAACAACCGAAGACGGATGGAATCGTCGGTAATGGAATTGGAGGAACACCACATGTGGAAAGATCGGACATGGTTGGTTGGATCTTCTCCAGCAAGGCCTTCGAACTTAGGGATGTCAGAGGGGAGCTTGGTTGGCATAGTAGGCCAACCAACATCGTGGTGGATAGGGTCATTGGTCAACTGATTGAGATCGGGGAGGCTGAGGCCTGCCATGTAAGGGAGCAAAGGTGCAGCCGAGGTAGTTCCTGTGGTAGTTCCGCTAGGAGTAGTCCCGGCATTAGGGCCGGGATTACCGCTAGCGTTAGGCCCTAGACCAGACATAGTGAAGGTGATAGGGGGAGAACCAGAAGGAGAACCCAATGAATCAGAAGAGGAGTCGGAGTGCGGACTCGGAGGAGGACTAACTCGACAACGGCGGGAAGGAGTAGGTCGACCGACCAGAAACTGAGGGTGAAGGCCAAGAAGTCTCTGGGATGTGTGCCTTGGGGGCGCAATGGTGACAACACAAACATGGCACAGGGGGAAGAAGAATGATCAACCAAGGCAGGGAGGTGCAGAATCAAGAGAGTACAATGTCGAAACAAGGGCAGATAGGTGCTGTGTCAATTGATTTTAAAGTCTTTGCCTGGCGGTGTAAACCAGGCTCTTCTTCGCTCAGGGTGAGTGTGTGGCATGTGTTAATTTTAATTTTTAAACCCTTTTCGTTTTGAGATCAAGAAAAAGTGTGCTACGTAACTGAAAATAATGCTGCAGAGAACAGTATATAATGCTGAAATAACAGAAAATTAACAGCTAATTAATGCATCAATCTAACCCAAAGAGGTGGGGTTCTCAAAACTAGTCTAACAGAGGGAAAAAAATCTAGTCAAAACACACTAAAAAGATGCCAATAGATCTAGGGTCGAAAGGGACAGGGATCTAAAGGAGAAATCTGCTGAAAAGAGGGGCAGAACACAGCCAAGAGGCAGAGGCAAGGTGGCTAGAAAAAATGAGGAAATCAGCAAAAAGCAGATGGGGCAAGGAGGAGGCCCTAAAGGTAGATCCAAACAAATCTTCAGGAGGTGATTTGAAAGGGAGAAGAGCTGATTAAAAGAGATCTGAAAAGGAGGTATCAGATCTGGAAAAGGGGGAGCTGAAACTCTGAAAAAACAGACACCTGAAAAAGATAAAAACTCTTCCACCAAAAGTGGAGGGTACTGAAGCCCTAGGGGGCTATTTTCCCACTTAGATGAGCAAAAAAGATCAGAAACAGGTTGAAACAGGCTGAAACAGAGGCTGGAAAACCCTGACAGGAGCTTCAGAAAAACCCAAAAAAATTGTAGAAAAAAAGCATAAAAATTGGCAGGTCACAGGTTCTGACCTGTTTTCTGTGCAGGTCGCAGATAATGGGCTGGAAAGTGTGACCTGGAGGTCCAGGTCGCAGTTTCTGGGCTGAAAAGTGCGACCTGAAGCTTCGGGTGTCCCGGCGGCAGATTTCCGGAAAAGTTGCCTTCTCAGTTGCGGCTGATGTCGGTCACTTGCGCAATACGGCCAGAAACACGCGGAAGTTAGAAATTTTAATGTTTTAGGGTTTTATGTGAGAAAAAAAACATAAAAATAGGAAAAACAAAAAGCTGAAAAGAAACCCTAGGGTCTGAAGTAGCTGGATATGCAGGAATATGAAAAACGACAGCGGTCGTAATTGAAAACCCATGTGGAGTCGCCAGTTGTTAGTATGAATCTTTTGTCGAAGTGTACGAAAAAAGACCACTTTAGCTACGCATAACTTATAGCCCTAACATCAAATATGGCTGCCAATATCTTCAGATCTGCAGTTAGTTGATTAAGACAAGTGCTGCAAAAAACCAGATCTATGCATAAAGAGACATTAAGCAGTAAAAATAAGGTTTTGCTCCATACATCCAATAGACAAGACAAGAACAATATTTTTTTGAAAGAATTTTTGTATTAAGGGCACCTGGGAGGAAAACAAGAAGGTGTTTCCAATTCTCCTCAATGGGATGGGTTCTTGGAAGTCCTCAGCACTTCAGATCTAGAATCTCTCTCTCTTGTTGGTGTAGAAAACCCGGACAAAGATAGAACTCAAAGGGAGCTCACACAGCAAATAATGTAGAAAAATGTGACCAAGTGTATAGATCTAGAGTGATCTAATAGGCAACAAAAGGTGAACAATGGTAGGAAAAACCCTCCTATTTATAACAAAATATTGGGTCATTCTAGATCTTGGTGCATGATTAAAATAATGTTAACCAAATCTAGATCCACCTTTTATGGAATATTTTATTATATTTGTTGGAGGGAAAAAGTATTTGACATGGGTCAAATCCCTTTATTTGTCAATAATAAATAAATAAATGATTTATTTATCATTTTAAGGAAGTGGTTGAGAGATAATCAAATAAATAATGATTTATTTAATTATTTGTGGGTGATTTAGTCATATTTAACAAGGAATTAAATTATTCCTAAAAAATAATAAGATAAAATTTATCTAATTAATTTCTTTGTTTTGGGTTAAACATGACCAGGAATAATAATTAAATTATTGTTTAATTAATTATTCCTTGAGGAAAATCAAACAAATATAGTTTTGTTTAATATTTCCTTTTGGGGTTTCCTGTTTAGACCATAAACAACCTAATAAATGTGTTTTATTAAGTTATTTTACATAGTGAAAGCAATTTTACTTAGGGTAAAATTGGTCTTACATGGTGTACTTGGGTCCATCTAATAATAATAGGTTAGATGACCAAAAAATGGTGTAACAGGGTGACCCACCTCGCCAACATCTACACAAGTAACCAAAATAATTTCAGTGTCACTAGCGAAACACATCAGTACATATATACTCAAACAAATGTAGAAAAAACATATAAACCATACCTGCAGGTCCCCAAACATAACCAAAAGGGAGACCCATGTCTGGGTCACCCTCAAAGTCCATTCCCGCGTACGGGTATGGCAAGAAAATCTGTGGGTTGGCCTCGAACCAGGCCTCTGTCATGGGATTCTAATAACGCCCCACCATGCCACCACCGGCCCGCGGCATCACCGGAGCCCACCTCCTCATACGTGGCTCCCGTGGCCCCCCAATAGGCACTGCCACCACCACCCTCAGCAGCATGACCCACTCGTACATGATGCTGCATAGGATATTGGCGTATGCAAATGACTTTGATCCACGTTAGACCTTTTTCAATTGTGACACCATACCATTCAAAAAAAGCGGGCGAAGTCAAAGAAATGCCCGGACCTCAATCGGCACAAAACTCCAACCTGTGGGCCAGACGCCCGATGAGGAGCAAACGACCCCGCCAATCATACGATCACCGCCAGAGCACACCGCTCTACCACATATGTAACTGATGCAATGATGATGCATCCCTCAGTAAGAGGCACCCCCCCGTAATGACGCCTCCGGAATCTATCTAGGTTCACTCTCCAAGAGGGGAGTGGGTACCTCAGCGCCTCACCCTGAGGTAGTAACCTGGTCACAAAGTATATATCTGTCTCGGGATAGATCACCAAGTTCTTCCCCCGCAACATGAACATGTTGTGCCTCCTGCGCCAGTGTTATATGATGTAGCACAGTAAGTGGTCCTATGACCACAGAAACTCATTTTCAGTAAATTTCAGAAGGCCCTATTAGCCCCCCTATAAATTTTTGACAAGCAAACAGGGGACTAAAATGTTTTTGAGCCTTCAAGGAATGCATTTCCCTCTGAAAACACATCATCCTTGAAGCCTCCTTATGCCCTTGTCCTTTGATAAATCCCCACTGCTGTTTCCAGTTATTAAGCCTCTCTTATTACAAAAATTGTGCTCCAAAAGGCTTTAATTTGCCCCTTGTATCCCTACATAATTGTCCATTTCATCCATTTTTCCCTTTGTCAAAGTCCCCCTTTCTTACCCCCAAATTCCCCCCTAAACCTTCCAAATCATGCCCATGCCTCTCTTAAACCATGCATACAACCTTGGTTTATTTTAATAAACCCTTATTCCCTCTATCGTTACCCTTTCCTAGCCTCAAATTGCATTAAAATGGGTCGAATAACCATTTTGTTTATGTTTATGGGTTTAGCACCCTTTTGGTCAGCCCCAGAACCGTATTCCCCCCCATGTGACCCGGGCGCTGAAACCACACGCTAGCCCACAAAAGCACTTAGCGCAAATATGTATCAGGCGCATTTTGAACCATCGATCTGTATAGATCAGATGGTCGTCGCATTCCCCATAGCGCCCATCTCCCGCCTCCTTTCACCGTTCATCGCATCTCCACTGTCCATTTACCTGCCGATCCGATGGCCCGAGGTTTACCCGCCCCGGTGGTCCCCGCACACTGTTCATAAACCACCGATTTCCATTGCATCGCGTTTGGAGGGTGGGCAGTATTTTTATTTTCGGAGCGATTCCACTCACCGCCTGACATGTGGCTCCATCACTATTTCAAAACCGCCCCCACCCCCCCATCGCGTGTTATCATTCGGCATTTGACCTAGCGTGATATGCATATACACCGTCCGATCTGCGATCATCCATCCAACGGTCATCGCGCCGCAAAGATGCACGAGAGTTAAATCGAGGCAACCGTACCCCTGGCCCACTGTCCATCGCCCTCCGACGCGTTCCCAGCCGTCGATCTCCTCCTGAGATTGGACGGTCCAGATTCAATGCACGCCCGCCGTTAACTGCATGTCCCGCCACGTCACCATTCCACGTGTCTTCGCCACATGTCCATCCGCCTCTCTATTTTTCGTTCAAAGTCAATTTTCAATTATTTGCATTCAAATTTTGCTGCGCTCCGCCAACCTTCACCATGAAAATTTTCTGCTGTTCGCTGCATTTTCCTCCGTCATCCTGCACTGTTCCTCCATTCCACCGGTTTGCATGTCCATCCTCATTGACCCTGCTGAATTCACCATCCCATGCATGTTTTTCTTAATTTGTTTGCGTATTTTGCAGGATTATAGTTAGGTGGGCAACCGCCATGATTCAGTCACCGTTACAGTGACGCAAAGCTTAGAGAAAACAAGGATCAGAGCCTAATAATACAGGAAAATGTCCGGAAAGGTGTCTGCAACATATTTTTCATCGAAGGACAGAGTTCAAACTCTGAAAAATCTCTTCGGCGCCATTAAAGCTCGATTTTTCACTGACAGAGACAGTTCGAAGCGACAAATAGTATCAGTGAGGGAATTAAAGGTCTGAAGCACATTGTTGAAGATCTTAAGCCTTAATCCAGTGTTTAAAGGGCAAGGTACCAGAATCGAAGACCCCGAGGATCAACCAGAAAGTCCAATACATGGAAAATAATTGTAGCAGGGTTTTCAAATCGGCAGATTGTTTTTCCTAAGCAAGGACACGGTACACATTATTGTTTCAGTTTACATTGTGTCCAAGTGAATTTTCCTCCCTGACAATAGTCCTGATGCTATAAGAGCATTTGATTCACAGTATGGCAGACCCTAGCATCATTATTCTGCCTTTTTTGTGCAATTCACTAGAACACTGCAGCAAGTACATCAGAGACATACCTGGAAGTAAATTACAGCCTGATGAAGACCATTCTTCTCATCCAAAGAGTACCAGAAATAAATGCACAGAGTTTAAACAGAATGGGCTTCGGCCTTTTTCCTCGTCTGAGTTTTAATGCTACATTTAGTTCTTCACCTACCTTCTCTTCTCCACTCGAGCTATAAGAATCCTCGAGAACCTATTGTAAAGGTTGTTGTTGGTTGTGGTTGTTGTTCGCTTGTTGCCGATTGTAGTTAGAGGGATTCAGTTTTGACTATTAGAACAGTCTTGGGAGGGAGTAGCAGAGTAGTTTGTAATGTAGTAGGTTGGGAGGAGAAAGTTTGGACTTTATTAGCCATTGAGCTCAGTGTATGTGACTGGTTTTGCATCAATTAATCAAGCACATTTCTTTGGATCCTAGTCTATTACTACAGGTGATGTTTTTCTTATCTTATTGTTTTATTACATTTTCATGTTGTTCATTGATCTTCTGGGCTCGCATCAGAAATATGGCATAGGATTTACCCTTTTTAGGTACCCTATGTCTCTGCTCTCCTTGCCTTCAATGTTTTCTGCTAAATGTGTTATCTAAGGGTTGATTTCAGTTAATTTAACCAGTGTAGTGGATGTCATTGCCTGCTAGCTGATGTGTGAATTAATGAAATATATCTTTAGTTGTTCTTGTTGGGTTTAAGCTGGAAGATTTGGGAACACTGGGGATTAGAGTTAGCCCTGTCCACTAGGATCCTTGTGTGACCAGCTGGTCTTTCTAATATCTCTTTCTAGTGTCAAAGCATTGAAGGTTCAAAGTCCTTCTCTGATCTACAGACTCTAGCTTTGTAAAATCTTATCTCTGTTTTCCCTTGGAGCATGCTAAAGCTGACCTGGAGTTAAATGACCTCTGGTCCGATCTGTAAGCTGCCCCTTTGTCCCTCCTTTGAGAGTTGCCTATGAGTATGTCCAAGCAGGTCTGGATTTAAATGACCTCTGACCTGATCTATAGACAGAAATTGGGTTGTTTTCCTTCTTTCACTTTCTATCCTTAATGTTCCATTCCATCATCTATCTAAAAATATCCTTTAGTGTAGGTGACTTGCCCTCTGAAAGCCTTGGCTATTTGTTGCATGTAATTACCTTTCATGACTCCATAGCCCAATGGATGGCACTTTCTTGACTTATCCTCTTTGCTGAAACATCCTATTGTTTTGTTCCTTTTCTCCCATTACTTTCTCAGTCTATGATCTCATGACCAACCCAGTAACCAACCAACCAAATCATTTTTAAAACCCCCTTTGTGCTTCATAACTAGCCTAACATCTCATTTGAGCTTCAAAGATATACCATTCTTTGTTTTATTGGAGATATCCCTCTCCGGGTCCAGGAGGGCTAGATCCTAGGGCCCCAAAGCGGTTCTGATGTTGTCTCATATTTTGGCCTGGCCAATTTGGCCAAAACATGGGAACCCCAACAGGCCCCATGCAGCCAATTGACGTCGCGTCCTGACATTAACAGCTAGAGCGGTCTGGATCTCAGGCTAGTCCCGCTCCCTCCACACCAACATGTCATCAACACAAGCACTAATCAATACAGAGAAAAAACCTCAAAAAAATAGACAAAAAACCAATTTTTTTGTCACCTTGGCCTTTGCGCGCCTATCCCTTAGACATGTGCACCCTCGTGCGCCTGTATTGTTCACAGGCGCGCCTTGGTGCGCTAAAGCTAGGGAACAGCACGCCCTCGCGTGCCTATCCCTCAACATTGCGCGCAAGGAAGGGGCGCTTTTGCCTATATCGCCCACGCAATCTAGGGAAAAAGTCATCCAAAGGCCGTACAAACCCAATTTGTACGGCCCCCAGCACCATCAAACTGAAAAAAAATTAAAATGCAGGACGTCATGGAACTTACCTCGGCATAGTATCGCTAGTCCCTGGTACACCGGTTAACTGCAGCGACAAGAAAGGCTCTGCAAACACCTTTGATCTCTCAAAACTCAGCAAGTACAAATGAATAGGATTAGGGCCATAATCACCTATTTATCGCCCTTTTCAAAAACTTCAGAGGTCCATAGCAGGAGATTAAAAGATCCATTCTACGAACCATAAGTTGCACCATCATCAGTATGCCATGATGAACGAAAGCGATGCCACACATTCGCTTTCCAAGAAAAATATTTTTTCAATGCCGGCAGGTATGCCCTCTCTCATATTCCTTTTGAAAAGCTCATGCCTTTCAATAATATTTGATGAAAATAAGATGCTTTCACTTGGGGTAGTTTTTTTTGCAGGAAGAACCCACAAACCATTTACAACACCATTTACTGAAGGTTCCGGAGCAAGTATCATTATACCCCCAGCATGATAGAGTCCCAGAAAACTTTGCATATCCTGACATCATTTCTCCATCAGAAATGAACCATAGGGTCCTCATATCTGACTGTGTTTATCATTCCCTCACCCTGCACATGATAAACATCTGTGTTGGTCGGTAAAGCCTCCCCTCCATGGCGCTCGTCACCCAAAGTAGACCATATATCACAGCAAAAGTGACGCCATGGCCATACCACTTCAGTATGGGAAGCACCTCGTGCCCATCCATTCATCATGCATAAGGTCAATTTTACCATGTGTTACACTAAAATTTGTCACCATGACATTTTAGTACTCCCTTGGAAGTCTACAATATCAAAGTTCCCAAAGTCAAGCCTTGAAACTAAGAGAAAAGCTCATAAAATCCTTAAAACTCTAGTACCGCACTTTCTCCTAGTTCTGCCTGCCGTCCCGCACCTTTTGGCTATAAATAATGGGTAGCCAAGCGCACTTTCTATTTATTAAAAGTGCGGACCCCTGTAAAAGATTAGGAAAGGAGCAAGTAAAATCTAGAAGCTCAGTTAAATTCATTTTTGGAAGCTTCTAGAAACATTCCTGCAGTGGAAAGTCTGCTCCTTTCATGTTCATGCATCCCATCCAATAAGGAGCTAACCCCTTGATGTAAGGAACTAATCCCTTTGAAGGAGGATTCTATCCCTTCTTGTATGGAGTTGTAACCTCCTCTCTTACACTATAAAAAGAGGCACAGGGCAGCCTCAAGGGGTTACAATTGATGAGTTGAATTTTTAGTATTGTTGGAGGCGAAGTGCTGTTGAAACTTAGACCCTTTTAGCTGAGATTTCATGTGGGAAGGATTACATACCTGTATGTATCTCGGTTGGAAGAGTACAAGGCTGATCAGAGTAAAGGAAACGCCTGTTCCGGACTCCAGGAAGGCCTGTATGACAACAAGGCGGACACGGTTGTAAGGCTCTTCCTTATTTAAGCTAATACAAATAAATATGTTTTTCTCAATAAGTTGTTAATTGATTGGTTTATTTTATGGATTCCTTGATCACCATAATGGATATGATTTATGGATTCTTTCGGGCGACTGAAGGACTACTACTACAAACAAGCATTGGATCAAAGGTAATATCGTTAAACCTTTATAGCATTTAATTATGAATCACAATATATCTAGAGAAAGATAGTTTTGTTTATCCGTTTGTTGCTAGCTGTCCATAGGACACTTGAGAGGTTTGTCTTGTCCGCAAGAACGACTTATCCGTCCAACAAAATGGCGACTCTGTTGGGGAACAATTTGAGCTCTGATTTCTTTTACTTTTGATTTATGAATTTATGTTTCCTGATTTTGATTAATTTATACTGCCTTGGGTAGTTAATACCTGAAAAATCTTTGATAATTTTTTGTTTTTTCTTTTGGTTTCCTGTGTCCGCTCTTTTCCTTTAAAGACAGTGCGGGCAGTTCCGCACTTTTCCTGTACCCACAGTGCGGGACCACACTGGTTTGCACTGAATCCTGCGGACCCTGTCAAAATTTTTGAAAAATCTTAAAATCCTCTTTTCTGGATTAGTTTTTTAGGTTCTCAGTGATTACCCAGACCTATATCTTCTGTCAAAAAGCCTTGTTTAAGAGTTCCTTTCAACATTTTTAGTTTTAAATGATTTTCTGAAAGATTTTCATGTTATAATGATTTTTGCTTTGTCTTACATCCCGCTCAAAGATTAGAAACCCTGGTATGTCTTTAGATCACTGGTATTCTCTTGTTTTCTTGCTAGGTCTGATATCATAGCAGAAATTGTTTTATTTAGATTCCATTTTTCTCATTTGCAAATCATTAAAATATTTTGTTAATAAGTTTGGAATTTCACTTAAAAAACGAAAATTAGATGTTTTTTCGAGTTCTTTCTTATTCAAGCAAATAATTTCTTAGCTAGATCACAAGCTAAGTAAGACATCCTTAAAATATTTGAAGTTTTAATTCAGATTTAGTCTTAGAATTTTTAGATCTCAATATTAATGTTTTTAGCTTTGAGTGCTTTTCTAGAAATTGTAGTGTCTTTTGAAGAAAAACTTAGTTTGCAGTTTCGATCTTGAACAAAAAGGGATTTTTATTGAGCATAGATCATTTTGAGTTATCATTAAATTTTGATTTCTTTTCATTTATTCTTGTTTGAAGGAAAGATTTGTTTTTAAAATATTGCATTTCTCAACTCTTCCTTTAGCTAGAATTCATTGAAAGAAAACAGATTGTTTCTCATAATAGATGCATTTTTAGTATGATTTGAGTTGGGTCACTTCATATCATCAATTTCACTTTCGCACCTATTGTCCTAAGAAATAGCCTTATAAAATCAACGCTTAAATTAAAATTAATCTAGTAAATTTTATATTTCTAGGGCTCTTTTCACCAATATAGCTTAGGCTAGTGTCTTGGAGTAGGGAATAATTAACTCTCCAAGACATTTAAAACAAACAAGTAGTTGATCTTGCGGTAGGAAAAAAATCCAATAGTCTCTTGTATGCTCTGGGAAGCTCCTCTTAAAGGAGTCAAGCACGAGGTCATATCTGAACCAGTGAGATAATCAATTCTATCTCATTGGGAACGATAGAAGATATGCGCGTATTAACAACGGTAAACCTTGGATAGACCATTTTCGAGGAGCCTGGGGTCACTTGTCGGTATACCTTGGATTATGTCAAGGAGCCTTCAAGGGGATTGAGCTTTGTTACTCTACCCTTGCGCGTATTTCAGACTGTAGATTGTTCCCCCAGGTATATTAGTTCCTGTTGGTAACCATAGTGACCATAATCTTATGGTTTTTTTCCTAAGGTGAGGGTGGAGGAATGATCTCACTGTCCCTGGAGCAGATGTCGACTAGACTCACTTGGACTCTCCGAAGGTTTATCTTCACTCGAGATGGTTTAAGTGGAGAAACTTGCACCGGTTTGTTTCATTAGGCAGGTTGTCGGGGTAACTGTTCCAACCGCCCTTTCTGCATTAAATACTACGACGTTGGATTTCATCACCAACTAGTGTTTTTAGTGTGGGAAGTTATTGTTTATGTGTGGTTTGATCTCCTAGATTTGTAGGCATGTGATTCATTTGTTTGTTTCTTTAGTGACTCTAGGATTTTTTATTGAAATTTTTATTTGATTGCGTGTGATTAATAATTTTTAATCGTGGCTAAATTACCAAGACAACCGCGTAGACTTCAGGGGAAGCCCCCTGAATATACACCAAGCCAACTTGAAGGGCTGTGAGCTCTAGTATCGCCTACTGATAGTAGAATTAGATCAACAGAAGCAAGAGATTCATCTATAGTTGTTCATCCTGATTATCAACTACAAAAAACATAGCATATTCAAGAACCGATTTCAGTTTCCGAGCTTACTGGTAGTATTTCTCATTCCAGTGAATTTGCTGAAGAACCTGAAATTTCTGAACCTGACACTGAACCTGTTGTTTTGGAACCATCTTCAGGATTTGTTACTCCAACTTCTAGTGATCCTGGTTCACCTAGGGTAAGACATATCATTACTAAAAATCTTCCTTCTGACCTCATTTCCACTGAAGAACTTTTCGGTCCAGACGAAGAAGTAACTCTTCCCGAAACCCAACAGACTTTGAATCTTAGGGAGCATGAATCTATATTCTATAGTCCTATTAGAAGTTACGCTTGGTATTTTTCATTGACAGATTTTTTAGAAAACCCGGGTCTTAGTTTTTCACCACCCCGAATTCCTTTTCACCCTACACCAAGAGGTTATTATCCTTCGTCAATTATGTCAAGTGAGTCATCTATGTTTTCCCAATCACCGAAAAACATTTTTATATGGTGGTCCTTCCGTTCCTTCGAGGTACCATTCACTCTCTGGTACTTCCTCAGGAGCAACTCCTCAACCAACTGAACAAGTATTATCAACTAGTATGAATGGAGCTAAAACTGAAACGTCGAACGCAGAGAAAATTTTTATCATGTTTGGTAATATTCCAAATCCTCAACCTTAAGGTATTCAGTTATCGCCTAGGGGGAAACCTCAAGGTAGTCAGTTACTGCCTGGGGGGAAACCTCAAGATATTCAGTTATCGCCTGGGGGGTAGCCTCAAGGTAATTTTCTACCAGGACAAACTGTAGGACAATATTATTTACCTGGAGAACAACCTCAAGGATAGTACATACCTCAAGGTTATTAACCTCAAGGACAATACATACCCCAAGGTCAACCCCAGACTCAGTATATTCCTCAGGGTCCTTATCAACCCCAAATTCAGTACGTGCCTCAAGGTTATCCACCTCAAGGTTAGTACCCAACTCAAGGTTTCCAACCACCTTCCAGTCAGTCATTTTTACAAGGAGCTGGAAATTTACCACTTAACTATCAACCCTACATTCAATCAAGCTATGGTCCTTCATATGTACAACCTTCTACGGGTCAATACCCCAGAATGAACATGGTGTGGAATCCATCACAAATTCAACAGACTATGCAACCTAATGTGCAGTTACCTAATCAACCTGGACAGTCTTTAGTTTCTGGTCCAACCCAGCAACCTGTTCAGCCTACTATTCAAATCCCTGCACCTGGTTCTGTTCAGCAGCCTGGGCCCAGTACACCTCAGACTCTGCCTCAAACTGCTGCAACTACTACAACCTCTATTCAACCTACAACACTTGTTTCTAGAGTATCTGTAGCTTCAGTTTCTTCTATCCTTGCATCAGTGCAGATTCCTTAAGCCTCTGTACCACAGTCAGGACCTACAAGTCAGAATACGGCCCAAATACCTATAGGAGAAGCTGGTACTTGTACGATTGTCTCTAGTCAACCTCAGTTTACTTATCAACTGTACCAGGGACAGTATCAAATTGGTCAAGCTACACAAAATCCAGCGTATCAGTATCAATTGTACCCTGGGTATACTTATCAAATACCTCAACAACCCCAGTATGGTCCGGTTAATCCTGGTTATTTAGGAGGTTTCACGATTCCAAATGCACATCCGATTTCAGGATATCCTGGCCATCCTCCTCCTGGCACTAGTTTGATCACTTAAGGTTATCAAGACCCTAGCCATCGGTTACCATTCATAGCAACTTTAGATTTACCGGATCTGTCGCGCCTTACGAACGATCCCATTTTTTATCTTCCATATTGGTCGTCGATGCTTAACAAGTTTCCCAGTGATATTCCAAAATTTGAAGGTAAGTCAGGAGAGGACCCATATAATCATGTTATTACTTAACACCTCTGGTGCGCATCCAATTCACTAGTCGATGATTCTATTCGATTACGTCTTTTTCAGAGAACTCTCATTGGTCCAGCTGCCAAATGGCACATTGAGTTACCATGCGGCTCTTTTAATAATTTTAATGTGCTTGCTATTTCTTTCTTAACCCATTTTCAGTTGCCTGTAAGATACGACAATGGCACAGAATTGTTGACTTCATTAAAGCAGTCTACGTCTACGTACATATCTGATCACATTCATGAATGGAGACGTACAAGGCGTTTAGTGAAAGTCTTTATTTCTGATCAAATTTTGGCTTAATGGTTTATTAAATCGTTATTGCCCAAAATTACTGAAGATGTGGCCAAAGGAGGCGTTGTTACGGAATAGCAAGTTAGTGCTCAGGCTCAGTACCTTGACCTTGTCTATACTTAGTCAGGTACTCTGTATGATAAAATCCCCGATTTACCAAGACCTGGTCAGTTAACTGCAACTCCTTCTGGCTCTCATGCCACTGATGGTGTAATTGGTTATGTTAGTACTGGTAAGATTAAGAAGAAGTATTCCAAGACTGTTTCTCCTATTATCACTTTACCCGATTCACCTAAAGGAGATTCTTCCCTAGAAACTTCCGCCGATATCCATGTTGTAGAGACATCTATGACCAAATCTAAAACTGGTGGTAAGAAGAAAGGTAAGAATAAAAAGAAAAAAAATTCAAAAGAGAAAAACGATACAACTTAACCAACTGACGAAAAACGCAAACCTCGATATCCTTGTCTCATCTATGACCAAGATCATTTTACAAAAGAGTGCCCGCATAGAGCCGAGGTATCAAAATTCGTTAAGGGTTCGCCTATACCTGTTGTCTTGAAGGATCCCTTTCCCACTCAATATAGTAACATGGTTGGATCTTCCTCCAATCCGGTTGAGGATATTTTCATGGTTGCGACGCGATCGCAAGATTAAGGTAGTAAAAATACTGGTAAAGAAGCAGAAACATCCAATTTTGCATCGACTACATCTCCCTCAGTTTCTGATCCATTACAAATCGAGAAACAAAATCCTTACTTAGTGATTAAACCACCTGCAAAAGGTGTACTTCGTAAATCAGCTTGTAACCCACATGCGAGAGCTGCTCAGAATTACAATATTGTTGAATATTTGGCAATTTCCCCTTCAGCAATGTCGGATTTGGAAGTCTTGCAATCATGCCCAGCCCAAAGAAATTTACTTTTGTCAGCCTTAGGAGTCGTAGATCTCCAAGATTCGAACCTCACAATCTTCGATTTAGAAAATTTTACACCTTTCCTACCTCATCAAATGGCTTTTCAAATTCCGGTAATAGTCAAAAACAAGCGTATATTTTGTACTGTTGTTGATGAAGGGGCTTCTACGTGTATAATATCGATAAAATGTTGGAAATCACTTGGTTCTTCGACAATCAACCAATCACCAACTATTCTCAAAGCTTTTGATGGAAGAGGTTTTCAGCCATATGGTATTTTACAAGATCTACCAATAGAGGTCGAAGGCAAAGTGGTTAATCTAGATGTGGAGGTGGTTGATGCCCCTTTGGATTACAACCTTCTCCTGGGTCACAGTTGGTCTTATGCCATGAATTTTTTTGTATCATCGATCTTTTATCTCATCATGTTTCCTCATAAAGGAAAGATCGTTAAGATAGATCAGCTCTCATATTATTCATCCGACCCAGCCTCTACTGATAGCATCCAACATATCGGAAAATCGACTATCCCTTATAAGGATGTCGGAGTAGGTTTGATCAAAGATTCAGCTTTACCGGGAACTTTTTCCCTGCCTCCTCCAAATGTACAAACTCCTATTGCTAATATCAATATGATTACATCAAGTATTGTTTCCTTTGATGATAATTGGATAGTACCTTTAGAATCAGAATTGGATTCTTTCGAAGGCCCAATGCCTTTGAATCCTTTTGAGCTATCATATCAGCAAGTAAAGTCATTTTTTGATACTCCTTCAACCGAATCTGATCTAGTGAATGCGATCAATCAGTAGTCATTTTCAATATCGAGTTTAGCTTCGACACCAATTTCGGATCCTGCTCTACAAGTTTTCCATACTAATGAACATATTTGTGAATTCTTGTCGGTAGATGAATTACCATGGGAAGATCTACACCATAGGTCTTCATTTTTACCGGATCTCAATCATTTCAACAATGATTTTTCCTCCATTTTTACCACTGATTACGTCAAAGAACCTCAGAATCCTCTCTCACATGCCGATTCTGAATTGAATTTACAAAATATTTCTACGACGGTCCCTCTTGACATTTCAGTAAAACCTGGAATTGTTGAAAACATTCACATAGGTGCTTCTTGTACGCCTGAAGAAATTCAAGCATATAAATCCCTATTTCAGGAATTTCGTGACATATTTGCCTAGTCATATGAAGAAATGCCAAGAATCAATCCGTCAATCGTTGTTCATGAAATTAAGACATACCCGGATGCCAAACCCGTCAGACAGAAATTACGTCAGATTCATCCGAGAAAAGCTACCACTATCAAAGTAGAATTTGAAAAATTACTTCGTGTAGGTTTTATTTATTCGATCCCGTTAATGGACTGGGTATCTAATATTGTTCCGGTCAATAAAAAACAAGGAACAATAAGAGTATGTATCGACTATAGGGATATAAATCGAGCTTGTCCAAAAGACAATTATCTAACCCCTTACATCGATCAAATTATCAACGATTGTGCTGGAAGTGAAATGTTCTCATTCATGGATGGATTTTCTGCCTACAATAAAATAAACATACTCCCTGCAGATCAACCTAAAACAATTTTCATTTGTCCATGGGGAACTTTTGCTTATCGTAAATTACCTTTTGGCCTTAAGAACACTGGCGCCACTTTTCAAAGGGCCATGTCTTATGCATTTCACGACATTAAGCATATTGTGCAACCCTACCTCGATGATTTGCCTGCTCATTCTTCACGCAGAGCATATCATATTACTCATTTATGAGCCATTTTTATACGATTTAGGCACTATAATATTCGTTTGAATCCTCACAAATGTGTTTTTTGCGTAGAATCCAGACGATTATTGGGATTTATTGTCTCAAAGGCAGGCATTCGTGTCGATCCATCGAAGGTTGAGGCAATCGTCAATTTACCTTTTCCTTCTACTCTTCGCCAACTCCAAAGTTTGCAAGGGAAAGCAAACTTTTTACATCGCTTCATTCCTAACTACGCCGAGTTAACGAAAGGTTTCACTAGGTTGTTGAAACAGAACATTCCTTTCTTTTGGGACGAGGTTGTTGATAGGTTTTTTGATGCTTTGAAAAATGCGTTGACCCATGCACCATTACTGCATCCTCCCAACTACAACCAGGATTACTTTTTGTACCTCGCCGCTTCCGATTCCATGATAGGGATGGTTTTAGTTCAGGAAGATGAATTCCATAGTGAACATGTGATTTACTATCTTAGTAAAAAATTTCATCTGACTGAGATCAAATACTCACAAGTGGAGAAATTGGCCTTGGCAGTTGTTCAAGTTGTCCAACGTTTTCGTCACTACATACTTTTACGCAAAACGACAGTGATCTTTGATTGTAACCGTATGATGTGCATCTTGAACAAACAATTGCTAGGGGGAAAATACTCCAAATGGGTTGTTATCCTGCAGGAGTTTGATTTGGAGTTTGAAAAGTCCAAATCTAAGAAGTCATTGATATTTGCTGAACTTATGTGTGATTTCCCACGTACTGATACAGAAACTGTGGCAGAACAACCAATCGTGGATGAATCCTTGTTTCTTATTAGTACCATTGATCCATGGTATGGAGATATTATTGTATATCTTCAAACCCGATCTTTTCAGCTTGAGCTTTCACGGTTGCAACGACGAAAAATTCGTTTCCAGTCTCAACAATATAACATTGTTGGCAACACACTCTACCGTCGTGGTGCAGACTCAGTTTTTCGGCGTTGTCTAACTCATGACGAAGCCGAAAAGGTTTTAAATGAATGTCACTCCGGAGCATGTGGCGGTCATATGTCTGGGTATGCCACAGCCCAAAAGATATTGTGCGCAGGGTATTTTTGGTCGTCCTTGTTTAAAGATTGTATTTACGCGGTTCGAAAATGTCATAATTGTCAAATCTTTGATCGAAAAATGTGTGCACCACCTGCTCCTCTTAACCCCATAATTGTTGTCGGTCCTTTTGCAAAATGGGGCATTGATTTCATTACATGTAACCCTCACTCAGTCGAGGGGCATGGGTATATTATTCTAGCAATAGACTATTTTACCAAATGGGCTGAGGCGATGCCTACATTTGCGAAAGATGGAAAAACTACAGCTAATTTCGTATTCAATCATGTGATTGCTCGTTTTGGTGTACCCCAAGCGATAATTACTGATCACGGGAGCCATTTTCGAAATATCATGATGACCGAGTTAACGGACCAACTTGGCTTGCGCCATGACAGTTCTACACCATATTATCCATAGGCCAATGGTTTAGTTGAAGCGATTAATAAATTTTTAGTCACCATGATCAAACGAATCATTAGAATTCATAATTAGAATTGGCATACCATGCTCTTTTCAGCACTTTGGGCATATCAAACCTCAACAAAAACATCTACAGGTTTTACCCCTTTTCAATTGGTTTACAGTTTAGAAGCGGTATTACCCATTGAATGCGAGATACCGTCACTCAAACTAGCCATAGAGTTACTACCAGACACTTCGAAGAGGAGAAACGTTTTTTATACTTGGCTCAATTAGATGAGAATCGGCGCACCGCTGCATTAGCTACCGAGGCTCATGCGAAAAGAATGAAAGCTTAGTATGATAGAAGTGTTACCCCTCGCAATTTTCCAGAAGGAGACCTAGTTTTGATTTATGATCAAACCAATGATAAACTAGGGGCTGGGAAATTTGAACCCATGTGGCATGGTCCTTATATTGTCAAGCGACAGCTTGCAAAAGGGGCCTATGAATTGATTGATTTTGACGGAGTCTCTTTGGGTAAACCCAGAAATGCACTTTATCTGAAGAGATATTACGCTTAACTTTGTGTGGAGATCTTCTCTGTATATTAGTTACTTTCAGCTGGTGTGCCATAGATTAGAAACGTGTGCCTAGCGTAAGTGTGCTCTTACTATTATTCCCGCTTATCTGGATACTTTTGATATCGCAGATGTCGACATCCTTTCAAACGTATATTGGTTTTGCTGATGGTGCTTGTCGTAGTACACGAAACATCTCTTCCGCAGCTTGGATTATTTACTCACCCACTGACGAGTTAGTATCGATGCATGGGGTAAGTCTCGGTCAAACGACGAACAATATTGCCAAATATAGTGCAGTTATTGAATTATTACCATAATCCATTTCATTTGGAATTCAGAGTTTGATCGTTAAGTTAGATTCTGAACTCGTTGTATTACAGTTAAACCGAGTATATGCCTTTAGAAATCCAATATTATTAAGATTATTTTAAAGGGTTTGTCTCTTGGAACGAGAGTTCGATTATATTAAGTATCAACACATTCCAAGAAATTTAAATACATTAGCAGATGCAATTGCTTCTAATGTTATAAATAGACATTTGTGATAACAAAGTAACAAATCAACATTTCATAACATGATTGAACAGGTAAACTATAAATAATAATATATCATAGTATAGAGGTAGTGTTCAAAAAATAGTACATCTTCTTCGATCATAGGCTCAAAACGCCTTATGATCAGAAAAAAGTGATACAAAAATGAGTCTACAAGTCAATCATCCACTATCCATGGTGATCACGATAATACACCACTTCTCGTGCCACCCTATTCAAAAACCTCCTGAATGGTCCAGGAACACCTATGACATATCTCTGTAGATGAAGCGAGATATAATCTATAGTAGTCTCAGGAATATCTATAGTGAGTTGCTCCATATGGTGCTCTAAATCAGTCAGGATCTCTGCAGTCTGATCCTGTGGGGGTGGTGGTGCTGCTGCTGCATCCCTTTGCCTCCGATAAAAGGGGCGGAGAATGGTTGGTCAAGTTGGACCCACATCTGCATTTGAAATTTTTTGTTGTCAGTTTTGGACGATTTAAAAACAAATAAAAATTAGAAATTAGAACATGTCAAAAAAAAAAAATTTACCTGACTCGTCCCACTGAGCTCCTGGAGGAAGGGGTATCTCCCGGTCGCCACGAAAGTCCATGTCAGCATAAGGAAAATCCTTTGTAACAAAAAGTTGGCATTCGAGCCAACGAAAATATGTAGAGGGAAATCGAACAATCTCCCCACCCGCACTGTGGCGGGCCATCAAAGCAACCCAACGAACCATCCTACGCTCTCCAGGTCGACCAGCATCGACAGGAATATGTTGCAGAGCTAACATGGGAATCTTCTCTAGAGCAAAGGTGACTACAATGGACCCATATCCAAATTTTTTTAGCTTCCCATTCTTTGCTCTGGTAAGTTGGCCTTTCACATTTTCCAACACTGCCTTGCACCAGTTGAATATGGTGCCTCGAAAGCAATCTACTGCTATGCACATCTGAGATCCGGTGGCTACATGCAAAGCTACACTTCCACACAACTTGAAAATGGTAAAAGTGATCACTTTTAGCTCTGGACGGATGATATTTTTTATGTCAATCTGTTTGTCTCGGGGATTAGCTTCATCATTACAAAACTCTAATTGTAGGTTGGCAACAGACTAGCCACCTGGCCTAGCCCCAAATAGAGATAATGGTTCGCCTCTCTTGGACAAACCAATCAAAAAATAGATGTCTTCCAGCTCAATCTCGAGCCGGTGACCTCCGATCATGAAACATTGGCCCTGAACATCCCATTTACTTACCATCCAAGTAAGAAGATCCACTTGAGCTATCATGCCACTGATAGCCCAAAATTTGTAAAGCTCGCATACTCTCAAAGCTTGCAAATTAGGTTGATGATTTATCACTGCTCCATCTACCTCTTCGTGCTCCCGTTCTTGCCAAATAAGCATTGTAGATATCCTACAACAAGTAAAATGAAGGATTAGAATCATTTTGAAGCAAAAAAATTGGGTAATCTAGGAAGAAAATATGTTTTTAAATTTGTTACGGCGCCTCTGCACTTTACGCTCAGGGACAGTGCATAGATACACATGGGCCTTGTGTTGAAAGTGCGGGGCCCCGAAATTTTTCTTTGTAAAAAAATGTCGGGGTCTGCAGGTACCTAATGTCTTAGGTGCGGACCCCCGAGGGCAAATTTTTCAACATATTTTCCTCCCAAAAATGAAATTCTGACCCTAAATTAAAAAAATTGAATGGATGTAAAGCAAGATAAGGGGGTTGTGGATTACCTGAAACAGACGGTTTTCGATTCCGACGGTCATTTTTCCCAGAATCTTCTCTGAAGCTTTTTTTGCCCAGAGCTCTAAAAACTTCACTCCAAACTCAAACGATAAAAATGAACTTGAAAAACTCCTTTTTATAAGTTTTTTCGAATAGATGAATTTTAAATTTCTTTATTTTTCACTTTAAAAAGTCAATTTTTCAAACTATTTTTTATTATTGAAACAGGTATGTTTAATTTTTTGAGTTTTTGTGCAAAATAACGGATTTTTCAGGCAAAATGGTCATTTTTGATGAAGAGTAAACCTTTATCACTTTTTCGGGCTCTTTGAAAATTTACGAAAAAGTGAAACCATGGATTCCTCTTTTAAGCCCTTTTCAGACTCTCTAAAAATGAAAAGATTGTCGAGTACTTGACTATTCGAACTCGTTAAAGTAAATGAACAGTCGTCCCTTCAGTATAAGTTTACCCCTTTTGTGGACTGAAATGGACTATTTACGAAAAAGGTATACGTTGACTAATCATGGTCAATATAGTTCTCTCTTGCATTATTTTACCCTTTTTCGGGCTTGAGGGACAAAATTTATGAAAAATAACACCCATGGAGTTTTCTTAAGTTTTTCTTCTGACTCCCTAAAAATGAAAAACACCGAGTTTCTCTTATACTGGACTCATTAAAATTTAACAGTAAAGGGCCTGTCGATTACAAACAGGAACGGACCACTCCTTCTTAGGGTTCGATTTTAAACTAAGTTGGACTCATCCGAAGGATGAGCTTATAAACAAGAAAATGTTATCCTCCTCAAGCTTGTCAAAAATAAAGAGGTACTTACCAGAAATGGTGGGGGGGAAGAGAGAAAAAACAGATTCGTTTGTTGCACTTTGATTTGTAAAAATCATTACACCACTCTTGAACACGACACTTTTTGTCGCACTTCCACATGGGTTGGGAAATCCTTTGCCTATCAGTTAATCAAACCACATTGAAAGTCTTCAGCCAATCTCTGGGTATTAGCCTAGGGCAACTGTCACCAAACCATATACAGTGTCGTTATGTGTTCAAGAGGACAGTCAAATAAACCACTCATCTACAAACACTTGTCTCCATTCGCATTGACCATCCCTGGGTCAGTCCTTGCAAAAAAATTCTTCAAAACTTGATCTATGGTTTCGTGTCGTGAGCTTGCTTACGATGGATCACTTTCTATTGACGACAGATCATCATCTAGGAATTTGATCTAGAATCTGTCAGTACCTTGGAATCTGCATGCCTTAATGGTAGGTTTCTTGCCTTCGACGACAGGTTACATCATTGACCTTCGATCGAACGATTCCATGAAATGTTCAACTTCAGATCACTTATTCGCATTTCGTGGATTGTACTGAATACTTTTAGAGCCATTGTCATTATTGGTGGTTTCTCTCACACTTGTTAACAGTTCACATCATTAACTAGTAATCAAGTGGTTTCTACCATGTTCGACTTCAACACATTTAATCGCATGGATAGAATCGTACTAGTTCGAGAAGTAGAAATCAAAACCCTAGATCTAGTTTCCACCATCCAGGGTGCGAGGAGTTTTATTATTCATTATGCAGTAGATGATTCATTACAGATGGCTGCATCCATGCTGTGTCTACACTATTGATGTAATATTAAAATCATTTATGTATCAGAACATGTTTAGTTAGTTTTGATATGAGTATGGGAATGCCTACCTCAGAGATGATATATATGTGTGTGTGTGTGTGTGTGTTGCGTTGAATGTTTTTACAGGGTTCCAACTGGGGTGTCCACAGGTTGATCCTTGAAATGATAAAGCACATCACTCTTCAAATATTCTCAGATTTCGCACTTTAGGGGGAAATTTGTTACACTGAAATTTGTCACCATGACATTTTAGTACTCCCTTGGAAGTCTACAATATCAAAGTTCCCAAAGTCAAGCCTTGAAACTAAGAGAAAAGCTCATAAAAGCCTTAAAACTCTGGTACCGCACTTTCTCCTAGTTTTGCCTGTGGTCCCTCGCCTTTTGGCTATAAATCATGCGTAGCCAAGCGCACTTTATGTTTATTAAAAGTGCGGAACCCTGTAAAAGATTAGATAAGGTGCAAGTAAAATCTAGAAGCTCAGTTAAAGTCATTTTTGGAAGCTTCTAGAAACATTCTTGCGGTGGAAAGTCTACTCCTTTCATGTTCATGCATCCCATCCAATAAGGAGCTAACCCCTTGATGTAAGGAACTAATCCCTTTGAAGGAGGATTCTATCCCTTCTTGTATGGAGATCTAACCTCCTCTCTTCCACTATAAAAAGAGGCATACGGTAGCCTCAAGGGGTTACAATTAATGAGTTGAAGTTTTAGTATTGTTGGAGGCGAAGTGCTGTTGAAACTTAGACCCTTTTAGCTGATATTTCATGTGGGAAGGATTATATACTTGTATGTATCTTGATTGGAGAGTGCAAGGCTGATCAGAGTAAAGGAAACGCCTGTTTCGGACCCCAGGAAGGCATGTATGACATCAAGGCGGACACAGTTGTAAGGCTCTTCCTTATTTATGTTAATACAAATAAATTTGTTTTTCTCAATAAGTTGTCAATTGATTGGTTTATTTTATGGATTCCCTGATCACCATAATGGATATGATTTATGAATATATGCTATGCAGGTACTACTTGATGTTTGTTTGTTTGTGATTGTAGATCTTTGAAGATAACTCTTTTGGGCGACTGAAGGACTACTACTACAAACAAGCGTTGGATCAAAGGTAAGATCGTTAAACCTTTATAGTATTTAATTATGAATCACAATCTATTTAGAGAAAGATAGTTTTGTTTGTCCATTTGTTGCTAGTTGTCCGTAGGACACTTGGGAGGTATGTCTTGTCTGCAAGAACGACTTATCCGTCCAACACCATGCAAACTGAAACCCCCTTCCCGGACGACCAAGTTGTACAAGCAGATAAAACGCGCACCTTCGCGCATCGCATTTGGCCCACCGTACCTCCACCAACATAATCCCATCTGCGACACTGTTTCATCCACTTCATCAACCCCGCACATGAGACCAACCAAGGGGACCCCCACCCCCAGCAAAACATCGTCCTCATGCCTTCACTAAGCGAACACTTTCATGTTTTGGGGTACCTGTCTCTGTGTTTTGTACAAACCAAACCTCATTATTTTATTCTTTTGGTAAGTGTACAAAGACCGCAACCAGTGCACTTCGCCCCTTCACCCTCATATTTCATCTTTTCTCCCATGGTAGCAGTCCCTCATTCCCCTTGATCGGAGTATTTCACCCCCACGCATCAACCATCATGACATTTATAGCCAGGTTTACACCCGCCCTGGAAGTCCTACCGCCTCCAGGGAATTTCTCCTCAGAAATAACTATGACTACCACCAAGCTGCTTAAGTATACTCCGACCTTGGGCCACTGAATCCCCATCATCAATTTTCAATCACCTCTTACGACCATGCCTATGTTAAACCCATCACATCAAGGTACCCGACCCCTCAGGTCGGTGACCCATGGTTCGATTAAGGCTTCCTTTTTGTCAACCTTGACACCTCTTTTCCAAAAAGGAAACGATACCTTGGATCACCTCTCCCCATGCAAAGGGGTATCCTCAGCTGGCACTGTGGGAGACATCATTTTCCACAGATGTCATCGATCCTCCTGACATTTGACTATGACAAAATCTTTCATGTCAAGATGGTATCGTACCTTACAACCATTGCACTTTGATCAGATCTGTCGAAGACCCATGCCTCCATAAGTGTCTTTGTCAACAATGCTTACACGGGAAATTCCCAGCCAGTACATATGCGTACATTGTGCAGCTACATGCCATACCAAGTTTACACATATGGGTACCACATTCCACCTATCATCAAATAAAAAATGCCCCTGAGGGCATCAGCAGTCGTCGTCAACAACCGCCAGCATCACTACCATAGCAGTGACACAGACATCACATGTATCTATCAATTTTGTTTAACTAGCCATAGCATCACAAGCATGGGACATGCCCGCCTTGTTGAAATTTTGTATATATGTTGTAAATTGTATTTTCTTACAGGGATCCCTTAGGCCATGGTCATCTTGGAAACAGTGCAGGGTGTTGTCAATTCCAAGATTCACGCAGGTCTCCCTCTCTCTCTCTCTCTACGTACGATACAGAAAATAAACTATAATGTATTTCGGCTATACAATGCTTCCTAGACCTCACACATTAGGGGGAAATTGTTAACACTCGAAAATCCTACTGCAGAAGATGACATTAATTAATGTCAAGCCAAAGGATTTACAGGGCAGGAAGACATTATGGAATTAAGAAAGTATTTAAAATCTCTAAGGTTTTGAGAAAATCAAATTTGAACTAGTCTTAAATGCTGATTGCATGCATTATCCTTCGAGAAGAGCGCCTTATGCGCGCCTTTTGTCCCGATAAGCACACATTCCTGAAAGTGGAAAAATGTCACTTTCCGGGACCACACAAAGCAAAGGACAAGTTACTCCTTACATGAAGTCGCCTAAGGACAGCCACCAGCGCTTCCTTAGACACTATGTGAGCACACAAAGGAATATTTGGAGCACACAATGGAATCATACCTCTCCCTTGGGTCACCATCCACCATGTACCAAGGGAGGGAAGAAGGATTTGAAATCCCCCATATAAAGCCACCATGAGATGAAGAATGGATGATCACATTGTTATGCTGGCTAGAATTGCCCAATCAATACCAGCAGTGTGTGACCCGGAGCTGGAGATAGAGGGGACTCGATTGTTGGCCACCCAAAAATCTTAGTCCATCACAGCAGAGAGAGAGGGAGACTACATCAAGGCAGAGCTTGGAAAACAACATCCTTGCATTGGGACCTAGAACCATTGTCTAGGGGCCCTTTGGAAATTGGGTAAAATTTCTTCTCCATATCAAATGTTTAATAAGAAGAGGCCTAGAGCCATCATTTGCATTATTATCGTTTTGAATCTCTTCAATAGCTTTTGTATATTTGTTTTTTAGTTTTAGTTTAATTTGAGCATACATTTGCATACTTTTCCCTCTAGATTGTATGCTTTTGAGCTCCACCACTTTATGCCTGTTACTAATAGTTTATAGGTGTTATAGGTCAATTTGGGCACCATTCCCAATGACTTGGTTAACTGGGCATCATCTCCAGAACCGATGATCAAGGATCTATCATTCCCTATCATATCAATTGCTATATACCCTAAGACAGGAAACAACATAAATCAAACAAGACTTTCATCAAGCAAGGCTTTTCCATGGTTTGAAGCTTATTATTAAACATGTGGGAGCTCACCAACGTAGGCTCTAAGGGGCCTAAGTGCATTGCATATGCAGGTAGCCCCATTCAAGGTTGCTCTGCAAAGAACTTCCCAACATTCAAAGGTGTGTTGGTCACATTGGGAGATAAATTCTCATTGTTCCAAAATCTCCACTTGGACAGTGTCTTCTAGAAGGGTTCACATGTGTCAAGCTTTGGATCCAAGTGTCCATTTGACATCTACATGAATGGAAACATGTCTTGCAAATTTTTGGAATGTTATTTATTACAAAACAACCTAAAGTTCCGCTATAAATTGAACACAGATCTAAGTGTTTAGGAGGAAGAATTTGAGTAGGGAAATGCTGGAGAATTTTTAATAGAGAGTTTGATTTGTGGAGCTGCTGCTGGAGAGACTTATGTTGTGATGAGACTTGGGAACTTTGCTAGAAGGTCACTACAAATCAGTCACTAGGTTGTAACCTCTCCTTCTATCATCAATAAAGAGTACTTATTGTTTTTCCCTACATGCATCCATGATTACTTTGATTTTACATATTGTAAAATCTTGGTTGATGAATGCAGTTTATGCTTAACTGATTTAGCTAACTAGCTCGAATATATATCTATATTATTGCATCTTCTATTGTTTCAGTGTTCTTTCTTGCAGGAAGCATTCAGCTATTTGAAACCGCTTGAATTTGAAGTTGTGGTGGAAGCGACAGAAAGGAGCCATTTGGAAGCGACTGAAACAAGTAAGCATCCAATCCTCTTGTGTATCTGTTCTAAGTTAGGAGAAACATTAGTATAGTCTTTCACATGTTGTTCTAGACTAGACACCGATCTAGGGAAGCGTAGTTTATCCGTAGATTACAATTCTATCCCAACAAACTGGCGACTCCACTGGGGAGAACTTCTCTTGTTTCTTGGTGTTTTAGTCTCTAATCTGCTTTCTAAGTCCACCCAGTAGTTGTTTTACATAAATATTAGACTTTTTCAGAGCTTCATTTGCAAAATTAGTTATCCAAACAGTTTCTTTTTCTTTGTTTACTATGCTCAACACACCCTTGGTCAGGGCACATTGCTTTGCAGAGCACTGTCTCCCTTGTCAGCCTGCGTTGCAGAGCATTGTCTCCCTTTGGAGACTGCGTTGGCTCCTAAAAGGACTAAATCCCCTTGAATCTGACTTTGTACTTTGCTTCAGTTTTGTTTGTTAATTTTTTCTAAAAATTTTAATGCTCTATTAACCAATAGCTCTATATATTTCTTCTCCTTTGACTGAAAATTTGTTCAATGTTGTTTTCAAAAAAAAATTCATTATCATTGACAAGTTGATTTCAAAGTACTTTTTATGGTCGCATTAAGAATCGTTTGCTTTCGAAATAGGAAATTGTCATAAAATCTTCATTTCCTTGATAGGAGAAATTGTTGTTGAAATCCTCATTTTTCCTTCAAAAGAGAAATTGTTGTTTGTATTCTTCGTTTCTAGAAAGTAAAAATCATTTCGATTATTGATCTAGTGCACCTAGTTTCTTTTCTGCATTCATAACATTAAGGAAACTGAAAACAAAAACTTCCATTTGCCTGTAGGATTGTGTGTTTTTTGCAAAAGGAACATTAGGAACTCTGCATTTAGTTTGAGATTCATTGATTTTGTTTTGTTCATTGATTTGTTTGCTCTCAAATTATTTGCTCTCTTCCCTTAGTAGCTAGGTCTTTCATTGAAAAAGCTGAAAGTGAAAGTTTGTTTATCATTCTTAGCTTGCATTTTAGGAATTTTATATACATCATCGTGGTGAACCTGAAAGGAAAACTGTTAAGCAAGATCAACATAAAATAAATATTAATTTGCTTAACAATGCTTCGGAACATTAACGATAACATTTAGAGGTCTAGGCTAGAGACGTGTTCCAGCGTCGTAAAACATAGCAGTTGCTGTTAACTTGTCTGCGATACATTCCGAGTGTGATACCTCACTCCACGTACGTAAGTATATCGTAGCTCATCCATGTACTTTTGGGTATATCGAGTGGTGTTACGGTACAATAAGTATAAAGGGGTGCTCTCACTGTGCAGTTTCACATCAGACAGCGCTAATATGGACTTGGGCCTCCACGTACCTTCGGGTATATTTGGGAGGACAAATTTTAGGTGCTATCCATCCATAGTGAACCGAGTCAGCCGCCTTGAAATTGTGATACACCGAACACAGCATTCGGGGAGATTACCTGCCCGTACTTCTTGGTTTGCCGAGAGGTATTCTGTAGTTCATAGTTTCCTGGTAAACCCTTTTTCCTAGCATTACCCTCTTTTTGTTTTTTTTTTTTTGGATAAAATAAATCAATAATTGTGGAAGAACACAATCCTACCCCCCGTCATTTGCGTAGATTAGCTTTAAAACCACCTTTACCACTGGAATTTATTTCTGGTGGGCGAAGGAGATCATGATCTGCCGAATCAAGTGCAATTCGTACTCTGGCGAAACATCATCATTTAAACCAGAGCTAGCTCAAATTGTTTCCACACATCCTGGTTCGTCTACTATTGTCGAAACAGAGTCTTCACAACTACCCATGGTCACGATCCATTCAATCGCTGAGACCATACCTCCTGGACCCGAAGTTGTTCAATCTCACATTGATCCAGATCCTATCTCTTCTTTGCCAGAATCTCTGAATCCTGAATCTGAACAGCAGGAATTTTTTCCTACCTTGGTCATCCCACAAAGTTTTGTAGCCACTAAAACTCCTATTTCACACAGTCAACCGTCTAAAATATATTTTGGGCCTGACGGTGAAGTTCTTCCTCCTGGTTTAATCGTAATTGAAGAAATCCCTCAACCTGATACACCTTTAACTCAAACCCACTTTGCGGGAGACCTTTACCTGTACCAGTCATTTCCTCAATCGTTTTCATCTGCTTTTGTTGATCCTATTGTCGTTCAATCACACGTTGATTTTGGAGAGTATACATTTGGTCATAAAACTATGTCTAAACCAACATCTTCGGTTGGATCCGCTGTTCCAATTACGTCATCTCCTACCCTCGCTACTCTGTTGATGTTCACAACCTCACCAAAGTCATATTTGCACGGTGGCCCTTCGGTCCCAACCGGCTACAAATAATTGTCTGGCACTTTCTCTGGTCAGTCTTCAAGAACCATGGTCATTACCAATGTCATCATCTGGTGTTTTAACTGGTAGTCCTATAGTTAGTACTAAACGACTTGATTCATTAAATCCATCATCGGGGCAATATCAAGCCGGTCATTATGGGTCAATTCCTTTAAATACCATATCAACTAGACTCCCAGCATTCGGTGAACAATATTTTTCGTCTTATTATCCTCCTTATGCTGGGGGGCAACCTATGGTCACCTAATATGACAGTACTTAGTCACATTTTGGTCAAACTAATGTTGACATGCATGTTTGTCAATGGCAGACCACTCTGCCTATCCAACCACAAATGGTTGTCCAATCGTATCAACCAATTCAACCTGTTACACCCACTTCAATAGCACTTGTTAATACATCTATACCCCTGTTGCAAAATAAAAATGTTGTACATCAACCTTATCAGGCGATTTCTTCAACTCAATATCAAAATCCTTTGGTTAATTTACAACAACCTGTATCAGGGATCATTTATTCACAAGCTGGTCCACCATTTTATGGGATGTCACAAACACAATCTGGCTATACATATCAACCGAATCCAACTTACACTAATTTGGGTTATAACATTGGTGGAAAGAATCCTTGGCAGCCACAGGCGCAAATTCCTCAAAATTCATATCAACAAGTACCATATCCAGGTTTTGGTCAACAGAACTCCCAAGCGTTTTCCATGCAAAACAACCACTATCTGGGTTACCAGCAACAAATCACATATGTCAGTGCTCAAAGACCTGTTTCCCAAGAAATTCCATCTTATCCTGGCTATGCTCAACTTGACCTTAATAGACAATTGCCTTTTGTTACAACCTTAGAATTACCATATTTAAACTGGTTAACCAATGATCATATCTATTATGCTCCTTGGTGGCCGATGATACCACATAAATTACCCTCCGACATTCCTAAATTCAATGGAAACCCTGGAGAAGACCCATCAACTCATGTTATGACTTATCATTTATGGTGTTCATCAAATTCCTTAAATGATGATTCTGTTCGATTACGTCTTTTCCAGAGAATGCTCATAGGTCTGGTAGTTAAATGGTACATTGAATTACCTAGAGCTTCATTTGACAATTTCACTGCTTTGGCTACTATCTTTTGACCCATTTCCAATTACCGATCAGATACGAAACTGGAACGGAACTCTTTACCAACTTCAAATAGAGTAATGTTACTCACATTTCAGATCATATTCATGAGTGTCATCGCCGTCGACGAATGTTTAAGATATTTGTTCTCGATCAGCTCCTTGCTGAATGGTTCATCAAATCCTTGTTACCATCTATAACAGAGGATGTAGCTAAAGGTGGCGTCATCTCAGAAGAGCAAGTTATCGCTCGTGCCCAGTATTTAGACTTGATTTATACTCAGTCTAGCACGCTCTATGACAAAATACCAAATGCGCCGCGATCTAATTTCAATGTTCCTCCTCAAATAAAGGACTCTCATGCCGGAGACGGCTTGATAGGCACTGTAAATACACACAACACTACTACCTCTGATCCTGCTCCCACTTCCGAAATCAACGTCGTCTCATTTGACAAAGGCAAAAGTGATAAGCAACCAGGAAGTAAGAAAAAGGGGAAATTAAAGAAAAAGCAAACTTCTAACCCGCAGGAACGATCATCTAATCAATCGTCAGGACCACGGAAAAATCGTTATCCATGCATAATCTGTAATGAGGAGCATTTTTTTAGGGATTTTCCTCACCATGTTGAAGTCTCAAAAATCATCAAGACTTCTAATGCATCAACTGTGTTGACAGACCCATTCCCAAATCCAGACACAAATTTGGTTGCTATGGATCCAACTCCTAGTTCCCAAGTGTTAATGTTATCCACTACAAACCCTTCACAAGATATTTTGGTGTCGACGTGGAATAAAGACTATGGTAGTCTGGCCACTAATCAACCTACTACCTCAAAAATGAATCCATCTAATGAATCGGTACCACCTCCTATTATTCCTATTATTCCTGAATTGACGATTAAGCCAACAAATGGAGTAATTCATAAATCGACATATAATCCTCGAGAAAGAGCTGCACAAAATTATAATATAGTTGAAGATTTGGGTCAATCCCCTTCAGCTATGTCTGCTCTTGAGGTATTACAAAATTGTCCCTCCTAGAAGTGGGCTTTATTGTCGGCCATTGGTGGAATTGATCTGACTGATTCTAATCTTGTCGTCTTTAATCATACGGGCTATGTGCCGCAGATACCAACAGAATTGGCATTCTCCATCCAAGTAAATGTTCTCAATCACCTTGTTCATTGTATTATTATTGATGAGGGAGCATCTACATGCATTATGTCTCTAAACTGTTGGAAGTCACTTGGCTCGTCGCGATTATCACAATCATCAACGACATTGAAGGCTTTTGATGGAAGAACATATAAACCTTGTGGTATTATTAATAACCTGCAGGTTGAATTAGGGGGAAAAAAAATAAGTATTGATGTTGAGGTTGTTGACGGACCCCTTGACTATAATATTTAACTCGGAAGACCATGGGTATATCCGATGACTGCAATTGTTTCTACATATTTTAGAATGGTTGCCTTTCCTCATAAAGGTACTATTACAGTCACTAATCAATTATCCTTTTTTGCCTCCGCTTTGCAGGTAACTGGAAGCATTCCATATATTCACTTACCCCAACTATAAATCCAAAACATTGGTGTAGGACTCTTAAAGGATTCCACTTTTATGGGAACCTTTGCATTACCGCCACCCGCGATGTCGGCAGAAATTGCAAGCATAGAGACCTGCTACATGATCTCTTCCACTCTATCTGGCTTAAGGAAGAGTACGAGTGATTCTGATATTTCTACGTTGGATGATGTTTTACCACTCAGCCCTATTGAGCTACAATAGCAATCAATCTATTTGGCTCGGGCGGCAAATCCGAAATCAGCGTCACCAAGTGTTTGGGTTGATCATTCATTAGATTTTGGTACTCCATCTGATCCATTTTCCTCAAAATTTTTGACAGATGAAAATATTTTGGAAGCTATGATGGCAGAAGGAGAACCATGGGAAGATTATCATCATCGTTCCCATCTTCCAGATTATGAAGAAAATAATATTAGTGAAATATATCACTCATCCATTCAAAATTTCTTTTCGAATTCTTTTCCGATTAATGCAATTGAATTTGAGCGAAATTTATCAAATATTGAAGAAATGATTTCTATCGATATTTCGACTAAACCTGGCATTGTAGAAAATATTCATGTCGGTGTATTTTGTTCTCCATCAGAACTTGATTCATATCGCTCTCTTTTTCATGAATTTCGTGACGTATTCGCTTGGTCTTACGAGGAAATTCTAGGCATAAATACTAGTATAGTTGAACACAATATTAATATGTATCCTCATGTCAAACCGGTGCATCAACAGCTTTGACATGTTCATCCGAAGAAAGCCACTGCCATCAAAACAGAAGTTGAAAAACTTTTGCGTGCTAGTTTCATATACTCTGTTCCGCTAACTGAGTGGGTTTCCAATATCGTTCCTGTTATGAAAAAACAAGGAACCATTAGAGTGTGTGTCGATTATCGGGATGTTAATCCTACTTTTCCAAAAGACAACTATCCTACACCCTTTATCGACCAAATTATTGACGATTGTGCTGGATGTGAAATATTTTCTTTCATGAATGAATTTTCCGGCTACATTCAAATCAATATCCGCCCAGATGACCAGCATAAGACAACATTCATTTGTCCCTGGGGCACATTCGCATAACGAAAACTCCCGTTTGGTTTAAAGAACAATGGGGACAATTTTCAGAGAGCAATGGATTATGCTTTCAACGACATCAAGCACATTGTTCAACCATATCTAGATGATTTACCAGCGCATTCACGAAAATAGACTGATCACCCGATGCATTTGAGAGCCATTTTCTTATGATGCCGACACTACAAGATACACCTCAATCCACACAAATGTGTGTTTTGTGTTGGTTCTGGTCAATTTCTCGAATTCATAGTCTCAAAAGAAGGAATTCGAATAGACCTATTGAAGGTTCAGGCCATTCTTGATTTTCCTGCACCATCAAACCTACTTCAGATACATAAACTTCAAGGAAAGGATAACTTCCTGAGAAGGTTCATTCCAAACTACGCCGAAATGGCTAAAGGATTTACTCGATTATTGAAAAAGGGAGTTCCCTTCCATTGGGACCAAGCTGCACAAGCTTCGTTTGATGCTGTCAAGGACCATCTTGTCCGAGCGTCATTAATGTATCCTCCAAATTATCAAAATGATTATTTCCTATATATCGTCGCAGCTGAAACGACCATTGCTATGGTTTTGGTACAAGTATAATATGGAATAGAACATATGATCTATTATTTGAGTCGTAATCTCAATGATACAAAATTTAAGTACTCGTATGTAGAAAAGCTTGCCTTGGCAGCTGTTCAAGTTGTCCAAAGATTTTTCCATTATATCATGCTCCGAAAAAACAACAATAGTTTCGGATTGCAACCCCATGACTTACATCTTATCATGTCAATTGCCGAGGGGTAAATATTCAAAATGGATCGTCATTTTGCAGGAATTTGATTTGGAATTCATCAAATCCAAGTCAAAGAAGTCTTTAGTTTTGGCTGAGCTTCTCTGTGACCTTCCCTGTGAAAGCACTGCAACTACGTCAGAACCATCTATTCCAGACGAGTCTCTGTTTCTGATCAGATCATCTGATCCCTGGTATGGAGATTTCACATTTATCTCCAAACCCAAACTTTTCAACCTAATACCTCTCACTCTGATCAGCGACGTATTTGATACCAAGCCAAAGATTATCTGATCGTCGGCGATACACTTTATTGTCGTGGTGTCGATACCATTTTAAGGAGGTGGTTCACTCATGAGGAGGCCAAAAAGGTATTAAATGATTGCCATGATGGGGCTTGTGGTGGAAATTTATCTGGTTATGCTATCGCGCAGAAGATACTCTGTGCCAGTTACTTTTGGCCTACTATTTTTCGAGATTGTATCCTCGCAGTTAGAAGTTGTCATGCATGCTAGATTTATGACCATAAAATCCGCAAGCCGCCAGCGCCAATGCATCATGTTGTCTTTGTTGGACCATTTACGAAATGGGGTATCGATTTCATGACCTATAACTCTCCTTCGTTTGGGGGGCATGGTTATATTATTGTCGCGGTCGACTATTTTACCAAATGGGCCAAAGCGATGCCTACATTCAACAACAGAGGACAAATAGCTGCATTTTTTTTCTTCAATCATGTCATTGCATGGTTTGGGGTCTCATAGGCTATAGTTATGGATCATGGGAAGCATTTTCGCAACCAGATGATGTCTAAATTGATAGCCAAGTTAGGATTGTCGCATGATAATTCTACTCCTTATTATCCACAATCAAATGGACAAGTTGAGGCTATTAACAAAATTCTTAAACGAATGCTTCAACAAATGATAGGAGTCCGTAAAAGGAACTGGAACTTGATCCTGTACTCCGCCTTGTGGGAATATCAAACCTCGGTGAGAAACGCAACTGGACTTACTCCTTTTCAATTAGTGTATGGTCTGGAAGCTATCTTAGCAATCCAATGTGAAATATCATCGTTAAAACTCGCGATAGACTTGTTACTTGACACCTCTGAAGAAGAAGCGTGTCTCCTTAACCTCATCCATCTATATGAAACGTGTCGTGAAGCCCAATTGGCCAACGAAGCGCATAAGAGACGTATAAAGGCGCAATACGACAAAAAAGTCCAGCCTCGCATCTACTCAGAGGGCGACTTGGTCCTTCTTTATGACCAGGAAGCTGATAAAATAGGTACAGGGAAATTCGAGCCATTATGGAATGGCCCATATATTGTGAAAAGAGTTCTTGCTAAGGGTGCCTACGAGTTAGTTGATTACGATGGAATTCCATTGGCACAGCCTAGAAATGGGTTGTAGCTTAAACGTTACTATGCTTAATCATGAGCATGGTAATTGTTTGTATTATATTGTTTATATGTTGTTGATTTGCATTCACTATCTTAATTTGTCTTTTAGATTTTTCTTGACATTAGTAATCCACTTTACATTTCATCACAGGTGTCTGAATCTTCGGAACCATTTGTTGGATATGCTGATGGTGCTAGTCATAGTACGCAGAATCTATCCTCTGCAGCATGGGCCATTTTCGCTCCGAACGGCAAGTTAGTGAGTTTTCAAGGGATTTGTATCGATGGATCGATGAATAATATCGCTGAGTATAGCGCGTTGATTGAACTTCTCTCTGATGCCATTTCATTTGGTATTAACCGCATAATCATCAAGTTAAACTCACAACTTGTGGTACTACAACTTACTAGTATTTATACTGTTATAAATCCAACGCTACTTAGATTGTTCCTTAGAGTTTGACTTTTGGAGAGACATTTTGATTACATTCAATATCAACACATTTCTAGAAATCTAAACACTTTAATTGATTCATTAGCTAATCAAGTTTTAGACAAACATTTGCGACATAGGTAAAGCAAACATTCACATCATTGAATAGGATTGCGCATTAAACATAAGAAAAACTCTGAAAACATATAGATAGATAGTTATAGGTTTTTTACAAAATTTGTGCCCAAGACACGTTGGTCATCTGATCTCAAAATGTATGCAAAAATTCATAAGTAAACTAGTGGTGCTCATGATAGCACGCTATAGATCTAGCAATCCTACGGAGCAACCGCATCCAACGGTTAGGAACCCCAATTGTGTGTCGTTGCAGTCGCATGGGAAGATCTTCGATCCGGTAATCCGGAATCTCGAAGGTCAACCCCTCTATGTGCTGATGGAGCTCAGAAAGAGTCTCAACCATATCAAGGTCCTAAAGGACTGCTCTCCCGACAGCCCTCTCTGCTGGCGCATCCGCTTCGCGCTCTGGTTCCTCTACTAGTTGAACGCGACCGATATCTGAATTACATTAAACATTTAATTTAGTCTTGGAAAGAAATCAAAACACAAAAAAATTTGTATAAACCTTATGAAAATCAAAAAACATGGTCAAAGCAATCTTACCTATTGCACCCTATTGAGCGCCTTCTGGTAAAATTAGATCTGGATCTCCTCGAAAGTCAATGCCTGCATATGCATACTCATCGATGGCAATGATCTGTCACCTAAACCAAGCAAAGAATGCAGTCGAGAACACAATGGTCGATTGGCCTGAATGCCGACCCATGAGTTCTACCCATCTCTGCATTCGAGGATCTCTATTACTAGATATATCCAATGTTACATGTTGTGGCTGCATCAGTGAAATCCGTTCCAAAGCGAAGGAAATGAGAATGGAACCATAACTGAAAATTTTCTTCCTTACTCCCTTTGTCTTATTCAGTTGTTCCTTTATCTGAGATAGAACAGCTTCAGACCAGTTGAAAACTGTTGGCTCTAAACATTCCAATGCATACTGCATATGCGATCTGTTCGCTACATGGAGTGTAACAGTGCCAGCTAGTTTAGCGATCGTGAATAGGATGGTCCTCAAAGGCAAATCCCTGACATCATGGATGTTCATTTCTCCATGTTTGCTAGGTTTTGACCCCGGATAGAAATACTGCATAACATAATCACTCCTTGTTTCTCCTCCAACGGTAGATCCTGTGAGTGAAATGGGCAAACCTCTCCTCGACAAACCTGTGAGAAAATACACATCCTCAACTGTTATGGACAACACTTGATTTTTTATGTGAAATGCCTCTATTGCTGGATCCCATGCTCAAACAAAGAATTCTAGGAGTTCTATTTGTTGCCTCATTCCCGACAGTTTAAAGTACTTAAGTAGCCCGCAATCTCTTAAAGCTCTTATAGTACCCGGATCATTCAAGACAATCATATCTTGTTCTTCATGTTCTCTTTCTCTCCATGTACTCGTCATTATAATCCGATGGAAACCTGAAAATCAACCATAAGATCCATTAGATACCATTCATTGCAAAAAACTAGGCAAATTTTGGACACAACATGAAAACAAAAAACTTCAACTGCGCCCAACGCACTCCCTGGGCTGAGACAGTGCATTGCACATGCAGGTACACTTCACTGTACCTGCTATGCAACGCAAATTTTGACATTCAGGGGTGCGTTGCCCTCAATTTTGGCAGAATTTACCCTAGGGGCCTCAAAACCCTAAAAATTTGCAAGGAATGATAATGAAATGAATACTTAAAGAAAGAGGAGGTTTTTACTACTGATTTGGATCAAACGGCGATGAAATCCGTCCACTAAAACGACCGCAATCAATGACTGAAGTTCAGGGCAAAATCAGGCTCAGAGCTCCAAAATGCAAATGGTAACTATGGAATGGTAAAAATGAATAGTGAAACTGCTTTATATAGTCATTTAATTACTTGCAAGTTAAATTTATTGCTATGACTATAGTTTTATTATGTTTTTATCATGAAACAGGTATTTTTAATCCATTTCATGTTGTTCTGAATAGGAAATACAACTAACGAACAGGTTAGTCGTGCAGATTTATTTCAAGAAGGACTTGACCACAAAGCATGCTTTTTCTCCTTATTTTTCGAGCTTTGATAAAAACGAAAAAGGATTTGAAGCGCACTTTATCTCTTTTTCGAGCTTCTATAACAGCGAAAAAGGAACCCCTGGAGTCTTCTTTCAGCTCTTTTCAAACTCCGATAATGTGAAAAGATTCCCAAGCACTTGTCATTTCGAGCTCGTTAAAGTAAATGAATTGATATCTACTCAGTATAAGTTTAACCCTTTTCCGGATTGAGATGGATTATTTACGAAAATGGAATACCTTGGTTAAACATGACCAAAGAGGTTCTTTCAGATATCATTTTACACTTTTTCGGATTTGAGAGACAAATTTACAAAAAAATACTTTTCGGAGTCTTCTTTCGTCCTTTTTTTCAGACTCTCTAAACATGAAAAAGGATCGGGCTATCACTGTCGTTAAGCTCGTTAAAACATAAAATAGCGACGGGCTTGTCGATCATGGCAAGAATCGAGTTTCATTCATCACTAGACTCATTAAATTATTAAATAGCGATACTTTATTATTTTTTCACCCGAAGGGTTGAATTATAGATCAAGCAAATGTTATCCTCCTCAAGCTTGTTAAAAAATAAAGAGGTACTGGTCGAAAAATGACCGGGGAAAATTTGGGAAAAGCAAGCAAAGTTTATTTTTGGTAGCAAGTCGCTCTTGAACATGACACTTATTTCACTCCATGTCTGTGACTGTTTGGGTTGGGTAATCATCTTTACGGTTCATTCACACCTATGGTTCATCATACCTTCACTTAAATTTTGGGTCAATGTTTCCAACTCATCACAGTGTCGTCGATATGTTCAAGAGAAGTCATCCAATGATTAAGAACTCATCCATCTGCAATACTCATAAACCTTCATTTTCATGATTGTTATCCCTGAAAATTGATATATCAAGTCATGCCCTTGTCTCTGAAATCAGTAACTCCGGTTTTGCAATAAGGTGACTTCCTGTCGACTACAAATCAATATCCAAGAAGTTCACTTAGAAACATCAGATTCGAGTACCATGAGGCTTGTTACAGCATTGACAAGATTCTCGCTTCCGAACTTTTGATCGAAAGATTTTGTTTGGCATTCAACATCAAATCCTCTATTCACGCCTTATAAAATGTACTGCAGTACCTTGAGGGCCATTGACATTAATGGTGGTTCTCTCGCGTTTGTTAACAACTTTCATTATTGGATGGTAATCAAACGATGTCTTTCCATGTTCGGTGACAAATCATATATTCGCATGGCTAGACTTGTACCCGAATGATCGAGTGAATGAGATAAGAAGACCCCGTATCTAGTTTTAGCCATCCAGGCTGCGATTTCAGGATTGTTGTACACATCATCTGTACAATGACCTTACATACAGATTGTCATCCAAACATGGGCCTATATCTGTAGGCTTTCATTTAAGATACGCATTGTGATTCTCAATCTCAGTTTTAGAAATAGATCCATGGATTAGGATTAATAAACAGATTAGATAAGTGCTTTGATTTCCAAATTAGGTCTTAAACTAGCCCTCAGTTTTTGGTTTGATTTTATGAAAATTAGATTAGTTTTAGTACACTTCATTTTCTTCCATCTAAAATAAATTTAGATTCACATTAGTCTTTCCATAACTTTAGATTAACCATCTTTAGATCTCTGAGAATAAAAACCCCCCTAAAAACAACATAAAACACAAAACAACGAAGTAAGGAATAGGTTGCTTAAGCACATATAGTGCACCACACTTCATCAGTTTATTAAACCTTGTTGATAATTAATGAAAGCAATTTAAGACATTAAATTGACTAAACATTTTGGCACCGTTATCGGGGAAGTGTAATTAGAAGACCTTATTTCTTACATCTAAAAAAATTCAATTAATAATTTCTCGAGTATGCTCTCCTCCTGCGCTTTATGTGATTTGAAGGATTAGAAAAAGAGAATTTTTATGTTAAAAAATAAATAAATAAAATTGTTTTCATCATTTCATTTGATTTAATCTTACAATAAATTTTAAAATAAAAAATGAAAAATTTTAATTTCAATAAATTGTTTTATTTAATGAAATATATATATGTATATTTTTAAATCTTTGAAAATGTAATATATATAATTTTATTAACAAATCAATTAAAAATAAAATATATAAACAAAAATAAAACTTGTCATATTTTTCTTTATTAGTAAATTTTAATAAAGAAAATTTTAAAAAAAATCAATAAATTTCATTTTCTTTATTATTAAAAAAAAAAAAAAAACAACAACAACAACAACAAATCAATAAACAACCAAACGTAAACAAAAACCAACACAGTTGAAAAATTTTGAACAATAAAACAAAAGCCAAAGTAAATTTGATAACTGTGACAATAGTTTCCGTGGTAAGAAAAATATTTATCTCCGTTGCACACCCCAAGTCTGCAATACTGCAATACGAAAACACAGCTCCAGTCTTCATGATAGATCTGAGGTTCTGGGAGATCTCATGCTCTAGAATGGGTCTAAGAGCCTCTGGCATTTTTAACTATGCGTCATTGAAGTGAAATGGGTATAAGTGAATCAACTTAATCATTCCCCTAAATGAAAATAAAATATAAAAATTCAACCATGGAATTACCTGGACAAATGGAGAACTGTATGCATAATTTGAATCTCTGATTCCACCCTTCCTACAGAGCACATTCTCGAGCGGTTTCAGTGCCTCCATTTGATACAAGAAATAATATGAAAAGAATATGGCTTCCTTGGGTTGAAACTAGTGTGAGACTCAAACCTCTTTCCAAACTTTCGATCATACGGCTTACGATTTTTGCCTGCAATACACGCTCTTTTTATCACATTTTCTATTTGCTTTGGCACTTTGGCTGGGTCATCTATCTTTTAATGGCAGAATATTTATTTAATTCTCATAAATCTTGCAGAACGAACCAGAAATCGATTTTTGCCGGAGCATTTCCAGAAACGCAATTGTTTTGACACGTTAATTTGAAACGAAATTTTTGATTAATAGATGGAAAATTGGAAAAAACTGAGACATGGGTTTTTTCCAGAGTAGGGTGAATTAAGTAACTCAAAAATGGTTTTCTAAAATTCACAACTGTTTGAGAGAAATTCACAATTCTTTGAAGCCTTAAATTGCCAACTGCGTGAAAAAAACGGCCCTCAAATTTACAGTTGAGAGAATTGTGTTGAGAATTTGAGAGAATTGCATTGGAAATCAGTTGAGAGAATTTCATATATAATGGAGAAGTAGCGATATCATTTCCCAAATGATTAATAAGGAATTTCAATTGAAATTCTTATGCCGCCACATTGTTTTGCCCCACGCTGCCACTTTACATTTCAAAAATCAAATCAAATACACTAAACAAGAAAATGTAAGTCAGTACAGCCATATCTCATTTTTTTTTGCATACAGTTTTATATGGAATTTTCATCCAAAAATAGAGACGTTGACATTTAACCGACATCAAATTGCATTGGTCAAATATTGTCAGCGCATATGGAACTTCTTATCCACAGCAATGGATCAATTCGATGGCATCGTCTTCAACGCCTTATAATGATTGTTGGGCAGAGTTTGGTCACAGATAAAGATGCTCAAGGAAGCTGGTTGCAAAATGATGTGGATGGAATTTATTTTTTGATATGTGAGTTGTTGTTGCATCAATAGTAAATTTGTTTTATTTTATTTTCTCAAGGAAAGGTGAAAGAGTCTGAATTCAATTAGTTCAGGATATTGTTAAAACACTAGATGCTTTTCTTCAACAAGAAATTTTTGGTTATCTTTATCTTGAGAGAGGTGAAACCAATAAAAGTAGAAGCTTGTTATTAACAGAATCACATTTTTCTCATTAAGGTTATTTCTGGGCTGCGTTGCTTTTGTCAGTGCAAATAAAGTACATTGGATTTTATTGAAGTCTCAATTATTGTTGCATTATTAAAAGGCTAATGATTTTTAATAAATTAAATTTTCAATGAAAAAAACTCTAAAAATTTTATCATAGCCTTAAATTATTTTTTTTGCGCAAACAGTTTAAAATTCAGAATAATTTTATATTGGTTAAAAAAAAAATTGCTAAAAAATAATAATAATAATAATAAAAACATTAAAAAAAAAAAAAACGGTCATTGTTTCTTAAGGCTTTTTGAAGCTTCCATATTTACAATTTTGTATATTTCTTAGATCCTCGACTCATTATTGTAAACTTCAATTTTTTCTTAAAATTTAGTTTTAATTGTTATTTTCCTTAGTATATATATATATATATATATATATAATAAAAAAATAAAAATAAAAATAAAAAATTATTGCATCAATAAAATAAGTAGGGTATTGTTCCCTTTTGTGGAGGAGACACTGATTGATTTAAATGTCAAGTCTGATTATTTGCATACGCGTGTATACTTAACTTTCTTTTCAGGATTTTAGCTACGGAACTGTGCACATTCTGCAGCGAAAACATCAATTTTGCCGCTGAAAAACTTCCTTGTTTCACCAAAATTTTAAACTAGCCTAAATTTCTCATACGACATCGGATTTCAATGATTCAAGCGTCGTTGGAAATATATCGACAAGATCTACATAATGAGAAAACTATCATGAAAGTTTGAAAACAAAAAAAAATGGTCATTGTTTCTTAAGGCTTTTTGAAGCTTCCATATTTACAATTTTGTATATTTCTTAGATCCTCGGCTCATTATTGTAAACTTCAATTTTTTCTTAAAATTTAGCTTTAATTGTTATTTTCCTTAGTGTGTGTGTATATATATATATATAATAATAATAATAATAAAATTATTGCATCAATAAAATAAGTAGGGTATTGTTCCATTTTGTGGAGGAGGTACTGATTGATTTAAATGTCAAGATTGATTATTTGCATATGCGTGTATACTTAACTTTCTTTTCAGGATTTTCGCTACGGAACTGTGCACATTCTGCAGTTAAAACATCAATTTTGCAGCTGAAAAACTTCCTTGTTTCACCAAAATTTTAAACTAGCCTAAATTTCTCATACGACATCGGATTTCAATGATTCAAGCGTCGTTGGAAATATATCGACAAGATCTACATAATGAGAAAACTATCATGAAAGTTTGAAAAAAAAAATATGAAGAAATTGCTGAAAAGACACAATAGGTAACTTGAGGCACTAATTTTGAAACAGGTATAAATTCTTTTGGTTTTCCTTTGTGAACTTGTTTTATTAGTACTAGTTCTCAGTTTTCTATATAAATGTCATAACCAGAGAGATTGATCACCTCTCTCTTTTGATAATCTTACATTCCATTGCAAAAGAAGTACTAGTTTTATTTTGCAAGTTCCAGAAGGAAGGACAGATGACTACAAGCGAGTAGTGTCTCTCTCAGAGACTACATTTCTTTTACAAGAAGATGATTAACAACAAAGAAAGAAACATCAATGCATGAGCACATGCTAATTCAAATCAGATCCAACACTTGAAAGCCTTTCAAATGCCAGTGTCTCTATTGCATCCATTATTCCTCATTCAATAAAACATTCACCTCATTTCCCTTTACATTCGCTATTGCATTTCTACTTAGTCATTCAATAAAATCCTCGTCTCATTTTTCCTCACTGCTCATTTTTTTCCCCAGTCATTATATTTTCCTGCCCTGCTTTGTAATGTTCCAACTTTTTCAATAAGGTAATTGGAACATTAGATTTGTCTTATTTTTAATAAAGTGAATAAAATGGGTGAGGGAGCCCATGTAGTAATCTAATAAACACTCCTAAGGTGCAAAATGTCACTTAAGTGGCTTAAGTTAGTAGCCCCAAGTGTGAAAAGGGAAAAAATCAAGTGAGCTAGACCATGGTTGAACCAAGTCAACAACGTACCCAAGAGGGGAAGCTTGCACAAGATGATTGCGTAGTTGGATGGAGGGAAATTTGAAATGAGAGAAACCCTAATGTGAGTGGGGTCCATGGCAAGGAAGCATGCCTTGCATAAAAGATGAAGGAGAGCCATTGTTGGGGTTTCATCTTTGGAGAAAGAATTTCGAAGTTGAAGCTCTCTTCAACTGAGATAGCTTGTGCTGCTTAGCACAAGAGGGATTCTTGTTTAGGAATGCCCTTCTCTTTGTTGAAGTTTGCAACAAGAAACAGTGAAGGAGGCATCCTGAAACATCATTCCTGATCCTAGTTGGAAAATGATCACCTGAATTAGGTGGGGCCCACACAGGTGATTTTTGGCGTAAAGTCTATTTTTAGACATGGTGAGCATATTCTATATGTAGCAGAAGGCCATTTGTAGATGGTTGGTCAAATGTGAAAAATAGATGAAATTCTATTTTTAGAATATTGGGCGAAGTCTATTTATAGAGCGCTGATCTAAAAATAGATGCATGTCGAATATTATTAGCTCTTAATAATATTTGGACTCTAAACATTATCTTATTCTCTTGGAGCACTTCAGTTAAGTGCACATATGTGGCACAACAGCTGACAGAAGGAATTACACTATTCTTAAGGGTTTACTGGAGCTATTGCATGGAGGACTTCAGCTAGAACTCATGTGATAGAGTTTGGTGGAGTTGGAGAAGTAGTTGGTGGAGTTGTATTTAGTTTAACTCAGTTAGACTCAGTTGAGCTAGTTGTATCTAGTATAACTGATTGATACACTAGTGAAAGTGGTGTAAATTAATTAATAATTAATTCACTAAATATTAACTCATTAATCAACTGAAGAATACATCAGTTAACTACAGTGCATGGACAGTTCAGTGGAGACCAGTGGAGAGATAGGTGAAAGGGCAAGATAGACTATCTGTTGTGACTACTAGTGATGCATGAATTGCATCTATATATACATTGGAGTTGCCAATGATAATAACGCAGTCAAGGAAAGTGGGATTACATTGAATTGTCTTTGTAATCAGCTTGGATTGCGCAGTGGAGGCAGACTAGCAGGTGGTAAAGATCGGTGCATAAATTTGCAAGATTGGGCCTGATTAGTGTATGACAATTGTACTGTACTGAGAGCTTGTGATAAGATTTGTATGCTTTGTATGAGATTTTCATATGATCTCCATGTTACATAATATATAGTTGGGGTTTTCAGCTTCAGGATTTTTCGTTAAACAACTGTGTTATGTGTGTTTTTATTGCTTCATGTGTTTTGCAATTGTTGATTAAATTTCCGCAAGAATTATAGTAGAAGGATTCTGTATTTAGTAAGAAGATAAATATTTTTAGATCAGGAGAGTCCGGATATATACATGCATATTGTATATAATTTCTACATGGTATCAGAGCTGTGTTATAGATTTTCTACATGGAATGAGAGCAGGAATTTTTGGGTGCACGAGTTTGCAGAGAATATCTGAATTTTTGGTGTAATATTTTCAGAAACAAATAAAATATTTGGATTCCTTGCAAAAAAACACCCAAATTGAAAAAAAAAATCGGTTGAATTGGAGCTCGGATGAGGGAGATATCGTCGATTTAAAATCAACTCTTTTGTTAGAAAATTTTGCGACGGCGGGACAATTGCAATGTGCGCGAGCCAAGAATCTACATGCACTGAGGTACAAGATGCATGCAAAGCTTTGAGGAGAAAAGAAGAGGTTAGTGACTTGGTGGTTGAGAGGGAGCCTCTCAACATGCAGCGTGAGAAGCAGTATCAGAAGGTTGTGGAGCAGCCACAACTGGAGATGCAAAAGAATCTTTATAGATTTGATGTAGATGGGATTTCTACGGAGCTTCCTATTGTTGCGAAGTGTGTGAAAGCCATGCAATTGAAGCTTGAGAGGGAGTAGGATTTGCATGCAGGTAAGAGTGAACCTCAGGATGTGGAGCAGCCACAAGATGAGGATCATGGAGTGGGAGCAACCACTCATGTAGAGAAATTTCATGCCAGATGGGCATAGGGAGTGCATGCAGCTATACCACCAGGTGAGAGGTGGGGCGACATGCATGAGTAATCCCAAGAGGAGATTTCTGGGTGGGATTCATTGAGATGGTGTGGATCTCATGAATTGAACCTGGCTACGAGGTGCCCATAGAGCAACAATAGCATGATCAGTTGGATTGACGCAAGCAGATCAAAGTGACAGTGTCGGATACTGGAGCGCGGTTCAGAGTTGACAGCAAGTGCAGAGTGCATGGGTGCAGAGTTCAACAGCGCAGTGGTTCCTGAAGACATGTGCAGTAGCTAAGCAGAAGTTAAAGACTTTGATGACAGATGCATTATACTGATTGAGTTGTTTGGAGCCTTTCAGTTTTGAAAGTGTTGCAGCAAGAGTTGCAGAGCATATGCATGGAGTTGTAGGGCGCTTGCAAAGGTTGCAGGGCGAATGCATGGAGTTGCATGTCGCATGCAAAAACAATCCTTTCTTGGTGAGAGGGAGTGTTGAAGATTGCAACAAGAAACAGTGAAAGAGGCATCCTGAAACATCATTCCTGATCCTAGTTGGAAAATGATCACCTAAACTAGGTGGGGCCCACACAGGTGATTTTTGGCGCAAAGTCTATTTTTAGACATGGTGAGCATATTCTATATGTAGCAGAGGGCTATTTGTAGATGGTTGGTCAAATGTGAAAAATAGATGAAATTATATTTTAGAATATTGGGCGAAGTCTATTTATAGAGCACTAATCTAAAAATAGATGCCTGTCGAATATTATTAGCTCTTAATAATATTTGGACTCTAAACATTATCTTATTCTCTTGAAGCACTTCAGTTAAGTGCACAGATGTGGCACAACAACTGACAGAAGGAATTAAACTATTCCTAAGGGTTTACTGGAGCTATTTCATGAAGGAATTCAGTTAGAACTCATGTGACAGAGTTTGGTGGAGTTGGAGAAGTAGTTGGTGGAGTTGTATTTAGTTTAACTCGGTTAGACTCGGTTGAGCTAGTTGTATCTAGTATAACTGATTGATACACTAGTGAGAGTGGTGTGAATTAATTAATAATTAATTCACTAAATATTAACTCATTAATCAACTGAAGAATAAATCAGTTAAGTACAGTGCATGGACAGTTCAATGGAGACCAGTGGAGAGATAGGTGAAAGGGCAAGATAGACTATCTGTTGTGATTACTAGTGATGCATGAATTGCATCTATATATACATTGGAGTTGCCAATGATAATAACGCAGTCAAGGAGAGTGGGATTACATTGAATTGTCTTTGTAATCAGCTTGGATTGCGCAGTGGAGGCATACTAGCAAGTGGCAAAGATCGGTGCATGGATTTGCAAGATTGGGCCTGATTAGTGTATGACGATTGTACTGTACTGAGAACTTGTGATAAGCTTTGTATGCTTTGTATGAGATTTTCATATGATCTCCATGTTACATAATATATATTTGGGGTTTTCAGCTTCAGGCTTTCCCGTTAAACAACTGTGTTATGTGTGTTTTTATTGCTTCATGTGTTTTGCAATTGTTGATTAAATTTCCACAAGAATTATAGTAGAAGGATTATGTATTTAGCAAGAAGATAAATATTGTTAGATCAGGAGAGTCCGGATATATACATGCATATTGTATATAATTTCTACACTCTTACATGGGAGGCCATGGAGAGATTGTTCTTCATCTTCCTCACATCTTGGCTTGTGGCCAAAGCTTTCATCTTCAGCTACTGCGCTATTCTGTTGGGCAGAAACGCTGGAGTTGCTGGTGTTGCAATGAGGGACCTTCATCACTCATTTCTGGAGCTGTTTGTAGAGGAGGAGCCCTCTCTTTCTATAGGAGATCAGCAAAGGAGATTTCTGGAGCTCATATTGCAGATTTGGCATTGGGCCATATGTTTCTTCTCATGCCCAGCGCAGTCTCCTCCCCTTACAGCGTTATCTTCAGAGGTGGCATGCACAAAGGGTTCATTTTGTGCACTAGAGAGTTGAATCTTCAGTAAGGAGATCAGCCCCTTCACTTTGGAGATCATTGGAGGAGGTATCATTTTTTATTGAAGCATCTACTTCCTTCTCCTACATTGTATTCTATTTTATGTATTTTAGCCAGTCCCTTGGAGGATTGTGATTGTATTTTTTTCTAGGATTGAGATCTTGCTCCCCTATCTTTATTTGAGCTCACATTGTCATATCATATTGTATATTTCAGTTTGCAGTCATTTTCCCTTATAGACTGCACAGTTATAGAGTTGCTGGGTTGTGTAGCAGAGTGTTTTCTCCATTATATGTACACTTTCCTTTGAGGCATATTTGAGTCCACCTTGAGAGGTATTTTCCTCAAGGATTTTGTATATCATTTGTTGCTACATATTATATATCATATTTACACTCTTTTCACATTTCATGAGAAAATGTATTTCATTGTTGTTGCTGCTTGTTAGATTCAGATGTTGTTGTAGCTCATCCTTTGAGTAAGATCTTCTTGAAGGAAGAAATATTTGCATAGCTATAGGCAGAGTTTGAGAAAGGGCCAGGAAGCCTCCGGTTCTCATCCTCTCTTTAGAGGTGAAATAACTGGTAAAAGCCCTCTCAGTCTATCTCTGACATAGACTTATTCCTATTTCTGACAGAGGAGTTCTTCAACGGTGAAAAAGCTGTTGATTTCCATTTCGGAACATTACAATGGTATCAGAGCTTCAAACTTGGCTCAGCCTGTGAAGTTCGAATTTCAAAGGAAGAAGAGGTCAAAATGATGTAGAGGATGAGATTGATCTCATCAGTTTTTGGGTCCAGCAAGAACCTCTCCAAGGAATTTGAGGAAATAGAAGAAGGAGAAGAGGAAGGACCATGCACTTCCTATTCTCACAGAGAAATAGAGCAGAAGCATGGAGAGGCACATACCAGCGTTGTATTTATCATGAAGGAGCAGCCTTCATCTCCAGCAGTTGAGGCAGCCACCACATTTGGGGAAGAGACTCTTGCATGCACACAATACCCTTCCAAACTTTACCAAGGTATGCATGAGTTTTCATTTCCTGTTGGTTCAATACATGCCATGAGGGATTGCATACCATGGCAAGCTGATTGTCTAGAGTAGGAGACTTTCACTGTGTTGTGCCATTTTTAGGAAAATAAACCCTCATCATCCTCATGCACTATTGATGAGCCATGTATCACATGTGAGGGTGGGGTTTATAAATTTTGTCATGAAGGAGATTGCATTTCAATGTCCGATGAAATGCAAAAGGAGAAATCTATTTTGGGACAATGGTAGCTCTTGTGGAAGAGGTACCAAGTGGCAGGATACTTACACCAAAGAGCAGAGCCTTATGGATGAAGTGTGCCCAGCAGAAACGTGGTGGATCCATAACCCACAGGTCCCAGGATCATTTCACAATTATTGCACTCGATGAACAAAGAGGAGAGTCTGGGTGCATCATGGTGGGATGGAATTTCTCTTACCACTCATTATGCTCCCATTTCAGATTGGGTATGGTGGAAGTATGGAGGAGCAGAAAATACTTTTGATGCTCAAGTTTTATGTTGTTGCAGGAGCAAGAGAAGGCACTAGCATAGTGCAAGGGGATTGCTCTTTGACATTTGATGCCCATGCAGCACCTTATTCATGGGAGGGGCTCTACATTTGCAGCAACATGATGGGAGGATTCTTTGGCAACATTCATGTCAAAGAGGGAAGCTTTGAAGATGACAGTGGCCCTACTCTAAAGGCCAGCAGCGCTGTCACTTGAAGGCTTGGATTACTTGTTGGAGTGTTCTCAAAGCCACTTCACAAGTGATGTACTTTGGAGGCATCTAGGTGATGAGCATGAAGGAGTAATGAAGGAGAGTGCTCCTTACTACATTTTGACTTTATTGGCTTGGTTGCACAAGCACAAGAAGAAGGATCTACATGCAGTGTTTATGGGTTCTTCTTTCATGCATTTTCAGGCATATTCTTCATTGATGGAGGAGTCCACTTGGGAGGGCATCTTAATGGTTTCATATCAGCATATGGATAGATGCACAGCCCAAAATATGAAGAGAGGGTTGGCACAACCACTCCCCTACTATGTTGCGGTGAAGGGGACTTTTCACTTGAGCCATTTCAGCTCAAAGGCCAAAGTACATGATGAGGGAGGTAACCATTTGCTTTATGTTTGGCACTCTCTTATTCTTATGAGAAACATATTATATCCAACAGGATATTTCCTTCTTGTACACTATGTTTGGTTATACTCATGGTCTATTGCAGCAAAGATGATGGCTATTTTAACAGTGGATTGTGGGGGGAAGCCACATGGGTTTTGGTGTGCACCTTTGGCACCAAAGTATGTTTTCATGATCACATCTTGCAAGATGAATGTGGCAGCAAACAAGTGGCTGAAAAGACACTTGTTGCATCATATATTGAGGCAGGCTAACGATGCTCTGCGCTGGTTCCATACATGGAACTATGTTTCACCTCCTTGCTCTCATAAATTTATGCTTCCATGTTTAGCTAGTGGAACGTTGTTCAGAGGAAGCACTGATTTGAAGGGGGGGAAATAAATTGAAGATGCCCATTGGGAGTGTGATTCTCCCTACTTTGCATGTTGTATGTTTCAGGAGAAGCAATGGGCAGCCTATGATTGCCAAACTTCAACTCTTTCCTTCATGAGGGAGGAGCTATTTGAAGAGTTTGAATTTTTGGAGGAGGCACTTCATGGTTTTTATGTTTGATGGGTTGGCTTGGGTCTCTTTTGAAGACCATTTCATTTCAGCCATATATCAGCAGCAGCCCCATATGTATCATGAGGATGGAGAGACTCATTGGGTGGATGTGCCCTTTGGGAGAGAAGACCTCCATTCTTTTTGCAGCACATGCTCTAAGGGGAGTATGGGAGATGATATGGTCACCATGTTCAGCCATGTGTTTTTCCATGAGGTGAACCATATGATTGTTTGGATGCCATATGATGATGAATTCGAACTCATCACATATGAGATGATTTGGGCCAGCTTTATTTGCAGCGTTGGAGGAGACGTCCTTGGAGATCTAGACTTCATCTTGCCTCTTGAAGGCAACACTATTGCAGCCCAAGTTCAGCTTTCACTCCACATTCATCATAAGTGGGGAAGAGGACAGCGTGGGGTAGGCTATGAAGCATACCAAGTTCATAAATTCAGCCCACCTATTTCTCATGAGCACAAGGTGGAGGAGTACTTTCAAGAGTTGCCTAGTTGGAGGGTGACTCATTTTGCTTGGTTGATTGGTTGGGGGATGGAGGATATACATGAGTACATTTCATACTCCATGCCTTGAGTGGAGAACTTTTTTCAATTCATCCTTGCTCTTGCTTGAGGGCAAGCAAGTTTTGGGAGGGGAGGACTGTAATGTTCCAATTTTTTCAATAAGGTAATTGGAACATTAGATTTGTCTTATTTTTAATAAAGTGAATAAAATGGGTGAGGGAGCCCATGTAGCAATCTAATAAACACTCCTAAGGTGCAAAAAGTCACTTAAGTGGCTTAAGTTAGCAGCCCCAAGTGTGAAAAGGGCCAAAATCAAGTGAGCTAGACCATGGTTGACCCAAGTCAACAACATACCCAAGAGGGGAAGCTTGCACAAGAAGATTGCGTAGTTGGATGGAGGGAAATTTGAAATGAGAGAAACCCTAATGTGAGTGGGGTCCATGGCAAGGAAGCATGCCTTGCATAAAAGATGAAGGAGAGCCATTGTTGGGGTTTCATCTTTGGAGAAAGAATTTTGAAGTTGAAGCTCTCTTCAACTGAGATAGCTTGTGCTGCTTAGCACAAGAGGGATTCTTGTTTAGGAATGCCCTTATCTTCCATGGGAGGTCATGGAGAGATTGTTCTTCATCTTCCTCACATCTTGGCTTGTGGCCAAAGCTTTCATCTTCAGCTACAGCGTTATTCTGTTGGACAGAAACGCTGGAGTTGCTGGTGTTGCAATGAGGGACCTTCATCACTCATTTTCGGAGCTGTTTGTAGAGGAGGAGCCCTTTCTTTCCTTAGGAGATCAGCAAAGGATATTTCTAGAGCTCATATTGCAGATTTGGCATTGGGCCATATGTTTCTTCTCATGCCCAGCGCAGTCTCCTCCCCTTACAGCGTTATCTTCAGAGGTGGCATACACAAAGGGTTCATTTTGTGCACTAGAGAGTGCAATCTTCAGTAAGGGGATCAACCCCTTCACTTTGGATATCATTGGAGGAGGTATCATTTTTTATTGCGGCATCTACTTCCTTCTCCTACATTATATTCTATTTGAGTTGCAGCGGCTACATTGCAACTGCGACATTTTCCTATTTTATGTATTTTAGTCAATCCCTTGGAGGATTGTAATTGTATTGTTTTCTAGGGTTGAGATCTTGCTCCCCTATCTTTATTTGAGCTCACATTGTCATATCATATTGTATATTTCAGTTTGCAGTCATTTTCCCTTATAGACTGCGCAGTTATAGAGTTGTTGGGTTGTGTAGCAGAGTGTTTTCTCCATTGTATGTACACTTTCCTTTGAGGCTGATTTGAGTCCACCTTGAGAAGTCTTTTCCTCAAGGATTTTATATATCATTTGCTGCTACATATTATATATTAGATTTACACTCTTCTCACATTTCATGAGTAAATGTATTTCATTGCCGTTGCTGCTTGTTAGAGTTCAGATGTTGCTATAGCTCATCCTTTGAGTAAGATCTTCCTGAAGGAAGAAATATTTGCATAGCTATAGGCAGAGTCTGAGAAAGGGCCAGGAAGCCTTCGGTTCTCATCCTCTCTTTAGAGGTGAAATAACTGGTAAAATCCCTCTCAGTCTATCTCTGAGATAGCCTTGTTCATATTTCCGACAAAGGAGTTCTTCAGTGGTGAAAAAGCTACTGATTTCCATTTCGAAACATTACATGCTTTCACTAACCTAGCAATAAAACCATTCAGCTCCTTTACAAAGCTGATTCATTTCACTTCCATTTTCATTCTATTAAATAAACCTTAATCCACTCCAAAATATTTCATTTATAGTCCTTCAAAAAAAAATTATTCTTTCATGCTCGCATTAGATGATGGAGGATTCCTTAAGGCCTCCCTTCTAACAAGTCTTGGCCTATCGACATCAACACATTATCTAGGTCCAAGACTAGAGTCCTTATTAGTACCTTGAGGCTTGTATGCATTAATGACAAGTTATCTCGCTGACAATCATGGGAATACATCAATGTCCCTTGATCATCAGATCTTGCAAGTGGCTCGACATCAGCTCATCTATTCGCACTTCACAAGATGTAATTAGGTACCTTGGCACTCATTGACATTAATGGTGATTTTGTCTCGCATTGGTTAACGACATTCATCAATGGTCGGTAATCCAATGAATTCTCTTCATGCTCGACATCAACACATTTATTCGCATGACTAGAATTGTACCATTGGATTTTGTAACGATTGAAGACTACATCATTTCAACAATTTGTAGCAAGAATCAATTTGTATCAGCAACAATAAAGATCCCAATCTTGTCATCGGCACAAAGAGAACAAAGAAGCGGATCAAATTCCTTTGTTTACATAGTCCAACAACATCAACAACCACACTCTTCAGTATACACAACTCATCCGCATTTAAGATAAGCGAAGGTATGTGGTTTTCTAATTTTTAGTCATGTAATTCATTAGAATGCTAAAATTGTAACTTTGGAAAAATTCCTCACTCCCTTTTTCACATTGTCATGTCTTTAGTTGGGGGAAAGGGACATCATTTCATATTCATATTGTATAAATTATATGCACTAAGCATGCATATGTCCTAGATCCACTTGATCTCACACTATTTAACTTTATGCAAGATACTGAATCATTCCACTTGTTAATATTTTGCAGAAAAATTAATTGCACACACATGTAAAGCATAAATAAAAATAATCGCACATAACACAGTTGTTTTTTACCGGGAAAGCGTGAAGCTAAAAACCCCAACTATATACTATGTATCATGGAATCATATGACAATCCTCATACAAAGCTTATCAAGCTCTCAGTATAGTACAATCTCCATACACTAATCAGGAACAATATTGCAAATCCATGCACCGATCTCTGCCTCCTGCTAGCCTGCCTCCACTGCGCAATCCCTGGTAAAGAATAGCTCTGAATGAATTCGAATTACTCTTGCCTTGATTGCACAATCCTCATTGGCAACTCCAATGTGTGTGTGATGCAATCAATCCATCACTATAGTCACAACAGATAGTCCATCTTGCCCTTTCACCTACCTCTCCACTAGGTCTCCACTGAAACTGCCATGCACTGTAGTTAACTGATGTATTGTTCAGTTGATTAATGAGTTATTGTTTGTGAATTAATTAACTAATTAATTCACTCCACTCTCACTAGTGTATCAATCAGTTAGACTAGATACAATTAGCTCAACTAAGTCTAACTAAGTTAAACTGAATACAACTCCATAACTACTTCTTCCAACTGTGTCGTAACTCTGCCACTTGAGTTCTAAATGAGTCCTCTGTGCATTAGCTCCAATAAACCCTTGGGAATTGTGTAATTCCCTCAGTCCACTAATGTGCCACATCTGTGCACTGAAACAAAGTGCTCCAAGAGAATAAGTTGTTGTTTAGTGTCTGATTATTATTAAGAGATAATAATAATCGACATTAAGAGCTAATAATAATCGACATGCATCTATTTTTAGATCAACGATATATAAATAGACTTCGCCCAATATTCTAAAAATAGAATTTCATCTATTTTTCCAACTTGATCAACCATCCACAAATAGCATCCTGCAACTTCTGAAATATGATCACCATGTCTAAAAATAGACATATTCTAAAAATAGACTTGCGCCAAAAATAGCCTGCGGGCCCACTTAGTGAAGGCGACTTTTTCACTAAGCTCATCATCTTGTTGAATCTCAACACTCCCTCTCAACAAGATAGGGATTATCCTTCACCCCGATCCGCCTCTATGGTATTCGAATTTGCTCCTGGTGAGCGCCTTTGTTAGAATATCTGCATCTTGATTTTTCGTAGGAATGTACTGAAGCAACATGATCTTCCGTTGGACACAATCTTTGATATGATGATATCGGATATCAATATGTTTAGATCTATCATGAAACACAAGATTAATCGAGAGTTTAATGCAACTCTGATTATCACAATGTAGCACTGTAGGATCTAAATGTGAACCGAACAAACCGACCAGGATCTTCCTCATCCAGATAGCCTCACATGTAGCTTGACTTGCTGCCATGTATTCTGCTTACATTGAGCGAGTGCCACGGATCTTTGTTTCCCTCTGACATTTGTGCAGACACATCCATAGGTCCCGTCTTGAAAATCCCCTTTGATGTACTCTTTAAATACTGTTGGGCTTTACTTAAATCTGCATCCGTGAAGCCATGCAACTTCACCTCATTCGTCTGTCTGTACCATAAACCATACTCATATGTGCCCCTGAGATATCTCAGGACATGTTTGTCTGCCTTCCAAAAGAGCTTGGTAGACTTAACCATCGCTTGTGAAAGTTGGTTCACTGCATAGCATATGTTTGGTCTTGTATTGACTAAATACATGAGGCGAACCCACCAACTGTAGATAAACAGTGGCATCCACTACCTCTGCCAATGTAGCATCCTCTTTCTTCCAATTTCCTAGAAGAGGAGTGTCGATAGGCTTGCAGCCTTGCATGTGAAACTTCTCCAGTATCTCCTGAGCATACTTTCCTTGAGACACAACCAGTTCACCTTCCCGCTGCCATATTTCCAATCCAGGGAAATAATGAAGGAGGCCCAAATCCTTCATCTCAAACTCCTTTGCAAGATCTGCCTTGCATGAGTGTATCAACTGCTCATCACCTGTTAGTATTAAATCATCAACATAAAGTACAATGACTAAAAGCTTACCCTCTACCACAATCTGGTACAGGTTTGCATCCGCCTCACTCTTGGTGAAGCCAAGTCCAGTGAAATAACTGTTGATCTGAGTGTACCAAGCACAGGGTGCTTGTTTCAGCCCATACAACGCTCTTTTGAGCTTGCACACATGCGACTCGTTGCTAAAGATCTCAAATCCTTCAGGCTGCTCAATGTACACCTCTTCCTCAATGATCCCATTAAGGAATGCAGTCTTCACATCCATCTGATGAATGTGCCAACCCATCTGCACTGAGAGAGGAGGGATGGTCTGTATAGAATAATATGGTGCGACAGGTGCAAAGGTTTCTTCATATTCAATCCCCTCAATCTGTGAGAAGCTCCGGGCAACAAATCTTGCCTTATACTTCTCGACGCTCCCATCAATAGATTGCTTTACCTTGTAGATCCATCTTAATCCTACAACTGATTTTCCCACCGGCCTTGGAACAATCTCCCAAGCACTGTTTCTGACAATGGAGTCATACTCCTCCACCATGGCATCTACCCATGTGGGCTTCTTCACTTCTTCTTTGAAATAAGATGGCTTTGTCACGATACACTTGCTCATAAAAGCCATGTATCCAGTAAATCGATCAGGTGACTATCTCTGTCTGCGTTGTGATGTAGGGACTCCTACTTTGTGTGCCGCATCAAGCTTCAGTCTCTCAGCTTCTGTGGTATGCTTTCTGCCTTGTCTGATGTTTGGTTATGCATGAGTGGACTCCTCCACTCCATGAATCTCCTCCTGTGCTTATCCACATCCATAGGCTCATCTTTGGGAACAAGAAGTTCCTCCTCCGCATGCAAGTATAGCTCCCTCTCAAGCTACAACTTCATGGATTTCACCTCATTGAATTTTATATCCCGTCGCACAACAATCATCTGACTGTCTAGAAAATACACACGATAGTTATGGGGTGTTTCTGTGTACCCCACAAATATCCCAACTTCTTCAGTCGGCTCCAACTTCTTCCTGGCATCCTTTGTCACATGAATGTAAACAGGTGAGCCAAAAATATTCAAATGAGAAATATCAGGCTTCTTACTATTAAAAGCTTCTTCGGGTGTACTCATGCCAAGTACTCTATGAGGACAACGGTTTTTCACATAAACCGCAGTGTTGCATGCTTCCGCCCACAAGTGCATCGGTAGGCCCTGGTCAAGCAGCATCACTCGTGCAACACCCACGATCGTTTTGTTCTTTCTCTCCACGACCCCATTCTGTTGTGGGTTATGAGGCGCTATGAGTTCTCTTCGAATTCCTTCTTTACTACAGAAGTCTTTGAATTTTCCCGAGATGTATTCACCACCATTATCGCTCCGTAGAGCATTCACTTGCTTCCCCGACTCCTTCTCCACCAATGCCTTGAACTCACAAAACTTTGAAAACGTTTCACTCTTATTCTGCATGAAGAATATCTAGCATCCATGAGAATAGTCATCAACAAATATAACATAATACATGTGTTTTTCTGTTGAAGCAACCGAGAAATGTCCACACACGTTTGTGTGAATTATCTCCAGGATCACCAAAGCATGGTCCTCCTTCTCATGAAAGGTGGTCTTCACAAACTTACCCATAGTACATCCCTTGCACTGATCTGACTGCAAAAGAGTACCCTTGGGAATTCCAGTAGAAATTTGCTGCAAAATATTCAAAGCGCCAAGGTGAAGATAGCCCAATCTCCTGTGCCATATGTTTCCCTCATCCTGGATCACCACTTCTTCTGCTTTGCCCACCATTGCAGCGCAGCCATCTACCTCCAGCTTGTAGAGATTTTTAATTTGAACCCCTATCTTCTTGGTTTGACCCATTGTTTTATGTCGAAGGAAGGCTTTTCCCTCACTGAAAACAACATCATAACCTCTGTCTTCCAGCATTGCGACTGAGACCAAGTTCTTCTTCAGACCTGGAACATGCATAACATTCTTCAACAAGAATGGATTATTAGGCACCCTCTCAAAGGTAATGGTCCCAATGCCAGTCACACTGTACTGACCATCGTCGCCCATCTCTATATGCATCTGGAGGTCCTTCTCCTCCAAGTCACTAAACAACTCTTTATCTCTCGTCATATGGAAAGACGCACCACTATCAAGATACCACACGGATCCCATACATATTGAAACCAAGAATGCAATCAAGGAGAAATCAAGTTCAAATTGCGAGGCTAAGGCCTCTCCAGCTACAGATCCAACAACCTTCTTGTTCTTCTTCTTCTGTGGATAGTTAGTGGCGAAATGTCCATGTTCGTGACAATGAAAACACTTCACTTTGGACAAATCCTGCTTCTTTCCTTTAGCATCGGATTTTGAAGGATGTTTCTTCCCCTTCCCTTTCCTTGCTTTGGCAGCCAAAGCGCAATTCTCTTCATCTTCATTCTTCGATGAAGATCCATCCCTGGTACCCCGCCTTATCTCCTCCTACACAAGATTCGACCAAATTCGCTCCCATCCTGGAAGTTTCTCCCGTCCATTGACAGAGTCTTCATAGCTATGCCAACTCTTCGGAAGCCCAAGGAGAGCCAAGTTCACCAAGTCTTCATCATCAACAGTAACCCCCACACTTCCCAGTTCATCCTTGCAGTGGACAAACTTCGTGAGGTATTTTGGAATACTGTCGCCTTTCTCCATTTTTATTTTTCTGAGCTTGTCTTTAAGCGCAAACTTCCTCTGGTCACTTATTCTTTGGAACAAATCTGTCAAATCCTTCCACATTAAGAATGGAGTGCATTTCCCGTGAAGGCTGGACACAATATGGTCCTTCACACCTTCCAACAGAATCCTCCTTGTCTTTATTGTCTTCTTTTGCCATGCGTCAAGTAATGTAGCATCGCTAGATCCCGGCTTAGGAACATCGCTATCGATGAACTCCTTCAGTCCATTATCCTCCAGCACTGCCTCCATCCTGTCCTTCCAGGCTATGTAATTCAACCTCCCATCAAGGGCATACTCCAATCGCAATCCATTGAAAGCCATTTCAATGTATACTCAACTTCTGCACCAAGAATCTTTTGTAGCAAATTTGAATTGTCCACCAGCACAAACTCACTTTACAAGTGCAATATTCAATCAACAATGCTCCGATACCATGTAGAAATTAATGCACTAAGCATGCATATGTCCTAGATCCACCTAATCTCACAATATTTAACTTTATGCAAGATACTGAATCATTCCACTTGTTAATATTTTGCGAAAAAATTAATTGCACACACATGTAAAGCATAAATAAAAATGATCGCACATAACATAGTTGTTTTTAACCAGGAAAGCCTAAAGCTGAAAATCCCAACTATATATTATGTATCATGGAATCATATGACAATCCTCATACAAAGCTTATCAAGCTCTCAATACAGTACAATTGTCATACACTAATCAGAAACAACCTTGCAAATCCATGCACTGATCTCTGCCTCCTGCTAGCCTGCATCCACTACGCAATCCCTGTTGAAGAATAGCTCTGAATGAATTTGAATTAGTCTTACCTTGACTGCGCAATCCTCATTGGAAACTCCAATGTGTGTGTGATGCAATCAATCCATCACTATAGTCACAACAAATAGTCCATCTTGCCCTTTCACCTACCTCTCCACTAGGTCTCCACTGAAACTGCCATGCACTGTAGTTAAGTGTTGTATTTTTCAGTTGATTAATGAGTTATTATTTTTTAATTAATTAACTAAATAATTCACTCCACTCTCACTAGTGTATCAATCAGTTAGACTAGATACAACTAGCTCAATTGAGTCTAACTGAGTTAAACTGAATACAACACCATAACTGCTTCTTCCAATTGTGTCATAACTCTGTCACTTGAGTTCTAACTGATTCCTCCATGCATTAGCTCCAATAAACCCTTGGGAATTGCGTAATTCCCTTAGTCCACTGATGTGCCACATCTGTGCACTGAAACAAAGTGCTCCAAGAGAATAATTTGTTGTTTAGTGTCTGATTATTATTAAGAGCTAATAATAATCGACATGCATCTACTTTTAGATCAGTGATCTATAAATATACTTCGCCCAATATTCTAAAAATAGAATTTCATCTATTTTTCCAACTTGATCAACCATCCAAAAATAGCATCCTGCAACTTCTGAAATATGATCATCATGTCTAAAAATAGACTTCCGCCAAAAATAGCCTACGGGCCCACTTAGTGAAGGCAACTCTTTTCACTAAGTTCATCATCTTGTTGAATCTCAACACATATGTCATACACTATCACACATTTTCATTTCATTCCAACTCACATATACTTCCCAACCAACTATTGTTGCAACATGATCCAAAAGATTATATGCCTTGCAAATTATCAATTCATTGATGAGTTATTATAGTATTTGATTCTAAATGTTTTCATGAACTTTGATGCAACAAATAAAATAAAGCACTGTTACACAAGAACCATTGCTCAAAAATCGATTGTCACACAAGAACCAACCAACTAAAAAATGTTGCAATCAAATGTATTATACTTTGCCAAAAGAAAATATCATGAAGCAAAGTTTGGAAAAAATCTATATGAGTTAAAACTCATAAAAGATCAACTCATGGACAAATGAATCAATGCAATAGTTGCATGAGGACATGCAACAACTTCAGTTGGGGGGCATGTTGAGTCTCAAAATTGTTTTCCATATTCATACATATTTCCATTATGTCATAACCATTCATCTCTCATTTCATAAATATCTGACCTAAAACCCTACATCAAGTAACCATTTTCATAAATATATGGGTTAGGATCCTTGTCTTCCAAAGTTATTTATTTTATGTATTTAAAGTGAATTTATGATTAGAAACTAGAAAATTAACATAGTTTCATATATCTATATATGTGTTATGAGTTTTGTGACATGTGTAGGTCAAAAGGAAGTTTCTAAAAGGCCTTTATGTGGCCTTACAAAACCAAATTCGAATTTGAGTGGAGAAGATCATGGGATCATGAGGATATGTGTCTCATTTCCTATTTGTATTGAAACTCTAAGAAAACATGTGTCTTATCATTTCCTATTTTGATTGTAACTCTAGAAATATGGGGAGAGATTCATGGACTCTCATTAATGAGATAACTTCTCATATTGTTGTATAAATAGGGGAAGCTTTCTCCTATCAAAAAATGTGAAAAATAGGAGAGGAAGAGAAAGAATTATAGAATGTTTTGTAATAAGGCTTGAGATGGAATGGGATGTAGAGTTGTGAGTTTATCAATAAAGAAAGTTCTTTTCTATTATTGAGTTTTAGAATGTGAACTTTTGCAAGTTGGAATGCTATTGGACAATGGAAGGGCCCCCATCAACAATGTGCATCCACTTATAAATTTGTAAGATTAATTAGTTTGTTTTACTTAGATTCATGCAAATAGTTTAGCCATTGCAATTGTTATTTTCTTTTCAAATGTAGATTTACTTCATTGTGTAATCTTATGTTTCCTAATAAGCATCTCAAGAAAGTAGTGCTTTATCTATTTTCCAAAATTGGATTGCTTTGGAGCAATAAGAATTCACACTTATCTAGTTTTCTTTACTATTCCCGCCTTTTATTTTCATTAAAATAGAGTTGTCAATTGTTATGTCAAACTGATATTTATGAAAGCCATTTTCAATATGCTAAATTCTACATTAAATGGTTAAATATCTCACATATGTAGTAGTTGAATTTATCTTGCTTCTTGTCATTTTCTTGCCAAGGACTAAAGGCATAATTGATTTCTTCGAAGGCATCTCAAGAGGTTAAACACTTCACATTTGAGTGTGGCTGACAAGTCAATTATACATTTGGTTTATTTTAGTTATATCTTACATGTTTTTACTTTCAAGACCCTTACTTAATTGCAAACAACAATCTTCCTAAAAACCACTCTAAAAGGAATTGATCTGAACATATTAAGAATGGATGTTTGAATGGTTAAATGTAATGCAATTTATGAGTTATTCATTTATAGAGTTTTGCTAGTTCTCTAGTTCAAACATGTGTAATTAGTTACTTAAACATTATTTCAAGAAGGTCACTCTTTACAAATTGAATAATTGGAGTAAATACACACATCTTAGATATTTTCATTTGCATTCCTTGTTTCCTATTCTAGGACCTTAGCAGACTAAAGTACAAGCAGTTACTAAACTCCATCTCAATAGGGTCATACCTAACAATTGAATGTTGAGATAACTAAAGGTACAATAGTTGATTCATTTTCTGCTTTCATGTAAGATAGGCATTGTAATTCTCAATCTTAGTTTTAGAAATAGATCCATGGATTATGATTAATAAACAGATTAGATAAGTGCTTTCATTTCCAAATTAGGTCTTAAACTAGCCCTCAGTTTTTGGTTTGATTTTATGAAAATTAGATTAGTTTTAGTACACTTCATTTTCTTCCATCTAAAATAAATTTAGATTCACATAAGTCTTTCCATAGCTTTAGATTAACCATCTTTAGATCTCCAAGAACAAAAACCCCCCTAAAAACAACATAAAACACAAAACAACAAAGTAAGGAATAGGTTGCTTAAGCACATATAATGCACCGCACTTCATCATTTTACTGACCGTGTGTTGGGGTTCCCATGTTTTGGCCAGATTGGCAAGACCAAAAGATGAGACAACATCAAACCACTTTGGGGCCCTAGGATCTAGTCCTCCTGGACCCGGAGAGGGATCTCTCCATAAATACAAAGAATGATATATCTTTGAAAGCTCAAATGAGATGTTAGGCTAGGTATGAAGCACAAAGGGGGTTTTAAAATGATTTGGTTGGTTGGTTACTAGGTTGGTCATGAGATCATAGACTGAGAAAGTAATGGGAGGAAAGGAACAAAACATCAGGATGTTTCAGCAAAGAGGATAGGTCAAGAAAGTGCCATCCATTGGGCTATGGGGTCATGAAAGGTGATTACATGCAACAACTAGCCAAAGCTTTCAGAGGGCAAGTCATCTACACTAAAGGATCTTTTAGATAGATGGTGGGATGGAACATTAAGGATTGAAAGTGAAAGAAGGAAAGTAACCCAATTTTTGTCTATAGATCAGGTTAGAGTTCATTTAAATCCAGACCTGCTTGGACATACTCAAAGGCAGCTCTCAAAGGAGGGACAAAGGGGAAGCTTATAGATTGGACCAGAGGTCATTTAACTCTAGGTCATCTTTAGCATGCTCCAAGGGAAAACAGAGATAAGGTTAACAGAGAGATCTTCGAAAGGCCAGCTGGTCGCACAAGGATCCTAGTGGACAAGGCTAACTCTAATCCCCAGTGTTCCCAAATCTTCCAACTTAAACCCAACAATAAAATCTAAGGACAGATTCATTTAATTCATACATCAGCTAGTAGGCAATGACATCCACTACACTAGTTAAATTAGCTGAAATCAACCCTCAGATAACACATTTAGCAGAAAACATTGAGGGCAAGGAGAGCAGAAACATAGGGTACCTAACAAGGGTAAATCCTATGCCAATATTCTGATGCAAGCCAGCAGAAAATGAAACAGTATGAAAATGTAATAAACAGAGTAAGAAGAACATCATCAATATTAATAGACCAGGATCCTGTGAAATGTGCTTGATTAATTGATACAAAACCAGTCACATACACTGAGCTTAGTGGCTAATACAGTCTAGACTTTTCCTCCCAGCCTACTACATAACAACTACTCTGCTAATCTCTCCCAAGACTGTTCTAACAGTCCAAATGAATTCCTCTAACAGCAACCGGCCATAACCGAACAACAACCTTTACAATACGTTCTCGGGAATTCTTATAGGAAAAGAGAAACAACAAGAGTAGGTGTTCATTTAATTGTTTCATTAAGACATAATGGTGGAAGCGTTCAAGCCCATACTACTTAATGGCTCTGCAATGTTGTATGTACTCTGTAGCCTGGTTCGGGAGTCTTTGTCAGGTCGAGATTGACCTCGGATGTTTCTTTGGAGTCCTTTCTGGTGTTTGGAGCTCTACGCCAGCCTTCTGGAATAAATGCACTGGGTGAAAAGTCCGCAAGGTCTCCATGCTTTATAATGGTGGTCCTGACAGTCTTTAAGAATCTTATATCAACGAAATACATTTAAGGGCTCGAGGAGGCGTGGAGACTTCTGTAGGAAGATGTCCATCTTGGAGAAACAGTGCTTTGCTGACCTGTAGCACTGATATGACTTGTTTCGTGTGCATTTAGTCTTCACACTGCGCTCTCATCCTTTGATCACAGGATTAAGTGTTAAATCTTCAATTAACAGGTCTGGTCCCTTCTAATCCGTCTCTGTTGTTTCATTTGTCCACTAAATTGGTCTCTCTGTGACCCCTGCACAATGAAATAAACTTGTCACAAAACTCGGGCAGTGGTGGAGAAATGTTGTGGAGGCCGGAGGAGTGGTGGCGGAGCAGTGGAGAAACAGTGAAAACAATGAAAAGTGGCGGAGAAATGATCGCATAGTGTAAAAACCCAAAGATTAACGTTAGGGTGAATTACAAAGGAAAATACAGAAAAACAATGAACGGAGCCGTTGGATGTGGGACCCGGCCAGGGTGGAGGGCGATTAGATATGAACCATGGATCTCAGGAGGAGATCAACGGTGGTGGTTAAGCGATGAGGTTAATAGGGAAGCCCGATGGGAGAAATACAATGGAGACGCGATGCAGCGAGGGCCATAGATCTTGGATGAACGGACGGTCATGATCAAATCGGAGGATAGCAATCGTGGGAGCAGGGGTGACACATTTTAAAAAGTTCTGATTGCGATCAGAGGGGTGTTTCAATTTAAACGCCAACCGTCGGATTTGGGGCCAGATCAACGGTCCACATTTAATCGAAGGGGTGTTTCGATTTAAATGCCAACCGTCGGATCTGGGACCAGATCAACGATCCACATTTAATCGGAGGGAGATAGAGAGGGGCGACGGAAGGGGGGCGGGATGAATCTGAACCGTTGGATCTGGAGGGATGGATGGCTCAGATTGGATCGGGGGATCACAATCGCAAGGCACAAAAGGGGGGTACGATTAGAAAATGCGATTGTGATCGGAGCTGGGGATGCGATTATGCGCCAGCCGTTGGATCGGCGAAGGGAATGGGAGGCTGCAATTTGATCGGGAGATCGCAATCGGGAGGAGCGAAAGGGTGTCACGGGAGGAGTTGCAATTGTGATCGAGGCGGGATTGCGATTAGTGCCGGGCCGTCCGATCAAAACAATGGATCAACGGTGGAGATCACGGCGGAGGCCTGAAGGACCAAACTTAATCACATCGGAGTTTTTCGATGTTACAAGGGGATTTGCCCGCCCGACAACTCCGATTGCGATTGGCTCCCAAGACTCAAACGCTTGGTCTTGGCACTAGGGGCACATGGGGAAGTGGTTTAAGGGGGCTGGCGAAAAAGGGGCTATGCCCTATTATAAGATGGATAATGGGTTTTTTGCCCATTTTAATGTGATTTGAGGATAGGGAAGGGTAACAATAGGGGGAAAAATGGGAAAATTGACCCAACAAGGGGTGTAGGTATGATTTAAAGGGGATTTGGGTATGATTTAGAGGGTTAATGGGGGAGAAGGAGACGAATTAAAGAGAAGAAAACAGAGGTTTAGAGGGAATGAAATAAGAGGGAAAGGAGGCCTTTTGGGCATTTCTTCACAAACAGAGAGGATTTATAATGGGAATCAGAAGAGGGGATTTTATCAAAGGACCAAAGGCACAAGGAGGCTTCAAGGATGATGTGTTTTCAGAGGAAATGCATTCCTTGAAGGCTCAAAAACATTTTAGCCCCTTATTTGCTTGTTAAAAAATTTATGGGGGCTAACAGTGGCTCCACATGGGGATGGCTACTTCTTGAAGGAGTCAAGAATCCAAAGAATGATCTTTGGAGTAGGCCAGATGCCTGCTGCTTGGCACATTCCTTTCTTTCTTTAGATCAGCTGCCACAAATCATGAAGACATTACATTAGCACTAACATTCTCCCAAACAACTACCTACCCATACTACTATCCTAACATTTTTTCTTCTGGGTGCATTTGGACTTGCAGACCCATTACATCATCAATTTTTACAAGTAGGAAAATAACCTATTCTACTTCTACCCTTATTACTCCATGAGACCAGATTAAACTGTTGGTCTCATAGTTTCTCTACCTAATCTAATATCTGCTAGGATTAAACTGTCTAGCAGATTTCTTCTCTACATTCCAAGACATAAATTGAAAAACAGTCAAGCCAGGATTAGATTGTCTGGCTTGCTGGAATTTGCAGAAATTAAAAAAACTAACTACATGCTCATAGACTGAGCTTTATTGAGCTTTTCCTACCTACCCTACTCTAACTAGAATATTCACAGACTAGATTACAAACATTGCAACCAGTCCATCAAATGATCCCATGACTGGTCTCTCTTGCTCAACTCCTTGAGCAGGCTGGATAGGCAGGGCAGCTCCCACTCTTTTTGTTCCACAACAGCAGCTACAAAAAAAATTATTGCTGTCTGCAACATGCTGCTCAACGAGACCTTTGATCCTTCTTCAAATGTTTGCAGGAAATGAGCATAAGGATCATGAAAAGATACCTGGCTATGAATATTTGGCAGGCATGCTTCAACCAGGATCACTTCTTCTTCCACTGGATCAAGAAAAAGACTCTCTTGAGGGAGAGAATCTCCCTCATCTTCTTCATTTTCTGAACTGGAGGACTCATCGTATATTGCAGTTGAGTCCTCTTGGAGCTCTGATATGTTCTGCTCTGATGTGCTGAGCTCCGTGAAAAGGTCTATGTATTCTTGAACAGGGGCTTGTTCCATTGCTTCCTCTTTTTCAAGAGAAAGCTCATTATTTTCATCTTGGTCGAGAATCTCTTCTTTGGTTTCCTCCTCATCTTCTGAAAGGAAAAACTGTTGGTTACCAGTCTCACTGATGATCTATGGTAAAGCAGAGTGAGAATTCAAGGAATCTTCATCTGCTATTATACTATCGTAGCTCTCCCCATCAGTATCATAGATAGGCTGACTGGTTTCATTACTTCTCTGAAATTGTTGGCTCTGATCTTCCTCCCATGATTCTAAGGATGATGGTCCTGCAAGCTCGGCTTCTCTTTGAAAACACTCATCATCAAATAGATCATAAATAGGAAAATCATAACTGTAAGTAATTTCACCCACCAAACCTTATGGATTTTCAGCAGGTCTTTCTTCATCCTGATCCACAGAGGAGTCTTCTCGATCTGTATCATCAAAATCATAAGAGGAATGGGCAAGAGTGTGTGTCTTATAAAAGATGTATGAGGTGGACTGCCGATTTAATATATGGTCAATCTCTTCTTCTGTCAAAAGAGGGGTTTCCTTCTCATCATGGACAGAAGAGAAACAATCCTCTTTTTCTTGTATTAGCTGATTTGGAGGCTGGATGTTTTCTTGAGCCTCTTCTTCCACATCAGATTCTACATCTTCTATGTGGTCTCTTGTTTCCTCAAAGCAGCATTCCCTATTAGCCTTTGCTATTAGGTCCTGATATTCTCTAGTTAGCATAACACAAGACATAGGTGAGCAATCAGGCAGTTCCTGATCACTTTCCTCTTCGTCTTCTATAGACTCTTGAGCATCATACATGTCTTGGTCATCCTCTCGGTCTTGAGTTTGTTCTTGTTTTGGAAGAGGCATGGGCTGTTCTAAATAATCATCATTTGCATTCAGACTAGCCATGAACATTTCCAACACTTTACCAAACGTTTCTGTTAATTCATATAATTGATCTTCCAAAGCATCATACTTTGTATCCCTGTCCATGTTTGGATTCATGCTTATGCAAAGAAGGCTACTACTTCTTCTCAACCAGTTCAGAGTCCTTCACCAGTGGAGTCACTTGGTATTTTGGGAGTTATGGGGTGTGGAATCACCAGGTGGATGTATATGAATGCTTGAAGCAGGATTTTGTCCACCATCAGCAATTGAATGCCAATCTAACCAGAGATTCTGGGTCTTTTGAGTGCCTAAGAATTTTTAAGGTGAAATGCACTCAAGTCCCCAATGGAGTCGCCATTATGTTGGGGTTCCCATGTTTTGGCCAGATTGGCAAGACCAAAAGATGAGACAACATCAAACCACTTTGGGGCCCTAGGATCTAGCCCTCCTGGACCCGGAGAGGGATCTCTCCATAAATACAAAGAATGATATATCTTTGAAAGCTCAAATGAGATGTTAGGCTGGGTATGAAGCACAAAGGGGGTTTTAAAATGATTTGGTTGGTTGGTTACTAGGTTGGTCATGAGATCATAGACTGAGAAAGTAATGGGAGGAAAGGAACAAAACAGCAAGATGTTTCAGCAAAGAGGATAGGTCAAGAAAGTGCCATCCATTGGGCTATGGGGTCATGAAAGGTGATTACATGCAGCAACTAGCCAAAGCTTTCATAGGGCAAGTCATCTACACTAAAGGATCTTTTAGATAGATGGTGGGATGGAACATTAAGGATTGAAAGTGAAAGAAGGAAAGTAACCCAATTTCCATCTATATATCAGGTCAGAGGTCATTTAACTCCAGACCTGCTTGGACATACTCAAAGGCAGCTCTCAAAGGAGGGACAAAGGAGTAGCTTATATATCGGACCAGAGGTCATTTAACTCCAGGTCAGCTTTAGCATGCTCCAAGGGAAAACAAAGATAAGTTTAACAAAGAGATCTTCGAAAGGCCAGCTGGTCGCACAAGGATCCTAGTGGACAGGGCTAACTCTAATCCCCAGTGTTCCCAAATCTTCCAGCTTAAACCCAACAAGAATATCTAAGGATAGATTCATTTAATTCATACATCAACTAGTAGGCAATGACATCCACTACACTAGTTAAATTAACTGAAATCAACCCTCAGATAACACATTTAGAAGAAAACATTGAGGGCAAGGAGAGCAGAAACATAGGGTACCTAACAAAGGTAAATCCTATGCCAATATTCTGATGCAAGCCAGCAGAAAATGAAACAGTATGAAAATCTAATAAACAGAGTAAGAAGAACATCACCAATAGTAATAGACTAGGATCCTGTGAAATGTGCTTGATTAATTGATGCAAAACCAGTCACATACACTGAGCTTAGTGGCTAATACAGTCCAGAATTTTCCTCCCAGCCTACTACATAACAACTACTCTGCTAATCTCTCCCAAGATTGTTCTAACAGTCCAAATGAATTCCTCTAACAGCAACCGGCCACAACCGAAAAACAACCTTTACAATAAGTTCTCGAGAATTCTTATAGGAAAAGAGAAACAAGAGTAGGTGTTCATTTGATTGTTCCATTAAGACAGAATGGCGAAATCATTCAAGCCCATACTACTTAATGGCTCTGTAATGATGTATGTACTCTGTAGCCTGGTTCGGGAGTCTTTGTCAGGTCGAGATTGACCTCGGATGTTTCTTTGGAGTCCTTTCTGGTCTTTGGAGCTCTGCGCCAGCCTTCTAGAATAAATGCACTGGGTGAAAAGTCCGCAAGGTCTCCATGCTTCATAATGGTGGTTCTGACAGTCTTTAAGAAACTTCTGTCAGTGAAATACATTTAAGGGCTCGAGGAGGCGTGGATACTTCTGTAGGAAGGTGTCCATCTTAGAGAAACAGTGCTCTGCTAACCTGTAGCACTGATATGACTTGTTTCGTGTGCATTTAGTCTTCACACTGCGTTCTCATCCTTTGATCACGGGATTAAGTGTTAAATCTTCAATTAACAGGTCTGGTCCCTTCTAATCCGTCTCTGTTGCTTCATTTGGCCGCTAAATTGGCCTCTCTGTGACCCCTGCACAATGAAATAAACCTGTCACAAAACCCGGGCAGTGGTGGAGAAATGTTGCGGAGGCCGGAGGAGTGGTGGCGGACAAATGATCTCATAGTGTAAAAACCCAAAGATTAACGTTAGGGCGAATTACGATGGAAAATACGGAAAAACAATGAACGGAGCCGTTGGATGTGGGACCCGACCAGGGCGGAGGGCGATTAGATATGAATCGTGGATTTCAGGAGGAGATCAACGGTGGTGGTTAAGCGATGAGGTTAATAGGGAAGCTTGATGGGAGAAATATAGCGGAGACGCGATGCGGCGAGGGTCGTCGATCTTGGATGAACGGACGGTCATGATCAAATCGGAGGATCGCAATCGGGGGAGCAGGGTGACACATTTTTAAAAGCTCTGATTGCGATCGGAGGGGTGTTGCGATTTAAATGCCAATCGTCGGATCTGGGACCAGATCAACGGTCCACATTTAATCGGAGGGAGATGGCGAGGGGCGACGGAAGGGGGGCGGGATGAATCTGAACCGTTGAATCTGGAGGGATGGACGGCTCAGATTGGATCGGGGGATCGCAATCGCAAGGCGCAGAAGGGGGGTGCGATTAGAAAATGCGATTGCGATCAGAGCTGGGGATGCGATTATGCGCTAGTCGTTGGATCGGCGAAGGGGATGGACGGCTGCAATTTGATCGGGAGATCGCAATCAGGAGGAGCGGAAGGGTGTCACGGGAGGAGTTGCAATTGCGATCAGGGCGGGATTGCGATTAGCGTCGGGCCGTCTGATCAAAATAATGGATCAACAATGGAGATCACAGCGGAGCCCTGAAGGACCAAACTCAATCGCATCGGAGTTTTTCGATGTTACAAAGGGATTTTCCCGCCCGACAAATCCGATTCCGATTAGCGTCCAAGACTTAAACGCTTGGTCTTGGCGCTAGGGGCACATGGGGAAGTGGTTTAAGGGGGCTGGCGGAAAAGGGGCTATGCCCTATTATAAGGTGGATAATGGGTTTTTTGCCCATTTTAATGCGATTTGAGGCTAGGGAAGGGTAACGATAGGGGGAAAAAGGGGAAAATTGACCCAACAAGGGGTGTAGCTATGATTTAAAGGGGATTTGGGTATGATTTAGAGGGTTAATGGGGGAGAAGGAGAGGAATTAAAGGGAAGAAAACAAAGGTTTAGAGGGAATGAAATAAGAGGGAAATGAGGCCTTTTGGGCATTTCTTCACAAACAGAGAGGCTTTATAATGGGAATCAGCAGAGGGGATTTTATCAAAGGACCAAAGGCACAAGGAGGCTTCAAGGATGATGTGTTTTCAGGGGAAATGCATTCCTTAAAGGCTCAAAAACATTTTAGCCCCCTATTTGCTTGTCAAAAAATTTATGGGGGGCTAACACCGTGGATGATAATTAATGAAAGACATTTAGGACACTAAATTAACTAAACACTTAGCTTCCATGCCATTATTCAAACCATCCATCTTATCTTCCACGCCTTTCTTCAAACCATCCATCTTAGCTTCCATTTCATTTTTGGTTACTTTTTGCGAGAGCGAAATTTGTTGCACTTGGTCTCCCAATTTTGATATATCAAGTTGCACTTCTTCCTTTTCATGTGTCACATTAGAGATTTCTGAGGGCTTAATGGATGTGGAATTATTTTTGGGAGGCATTTTATAACTCAATACTGATATCTATGCTTCAATATTCCCTTGGAATCACTTCAAACTAAATTTTCAAAAAAAAGTTGTGCAATTTTTGTTTAAATACACACCTTTGTCTTGTTTTAGGAGCTCGATATTGAAACAGTTGTAAATCTGTAATTTTGGATGTCCAAGATCTAAAATTATATTCTATGGTATCCCTCTAAGTCTTCTTTCCAATGCCACAAGTCAGGCCTATTTTGGATTCTTTGAGGTAAATTTATGTCCAATCTCCCACACTGACCTAATTATGGGCTCATTGAGCAAAGCCAACTTGTACAACGTTCCATGTGTCAGTATTTTGACCTCTGGCTCTGAAATCGATACACAAGAAACTATAGCTCGTGAAATTTTGGTCACTTTTTACAGAATTCCAATATAAAGTCTAAAACGAAAGTTATGATGATTTTACCTCAGCCACCTGTTTGAGATGAAATTATGGAGCCTGAAAAACCCTAACTTCATAAAATCATATATTCGAAAATATAGTGAACCAAGATCTGAAATTTGTACATGTCGTTCCTCAGGATTTCACCTCAAATGGGTTTTTTTCAGCTTCTGAACCTTTGTAGAAACAAAGTTATAGCGACAATGCTAAGACGACCTGTTTGCAACAACGAAACCCTAGAATCCAAAGCTCTGATACCAAATGTTAAGCAACCAACTCAAAAAATAGAAGAAAAGATAGATCAACGACTTAGAAATCAACCTCTTCGAGGGGTCAACCTCCTTTACATTACATAAATGAACAATTTTTGCATGATACAAATGACAAAACCTCCTTTCTAGATATAGGAGTCCAATGGGTCACAATATAATCCTAGCCGACATAACAATAACAATGTAAGGGCACAACAATAACAATAGTAGGCTTCTATGGGGCACAATAATAACAATATGGGGACTACATGGGCACAACAATAATAATAAGGGGGCTATACTAACAATAACAATGAGGGGATACACTGGGCTGCAATGATTCTTTTGCAGTTGGCAACATGATTAGTAATGTTGATGGGAAGTTTGTTTATGAAAACAGTGATGGATAAGCTGATGAGTAGAAACTGGTTTTAGTGTTGGGATGCAATTGGATGGGAATGGTTGTGTCTACAGATTGATTTGTTTAACAGTTATACGAAGAGGATTGTTTGGGGCTTTCTATTGATTTTGTCTGAACCATAGTAGCAACATTCAGCTGTATTAGCTCGGCGAACGAGTATTCGAATTGTTGCTCTGCCTGCGTGTTGCAGCCCCTGCAAACCCTAGCTGCTCTACCTGCGTGCTGCAGCCTCTGCGGTTGCGCCTGCTCTGGCAGGGCCTCCTGCTTCTGTCGCTGCTTGGTTGGAGCCCCCTCCTTTTGTGCTCTTCTCTGTCACGGCTTTGGTTTGCACCTCTGACCTCTGGTTGCGGCGTTTCTCTTTGCTGGGAAAGGGAGTCGATGGGTCCTTCTATGGATCCACATTCTTCTTCTGCCATCGACGCCTTCAACCAGCTTCTTGTTGGTTTGCCTCAGAAGAAAAAAAGCGAAGCATCCAAATTTGTTAAGAAGCTAGATGAAATTCCTGAGATCTCTTTGCCTCCGGAGGCCCCCATTCAAGTAGCTTTATCTTTGGCGGATCGAGGTCTCATTGGCCATTTCACGGGTCCGTGGCCTTCTCCGAAAACTACTGAGCAATGGGTTAACAGGAACTGGGCTCCTCTGATCAAGGAAAAGGTCACCTCTTACTTTCTGGGGAAAGGGTACTTCCTCTTCGAATTTTCCTCCAAAGAAGACAAAGACTTGATCTTTCAAAATGGGTCGTATTTCATGGGTTCTCAGGGCCTCTATCTGAACAAATGGACTCCGGACTTTGATCCACTGTCGATGTTCCCAAGGTTGTCCCGGTGTGGGTTCATCTTCCAAATCTGCCAGTTCACTGCTGGAACTGGAGTTCCTTGAGACACATTGGCAACACTCTCGGGAAATTCATAGATCGGGCAAACAATAAGGATCAGTACGACTGTGCCAGGATCTGCGTGGAAGTAAATCTAGAGGTGGGTCTTCCAGAGGCTATCAAAATCAAAGTCAGAAGCTGGTCTCATGTACAGATCTTGGACTATGAGCAACTGTCGTTCAAATGTAGGAAATGCCACGTTCATGGACACTTTGCTAGAAACTGTCCTTCCAACGCTGAGCCAGAGAAAGGGATTGAAGAGGGTTGGAACCAAGTCAAGCGAGCAAAAACCAATCATAAAGGGCAAAAATCGGGAGGACCCTCTGGAAAAGGCCCTCTTCAGGCTAATGTTCAACGCCCTCCCCCCAAAAAGGCGCAAGAAAACAAGTTTGACCCACTAAGCCAGCAGTCAGAAACTCCTCCGGAGGTCGAGACTCAAAATCCAGTTTCTCCAAACAAAGGTTCTCCCTCGGTCTCCCTCAAAGGAACAAGTGTCGAAGAATCCAAAGGCATGACTTCAGAAGAAGAGGAAGGAGAGCAGGAAACGGACGAGTCAGAGGTGGAAGGAGAAATAGGAGACACCCAAACCTCGGTACGAAGATCTACAAGAGGTCGGAAAACTGACAGGGAAAAAAGAGAGCAGGAGACTTATAAAGATAAGCTACAGGGTAGCCAGCCAACTCTGGAAAAATTGCTAGCCTCAAAGTCCAGGATGTTGAAAAATCAGCCCCAAGGCTCCAAGGGAGCCCACCAGAAACATAAATAATGAAGATCATCTCCTGGAATTGTAGAGGTATGGGGAGCAAAGTCAAGGAAGAAGCCATGAGAAGCTTAATAAGAACAGAAACTCCAGACATACTTCTCATCCAGGAGACTGAGCTGGAAGACGTAGTCTTCCTGCAAGCAAGCAAGAAGATTTGGTTCAAAAGTGAAGCTAGAGCAATCTCTGCCCGGGGCGCTTCGGGAGGGATTGGCACTCTATGGAACGCCAGCAAATTTGCAGTCACCTTTGAGGCTAGTAATACTCACTGGTTGCTGCTGAAAATGCAGAACCTGGACACCAAGGAAATATTCTGTCTCTTCAATGTGTACACTCCAGTAAATGTCGGAGAAAAAAATGATTGTTGGGATTCTATAAGGCACCAAGCAGACTTGACAAATCTGGAAAATATAATTATTGATGGAGATCTCAATCTCACTCTTCACTCATCTGAAAAAAGAGGAGGTAGCGCTGTCCGAGATCCGGCAAGGGAATGGGCGGAGGATCTAATGCAGGATTGGGACTTGACGGATATCAAACCTTCTTCCGGTAAGTTCTCTTGGTCTAATAAAAGAGTGGGCCCTGGTCATATTGATGCCAGATTAGACAAATTTTTCATTCAAAGCTCCTATTTGTTTCTTGGATTAGAACCCAGAATGCACATTCTTACTAACAGCATCTCGGACCACAAGCCTATAAAGTTAGAGCTCCTGGCCCATCTAGATCTGGGACCCATCCCATTTAGATTTAGTCCCCTCTGGGTCAAGGAACCAGATTTCATGCAAATAGTCAAGGAAAGTTGGAGTCATCCTATCAATGGATCTCCATTCTTTATCTGGGAGGAGAAACTTAGAAGAGTAAAAGGAGTCCTAAAATGTTGGGTCAAAACCCTGTCCAACCCTATCACAGAAAGAAAAGCCATTAAAGTAGCTCTTGCCTCTCACCAATCTCATTTGGAACACGCTATAGTCACAAAGGAGCTGTTAGACCAAGAGGCTCAACTACAACAGCGCTTTCATAAGGCCTGCTTAGTTGAAGAAGAATACTGGAGATTGAAATCTCGAAATCTTTGGCTCAAAGCAGGGGACAGGAATTCTGCATTTTTCCACAAACAAGCCCAGGCCAGGAAATGCTTCAACACTATTTCTGAGATTAAGGAGGACAACGGCACCCACAAGCATTTTGAAGACATTAAAAAAGCAGCCTTTTCTCACTTTCAAAACTTGTATAGTGAGGATAAGGATCCGGATCATCTCCCAGATCTGCTTGACATTATTCCTTCTGCAATCTCTCCTCGTATGAACGAGATCCTTGAGGCCAAAGTCACCAAAGACGAAGTCAAAAATGCCCTTTTTGATATGGAACCGGATAAGGCCCCTGGGCCGGATGGCTTTTCTGCCAGGTTTTTTCAATTTTGTTGGTCGATTATTGAAAAGGATCTGCTCAAAATGGTTCAAAAGTCTCAAAATACTCAGAAAATTGGAGGCAGCACAAACTCTGCTTTCTTAGCCCTCATTCCCAAGGAAAAAGGCGCCAACAATTTCAGCAGATTCCGCCCAATTTCCTTGTGCAACACAGGATACAAGCTAATCACCAAAGTAATTGCAAACAGATTGAAGCTCATTCTCCCCAAGATTATTCCGGAGAATCAAGGAGGCTTCCTCAAAGGAAGGCAGATCGTGGACAACTTCACCCTTGTTCAAGAGGCAATTCATTCAAGCCTTCTTCGAAAAGAACAAGGTATGGTGATTAAACTAGATTTAGCAAATTCTTCTGATCGAGTTAATCATAGCTTTCTTTTAAAATTCATGAGCAAGTTTGGTTTTGGAGATAATTTCATCAAATGGATCCGGGCTTGTATCTCGGAACCATGGAATGCCCCTCTTGTAAATGGAAGAGCCACTGATTTCTTCAAAGCTTCGAGAGGGCTAAGGCAGGGGTGTCCCCTTTCCCCTCTGCTCTTTGTCATCCAAGCCTTTGTTCTCAGCTTCCTATTAGACAAAAAGATGCAAGATCAAGATATTAATGGACTGTGTATTGCAAGAGGGGTCAAAAATATAAACCACGCCTTATTTGCGGATGACACTCTGCTTTTGGGTGCTGCCTCCCTTTCCTCTGCCTCCAAATTTAAAGCAGTTTTGGATGATTTCAGTGAAGCCTAAAGCAGCGTTGTCAATAAGAGCAAATGTCATATCTTCAGCTGGAACACTTCGCCCAGATTGCTCTCCGCTATTTCTAGATGTTTGGGTTTTGCAACCTCCTCTACTTGGACCTCTTTCAAATATTTGGGCCTTCCTGTGTTTCTTAAGAGACCTGCAAGCAAAGATTGGCTCCCTCAGCTCGAGAAATTCAAGTCTAGGATCCAGGCGTGGGGTTTTTCCTGGCTCAACGCTGCTGGAAAATTTGTATTTATTAAATCTGTGCTTACCATCCTTCCTCTTTTTCAATTTGTTGTGCTTCTTGCTCCGGCAAACATACTAAAAAAATGGAAGAGTTCATGCGGAGGTTTTTTTGGAAGGGTGGAAAACAGAATGATCACAAGATTCCTCTTATCAGTTGGGAAACCATCTCTAGGCCAATTTGGGAGGGCGGTTTGAATTTCAAAAACCTCTGCCAGCAAAACGTGGCTATGGCAGCTAAGATTATATGGAGGATCATTGCGCCCAAGCCAGGCTGGGCCCAACTGGCTCTCTGGAAAAAGTACTTCAGAGGTCCACGTTCTAGCTGTTTAGGCAATGTGATCCATTTGCCTAATTCGTCTTTTCTCAAACTATATGCTAAAGTTGCTCCTCTAATCAATGAACACTCCTATTGGATCCCTGGAAATGGTAAAAAGATCAATATTTGGACTGATAAAATCATGAATAAGGACCCAATTGAAGACAGAGCCTCCATCAGAGCGCTGCGTTGTTGGATGGATAGAGAGGGGCTATGTTCGTTGTGGGATATTTCACTTTGGTGCGATTCTGTTTGGGCAGGCTGGAAAATGCTTACAGACAGAATGGAAAATAAACTAGCTTGGGCGATGGTAGCTTATCTATGAGAAGAGATGTGGCGGCTACATGCCTATGAACTGTGTTACAATGAGGCTCGAATGCCTATTTATTATTGAGAAACAATGGAAAACCTTGAGCATTCAAAAACCTAACCCTAGGAGATGAAACACCAAAAAGATGGGCCCCGTCTGGGTAAATTGGTACAACAACTTCCGAGGGGCATAACTTTGGCATACAATCTCTGTTTGACGCACACAATACTCCGTTAGAAAGATCCATTTGAGGACTACAACTTTCAAGTGACCAAAATTTTCCAAAGTCTCATGTTGGTCCCTATTTTCCCAAAAAATGTTGTTTAGGGCCTCAAAATGGCTCTAAAAGTTCACGAACCAAAAAACTGCCAAAAATAGTGAACTATGCTATAATTAAGGAAACTAAAATACTGAAAGAAACAATGGTGGGGACCTAAGTGGAATAGTTGGGTTTCCACCAATATCCACCTGGATAAGTCCTCCCCCCTTAGGAAGCAATGGTCCCCAATGTGTTAAGTTCCTCCATGAGATGAGGAAACTTCTGTTAAACTTGGTTCTTGGTGATCCACTTGCCTTGGTGTAGGAGTTGTCCAACTTTGACAACCTGATACAACTATATCTTCTGTTGGCGAGTGTTCTTGATATATGTTTCCATGATCCGATCAGTTGTGGCCTGTTCTATGTAGTCCGGGTTTAGCTCAGTCGGCGTGAGTTGTTCTACAATGTCTAATGTGTTCAGTAATGGTGGAAAGTATGGTCGAAGGTGCTCCACATTGAACACCGGGTACTAGCCAAGGAATGTGGGAACGCTGAGCTCAAAAGAATTATCTCCAACAACCTTGATGATGTTGTAAGGCCCATATCGAAGTGGTTTGAGCTTCCGATGAGCTCTGGTTAGGCATCATTTTTGCAAATGCAACCAAACTTTGTCTCCCACCTGAAACTTGTGTGGCACTCGATGTTGATCATATCGTTACTTGTACTTGGCATTGGTATTCTCCGGGATGTCGTGAACCTACTGGAGAATGTGATCAATGTGATCAATGAAGTTGTTAGGTCCCTATATTACTAATGTAGTCCCTTATTGTTGTGGTGTAGCCCCCTTATTGTTATTTTTGTACCCCTATAGTCCCCATATTGTTGTTATTGTGCCCCATAAAACCCCACTATTGCTATTGTTGGCCCTTATATTATTATTGTTAGGCCGGATAGGATTATATTGTGACCCCATGGACTCCTATATATAGAAAGGAGGTTTTGTCATTAGAATCATCCAAGAATTGTTCATTTATGTAATGTGAAGGAGGTTTCCCCCTCGAAGTGGTTGATTTCTAAGGCGTTGATCTCTCTTTTTTTATATTTTTGGAGCTGGTTTCATAACATTTGGTATCAAATCTTTGGATTCTAGGGTTTCCCTGCTTCAAACAGGTCATTGCGGAATTTTCGCTGTAAATTTTTTTCTATGAAGGTTCAGACGCTAAAAAAAAAACCATTTGCAAAGACATCTTGCAGAAGTTCTTGTAAAAATTTCAGATCTTGGTTCACAATATTTTCGGAGATATGATCTGTGGAAGTTAGGGTTTTTTCAGGCTCCCGAATTTCATCTCAAAGAGGTGACATTGGGAAAATGGTCATAACTCTCTTTCTGAGCATCAGATTGGAATTTTGTAAAAAGTGGCCGAATTCACATAGACTGTACTTTTTTTGTATCAATTTCAGAGCCGAAGGAGGAACCAATGACACGTGGCACTCCGCACAAGTTCGCTCTACTGAACCAGTCCTCAATTAGGTCATTGTGGGAGATTGGGAATAACTTTGCCTTGAAGAATTCAAACCAGGTCAGACTTTTGGCATTGGAAAGAAGACTCAGAGGGCTATTACAAGGCCGAAGATTAAATATCGGGGATCCGAAATTATAGAGATACATCAGTTTCAATATCGAGCTCCTTAAAAGCAAGAAAAAGGTGTGTATTTGTTTTTTTAGTTTGCATGTCTTGTTTTAAAAAACAGTTTGAAGTGATTCCAAGAGCATATTGAAACATATATATCAGTATTGGGTTCTAAAATACCCCCTAAAAAGAATTCAACACCCATTAAGCCCTCAAAAGTCTCTACTATGACTCATGAAGAGGAAGAAGTGCAACATGATATATCAAAATTACAAGAGCAAGTGCACCAAATTTCGCTCTCGTAAAGAGAAAAAAAAAATGAAATGGAAGTTTTGAAGAAAGACGTGGAAGCCAAGATGGATGGTTTGAAGAAAGGCATGGAAGCCAAGATGGATGGTTTGAAGAAAGGCATGGAAGCTAACATGGAAGACATGAAGAATGATATAAAAGCAGACATGGAAGGTTTGAAGGAAGGTTTCACAAAGTTGATACAAGAAATGATTCTTAATGGCGAAAAGGTAGTACAGGAAACTCATGATGAGAAAAAAATAAATGTTAATCGCGATTTCATAAACTCTAATGTTGTATTGAAGACCCACCATATTCCAAAGATGGATATGAGGAAGTTTGATGATAAGGATCCTGTAACATGGATGCTACATATGCTACAATATTTTGATCTCCATAATGTGCAAAACACACAAAAGTTATGCATTGCAACTTTACGTTTAGAACAAAATACATTCATATGGTATCGATGGCTTTACTCTCGTAAAAAAAATTTCACTTGGTCAATTTTTACGGAGGAAATGATAGCACATTATGAGGATACAAAGAGAAACCCCTTCTTTAGCCAATTGATAAATCTCAAACAAAAGGGTTCAATGGTGGAGCACATTGAGGGCTTCCAAAAAATGAATATAAGAGTAATTGATATTCTAGAGGAACACAGGATTGATGTTTTCATAGGGACTTTAAAGGATAACATCCAACATGAGGTTCGTCTTTGGGAACCTGATTCATTGGAGAAGGCATCCAGGTTGGCACAAAAAAATGAAAGTAAATTTATGGCGACAAGGAAGCCTACCACTAACATCTATAAATATGGAAATGTTGCTACTCCTAGACTTCCACTTCCTACAAGGTTGACACCACAACAATTGGAAGAAAAAAGAGAAAAAGGGCTTTGCTACAATTGTGATAACAAATACACTAAAGGTCATAAGTGTGTTGAGAATAAATTATTTTACATAGAATCTGAAGAGGAGGAAGAAAATGAACAAGAAACTTCAAAAGAAGAAGATATACACCAGGAACCAACCCTAGAGAAAGAAGAAATGAGTCGGATCATATCCTTTAATGCATTGGTACCACTCCTCAAAATCTCAATATAGAAGGACATCTCAAGAAGAAAAAGGTAATAGTGTTGATTGATTCAGGTAGTACCCATAATTTTATTCATTGTAAGGTAGCCAAGGAATTGAATTGCTTCCTATACCCAACACGAGAGTGTCAAGTGATGGTTGCAAAGGGAGGGACTATAAATTGTTCTAGAAAATGCCATAATATCAAGCTAACCATGGGGGAATATGTATTGAATAATCCAATACTTTCCATTCCAATGGGAGGTGCTGATGTTGTACTAGGAGTACAGTGGTTACAATCTTTGGGAACGGTAGCTTTTAATTTTCAAGAATATTTATTGAATTTTTTTCGTAAGGAAAGGAAGTTGAATTACGGGGTATTGCAAGGAAGTCGGGAAAGATAATAAGCTCTAATGTCATGACAAAGCTTCTGAAGAAAGAACAATGAGGCGTAATTGCACAATTATGCTCACTATAAGTTCCAACATCAAAATCATCTATTTCTCCAAATCTCCAAAAATTCTTGGACAATCATTCCAAGGTGTTTGAAACTCCCAAAGGACTCCCACTTATTCATGATAATGATCATGATATTGATCCAGATTTATGTAGGAACACAACAGAATAAACATATAACCATAAATACAGAGATGTAGCGGAATTAACACTTCATTTCATTAATATCAAAGAACTGAAATTTGCTTACAGACAAAATGGAAATAAAACTAGCTAGGGCACTGGTAGCTATCTCTGAGAAGAGATGTGGCGACTACAGGCCTCTAAACTGAGTTACAATGAGGCTCGAGGGCCTATTTATTATTGAGAAACAATGGAGAACCCTAAACATCCCAAAAACCTAACCCTAGGAGATGAAGCGCCAAAACTATGGGCCCCGTTTGGGTAAATTGGTGTTTCAACTTCCCAGGGACGTAACTTCGGCATACTATCTCCGTTTGACGCATATGATACATCATTAGAAAGCTCTATCCGAGGACTACAGCTGTCGGGACGAATTTTATCAGAAAATTCGCTGGCGCTTTCGTACCCAAAAAACGTCGTTTAGGGCCTCAAAACGGCTCCGGAAGTTCAGGACCCGAAAACTACTAAAAATAGTAAGTTATGCCAAAACGGAAAAACTGAAAAAGACAATGGTGGGGGCCCAAGTGGAATAGGCGGGTGGCCACCAATATCCACCTGGATCATTCCTCCCCCCTTAGGAAGCAATGGTCCCCATTGCGTTAAGTTCCTCCATGGGATGAGGAAATTTCTGCTGAACTTGGTCCCTGGTGAACCACTTTCCTTGGTGCAGGAGTTGGCCAGCTTTGACAACCCGATACAGTTGGATCTGCTGTTGACGAGTGTTCTTGATTTGCATGTCCATGATACAATCTGTGGTGGCCTGTTCCATGCAGTCTGGGTTTAACTCTGTTGGTGTGAGTTGTTCTACAATGTCCGAAGTGTCCAGTAGAGGTGGGAAGTAAGGACGAAGGCGATCCACATTGAAGACTGGGTGCAGACCAAGGAATGGTGGAATACTAAGCTCAAAATCATTGTTCCCTACAGCCTTGGTGATGGTGTACGGCCCGTATCGGAGCGGGCGAAGCTTGCGGTGAGGTCCAGTGAGGCGCTCCTTCTGCAAATGCAGCCATAATTTGTCGCCCACCTGGAAGTTGTGTGGCACCCGGTGTTGACCATGGCGCTACTTGTACTTCGCATTGGCTCTGTCCAATATATCATGAACCTGTTGGCGGATGTGTTGAATGCGCTCGATGAAGCTACTTGCTTTGTCAACTTCAGACTGGACGTGCGTTGAATCAGCCTGAGCCGCTGCAAATGGCATGGCTACGTCAATGGGACATAGTGGCTGGAATCCCAAGCCCACCTGAAAGGGGCTATGGCCAATTGAACTGTGGAGAGCCTGGTTATAACTATGTTGTACATAGGGGAGGCTCTCGTCCCATGTGTGGGGATGCTTTGAATTGTACATGCGCAGAATGTGTACAATCATTCTGTTGACGACCTCTGTCTGGCCATCTGTTTGGGGATGGAAAGCTGTGGACTTGGTGAGCTTTGTGTCCAACATTGACCAGAGGCTGGACCAAAATGTGTTGAGGAACCTGCTATCTCGATCTGATATGATAGACTGTGGGATCCCAAAGTGTACCCATACTCGTTCAAAGAAGAGTTTAGCAATAGCTTCTGCTGTGATATTCTTCTTACAGGCCGCCATAATGGCCATCTTCGAGAATCTGTCAACGACCACGAAAACACAGTCATTGCCATTCTTAGTAGAGGGCAGGCCCGACATGTAATCCATGGAAATGGATTCCCAAGGTTGACTAGGGGTAGGTAGTGGAGTATATAGGCCTTGCTTCTTGATGGTCGGTTTGGCAATGGCACAAGCAGTGCAGGATCTAATGTGCTTCTCGACATCCTTTCGAAGGTTCGGCCAATAGAAATAATTTTGTAGTATTGCTACTGTTTTCTCGACCCCGAAATGCCTAGCGACTCGACTGTAGTGTGCTTCCCATATCATCTTGGCACGCTCGCTTGAAGGAACACAAAGGTGTCCCAGGTGACATAAAAGTGCATCTTGGAGTTGAAAATTTGGAACTTGCATGCCCCCCAAGAGTGCCTTGTAAGTGTGGCTGAATTCTGGGTCACTCTCATAGAGAAGCGGCCAATCAGAAGTCTCGTGCCCACAAGAGTTGAGCACGGTGGTGAGTGCCACGATCGGTGGTCGGCTGAGGCAGTCTGCAACATTATTGGTGCTACCCTTCTTGTACTTGATGTTCAAATGAAACTATTGGAGATATGTGGACCACTTCTGATGGCGATCATTCTGCAACTTCCCTTGTGTCTGTATGAACTGCAGGGGCCGGTGGTCTGTGTGGATGATTGTTTCCTTCCCCAAAATGTAATGCTTCCATTGTTGATAGGCTTGCACAATGGAATACATTTCTTTATCATAGGTGGGATACTTACGAACTGTCTCAGACAATGTCTCACTGTGATATGCCACTGGATGTCCCTGTTGAGTAAGAACTGCCCCAATAGCATAGTCAGAGGCATCTGTCTCGATCTCAAATGGCTGCTGCAAGTCTGGTAAGGTGAGCACTGGGGCAGAACATAGGCAATTTTTCAATTCTTTGAACGCCTTCTGTTGAGGTTCCGACCAAAATAATTTTGCTCTTGCTCCTCCTTTGGTGACTTGACTCAAGGGCCAAGTGATATGAGAGAATCCCAACATGAATCTGTGGTAGAAATTAGCAAGACCCAGAAAGTTGCGAAGCTCTGTTATAGTGGTCGGGGCTGGCCAATCCTGAATGACTTGGATCTTGGCTGGATCCACATGCACCCCCCTTTCGTCAATAATGTATCCCAGATATTGAACCTGGGTCATGCCAAACGTGCACTTCTCCAGATTGGCACACAGCTTGTGTTGCCGCAGTGTTTGGAGGACTTGTCGGATGTGATGAAGGTGCTCTTCCCAAGTCTTGCTGAAGATCAGAATGTCATCCAAGTACACCACTACGAATGAGTTGGTGAATGGCCGCAAGATGTCGTCCATCATCCTCATGAAGGTTGCGGGAGCATTCGTCAACCCGAAAGGCATGACCAGCCATTCAAAAAGGCCTTCCTTAGCTTTGAAGGCAGTCTTCCACACATCAGAGGGTTCAATTGGTACTTGGTGATACCCAGACTTTAGGTCGATCTTACTGAAATATTTTGCACCTTGGAGTTGGTCCAGAAGGTCATCAATCCGTGGGATTGGGTACCTATTCCGGACAGTGATCTTGTTCAACGCCCGATAGTCAATACAGAGTCTCCACGTCCCATCCTTCTTCTGTACCAACACGATCGGACTCCCACAGGGTGATGAACTTGGTCTGATGTGACCTTTCTGCAACAACTCCTGAATCTGCCTCTTGATTTCATCATTTTCCAGAACAGAGCGCCAATAGATCGGTCCATTGGGTAGCGGCGCACCTGGGGTCAGATCAATCGGGTGATTGACCTGACAGTGCAGAGGAACCCCTGTGGGCGAGGTGAAGATGTCCCCGTACTCCTCCACAACCTTTTCCATTTGTTGTTGTCGTGCAGAGGGGCCTTGTCTGGAGGTCGTGGCCACAGTCTTCTTCTTGCCCTGGGGGCGGATCATCAGGAAAACGAATCTCCTGGTTTGGGAAATGAGCTTACTGCATTGTTTTGCAGTAACCAAAGAGATAGTCGTAGGAGGTGATACCTCTGGTATCCTGTACAACCTATTTCCCAAAGTAATAATAACAGTACGAGGTCGAGACTCATACACAGCATGACGCTTCCACAAGTATGGTTGTCCTAATAATACATCAGAAACATCAATAGGAGCAACGTCACATAATACCTCATCCGCGAAGGGCTTGATGCTATAGGGAAGGCGACACTGCTGGCTGACGTGGAGATCTCGTCCTTGGTGAAGCCACCCGATGGTGTATGGATGTGGGTGAGCTGTGGTCGACAAGCCCAACCGCTTCATGGCGTCTGCTGAAATGAGGTTCTTTTGGCTCCCATTGTCGACAATGAACTGTATAGGGGAGCCCTTTACCCACATTTGGGAGTGGAAGAGACGTTCCTCCTCCTTTGGATCTTTCGGTTCCTCCTTCTGGACCTTTGTAGTGGCAACAATGGCGTTGGGCTCTACATCAATAATCTGTTTCCCTTTTTCATTCCCCTTTTCAGGTTCTGATTCGGAGTCGGAGCATGCATCTGACTCAGAAGCCCTCATCTCGGCCACTAGCGACTGCTTCGCCCGACACTCACTTGTGTTGTGAGTGGAGCTCTTATGGAACTCGCACCACTTTCCCTTGTCCTTCTTTGGATTTGCGGTGTTGTTCTTTTCTTGTGGCTTTGACGGGTTGTCTTTAGCCGCCATATCTTGGCTCTGTCCTTTGTTCTGCGGTTTGGAAGCACCTTTCCCTTGCTTTTGATTCGCAGATCCAAAGTCTCGCTTCTTTTGTTTGAATTTCTGCTCAATCTTGGCAGCATACCGGTATGCCGTACCAAGCGAGGAGATGTCGAGGAACTCCATTTCCTCTTGAATGTATCTGTGCAGATAGTTGCGATACTTTAGCACCAAATGTTTCTCTGAATCTTTGATACCCAACTTTGTGCGCAGGGTATGGAACAGATTCGTCAGCTCATGCACATCTTGATCCCTTTGTTGTCGCAGCGTGGTCCATTGTATGTACTTGTCCTCGTAGCTCCCCATGGGATAGTATTGTTCTTTGACGGCATCTCGGAAAGAATTCCAAGTTGGTACAACCGAGAATAGAGAGCATTCTGTCTGGTCCTTGTTCTCACAGTAGGTTTCCCACCAGTCCTTAACATGGGGGGTAGCTTTGAGGAGTGCAAAAATAATCTTCTCCCGGTCTGAAAAGTCATGAACAGAGAAATATCCTTCTAATAGATTCAACCATCTATCTACGGCATCTACGTCTATTTGACCCTCAAATATGGGAATGTCAAAATTTACTTATACCTTAAAAGGAGTCGCCACTCCAGAGTGGCTACTGGATGCAGAGGCGCCGCCGGTGGGCAGCCGTTGAAGGATCTGGGAAAAGTTATCCGTCATCACATTCCTTTGTTTTTCGAGGGCCTCCTCGAGCAATATTTTGATAGGATCTCCTGCTCCCTCATCTTTCTTTTCGTCCCCCATGGGCTTCCGTCGAGGTTTGCGAGGCTGATCTTGCAAAGGTTCCACCAGATCAAGCCCTAGCTCCTTATACCCCGACCTCGTTGGGGACATGCAAAGAAGGATCGAGAAAAAGCAGACCGCTCTGATACCACTGATCCGGATTTATGCAGGAATGCAACAGAATAAACACATAACCATAAATACAGAGATGTAGCGGAAATAACACTTCATTTCATTAATATCAAATAACAGAAAGATGCTTACAGACATAATGGAAATAAAATAGCTAGGGTGCTGGTAGCGAATCTCTGAGAAGAGATGTGGTGGCTACAGACCTCTGAACTGCTTTACAATGAGGCGCGAGGGCCTATTTATTATTGAGAAACAATGGAGAACCCTAAAACTCCCAAAAACCTAACCCTAGGAGATGAAGCGCCAAAACTATGGGCCCCGTTTGGGTAAATTGGTGTTTCAACTTCCCAGGGACGTAACTTTGGCATACTATCTTTGTTTGACGCACATGATACATCATTAGAAAGCTCTATCCGAGGAATACAACTGTCGAGACGAATTGGATCATCCAATCGCAACAAATTTTCATACCAAAAAACGTCGTTTAGGGCCTCAAAACGGCTCCGGAAGTTCAGGACCCGAAAAGCTGCTAAAAATAGTAAGTTATGCCGAAACTGAAAAACTGAAAGAGACAATGGTGGGGGCCCAAGTGGAATAGGCGGGTGGCCACCAATATCCACCTGGATCAGATATTCATTTGATTCTAGGAAGTGTTCCTCTGAACATCAGGCCTTACATATATCCTTATGTCCAAAAGAGCCCAATTGAACGTATGATTGCAGAAATGTTAGAGGTTGGTATAATTCAACCTAGTCAAAGTTCTTTCTCTGCTCCAGTAGTATTGGTGCACAAGAAGGATGGATCATGGGGCATGTATCCGAATTACAGGGAGCTCAATAAGCTCACTATTAAAGATAAATTTCCCATTCTTGTGATTGATGAATTATTGGATGAATTAAATGGAGCAATTTATTTTACCAAGTTGGATCTTCGTTCAAGATATCATCAAATTAGAATGAAGACAGAAGATATTGCGAAAACAATATTTCGAACTCATGAGGGTCATTATGAATTTTTGGTCATGACTTTTGGCCTTACCAATGCACCTTCTACATTTCAAGGGTTGATGAATTCCATTTTTAAACCCTTAGAAAATTTGTGTTAGTATTTTTTGAAGATATACTAATCTATAGCAGGTCTTGGAAGGATCATGTTCTACATGTTGACAGGGTGCTCAAACTATTGGAAGAGAAACAACTATATGAAAAAACCTCCAAATTTTTCTTTGGAGTAGACCCTAACAAAATTAAATCCATTAACGAATGGAAAGTCCCCACAACCATAAAGCAGTTGCGAGGATTTCTCGGGTTAACAGGGTATTATCGCAGATTTTTTAAGAATTATGGGAGAATAGCAGCACCTCTAACAACACTATTGAAGAAAGATTCATTTTCACGGACTCTTGAAGCAACTAATGCCTTTGAATATCTTAAATAGGCAATGTGCCTAGCACCGGTCTTAGCTACGCCAGACTTCACAAAAACCTTTATTGTGGAATGTGATGCCTCGGGAAATGGAATTGGTGTTGTTTTAATGCAAGAAGGAAGACCCATTGCTTTTGAAAGTCGTCCAATCAAAGGAAAGTATTTACAGAAATCTATTTATGAGAAGGAATGTTGTGAAGACTACATGCACTAAAGAAATGGTGGCCTTACCTAATGGGAAGACACTTCAAGGTAAAAGCTGATCATGATAGTCTTAAATACTTTTTGGAACAAAGAAAATCTTCAGAAGAGCAACAAAAATGGGTCACAAAAGTGTTGGGTTATGACTTTGAAATCATCTACAAAAAAGGGAAGCTAAATGTTATTGTAGATGCACTCTGAAGAAAGGAAGAGGATGTGGATGCACTGCTTTGTGCCATATCTATTATCCAACCAGATTGGATAACCGAAGCAAGGGAGAAATGGAAGAATGACGAAGAAGAGTGGACACTCATTCAAAAGTTGTAGCAAGATCCCAATACATCTGATACATTTAGTTGGAAAAATGACTCCTTATGGTACAAAGATCGCTTATATATTTATAAGAATTCCCAACTAAAACAAAAGATTCTTTTGGAATTGCACACCTCTCCCAATGGAGGACACTCAGGATTTTTAAAAACTTACCACAGGGTGAAGAAATATTTTTTTTGGGATGGCCTTAAATCTGATATTAAATTTTTTTTGGCAGAATGTTTGGTTTGCCAGCAAAATAAAGCTGAGAGAATTAAGACCCCAGGTCTACTACAACCTTTACCCATTCCAAGTCAACATTGGGGGGAGGTTTTAATGGATTTTATCAAAGTTTTACCCTAAGTCCAAAGTTTTACCTAAGTCCAAGGTTTTAATGGATTTGATAGACTTACGACGTATGCACACTTTTGTGCCTTATCTCATCCATTTAAAGCAAGTATAGTTGCTACTGCATTTATGGAAACAATCCAAAAGCTACATGGAAACCCAAAGATTATTGTAAGCGACAGAGGTCCCATTTCCACTGGAAAATTTTGGACGAAATCACTTTCTTGTTTGAGTAATCAACTAGCCCATAACTCATCTTATCTCAATCTGATGGGAAAACTGAGATAGCAAATAAATGTTTGGAAGGATATCTTTGTTGTTTTGTATCTGATTAAAAAACACAATGGGTCAAGTGGTTACCTCTGGCTGAATGGTGGTATAACACTTCCTTCCATACTACAGCAAAAATGACCCCATTTATGACACTTTATGAATATCATCCACCGTCCATCACATCATCTTTAAGAGAAAATTCTAAGGTTCAAGTAGTGGAAGAGCACATCGAGCATCAACAACAAGTTCTCCAAATCTCAAAGGATAACCTAAATTTTGAAACAACAGGCAAATCAACATCACAACGAGAGAAGTTTTGATGTAGGAGACTGGGTATTTTTACGACTACAACCATACAAACAAATCTCACTCAAGCAAGCTAAGAAGGATAATAAATTATCGCCAAAATACTATGGTCCTTACAAGGTGTTGCAAAATATTAGTACTTGGCATACAAATTGGAGCTTCCTACTTCTTCACGAGTGAACCCATTTTTCCATGTTTCATGCTTAAAGAAGGTTACAGGTGACAAACTTCCGGTTCAAACAATATTGCCAGAACTTGATGAGCAAGGAAAAATTATATTGGAACTTGAAGAAACCATACAAACAGGAACAAAACAACTATGAAATCGATTAATTTCAAAGTATCTCATCAAGTGGAAGAACTTAACCACTAAAGATTCCACATGGGAGGATGCAAATTTTATACAAAAGCATCCAGAGCTACTCAAGCGTCGAGGACAACACCTTTTTTAAGGAGAGGTGCATGTAGGTCCCTATATTACTAGTGTAGTCCCTTATTGTTGTAGTGTAGCCCCCTTATTATTATTGTTGTAGCCTTGTAGTCCCCATATTGATATTATTGTGCCCCATAAAACCCCACTATTGCTATTGTTGGCCCTTAGATTATTATTGTTAGGTTGGCTAGGAATATATTGTGACCCCATGGAATCCTATATGTAGAAAGGAGGTTTTGTCATTTGAATCATCCAAGAATTGTTCATTTATGTAATATAAAGGTGGTTACCCCCTCAAAGTGGCTGATTTCTAAGGCGTTGATCTCTCTTTTCTTCTATTTTTGGAGTTGGTTTCATAACAGAAGTTGTTCGCCTTATCGGCTTCAGACTGGACATGAGCCGAATCTGCCAGAGTAGTTGCAAATGGTATGGCCACATCAATGGGACATAGTGGCTGGAATCCCAGGCCCACCTAAAAGGGGTTCTGGAGAGCCCAATTATAGTTGTGTTGGACATAAAAAAGGCTTTCATCCTATGTGTGTGGATGCTTTGAGTTGTACATGCGTAGAATGTGTATGATCATCTTGTTGACGACCTCTGTTTGGCCATCAGTTTAGGGGTGGAAAGTTGTGGACTTAGTGAGCTTGGTGTCCAACATCGGCCACAGAATTGACCAAAATGTAATGAGGAACCTGCTATCCTGATCTGAGATAATGGACTGTGGGATCCCAATGTGTACCACACTCGTTCAAAGAAGAGTTTAGCAGTTCCTTCTATTGTGATATTCTTCTTGGAGGCCGCCATAATGACCATTTTAGAGAATCTGTCGATGACCACAAAAACACAGTCATTTCCATGCTTGGTAGGAGGAAGGCCTAACATGATCCATGGAGCTGGATTCCCAAGGTCGACTAGGGGTAGGCAACGAAGTATATAGGCCTTGATTCTTGATGGTCAGTTTGGAAATGGCACAGGCAGTACAAGATCTGATGTACTTCCCAACATCATGTCGAAGGTTCGACCAATAGAAATACTTGTACATTATTGCCACTGTTTTCTCGACCCCGAAATTTCCAACGACCCGATAATAGTGCGCTTCCAAAATGATATTAGCTCGCTCGCTTGAAGGAACATAAAGGTGTCCCAGGTGGCATAATATTGCATCCTCGAGGTGAAATTTTGGAACTTGCTTGCCCTCCAGGAGTGTCTGGTATATGTTGTCGAATTCTGGATCTTGGTGGTGGCAATAATTGCATTGGGCTCTACATCGATAATCTGCTTCCCTTTGTCATTCCCCTTTTTGGGTTTTTACTCAGAGTAGGAATATGCATCTGATTCAGAAGCCTTTAGCTCGACCACTAGTGATTGTTTGGCCCAACACTCACTTGTGTTGTGAGTGGAGCTATAATGGAACTCACATCACTTTCTCGTGTCCTTCTTTGGCTTTGCGGTGTTGTTCTTCGCTTGCGGCTTTGGCAGGTTGTCGTAGGTCGCCTCACCTTGGATTTGTCATTTGTTCTGTGATTTGGGGGCGCCTTTTCCTTGCTTCTGATTCGTATATACAAAGTATCGCTTCTTTTGTTTGTATTTTTGCTCAATCTTGGCAGCATACCAGTATGTTGCACTAAGAGCGGAGATGTCAAGGAACTCATTTTCCTCCTGAATGTATATGTTCAGACAACTATGGTACTTCAACACCAAATGTTTCTCCGAACCTTTGATACCCAACTTTATGCGTAGGATATGGAACATATTCGTCAGCTCATGCACATCTTGATCCCTTAGTTTCCACAGTGTAGTCCATTGTATGTACTTATCCTCATAGATCCCCACCGGATAATATTGTTCCTTGATGGCATCTCGTAAATAATTCCAAGTGGGTGCGGCTAAGAACAAGGAGGTTTCCCTCTTGTCCTTTTGCTCACAGTGGGTTTCCCTCTCGTCCTTTTGGTCACAGTAGGTTTCCTTCTCGTCCTTTTGGTCACTGTAGGTTTCCCTCTCGTCCTTTTGGTCACAGTAGGTTTCCCTCTCGTCCTTTTGGTCACAGTAGGTTTCCCTCTTGTCCTTTTTCTCACAGTATGTTTCCCACCAGTCTTTGACATGGGGGTGGCTTTGAGGAGTGCAAGAGTAATATTTTCTTGATTGGAAAAGTCATAAACCGAGAAATATCCTTCTAATAGATTCAACCATCTATCTACGACATCTACATATATTTGGCCCTCTAATATGGGGATGTCAAAGTTTACTTGTACCTTAAAAGGAGTGGCATCTCCAGAGTAGTTGCTGGATGAAGGTGCGTCGCCGATGGGTAGCCGTTGAAGGATCTGGACAAAGTTATCCATCATCGTGTTCCTTTGTTTCTCGAGGACCTCCTCGAGCAAAATTTTGATAAGATATCCTACTCCCTTATCTTTCTTTTCTTTCGCCATGGGAGGCCATCGGGGTTTGCGAGGCTAATCTTGCAAAGGTTTAACCAGATCGAGCCCTAACTCCTTATACCCTGACCTCGTTGGGGAAATGCAAAGAAATATCAAGAAAGAGCAGACCACTCTGATACCACTGATCCAGACTTATGTAGGAACACAATAAAATACAGAAATAAACATCAACGCAGAGATGCAACAGGATTAACACTTCATTTCATTAATATAAAATACCAAAAAATGCTTACAGACAAAATGGAAGATAAACTAGCTCGAGCGATGATAACTTATCTTTGAGAAGAGTTGTGGCAGCTACATGCCTCTGAACTATGTTACAATGAGGCTCGAAGGCCTATATATTATTGAGAAACAATGGAAAACCCTAAACACCCAAAAACCTAACCCTATGAGATGAAGCGCCAAAACTATAGGCCCCATTTGGGTAAATCAATACATCATCTTCCCGAGGACGTAATTTTAGCATACTATCTCTGTTTGACACGTGCAATACCTTGTTAGAAGGATATATCTAAGGACTACAAATTTTGGGTGAATAAAATCTATAAAAGACCCATGTTGGTCCCTATTTTCCCAAAAAATATCGTTTAGGGCCTTAAAACGGCTCCAGAAGTTCATGAACTGAAAAACTGCCAAAAAAAAGTAAACTATGCTACGATTAAGGAAACTGAAAAATTGAAAAAAACAATGGTGGGGGTCCAAGTGGAATAGGCAGGTGGCCACCAATATCCACCTCGATCACCTTTGGGGCTTGAACCTTTACGATGTTTTCTTACATTTGAGAAAATGAGAACTTAATCAATTAAAGATGTAATTTTAAGCCTTAGTCCATAATTAAAAGGCATTTTCAACTAGGGTTTTAGGTGCGCGAGGGGTAGTTGGGAGGAAAGGGTTGTTATAAACCTTGAGGAACTTGTGTATATGTGTATGCTTGGAGCTTAGGGAACACCATTAACAATCAAGCATACTTTTATGCCCTTCTACAAGTAGTGATTTTGACAATGTCAATGGAGCCTTACTCCCTTATAATTTTGGGTGATTCTTATAATGCAATGAGGCATGTTCAAGTGGGTTATCCACCTTTAGGATCCCAATCTTGGTTCTATTTACGAACGAACCCAAGTGGGGCTCTCTTCCCTCTCGAATGTGGTTGCTTTATAAGTCCAAAGGATGTTAAATTTGTGTGTTGATGACTTGACTAATTAGGTGGTCCAATTAAACGAGGGAAACATATGCATCAATGACTCATTCTATTAAAAACCCATTCCATGATCTGACAAATGTCAACACTCATCATACAAGTGGTGATTAACCATTAGTTAGGTTCAATTTAGTTAACATGGGCAACAACTATGGAATCCATGCATGGTATTATTACTCATACAGGTATGCAAATCTCCATTGAAATGAAATGAAGTTATGAGTACGTGATCAATATCATTCCCTCGTTAAGTGCGAGTTCATGGGGCTTGTCATTTATTTTGTTCTCATGAAATCGACCTTCCTTATGGAGGTTGTGGGGGTCCTTTGTTCTTTATTACAATTTCACTTCCTTTGATCGTCAGTATGATATGGTTCTCCAATCTTCTTTTTTAAGGTGGAACCTCCCTCTTGGCCTTTAATTTGAGTATGAGGACATTTGGGATACCCTTTATCACCTTCACATAAGAGTTACGCAGCTCGCGACCTAAATTTCATCTTCATTGGACATTCTAATACAACATAAGTAGTAATTTCAACAATTGGATGATGAAATTGGCTGGGTTCGAAGTAAATTGGAAGAAATTACACTGCATGGAAATTGGGGGCCTTGCTCTCTTTCATCCTTTGTGCAATTTGTTTCTTCTCAACACATGTAGCTAATTCCTCTCCTTCTGTACTTGAATAATGTAATCTAGGTATCACTGCTCAACTTGCAGTCCATAAGTCTCGTTCTAATGGATAAATGTAATATTTTTTAGAGTCTTTGTAATATTGGGAGTTTTATTTCGTCTCTATAACACCAAAAACCTTTTTGTATAGGAACCTAATTCCTTTTTGTTCCAATAAGCTCTATTTTTGCTCAGCTTAGCTAGACTCAAGCCACATATATAGGCATTGTTAAAAATGTACTCTTGTTGCATGCTTGACCTAGTAAAATCATCCAGTTACGACTTTAAAAATACATTTTCAACCAAAATAATATTTATAATAAAACCAATACCTTTATCATCAAGTTTTTATTTTCATTTAATTAATTCATATAATGATAATATTTTATTTTTATTTTTTTGCCCAAAAGAAGGTTGGATCTAATGATAAAGAAATGACAAATTTTTTATTATTATTAGGCAAGTTTACCTAAAAAACATGGAGACACACGACACCGTAATGTAGTAATCAACTAGCAGTTGCCCGAGAAGGTGCAAAGAGAGGCCGATAGGAGTATTTTTTTTGAATTATTTATTTGAAGTAATTGTAGTTTTTGAAAATAACCAGTCTCGGGAGTTTTGAGAAAACTCTGTGATTGGAACGAACCAATACAGTCTGAGATCCAAAACTGATTTAAGATTTTCGAACATAATTCAGCAATAAGCAATGAAATTTCCCCTAGCAGTCCTGCAAATGATATGATTTTCATCCCAGAATATTGGTTGAAATCGGGACAAAACAGGGACAAATTATATAGGGTTCATGTTGAAGTTTCCCTTGATCAGTATGGCAGATATATAACAGTGAAGTTATGACCAAAGTTCTTATTCTCAACTTGAGTAGTACGTATCCAGAAGGAGCTTCTTGTCATGATAATTTTAGCTGGCATAGGTGGATCATTTCATATTAGCATAAGAAATCCTGCAGCGTGTTAGTGCTCAAGAAGTAGCAATCGACTAATACCACTATTCATTTAACAACTTGACAACTGAATTGACAGCTAAATCAATTTAGCTAAATTATGATAAATGTTCTTACTATAAGGAAAAAAGTTTTTCCCAATTTATAATATAATTTTAAATAACAAAAACCAAAAAATTATAGTAATAACGGCCTCATTACGAGGAAAAATTAAAAAGAAGTAGAAAACCATGGAGAAACAATTAAGAATACACAATGTGGGGTAGTGGAAAAGGGACTTGCTGCTGCAAGTTTCTATTTCTCTCAAACAAAGAAGGTTTTCCATCATACAATTGTTGAAACTCAAAAAGAAATAAAGGGAAAATTATGATGACCAAGGAGAGATACACAGGTGCTTGAAGCAATTTCTGAAACTCTTGTTTTTGTCTATCAGTTGTTCTGCCATCATCATGCATACAATTGTTGAAACTGAAAAAGAAACAAAGGGAAAATTATGATGACCAATACATAGATGCTTGAAGCAAGTTCTAAAACTCTTGTTTTTGTCTATCAGTTGTTCTGCCATAATTTTGGATTGGTGTTTGTATGATTTGGATTGAAATCCTACAGAACAATGCCCATCTTTGTAAACATACGACGCTCCATCTTCATACAATCTGTTGAATTGTTCCAGGGGCCTGTCCCTCACAGGACGAAGAGGCACCCCCTGCATGCAAAACATGAGAAAACAAAAAAACAAAAATACCCACATCAGAAAACAAATACCCAAATTAGAAAACAGAAGCAAAAACCCAAAGACAGGCCAATCTCAATACAACAAATTCTATTAAAAAGAAAACATACATACCTGACATGGAAATGATCAGCAATGTCCCCATAGCCAAGATGGAGGGCAACAACATCACAGAAGGCCCTGTAGAGATGTTGCATTGTAGAGAAAACCTTCCCTTTCACTGTTATGGTTGCTCATGTCTGTCAAGATAATCGTAGAATTCACTTACCATGGTCTGAAAATTTAACATTTTATTCCAGGAGTTTACCCAAAGAATTCATAAACCCAATTAAATTACATTTTGTTAATAATGACAATGGGAGAATGAATCATATTATACTACATATAGGATGCAAGTTAGGAGTGTATCAAAATTAAATGACGAGGATGTTTTAGTATGGTTGCTTGATAAAATTATTGCACAATTTACAGTTCAATGTAGAAACAAAGTTGTAGAGGAATACCAAGTACTGATCATATGTCATACAAAGAAGGAATACGTTATTTATATTCACAAATCTATGACTATGTCAAATCTATTTGCAATTGAATGGAAAACATACCACTCTTTGATTTATTTTTTTGAACAGGAGACAACATGTATGGAGTAATGCCAATTCATCATCAGATGACCCTCAGATGTACAAAGAAGAAACAGAATATGACAATTATGATGACAACATTTTCTCTTTTTTTTTTAGATTGATATCCAAAACAGCAACTGAGGGCAATTTCCAAATGAATAGAGTTACAGTTGCATAGTTTGTGTCATAAATTCGGATCAGCAAAAGGTAAATTTGCTACATAGGGTGTACTGCACAGGGTCCTAACTTAGTGAGTGGGTGTTCCTATTTCCTCATGACAGAGGCCTATACCTTCTATCCTGTCAACATTCAGATTGTATGCATCATTCCACTGCAAGCAACAATTATATCCAATACATTGTGGTTTAGTTTTTCTAATATGAATCTGCTTAAGACTAAGTTTTCAGCATGTATAGGCATCACTAAACACTAACAAGGAATAAAAATGAAAAAACTAAAAAACTAACCACAGAAAGGAGTTAAATATTTCATTAACCTGATTGTTGAAGAATTTTGGAGATTAACATATGGCATCATTAATAAACAAGTAAATGCCAATGAATAAGAAGATGTTGTGTTCATTGATGAAGATAAGGTTTGAGTTCAGTTTAGCCACACAAATGGGAACTAATCACGTCATCATATAAGAAATACAAGGATTTGCTATGACCTATTCTAATCAATGTCAGGAAAAAGGATTCAAGTAGGAAAATGTCTTCAAAATTTCTGGCAATAGACTCAAACATTCACTACAGATAAAAGGTTGATAGCACCAACAATCACACAAAGGTTGTCGACTAAGAGAAAAAAAAACACAAAAATTGGGGTCTCACATACCTGTTTGCTAGAATAAATTGATTGTGCTAGCACCCTAAATTGATAGAGACTTTAGTGTGCTTATACTAAGACCTTAAAATGAGAAGCTAAACTTAACAACAGTTATGAGTCCAATCACAAAAGAAGAACATGCTGCCAATTTGGGGATGAGACCAATTTCAAGTACATGGTGAATTTGACAGAATAGATACCTTACAATGTTGGTTTCATAGCCAAAGGTGATCTAAACGATTTTGAATCTCTAATGTCAAAAGATGTAACCAAAAAAATGGTAAGTTGACGGAACATAACTCTCCAATAAATGTTGTTGGATTCTTGAATATATCATTCACCAGGTCAGTTCACCTTGATATTCTTGCAGCTCAAATACTCCAGTTGACAGCTAGGTGACACTATTGTTATGCATATACACAATGTTGTTGTATGATAAGATGAAGTTACGTATATCTAGGCTAGGGAGGTTATGACTAGAGAACTCCTTTTAATGTGCGTACATTGATGTAGGAGATGTTTTGCCAGTTACCAAATGGAGAGGACTGGTATATGAATATGTGGTAAGGTTAAAACAGGACACTGGTTATGAAAGATAGAATTACAGCACTGTAGATTTAACGTAGCTTTTACTTTTTGGTTTTTGCTTTGTATATAAGCCATTATTTTTTAATTTTCAAGGATGTACTTCCCTTATTTGTACTTATGTTTATGTGTATCACATGGGAAAAAAGAAATGCCCTACCATTTTTTTTCCTGAAACAGAGGTTAGAAATGTGTTAGAAATAACCCATTAGCACATCTAGCTTTTGTGGAGGGAAAAAAGAAAATTAAAAGACACAACAAATAAGTGAAATCCATTGTACAATCTGGAGAGAATGGAGTAAATAATTCAAATCTATTGTATAGTCCAGAGAGAAACAAGGTGCATTCAACAACCTAAGTATAAGACAGATCTGAAATGCTCCATTTTTAGAGCTGAGGTGACATGTAACATCTCTCCACTCAATATAATATTCATATAGAAAACAACATCCCAGTATGGATGAGATATGTAACATTCAAACTTATAAATTAAAACATAAGTTAAGTGGATTTATCTCAGGTAAATGGGAAGAATGATTGTTATCCTGTCTACCCAGGTTCAATTCCCGCTAGTGACATGTTTATTGAGTATTTTGTTTTAACGGTTTGAAGCCTAGTTTTTGAATGGGCTTGAGTCCTAAATAATACGTTACCCTTGAGTACAGGTTGAAGGGTGAGGTACTTAGTTATATGGGAAAAAAGTTTAAAACATGAAAAGCCCAAGGGGGTTAATTTAAACAGTGGCCAATAATGTTGTCGGACAGTTGGCTAATTTCGTGCCAACAAGTTCTTGTTTTGAATCCCCCTTGGCGATGTGCATAGTCTAGACCAGTGGGTTAGGATGCCCTTAAAAAATGAAGGGAAGCATCCGTTGGCTTTCCCTACAAGGTTTTCTTGGGAGGAAAAAGAATGCTCAATGCAATAAAGAATATTTAAGAAAAGAATACCAAACATTAGACAATATTTACAAAGAGAGAGATGTAGATCCATGTTAAGAAGGACCTTTTAAGCATTGAGAGGTATCATAGATGAAATCAATACAAATCACATAAAACATGACAACATTCTTGTTGTTCTGTAAAGATTCATTTACAACTGCGAAATACCAAAGGTCGCCTGCAAACCCTTCTAGATTCAATACTGGCTGTAAATCCACAGATTGAGAAACTATCAGTCATGAGGAGTCTATATAAGTGACATAAAACATGAGATTTGCAAGTCAAGCTCTTTAGGTATGTGCAAGATTGGTTCATTGCAACATGGCACAATTGACCATTGGCATTGGAGCAACATTGTGAAGAATGGACTCACATAAATATCATATAGTGACCATTCTGTAAAGATTCATTCACAACAGCACCTTTTGGGCATGATAGGGATGTTTTTTTTCCTATTTGATACAGTCTCGTATTTTATTCAAACAATAAACAATGACAAAAAAATATTGCAAGCCCACAGACGAGAACATGCCATAGATAGCACAGATTTGCAGATGTTGAATTCTAAATTTTGTATGCAGATAATAATGAACCCTATGGAATTATAGAACTAGTATTCTATTGCCAAATTCAAGAATGAAGATACAACATACTTATAGACAGAAAATGAGTAGATGCTTGGAAGTCTTGTATGACTATAAATTTTTTTGCTAGTGCTATTTTTGAATAACTTATACTAATGTTAATTACCAAATGCAGAGGATTGGTATGTGAATATGTGGTCAAGGCAATAAAGCAGAGAGGAAATTTGTTGACAGATATAGAGGTTTCAAGATATAATAGAACATAATAGCATGAGTAAAATGTGAAAACCTTGAAACGGAATAGATTATGATTTATATTTACATAGATATACAAATTTGAAGGTGAAGAGATATATACATGTGTACAAGAAAAGTTTGTGATGTCATGCAAATGCAAATGAAAGTAAATATCTAATCATAAATACATGATGATGCTCGGCATCAGCAACACCAATTGGTGTCTATTGTGACTCCACGTTCAGAAAGGAGTTCTTTCCATTCAGCTCACATTTTCTGTTGTGTATCTCTTTCATTTATGTGGATTGTCTTTCTTAGAATTCTTCGGATCTTCTGTAATAGTGCAATAGTTCCACGCAAACAGTACAAAGGCAATGACTGGGGTGAAAGGAATCTGAGTTGTATATCATGTAAATTAAGTTCACGCTGTTCAATCTCCTGGCAGAATTCACAGAGCATGTTTAAATATTTTGAATCCATATCTGTTGGGCATGAAAAAAGGAAAATAGTTATTGTTAGTGTTAACAAATGATAAAAGTGAACTAATTATAGTGTTTAAAAATACCTAAAGTAATCATAAAATTCTTTTGAACATTAGGAACATAACGAGTAATAGAACAAACGTAAAAATAAGTAATTGTATAGTCAATTTGGATAAGGTGAAGGTTTGTTTACCTTTTGGTGAAGATGTAATTAAGAGTGTATTGTTGGATAGATTGTACTCGTCTATATAGATTTTGATGTGAGCAATGACTCTTCTTGCTTTCTGCGTTGTAGATGCGGATTTTCTTTCATGCGTGAAATGCGTGAAAATGGAAATGCTGGATGGATTCGAAGGTCTAATAGAGATCTAACTCTTGAAATGGCGGTGAATGTTAGACCTTGGCATTCTTTGGGGCCGATGTCAACTGTTGCTTTATCTAATGTCATTCCCTGTGACTTGTGTATTGTTAAATCCCATGCCATCCGAAGTGGTATCTGTCGATGTGTACCCCTTGTAATAGGGGAAATGGCCACATATGTGGGGTGTGAAATGTCCCATGGTGTTCCTTTGTATTGTTTAAAATCGATGACCACGAAGGATGGCAATTCTGGAGGCTTTGAGTCAGGTGCATAGCATATTGAAATGACTGTGCCAAGTGTGCCATTTACAAGCCTTGTATGTACCCATAAATTGCAGGTTAGCATAACTTTTTGTCCATTGCATAAAAGAATTGTTCTGTCTAGTTGTTCTTCTTCAGATGTAGTGAATGTTCGTTCCAAATGTTTCTCCGTTGAGCACACAGCTATTGGTTTGTGCAAGTTTTTCAACATTGATTTGTTATGTAAGGCAACTGATCTGTTTGCTGCATATAAATGCATGGAGTCCTCAAATGTTTTTTTATCTTCATGCGTAATAGAGGAATCTGTTCTTGACATTAGCAGCTTCCAATCTTCAATTGTAGATGTTCCATCCCTGAGATTTGTGAGAACGTTGTGGAAGGAAATTTGGGAAGGGTCAGCACCTTGTTGGCGAAAAATAGTTGTGAGCGTCATGAATGTATCAAAGCTGTGCCAAAGTGCAATGCCACGTGATGTGCCAGCATACAGAGGAATGTCTTTTACAGGTGGCAATTGGCCTAAATCCCCAACAGGGATAATGGATCGATTTCCAAATGGTGTATTTCGATGGAGGGGAAATTCCTCTCGTAAGCGATCATCAATACAGGAAAGCATTTTTGGCCCGATAAAACTCATTTCATCAATGAGTATGTACTGAATATGGTGGAGTTGTTCTTGAAGGTGGAGGAGTGGTTGTCCTTCAAGAGGATGCATTGTTTGGATAGGGATGTAAAGGGCAGAATGAATTGTAAGTGAATTTATGTTGAAAGCTGCAACACCGGTAGGTGTAAGTACCAACAATGGGCTTATATTTGGTGAGGAGATTTCGATGAATGCACGTTGCAGAGATTTTATTAAAGCAGATTTCTCTGTTCCGGCTGTCCCTTGTATAATGGTTCTGGTTAGGGGTTTTGGAAGAGGGTTTTTGAAATGAGAAATAATATGTGTGAAAGCTTATTGTTGGGTAGGAGATAATATGTGATTTACGGGAAGGTTTGAAAAGGGATGATGTTGATTTTGACTATTTGAGCGATTATATTCAATGAAATTGATGGCAGTTTCTTGCAAGTGGAGAGGTATGGAAGTATTAGACCAATTATGGTTAAGGTCAAAGTCACGATTACCAATGATTTCAAGGGCATCAATTTCGATGTTCTCGTTTGGGTGAAGGTGAGAGACAATTTCCCATTCATTCATTTGGACGAGGTCAAGGGGGATGTCAGGAGGGGTAGATACAGGAGTAGATTCATCTTTGGATTGTGGAGATTATGGGTTTTCATTTTCACGGTGAACATGCCATGCTGTATATGTTCCTTTTTTTTGTTCCCAATGTGCAATGATTTCGTCATTGTTGGATCCAATGTCATTAGGGAGGGTACGGAAAGGGAAATACAATATTGATTCAGCCCAACAGAAGTTGGCGTAGCTTAGATAAGTAGGGGAAGGGATTGTGGTGTATCGTGCCAAGATATGGACAACCATGGGAGGGGAAATCTGTTTCCACTGGTTTTTTTTATGGCGAGGAGAAAATGACTAAGAGCGTGCAGCTTCAATGAGGGGCAATGGCTCTAATGAAGAAGGCCTATTCATGTATGCGATAATAAATGGTGGTGTTGAGGGTGGATTTTCAGAAGCATCTAGAACACGTCTGAATACAGTTCTATTAACATTTAGAGAAACAAATGTATGACTACAAAGTGTGAGAGGTAATTTTTGCAACATATGGAATATTTCCTGCGTTCCAATGTCTCTTTCTACTATGCTTTCTGTAAGGATTCTTCAGACAACAGTGATAGTAGGTGCTTTTGGAGCGATGTTGTTCGAGAGGCGAAATAACATTTGCCTATAGTTTTCTGATTTTGTTTCTGCTTTGGCTGCATATTTAGAAATATAAGATAACACAACATGGCATGAAAATACTGGCTAACAATAAACATTTTCTTTCCAGATGGAAAGTAGATCGGCATTATGGATGTTCAATCTATCATCGTTACGTGCAGGCTTGTAGATATTCTGACCTTTGTTGTCCATTAGGAGTGAAGATGTGGGATTCAACCCCCATGGTACTCCATAGCGACATTTGAGAACTTGGTTTTTTTTGCGAAGACAAGAAGCTGCATGACACTTTGTATGGCATTGGACACAGTTCACAAGCTCTTCATAGTCGTCTGTTTGCGTTGACGCAAAAATTGATGGTGTGTTGAGAAGACATGGGTTCTGCTCTGTTGATTGGTGGAGTGAAGTTGCGCAACGTTGGAGTTGTCGCAGGTTCCAAGCAGTTACATAATTGTCAAAATATTTTTGAGCATTGAGAACTTCTATCTCATTGTTCCAATTGAGGGAATCCATGTTTGGTGCATCTTTCAACCAAAGGAATCCATGTATGTGTGCAGATCCTCGATGTTGCCATTCATATCTGCATGCAATATCGAAAAATGTTATTGATTTAATTCTATTGAAGTTTAATATTTTGTTTAAAAAGGAATGGTAATTAAAAGTACCTGCACCAATAGTTGATTGCATCGAGAGCTTTTTGTAAAACTTCCTCAAGGAAAATTGTAAATCTGCAATGCATGTATTGGGATGTTAAATGTGGATTGTTAATTATATTTTGAATTCTCCACCTGTAATGAGTATTTGAATTGGAGGGCATCTTGATAGGCATAATATTGTGCAGGTTAGGCCATTTGGTATCAGCATCGCTTAGAGTGAAGAAAAACGTTGGGCTCCCAAATTGTGTGACCATGTCAGTTAGCTCATTACGACGCTTGTTCCAAAAAGAGCGTGTACCTGGTAGGGATGAGCCAAAGTGCATGACCTTTTCTGGAATTTTTGAATTTGGGAAGTCATGAAGACATTGCTGCAAATCTGAAACAGTTGTTGGCAAATTGTTTTCAATGTTCTTTTTAACAAAAACATTGGTAGCTGATTGGCTACGGTGGCGCATTAGCATGTTATATATGTAGTAACGGAATCTTGGATGCCGGCCGAAGCGATTATCATGGTAGCGTAACAGGTGACAGGCATATTCGTGCAGCTCGACTTCTGTAATTCTTGGTTGTGCGATCATGGCAATCCCTGTTGGGAAAAGTGTGGGAAATGCCATAGAAAATAGGCCCTCAGTAGTGTATTCGTTCATAGGCGATAGAGATATTGTAGGCCGATCAATTGAATTTGTTGATTTTGGATTGGTGGAGTGAAAGTAAGCATGAATGCGATCAAGTTCACTATAGGAGTTTGGAGGAACTGGAACAAATGAAGAAGTTTGGATATCTAATGAAGGTATAATGGCATCAAGATCACGAGTAGAATCGATTATGTTTTCTTGGGGTATAAATGAGGACATGGTTACATTATGAAGAAGATTAGAAATATCAGTAGGTTGATCTGGTAGAGCGGAAACTGCAGATGGGTTGAGTTCAACGTCTTTGTTGTAGGGATCATGAGTGAGTTTGTATTCTAGTGATGCTAGAACACGTGATTTACAGACGATGAATTCATAAGATGTTTCATAAGGGTTTTGCCTTCTAACAATGAGGACGTCTAATTCAGAAACAAGGCGAGGTAGGTATTTTGCAATAGTAGTAATGTCTTGAGGGAAGCTGATTGTATGGCCGCTATATTTGTATTGACCACCACGAGCATGTGTTACTTGCATAATGGGATTTACACGTGCGATTAGCATTTCTTCAATCTGTGTTAAATTCTGAAGGACATATGGTTGTTTTCCAGGGTCCATGTTGTTGACATGAGTGAAACGATTTGTATATTTTGATGTTGCACATCGAGAGCAAGAGAGGGTACCATGTGAACGTTTTGTTTTCATGCCTAGATATGATTCTTTGCATAGTGTGCAAACATGCAATGGAGAAAGGTTATCTATTCTTTGTCTAAAGTGACGGTGTTCTTCATTAAGGGGGGGGGGGGTTATATAGGTTTTGATAAAGATTCAGTGAAATGGCATGCATATTTGGGAGAGCACTTGAAGAGGGAAGTTGTGTAATGGAAGAGGGAGTCTCTTTTCATTTTTTATAAAGAATTCATCATCATGCATTTATTTCTTCTTTATTTTGAGCATAAAGAAGGCGATGCCATGCTTTTTTCTCCGCATCTTCATCATTTGATGACATATCTAACAAAGTACAAATAATTCTATGTTAGGGATGAGGTGTGAGAATTACAAATTACAAATTGAGTTATGAATGCATATGAAATGTATGACATTGTGTTGAAAGCTCAAATTTCTAAATAACTATTAATAAGCGCTAGAAAGAGTTTCAAATGACTTTGAAATAGATGTTGGTAAAAACCTTTTTTTGTAGTGCCAAACATAGGTATCTATATTATTGAAATGTGAAAGGGTAAATATACATATTTGTAATTGTTCAAAAATGGTATTGTAAAAGTAACTGTGCAGTACAACAACATGGTTGTATTTTACAGTGGTATGGAGAAGGGAACTATACATGGATGTTCTTTTCTAGCTAGAGAAATAAAAAGTTGTACATATAAGAAGAGAGGTCAAAGGCGACGAGTAACAGAGCGTCGTGAAATGGTAAGTGCGGCAATGTCTTTTAGGATCTTCGTGCATGCAACATCATATTGAATTTCTTTTGAACTTATTAGAATAGGTTGCAAATGCTCAACACCATTGTAGTATTCTTTTTTTATGGAAAGTGACAGCAAGAAGTGCCGGCCTGATATACGACTACATATTTTATGAAGATTAGTTGGTTCAATAGAAAGGAGGAACAAGTCTTTAGCTGTGATTCCCATGAGCTCATTTCCTGCATCATTGAAGATAGTGACATTTTGAAGCTGTCCAGTGTGGTCATGTAATTCGATTTTAAGTTTGTAACGGTAGTCACATTTTGGAAATTCACCGTTGCACTTTGTACAATGCCAAAGATTAGAATGGTGGCTTACTTTTTCCATGCATTGTTTCCCATTGAAATCCAATGGACAAGCAAGGAAATAGAAATCGTCCATGCGTAGAGTAGTTATTGTGGCATGAACCAAAACCCATACTGCTTTCTCGGAGATTTCCATGCTAGATATTTCCTAAATTGTCTTTTGTGGTAAAGCTCGCTTGGAAGACATAGTATAATTTCTGCTCAATGACGGAGACGAAGAGTTGTAGCCTATATCGTGGAACCAAGTATGGAGTTGTTGAATTTCTTCAATGTTTGGATTTATTTGAAGAGTGGTAGTGGAAATTGTCTCAATAGTGATTCCATTAAATTCAGTTACCTGGCCTCCTTTGACACAAAAGATTGGTGGGTTGTCAAAAGAGTGAAGTTCAGATAGGTCCTTTCCTATAGAGACACATTGATCTCCCCATATTGTTAAATCAATGCTGAAACCTGACTTGTCCTTCAATGTTAGTGTTTTTTTTTAATATTTCAGTTCCATCTCTTCTTCTTATTGTAGAAGCAAGGGAGGTGGAGCTAACGACACCAACAACATCGACAAACATATTTGGGTTTGTGGATTTGATTTCAGCAATAGTTTTGAAATGAAAGCTTTGGTAAGGAAAGCTTGGATCATCTTCTGAACATGGTGTCACGGTTGATGCATCAAACAAGTAAATCTCCCATTTGTTGTTTAAATGGTTGTAGTTTGGGTTTGTTTGCTTAATTGTTCCATTGGAGACAATATATAGGTGCCCAACTTCAATGAGATTGTAAATGGATTTAGCTAAATCATCGAATGCATAAAGGTGGATTTCATCTTTGTCACAACCAATGAGGTCAAAGCCAAAAACTTTCCCTGACCCACGTGCAGTGTTGTAGTTCTTCAAGGGTGTCTTTGATAATACTCTACCTTGAATTAACCAATACTTTCAGTACGGATTGAGTGATTTAAATGATACAAGTGATGTTGTAGATGCACTTGCTGGAGTTTTAGTACTTGGAAGAATATTTTGTGCTGATGAATAGCTTGAATGAGATTCGCTTGCCTTTGCATGTAATAGCGCTGATGAGTCCTTAAGCAAAGGTCCACTACGGCGCACAACCTCAAATTCTAGGATTCGAATGGAGCTGAAATGGATGAAGAAATTATTTAAAATTAAAATGAATGTCAAAATCATTTTTATTCAGGAATAATGCAAAGAGAATAAAGGGAAAAGTTCAAAACAAAGCCTAATCTTACGAAGAGTTTTGGGACACTATGCAAGTTGATTTTGTAAGTGAAATGATTGAACCGATCTGGATGTCTTCAGATGCAACTTGTGCGCCATAAGCAAAAGGTAACAAAGTCTTGTGTTGATATGTCCCATAAGAGAGAGTGATGTGATAGTGGGAAGAGTTGGTTTTTGATGAATAGACAGATCCAATGTTGACTATTTACAGTAGAGGTTGAATCTTAGTTGAACCATCTAGCAATTTGGGGATGGCATTCTCAGTCAAAATTGGCTCCATCACGGTAGCAAAGTGCAAATTTTTAATTTCCAATGGTAATACCTGCAATTCATTTTAATGCATTGGAAGAGATATTAATGCATTAAATAAATTGTAAGTAAAGCATGAATTAGCATTTCTATAATCGTTATCTAATAGATTAGTTCATAATGAACACTTAGATTTGTAATTGCATGCAATAATAAAGAGGAGGGCACAATAAATCCATGTGTCCTTAGAAATCCATGTTTTTCACGTGGGAAACGTGGTACTAAAACAAATGACTCCCTTAGATATGATCACTAAATTTGCAATCTTCTAGAGCATTTGTTCAAGCAAGCAGAGGAACAAATATTTCTTGGAATAAAATACAAAGGAATTTGCAATTGGGAACAGAAAACCGGAAATTTACACTCATAATTTAGGCTCTAAGACATACCTACAAACATTAGAAAGCCAGGATACATATATGAAAAAACTCAAAAAAATCACTGAATTGTTTTGTCAATTGGTTTGATGAGAAGCATATAGAAATATATTTTATGTTAAGTTTGATGAAATTATGCAATTGTTTGAATGAACAATGTAAAAGTAATGGCAACTCCAAATTGAAACTAAAAAATTATTTTGCCAAATGATAGTTTTGCGGTTTTACTAAAACGTTTGGAGTTTGGACAAGTTCGAATGTGCTTTAGGATGTTGCATTTTATGGGGTCATACTTAGTTTTGCTTATGTGTCTCCTGAGGGACAGCTAGGCCAGTTTTTCCTTCATTTGTTACAATTGGTTTCCACATAACTAAAATTAAAGAGCAACACCTGCACGAATGGAGATTTTTAAATGAATAAACAGTAAAACAACAATGGACACGTTGAAGACTCTCTTCAATATAGTCAACAGTATAAGCAGTAAGTTTTGGACCGGGGTTGCATTGCCAAACAAATGGGTTCTCAGTTCAACACAAGAGAATATTCAGACAGCATAGGAGAATGAAGATCCTAATGCCTTTACAAGCGAAAAACAAAAGGCATGTGTTCAAATTGCTAATGGCCATTTCCTATTCAATGATGTCTTTGGTGTTCTGTAGGACTTCAAAATTGATGAGCTCTTGTGCTAAGAAGAATTTGGAAACCTTAAAAAAAAGTTACACCACCTCTTACTTGGAAATCTAATGGCTTCAGGGGAAGGCTTAATATGCCCTGTTATTCAACTTGTGGAAGAAGGGAACATTATTCTTCCATAACTCATGTGCGTATATGACTTTCAAAAAGGTTTGCCAAAAAGAGCAACTTCATATTATATGACTACATTACTAATCAATTTATTTGATATCAAAAACCTGGTGCTTACTGTTTTATGCACAGAGTGATGGATTTCAGCAACCATGCAAGCGAGGAGGGAAATCGCAATGGCGTTGGCGCTGAAGATTTCCATGTGCAGTAAAAAGAAGAGGAAGAGTACTTAGTTTTGCTTATGTGTCTACTGAGGGACAACTAGGCTAGTTTTTCCTTCATTTCTTACAATTGGTTTCGACATAACTAAAATTCAAAAATAATAAAATTAAAATTTCAGTAATTTACAGTAATTGTAAAATTGATTCCCATATTATGTTGAATATTTAATTCACGTCATTTATTAAATGAGAGTGGACCACCCATGAATCTAGACTAAAACACTGTCTTACACAATCTAAAGAAATATATGAATTGTGCTTTCATTGATTTCTTTTAAAAAATGGATTACCCAGTTTTCATAGCGACACATATATGTGTACATTATACATTCAACGCCCAAGTAAGCTATGATCACATTCACCAGATTCTGCCTTTTGAATGCAGAAAGAAACTCAGTCCGTCAGTACAAAAGTGTTAGCATCTCGTTTGTTGCCTGCCACCAGCTCGATGCACGCTCATCACTTTTACCTAGGAACTGAGAAGGGCAACGTAGTTGCTTTATTTTTCACACATGTCCAACAAGCAGCACAACCAACAATGTATATTATTCAGATTGAACAATGAATTGCAAAGTGCTACTGTAGAGCTTCATCATTCCATCAAAACATTAAACTAATTAATTCAGGAAACCTACACTATGTAAAGGATAAGAGAAACCTACTTGGAAAATATGTTTTCCAGTATGTGCATTCACAACACTAAAAGGGTCATAAAAAATATAAATGTCTACATCTTGATATAAAGCACGGGCAATCTGTATTCTCTGTTTTTGTCAACCACTCAAATTTAAACCTCTTTCTCCAATGTCTGTCTCATCCCCATAGGGAAAAAGTTCAAGATATTTCTTCAATGCACAAGCCTCAAGTACACTATTGTATCTAATATTATCCATCCGCTTCCCAAAGAGAACAGTGTCTTTAATTTTCCCACTTTGTATCCAAGGAGATTGAGGGACATATGCTTTGGTACCACTTAAGTTAACAGAGCCTGATATTTTTGGTATTTCACCAAATATGTAGGATAAAAGGCTTGATTTTCCTGAACCAACAGTTCCACATACGGCAACCCTCATGCCTCTCTATTTGGACATCTAAACCTCTTATAGTTGGACTAGAGGAATCGGGATTCCAAGAAAATATCCCTCCTTGGATTTGAATCGCGAAGTCTGTTGACTCCTTTGATACCTTTTCTACCCCATCGTGTGTAGAAATTTGAATAGTTTGCTGAATTATTCACCGAGATTATCCTGATTACACACTATTTAAGCTTCATGCATAATACATAACCTCTTATACAATTGATCATCAATATGCGGAAATAGAAACAGTCGCATGCGCACATAAAACAATAATCAAGCACACATATCAACACAGTATGTAATGGGGAAAGCAATAGCTGAAAACCCCCAACTATCTGTATAATATAATGATAGAGAACATGTAACAATACATAGCACAAAGCTCTCACAACTCTCAGCACTATCTCACATGCTACACACAAACTAGCACGGAAGATGAACAAGTCACAGGTTCAAATCTCCTCCACAAGTCTGCCTGCCTTTACTGCGCAATCCAAGTTGATTAATGATGAGATCCAAGTTCGAATCCCACTAGCTTCAACTGCGCAATCCTCATTGGCAATCTCCATCAATGTGTGTGCAAATCTCATGCACAACCAATAGTCACAACTGATAGTAGACTCACCCTTTCACCCACCTCTAAAACTGGTCTCCACTGAACTATCCATGCATTGCAGTTAACTGATGTGTTCTTTAGTTGATTTATGAGTTAATAATTAGTGAATTAATTAATAATTAATTCACACCACTCATCACTAGTGTATTTTTCAGTTAGACTAAATACAACTAGTTCAACTAAATTAAACAGAACACAACTCCACCAACTGTCTCATCAACTCCACCAAACTCTGCCACATGAGTTCTAACTGAAGTCAACCATGCAATAGCTCAACTAACCCTTAGGAAAAGCGTATTTCCTTATGTCAGCTGCATGTGCCACATCCAAGCATCAAACTGAAGTGCTCCAAGAGGATAAGATAATGTTTATAGTCTAAATATTATTAAGGGTTAATAATATTTGGTTGTTCTATTTTTAGCTCGACAGTCTAAAAATAGAAACCGCCCAATGTCTAAAAATAGAGGTCCATCTATTTTTACCAACTCGACCAATCATCCATAAATAACATCCTGCAACTCATAGACCATGATCCATATGTCTAAAAATAGACTTTGCGCCAAAAATAGCCTGCGGGCCCACTTAGTGAAGGTGACTTCATTTCACTAAGCTCCATCATCTTGTTGCATTTTCAACATCGTGTTGCAGCTCTTCCTCCTGCAGAAAGGCCACAATGCGATCTATTGACATTTTAGCTTGAAAAAAATGAGAGATGAAGCCAGGAAGACTGCCTATAGCTCCCTAAAGTGGTCCAAAGATTGCACGTGCAGAAATAAAATTCCTTGCTGTCAAAGGCACTCCTATAACCATACAGGTACCAAAAGTTGCGACAGTGACAAATGTTGGTCCAACAGAGAAAACAAATGTTGCGATAGCTGATGCGTAAACATTTTTTTGTAGCCAGCTATATTCTACTTGCCTCAAAATTTATAGTTTCCGAAGAAATCTTGTCTCCCAAGGCTGCAATTTTAAGATCCTCATAATTTTTAAGGTCTCCGTTGTGGCCTTCATCCTTTTGTCTTTTTCTCCCATGACTCTCTTCTGAAATTTTTGTTGCAATTTTGCAACTGGAAACTTTGGCAAGATAACCACCAATGAGGCTGCCAATGCTGAAATTACTGCCAAGCCAAACTGCTAATATAGAATAATAAATGCCAGAACAATTCGAAGAGGCAAAATCCAAAATTGATGCATAATGTAACAGAAAGATGAAACATTCAGAACATCCACACTCATAAGCTGACATTGTAAACCAAGTTAGAGCCTGGACAATATACTCGCCCACATTTGCAAAACCTATGAGACTATCAATTACAAAGACCTAAACCTACCACCTAAAGTAGGATATGAACAAATTATTGACGCCTGTAGAAGTAGCAGGACCACAATCCTGAGGCGAATACCAATTTCTGCTATTGAAGCCAAAATGGGCACCTGAAACTTAATAGTCCACAGTATACTCATCGTTTGAATCCATATCAATGTCGGACAGACAACCAAAACAAACCTATGGTGCCATTGATTAAAATGCCCTGAATCTAAGCTGAGAATTGCGCAAATTCTCGAGATAAATAGGCTATACACTTAACCTAGAATTAGTTTTTCTCCCATTTGTCATTTTCAAACAATTTGCCCAGCAAAATCTAGGACAGAGACCAATATCCAATCACAAACCGGAAAATCATAGCGCCACCAGGTTTCCCTCGATGTGAAAAAGTAATCAAGGATCCCTAAGTGGTAGTAGACCCTATTTTGAGTGGAAACCTCCTATCCCATGGTGAAAACGTTGGTGCCTGATATGCATGGATTTGGGTATGATCCATGTCTGAGGAAAAATTCATCTAATCTGAGTACTATACAGAGCGAGATTAAACAAAACAGGATTTGCCTTTTCACTGCATCGTCCAGTAATATTGAAAATTTTACTTCTGGGAATGCATGCGCACAAGGCACAAGCACCAGACTGAATATAATTGAAGATCAAACCAAAAAAAACCTAGTTGCGGACAGATACAGTTTAATTTGCATTAAATCAAGACCCTAATATAATATAAGCTGCCTTTCTAACTGGAATAAACAAATTACAAACCATAAATTAAAACAGTAAAACAACAATGCCAAAGAAATGGGTTCTCAGTGAAGCAAAAAACTCTGTAAATAATTATTTAGAAATCGTGGCTAAAACCGTGGCTACAAACTGTTGATAGTTTCAGTCGAGACATACCTGTCCTTCTTTGATGGGAAAATTGAATGTGGTTGAGCAGAAGCATGTGCTGTCGAGCTGCAAGTGGCAGGAAAATTGGAATCCGGAAGTGAAGAAGAAACTAGAGGAAAACATAAACTGCAAGGATTATTTGTGAAGCTGTTTGTCGTGGAAGTTGAAATACCAGGGTAATAGTAATGAAAGAATTACCCACTCCTTCCATTACCGACGATCTGGATTTCTGAGAGCAGGGTAGGTGGTCGAAGTCGAAAAAACAGGAGAATAGTAATGACAAAATTAATTCACCCACTCCTTTGTTGCATTACCGACCGGCCACCACACATCTATTGGTATGATTGACTGTCTGAGAATACCGCCGTTTAAGGTTTTGGAGCGATCGTGTACAACATCATGCAGAGAGTTGTTCACTTCATGGATTGTGCTTCTCAGTTTGCGGGTTTACGGGTGATCAAGAGGTGGTTAGTTACCCCATGTGTCATTTTTTTAAACCAGGAACAAGTGTCCTGTTAACATAAAAAGTGTTGACGATCAAAAAAATAATCTCTTTCATAAGAGAAGGCCTATTGGCCTATTCACATAAAAAGTGTTGACGATTAAAAAAATGATCTCTTTCATAAGAGAAGGTCTTGTAACCTACGCACATAAATACAAACTCACGGTAGTCGAAAGAAGAGACCAAAACTCATCTTAAAAGTTGGTGTAGATGGGTAAGTGCGATCCCACACACTAAACCAATAAGTCTTAAACACACTTACAAAGAGATAACAGTAATAATTTATCTATAATTATTATTTTTAATTAATTTATATGATAATAATAGTTTTTCCAGAGTGATTTTTAGATATAAATTTATAAAATTTTCACTTTTAGGAGATGATAGTAATAATTTATCTATAATTACTATTTTTAATTAATTTATATAATAATAATAGTTTTTCCAGAATGATTTTTAAATATAAATTTATAATTTTTTCACTTTAAAGAAAAAATCCACCAATACATGAAATAAACAAAACGACATCGAAATATTATAATCTTGGGGAACATTTTGAAATCGGCCAGTCCCTGAACGCAGTGATGTTTAAAAACAACAGGGATTCCACAGATTAGCCCTCTATAGCACTCATCTCCACAGCGTCATTTGTTCTTTACTACTTCGACATGGCAAATATTCTAAGCGAGTTGGAGAGATTTGAGCAGGAAATGAAAGAATTAGTGTCAGATTCTCAATCTCCGCCGTCGCCAGCTCCCGCAGGCGATTCATTATCGAATTCGGCTTTGCCAGCTTCTTCCACAGAGGTAAATTTACATTTTTTGCATAAAAAAACGAAAAAACTTTAACTACATCTGGTTTAGGTCAATTATGGATTATTTCTTTTATGGGGCATTTGCTCTCTGCGGGAATTGAACTCCTGATCCCCACTTGAAGGGCTTATAGACAAACCTTTAACTTTCTTGAATTATCCTCGTCCTGTTCAAGTCTGGCTAGCAGTTGGAAGCAATTTCTGATCATACACCGGGTTCTGTATGCTTTTCGAGGGTTTGTTTGCAGAGAAGTATGTAGATGTTAGAAGGAACCAATAACCTCGGTCAAATGTCCTAATCCGTTAATAGTATTCCTTGATCGGCGAAGAATCACTTCCAAGGTAAAGCAATCCTTGGTCCTTGTATAGTTTATGGATTGATAAACAGCCCCCAAGAGCCGAAATAAGCAATGGATTGTCGACCTTATGGAATAATAGTCCATTGAGCAGAGGAAGTAAACGTAGTGCAATTGATTATTTACTTTACTGACACCGTATGCGTAGGTGCAGAAGTATGAATCCCTCTATCTTGTATTCATAGTGACAACTTTTGCACTATGCATTTAATACAGTGAACCTGAAATACACAAAGAAAAACTGGTAATTGGAATCAAAATGATAGATACGGTGGATCTCAAATACAGAAAGAAAAATTGGCCATTGGAATTAATATGATAGATACAGTAAAAAATGGGAATCAGTATCCATCATGCAGACTCGCAGTGATTACCTGCTCGTAAATGGTTGGAACGTTATAGGCATGCCATCATTAGGAGTCTGCATGGTGTTTAAGTCTTGCCAAAAAAAAATATGATTTTTATATTTTCTAGAAATACAAAACGGTATCTTCAATAATTTTAAAATTCCTCATATATACACATGTTTACAACGAGTGAGCTTTTTGAATGCCTAGGATCCCGGAACTGCATGGCTATCTTGAACCCTAATTTGAAGCCTGATCTGGTCAACAGAACTGGTGAACAACTCGGCTGTTTTTCAATTGTTTTAAAACAGTCAACAAAAAAATCAACTAGTAAACTAACTGTTATTTTGAGTTTTTAGACTACGGGGATAGGTAATTCGACTGACTAACGTGGGCTAAGCTTGGGATCAAATTGACTGGTTGCTGCTATACCCCCTATGATACATGCAACAGACTGCAAGTCACATATGTCAGAAACTTGTGACCCAACCTAGGTAGGGACTTACATATAATATGAACAGGTGCCTACTGTTTTGGTCAAACCACTTAGGGCTTACATCTTTTTTGGAACATTTCACTATATAAATTTGAAGGACATGAAAGTGAGCTTTGATCCAGTTTTGTGTGCGCATGTCACAATATCATTTAATACATCTCTTTGGGTGCAACCACATGTTTGACCTATCATGATAACATGAAACTTGAAAACATAAAAAACCAAGATAACTTGAGAGAGTTCCTAATATCACATTGCTCAAATGATAAGTGAAAGCCTTATTGTAAATGGTTACATATTAGTTGAGCAAATCCACTTTATGGGTGTGGGATATAGATTGAGAAAAACACTAAAGTGAAATAAACATAGAAGTTTGATATAATCTAAAATCAACATGACTTTATGAAATGCCTACATCTGATGTTTAATTGGCCATTATTATAATTTGACATTTACTTTAATACCTTCCCTTACTGGTCAATCTATTGACTAAACCGAGCTTATTTTGAAATTTTACACATATTTTAGGACCTAAAGACTTGGTAAAAATGTTTGTAGTTTGCTCCTTTGTGGGACAATATTGTAGCTCAATATATTCATCCTCTACAAGCTATTTGATGAAGTAACATGTATTTCAACATGCTTGGCATGCTCATAGAAGATTGGATTCTTGATTAGTCTGGGCACCCCTTTATTGTCACATAACAAGGATGTTGGCTTTGTCTGTTGCATCTTTATGTCTGAAAATATCCTCTTGAGCCAAACTACTTCACACACTCGTTTCATTTCTCTTGATTTTCTGCTTCAGACGATGAAAGGGCTACTACATGCTTCTTCTTGCCTAGTCCATGTAAGTGCACCCATGCCAAGGCTAAAAACATATCTAGAGGTAGATTTTCCATCATCCACAAAACCCGCTCAATATAAACTTGTATACCTATATAGCCTAGGGTCTCTGCTTCTATTGTGCAAAATTCCGAAGTCAACTATTTCTTTTAGATATTTAAACATCTATGTTGCAGGAAATTTGGAGCCCCCCACATACTAGTCGTGTTTTGGTATGGAAACTTCGAAACGCTGTTGAAACACATTTTAGGTGCCATACACCAAGTTTCAGTGTTTGTACGATGTGTTTCAACATCTGTACTGTGAAAATTTTTGAACACAGAAACCCTACTGCAAAATATTGATTTACTTCTCCTACTTGTTTTATTATACACAAGTTATTTAACTTAAATATTCAAAAAAACATCAAAGTAAACACAGTTTGTAACCTACACATATACAAATCATTTACTGAAACATAGCACACACATGACAAAGGACACACATGATTTTTTGGACAAACGTTCTCGGAAAAACCCAATGTGGGAAGACCGGTACAATAACTCTTTGAGGGTTTTATTATTAAGCAGAATCTGAATACATGAAGGGCACCAGTAGTGGTTTGCCTGACAGAGAATTTCACGGTAGTTGTACCTTATCACTCGAAGACAAAAAATATGGTTGATTCAAACCCTTCAATAATTACTGTATACAAGCCCTGGTCCACTGGAACCCTCAGCGCAGCTCTTCCAGCCTCTGCGTCAGCTTCTCCTGCCCAGCGCAGCCTCTGCGCAACACAGGCTGCTCCTGCGTCACCCTGAAGGCCTCTGTGATGCCTCCGTGTCTCCTAGAAGGGTTTGCGTCCCTCTCTGCGTGGTCTTTGCGTCAACCTGGATGGGCTGCGTCCCTCTTGCTGGCCTCTGCACTGCCTAGTACGGATCTGCCTCTCTGATGTATGTATTCTCAGCCTCAGATCAAAACATCCCTTGCCGATTTGCCCCTCACTAGCACTGCAAGCTCACTCGAAAATTCTCAGCAAACCACGCCCTAGAATTTTGACTTAGCTCAAGTGCTGCTACTCTCTGTGTGTTCTCCAACTGACCCCAAGCCTTCCTTTAATACTTTTCTCGTTGGGAAATCAACGACTGTGATCTAATCTCTAATCAACGGCTAAGATTAGAGAAAGCTTGATCCATGTCACTTAGAACATTCTCACCACATGTGTAAATTAATTCACTTTAATTTTTCAACTTTCCTATGTTAGATTTAGGGTCCCCATTAAAAAAATTAATTATTTGAATAACTTTTACACCGGGTGGAATTTCTCCAAACGATATCTGGGTCTTAGAGATCTCATGTGTTCTAGCCCCTCCACAAAGTTTTGGAGCTAGAGCACATCCAATGTCTACCCAAAATTTCAACACTCCCTCTTAGAAAGGAATGTGCTTTAGCAAAACTTCACCATTGAAGCATCACCCTGATCTTTGGCATCGATCCCCGCGCTACTGATGGTTGGCCTGCTGCCCTCCATCCACTACGCTGCTGCTTTCTGTATTGCTGCCCATGACTCTGCCACAGTCACTGCCACATCTGTACTGCAGCTCCTTCTCAAATTGCTACATCATGTTGCCTATAGCACTGCCACTGCTAACTGTTGCACTACAACTCAGTTGCTGAGAAGTAAGCAACTGAAGGGCAATCAACCAACAACTGACAGAGAAGTCAGTATAGCTGCATCTCATCATTGAAGCACCTTCTGTCGCTGCTCTGCGCTGTCTCTCTAGAGCCTCTGCGTTGCTGCTGCTTTGCACTTTGTAAGCACTGCCTCTGCTTCTCCATGATCTTTTGCACCCAGTGACTCTAGTCATCCTGCTACTGTCTTAAGGCTCCTGTAGCTCGTATGTGATCCAAGAGTTTGGGCACCTCAAGGATCCTGCCACCTCCATCTGTAGCTCACTCTACAGATCTATGTCGCCCCACCTCTTCTCTCGAGGTTCATGAGCACTCATGGCCACATCATCTTCGCTGCCATTGTCTCCTTTTGCTGTTGCTGCATTGGAATCCAAAGCTTCCTTGTCCTTTCTCTTGGGACAAGTATTGGCGAAGTGTCCCAGTTCGCCACATTTGAAGCACCGATCCTTGGATAGGTCCTTCTTCTTCCCTTGCTGCCATTGTCCCTTAGATGCTAGGGCTGCATCTTCCTCCTCCTTTCTTTATCTTGACTCCTTCGCTTCTGAATTCCCTCTTGGTTATTCTCTGGATCTCTTCCTGTCGAAGGATTGTCCACATGTCCCCCCAATTTGGGAGTTTTGCTCTGCCCAAGATACTTGGTCTCCCACTCATCGGTGACTGCATTCAGGGCAGTCCTCACCGTGGGCCCATCATTCGGAGTTGCCCCCATGGCAATCAACTGGTCTCGGATAGTCTGCAATCTGAAGAGGAAGGGATCGATCTCCTCTCCCTTGTGCATTTGGAACATTCACATTTGATTCTCTAGAAGCATCTTCCTCTGGACGGAGCTACCTTGATACAATGTGGTGAATGTTGTCCACACCTCGTTTGCCGTCTTCCTCTCGGCAATGTGCGAGACCACATGATCTTTCACTCCATCCATGATCAAGCGCTTAGCCTGCGCCTGATTTTCATTGAACTTCTTCAGAGCATCTATGTCGGTTGGCACAACTAGGATGTTCTCATCGTGATCTCTGATACCGTACTTCTCTAGGACTGTCAGGATTTTGGCTTTCCAGATAGCAAATTTAGATACACCATCTAACCTATCCCGATCTCTCAGTCTGTACAGGGCCATCTATGCTCAAACGGTCAAAATAGGTGCTATTCTCCCTTCTACTGCTGCTGCACTCAATAGAAGATTAGATCTGGGTTCTTGGCGATAGAAACCCTCTAGAGAATCTGCTCCCTCTGACAAATGATTTCCCTCCTGGAAATCCTCCACTAATTCTGTCGAATCAGCCCTCTACGATCACCCTCCTAATTGAATCTCAGATTTCTTGGCAAGAAAATCTGCTGAGGGACTGTTTCCCTTACTTTGTCAACTTTGCTAGGTACTGTTCTGCACCGACATAATTGATGCCCCACCAACAACTTTGAAGATCAAAAGCTGCACTTTCAACCTCGACAATTGGCACAACGTCACTCTAACTTGGACCGCGTCACCCTCTAAGGCCTGCGTCTGCCTAACAGGCTCTGCGTCACCCACTAGTGCCTGCATTAGCCTCTGCGTCCCTTTTGCTGGGTCTGCGTCCCTCCTGGTGCTGCACTGCCTTCTTCCTATATCTGTGAGCTTCAGTTGCCTTCTTGCAGCAAAAAGTCTTCAGCCTCTTGCTGATGGCTTCAGCTTGATCTACAATCCCTCTGATACCATGTGAAAATTTTTGAACACAAAAAACCTACTGCAGAGTATTGATTTACTTCTCCTAGTTGTTTTATTATACACAAGTTATTTCACTGAAATATTCAGATAAACATCAAAGTAAACACAATCTGCAGCTTACACATATACAAATCATTTACTGAAACATAGCACACATATGACAAAGGACACACATGATTTTTCGGACAAATGTCCCCGGAAAAACCCAATGGGGGAAAACCGGTGCAACATCTCTTTGAGGGTTTTATTATTAAGCAGAACCTGAATACATCAAGGGCACCAATAATGGTTTTGCTCGACAGAGAATTTCACGGCAGTTGTACCTTATCACTCGGAGACAAAAAATATGGCTGATTCAAACCCTTTAGGAATTACTACATACAAGCCCTTTTTGGCCCACTGGAACCCTCAACGCAACTCTTCTAACCTTTGGGTTAGTCTCTCTTGCCCAGCGCAGCCTCTGCGTAGCACAGGCTGCTCCTGCATCACCCTGAAGGCCTCTACGTTGCCTCTGCGTCGCCTCTGTGTCACCCTGAAGGCCTTTGAGCTGCCTCTATATCACCCAGAAGGGTCTGCGTCCCTCTCTATGTGGTCTCTGCGTTAGCCTGGCTGGGTTGCGTCCCTCCTGTTGGCCTCTGCGCGGCCTAGTACGGATCTGCCTCTCTGATGTATGTATTCTCGGCCTCGGATCAGAACATCCCTTGCCGATCTGCCCCTCACTAGCACTGCAAGCTCACTCGAAAATTCTCAGCAAACCACGCCCCAGAATTTCAACTTAGCTCAAGTGCTGCTACTCTGTGTGTGTTCTCCAACTGACCCCAATCCTTCCTTTAATACTTTTCTTGTTGTGAAATCAACGACCGTGATCTAATCTCTAATCAACGGCTAAGATTAGAGAAAGCTTGATCTCCGTCAATTAGAACATTCTCACCGCATGTGTAAATTAATTCACTTTAATTTTCAATTTCCCTAAGTTAGACTTAGGGTGTTGATTAAAAAATTTAATTATTTGAATAACTTTTACACCGGGTGGAATTTCTCCAAATGATTTTTGGGTCTTGGAGATCTCATTTGTTCTAGCCCCTCCACAAAGTTTCAGAGATAGAGCACATTCGATGCTACCCAAAATCTCAACATGTACAACATGTGTAGGGTCATATGGCACACTCGTGTGGCCTATTTTTGGTCCAAGACCCACTAAAATTCATTTTTAAGCGACGAAAATATTTTTTTGGAGATCTTTATAAGCCTATAGAAATACAAATTTAAATCATGAATTTGTATATTAAATCACAATGTTAAAATTTTTAATTTAAATGCTTTCTTTAAAAGCTTCAATAAAATTTTCAGAAATAACTCATTATATATATATATATATATTTCATTTCCCCTCTTCCTAATTTTTGAGGGGTCATCCTCTTTGTTGCAATCGGATGTTTTGCTTTAGGTACTGCCATGTATCTGGAAATGAAGCTCACAACATAGCTCAAATTAGGCCTAGTGGCTGTAAGGTATATCAAGCTTTCCACTAATTGCTTGTAGATTGTCTCATTAATTGCCTTAGAAGTTAGAATCTTTCTTGGCTGAAAGCTTTAGCACTTTCTCCATAGGCGTAGATGAGATTTTACAATTTGTCATTTTGGACCCATTGAGCAAACTCTTGGCATATTTTTTCTGTGAGATGAAAATGTTTCTACTTGTTTGCCAAACTTCTACACCTAGACAGTAATGTTGGAGGTCTAGACTAGTCATGTCAAAAGCTTTACTTATATTAGATTTGATCTATTCAATACAACTTGTCTCACTCCCTGTAATAGTGATGTTATCTACATACATGACTGGTATAATGATATCATTAAGAATTCTTTTGACAGCATAACGAAAATTGAAGGACTGTGTTGGAACCCTGTTCATCAAAGTATCTATCAATTTTAATATACCATGCCTTAGGTGCTCGCTTCAAGCCATGTAGAGCCTTTTCAACTTGCACACAAGATGCTCCTGTTTGGAACTTGAAAACCTTGTGGTTGGTACATGTTGAATTTCCTCCAAATCTCTATTAAGCAAGGTGCTTGTCACATCCATCTCATGGAACTTCTAGCTAAACTGTGTTGTCATGGATATAAGTAATTAGATGGTGCTCATATTTGTTGTAGGAGCAAAGGTTTTCTTGTAGTCAATACCATCTCGACGAGGGAATTTTTTTGCAGCCAATTGTGTCTTGTACTTGTCGAGCATGCCATTTACCTTGTATTTGACCTTGTACACTCATTTGCAACCAGTGGTTTTATTCCTTTGTGGAAGATCTATGAGATCCCAAATCTAATTTTTCATTAGACTCTCATCATACTCATAATCTTCCCCTCCCTTTTAGGTGGAGCTACCTAAAGCTTGGCATTTAAATTCTTAACCACGACGGGCCACTCTCTAGCAATTTTGATTTATGAAGAAGTCTTAAGGGGCCCAACTTCATAATCCATTACGACATATGTAGTGGAGCTCAATTGGTTGGTGTTAATATCAACCAACCTATGAGCTTTATGACTCTATTGCTATACCATGTGATCATCAATTTCTTATTCATAGGGTATAACTCGGCTCATTTCTCTTCTGGAATCCAGGCACAAGTAATAAAACCAAGGCCTTAAAATCACCGACTTTGGTGTTCCTCCTAAACCATGATTATTGTCTGGTCTTTTGCTTCACTATCGTTGTTGGGGATCTATTTAGCATCAACCCAAAACTTGTTTAGAACACAATTGTTCTCCATCATACACCTAGTCATTGATTTAATACTATGGTTCCATCTCTCAATGACTTCATTTTAGAATTTCCTTGAAATTCTACAACTGCTTGAATGACAAATCTGAAAACAATTTTGTTGCACCAAGGCACAAAATTTCCCTACTTAAAAATTGTAGCAGAATAGAACTAGAAATAAAGAAACAATCACACACAAGCACATAGTAATTTTTCTAGGGAACCCAATTGGAAAAACCCTCTGCTTTGTTGTAGAATTGTATTGACAAAAATTGAGCAAATACATTTCTTTACAAGGCAATATGTTTTAATAGAGAGTGCACTTATCTAACTGCTTGGACTAAGCTTGAAATCTCTCTGCAAGAAACCCGACCCAACTCCTAAATCCTTGCACTGCCCAACCCCTATTTCCTTGCACTATAAATCTCCTATTTCCTATTGCAATAGTGGCTCCTATTTGCTAGGAATTTCTCCTAATTCCTAGCGCACTTCCACAAGGAAATTCTCTATCTCAAATCTGCATATAGGCTGCTCCTTGATACGCTCTTCCCACAACAAGCTCTCACACAAAACTCGTGCTCAACGATAATAATTACAAAGGTGCCTTCATCCTCCTTTTATGCAAGTTAATCATGCTAAAACTGTTGAAAATAATAGCGAGAAAGGGTTCCTGGATTTGTGCCTTAATTCAAGGAGCCTCAACGAGTTTCTCCTTGAGCATGCACGAGTTCCCATGGGTTAGGAGCCAATTCCTAAAAGTTAGGAGTGTAAGAGGCAATTGACTAGTGATAGTTAGTGGAAAGCCGAGTTTATCGACTTCTAGTGCAAGTTATTTTGGGTAAAGGACGAGTTGATTTAATCAAGATCCTAAATTATAGGAAGGACGAGTTAACACAACCAATGAGCATTTGTTAACTAGTCAATCAACATTTTGACTTTCCTCAAATAGAACTTTCCAGTAATAGCCTATTCGAAGGCACAATTTGAGCATTGTCTTGTGAGCACGAGTTGGTGAGACAAGACAATAGAGCTCACGAGTTTGTGAGAAGGTTGCACAGGTTACGTGTGGAGCTTGTGAGAGAAAGGACTTACAAGAGGAGCTTGTGCGAGTATTGATGAAGGCAAGCGGATCAAGGGTCTTGCAGATAGGTTCAACTTAGTACAAGAAGAAGGGAAGCAAATTGTATTCTCTATTGTAGCAAGTTGTATTTGTCAGAGATATATTGCTCAAATTTCTTCAATAAAATTCTCAAGCAAGCAGAGGGTTTTCCCTGTTGGGTTTTCTAGAAAAAAAATTTCTCTTTGTCATTGTGTGACTGTGTTTATTTTTGTTCCTATTTCGCTGCAAAATTAGTAGAGAAAATTTTGTGTCTTGAGTTGCAAGTTAGGTTCATATTTGTTCATTCAAGTAGATCAAAATTTTCGTGGAATTTCTACATGGTGTTTCGCAAAAGATTGTGTTTTGCTACTATATGACTGTGATTTATTTCTGTTTCTATTCCACTGCAAAGTTTAGTAGAGAAACTATGTGTCTATATGAAAAGAAAGTGTTTTTTAGATTGTTCATATTTATCATTAGCAGATTAGAATTTCGTGGATTTCCTACATGGTATAAGCACCTAAAGGAGAAGGACATGCAGTTTCAGATAGAGCTAAGAGATGATGGCATGTATGCAACTAGAGGAGTTGGTATTGTCAGCTTTTAAAGGGAGTCAGGTAACTCTCTTCATCTCAGAGATGTTCTCTATGTTCCAGGATTGAGGCAGAATTTTGTTTCGGTAGCTACCCTTGTGGACAAGGGATATGATATCATCTTCAACAGAGGTAAGGCATACCTCTAGCACTTAGCTTATGGATGTAAGAAGTAGATAGGTGCGAGGGTGAAGAATCTCTACAAGTTGCAGGTACATACAAGTGCAACCTTGTGCAACAAGGAAGGGAGAGCTCAAAGTAAAGAAGTGGTGGTTGAGTGAGAGCAGAATAGAGCTCTCAAGATGGAGTCTTAGTCTTTGATTAAGCTAGTTGGCAGTTGGGTTGATCGACAGGATGATGATGAGGACCATAGCCTAGGGCGAGTGGAGGCAACCACTCAGTCAGAGACTCCCAGTGTAGGGAGAGTTCAAGCCAAGTGGGCAGAGGATTTGGTTAAGGGAGATTTGAAGAGAGTTGAGTCTCCCAACATCAAGAAGCAACCACAAAGGTACATAGGGTACATGGCACTTATGACTAAAATGGTGGACTCGCAGAGCATGGTTGGAAATAACATGCCTTCAAAGCAAGTTCCGCAAACCAAGGAAGCCTTCTAGTTCAGAGGGAGCGGCTGCAACATCGAAGAACTTGGTAGTGTTGGAGACAGATCCAGGTGGACAAGGTTCTTCCAAGAACACTTTCCTCACAAAGAGAGAGTGTTGAAAATAATAATGAGAAAGGTTTCCTTGATTTGTGCCTTAATCAAAGGATCCACAATGATTTTCTCCTTGGCATGCTCGAGTTTCCCATAATTTAGGTCAAATTCCTAAAATTTAGGAATCATTTCTAAAAATCAGGATGAGTTTAGATTCTAGAAGTAGTTAACTAATGCGCGCAAGTGGAAGTGCGAGTTACATGAGGAAAAGGTCGAGTGATTGTGTCTTAAGTTCTAGAATTAAGACAATATGAGTTGCATATGTATTTTCACTTAGTTAACTCAATCAATTACAAAGGAAAACTACTTAATTAGAAACTCACTAAACTTAGCCATTCAAATTGCTTTAAAAGGAGGAACGAAGGTACAATTTGATTCATTGTCTTGTGAGCACGAGTTGGTGAGACAAGGCAATAGAGAGCACAGGTTGGTGCTTGTGTGATGAGGCTTGTGCGAGTTTGATAGAGAGCAAATTAGGGATCAACAACCTTGCAAGGGTTTCAAGCCTGGTTCAAGGCAGGAAAACAAGGTTGTTTTCAAATTGAAACAAGTTGTATTTGTAAGAGATCTATTGCTCAGTTTTTATCAATAATCAAGCAGGGGTTTTCCCAGTTGGGTTCCCTAGAAAAACAATGTGTTTTAACTTTTTATTGTGTGATTGTGTTTATTTCTATTCCTATTGGCTGCAAAGTTTTGTAGAGAAATTTATATGAAGATAAAGTATATTTTAGATTGTTCATACTAGCAGATTAGAATTTCATGGATTTTCTACAGAAGCTGGCAAGTGTAAATTTAGAACTTAGGCTTGTGATTGATTTGTTAACTGAGTCAAACTGACTCTTCTAACTCGTCCTGCCTTAATTTGAAACTGAAGCTCTCTAATTCGTCAACTTCCAAACTTGAACTCGCACTTGGAGGAAGGGTTCAACCAAGTTTATAGGTGCACTAAACTTAGCAGAGGGACACACAATCTACCATTTGCTGTTTTTTATTATTTCCTAGGAGAGGGACCCATAGTCCATTAGTCTTGTGAGTGCTTTGTGGGCCCAGGTCGAGCTCTTGAAGGGGAGATAAAGGCAACTGGTGGGCATTTTTGGTTAAGCATTAGATTTGTGTGTTCTCTCTTCAACCAAAGATCAGAGTGAAATTCTAGCACTAGGGTTTTACCTACAACGCGAACTAGTAAGGAAGAAGGTGGCCATATAGCCATATTTTCTAGATTCGAGTTTCTAGCTAGCAGTGCAAGAGTGCCTGCGTAGAGGGCTGTATGAGGTTGTATAGAATTAGTATTGCGCAATAGAGGGGGGGTGAGTGGGCTAGATAAAGTCTAAAGTGGGTGCAAAGAGGTGCTGGTTGATTTCTGAGCAAAGGGAAGGTTTTTCCCTCTTTTATGCATTTTTTTGAGATTGCATTTGTTGAAGAAAACAATAGAGAACACACAGTTTGCAGGTTTTGCCTAGTTGGGGTTTCTTGGGTAGAATTTCTAGTGTTGAATATTTGAATGTGCTTGTGTCTTCAATTTTTTTTTTGCAAATAGTTCAGTTAGTAAACTCAATATATTTGATGAATTCATGTTGAATGTTCAATTGCAGTTTCTTTCACTTCAGTAAAATTCACTGAATTAGTTGTTGGGTTTCAAAAGTTTAACACATGCAACTCTTGCAAATGCTTCCAAATTCTCATTGAAGTTTTTCTTGTTTGGACTTCAAGAAGCATTTCATCTTTTATAGACAAGTTGATCAACAATATGGCTTCTTTGTCTCACTCACTAAACTTGTATCATGGGGGCTTCAATGCGGGATCAATACAATAAAACGTGGGTTCATATTGGGGGATATATAATGAGGAAAAAATGACATAATATATTGGGGGATATATAGGGGCTAAAGGGTTTTTATACTTGCAGGTATAAAAAATGGAGCTCAAAGTTAATGAAAAAATATAAAGGGGTAAACGAAATGTTAATGAAAAAATGGATACCTACAATATATAGTGAAAGTAGGGGGTTTTAAAATTGGGAAAGTTTATTGGGTTTATATTGGCAGGGGGTTAAATAATGTGATTTTTAGAGGAATTTTCTAATATGTACTCAAATTAATGGTATTATTTAATATTCTATGATTGCACGTGATATGTTAGAGGTTTATTGAGTGAAGCCCTTGTGACTTGTATTGGTCTCTACCATAGCTATTGGTTGCATATCTTTACCTAGGAATATAGAAGTACTCAAATGTGGTTAACATACTTTGCTTCCATTTATTTTGGTTCTTACCATAGAGAAGATAGATAAGATAAGATAAGATAATTATATTAATGTCCAACAAATGACCACAAAAGTAGGTCAATGGGATTACTGATTACAATGATGTCAATACCAATCAAAAGTACTAAAGGGTTTGCTATATAAAAAACAAGAAGTGAAGTAGAAACATGAAGTCTATGTGTAAAAACATGAGAACTCAAAAAACCCTTGGATCTAGGTGCATGTAACTGCAATAGGAGGGAGATATGTAGAGGGAAAGGATCTAGGGATTGGGTCATGATCCACTAGATCTACCTCTCTTAACATTCAGGCTAAATGAAGGAAACTCATGATAGTATGATGCCCTGAAGAAGAGTTGGTGGAAGATCTAGATCCTCTACTGCGTTGTTGCTTGGTTTCTATTACTCTTTGTTGATGTCTAGGTGATTTGATCTGCCTGCTTGTAAGGGATTTGGTTCAACAACATCTCTGAGGACTTTGGGAGGGGGAATGGTCCCTCTTGTCTGAATTGATATGGAGCTAGAAGCAATGTTTTCATCAGCCTATCTCTTAGTGCCCCTAGTTGATGGAAGCACCATAAAGAAGGAGATGATTCGTTGAATATGATACGACCTAGGAGGAGGTTGGAGAGTGCGGGTATGAAGTCTGAGGGCCCATTACATGTAAAGGGTGAGACATCTTTGGTTTGAGTACTAGAAGAAATTGGAAAGGGTTTGGATCACTGACAAATCTTGTTTGAATGGTCTATCTGGTGGTCCATCTCAATTTGCAAACGATTAGAGCCAACTTGAACTGTCCTACCAGGGAATCCAAAGGGCGTGCATCCAATGGAAAAGCATGTAATGGGGATGAACAATGAGTTTTCTCCTCATCATTGTGAAAATTTCAACTCTATCACAGTAACTGGAAATTATTCTTCTAATTGTAAATTAATTAATAATTTATTTGTCCACACAAATAACGAATAATTGACAGCTACAATTTTCACCAAATCAAATTCTGTGGAAGATAAACTGGAAACTGAGAAAATACTGGCACACACACACAAAAATATGACACAATTATTTTAGGACTAAAGTCCCCGGAAAAACCCAACTTGGGAAAACCGATGCAACAACTGAGGGTTTTATATTATTATGGAGCAACAAATATCTGAGTACAATAATTTGGATACTCTATTGGCAATCCAATTTGAGAGAAATACTAACAAAATTATTGTGAGGATTTTCCTCACCCCACCGCTGATTTCTGTCCCTGGTATAACTTCCTCAGCTACACGCAATCCCTTCTGCATCAACTTCTGTGCAGAGCTTGCACAGATACTGCTGCAGTTTCCTCCGAAAAACTCTGAAATCCCTAGCTCTGTCTCTGGCTCTGGAACTAACTCATTGGCTTATTTGACCAAAATCCCTGCCTCCAGCTACTGAATCAGTAGCTCCTCTAGCTAGATCGAACTTGATCTGTTGTTATCCCTGCACAGTCCTTGCGCAGAACCTCTGGGAATTTTGCACTCTCCCTCACTACCTCTTCCAGAACTGGAAGACTTCCTCCGAAAACGCTGCTCACCTCCTCTGCCACATGCTACTTACCGTTTGGCTTAATCTACTCTTCTGAATCTCTACTACTGAGAAAATCAGACTGCCTGGGCCATTGAGTATCTGCTTTGGTGTATTCTCCATCTACCCATCGACTGCCTCTTATAATCTCCAGTTGGGACTCCAACGACCAAGATTAAAACATAATCGATGGTTGAGATAATTTATGGATCGATCTGTGTGAGTTTCTAAATGATTCTCACCTTTCTCAATTAATACTGATCAATTAACCACTTTTCCCAAGTTTAGACTTAAGAAATATTTAAAAATAGGCTAATAATATAATTGAGACACTTCTAGGTGGAATTTGTTAGCCTCACTCTCATGTGAGCAAATCAATTATAAATCCAAAAATATAATTAAATTAATTAATCTTGAAAATTAGGAATTTATGACTAATTTTCTAGATTAAGTTGGTTCCTCTTAATTAGGAGTTAGTTTAGGCCTATCTAACTTGGCTCCTAGATTAGTGTGTGGTTGAGATATTTGCTCAACCAAGCTGTCCAAGATAGACACACTATCTTGAAACAACTTCCTCATCTATTTATTTGTATTATAACATTATTTTAATAATGAAGAATATGTGAGGAGTATAGCAAAGGCTGTGGCTTTTTCCACCAGTTCTATGTCTCAGGTATTTTAATGAGTGTTTTATGAGTTATTTAATTTTCTACATGTGGTATCAGAGCTGGTCTAGGTTAATTCCTGCGTATGTGGAGGCCAACCCTGCCGCCTGGTGCAAGAGCCAAAGAGTATAGGACGTGGTGTGGTCAGGAGTCTAGTCGCTCATTTCAGATTTCTGCAGTTTCTTTGTGAGAAGGAATTCTGTTTCTGGTGCTTTGGCATGTGTTTTACATGAATGGTTGTTCAGTGAGTACAAAATATCGCTTCGCTGTATCGATTGCTGTTTATTTGATAAGCGACTTATATCGCTTCCATTTTTCTGAACAATCTGCGTATATGAGAACGCTATTAAAAAATCTGTTTATTTGATAGGAGAATTTGCATATATGAGAACACTATTAAAAAATTGTGACATGTACATGTTGAACTCTTAGTTAAACTGAGAGGGGGGGGTGAATCAGTTTAACACATTCATAATCTTTTAAACTTTTTATTAAACCTTATTTACACCTTCATTTCATGTCCAGCTTAATATGTGAGTAATCTTAGAATGTGAGCAACAAGTATTAATATAATATAACAACAGACTTAATATGAGAGCAACAGGTATTAAGCAGATGATATAAATCAGATCAACACATAAACTTCATGCACAGAGACACCAGATATAAGTGGAAACCCATAACGGGAGAAAACCACATCTTATTATTGTTGTGATGCAAAGGCAAGCTCCAACTCCCTTTCACCACTGTTTTTCTGCAGGCACCAACCTACAGGAGGCTCCTACCTCAATTCTGCAAGCTACAACTTGCAAGGAAGCACCAACTCCCTTCAATCCAACCTACAGGAGGCTCCAACCTCAGTCAGCTACAACTGACAGCTATCAAGCTGCAACTTGATAGGGAAGCTCCAACTTCCTCAATTTATCAAACTGAAGGTTTGCTGATTTACCTCAGATATCAGCTCTGTTCTGTAGCTTCTCTTTCTGCTCTTCTTTTATTAGTCTTCTCTACCTTACACTTCTATACTCTGCCTTCTCTATATTTGCTCTCTCTAGCCTCTTTTTGCATATCCAGATGATATTATTTATAAGAATCTTGTGACTGTTAGCATTCCTCAAAGAATTTGGAATGGACAGCCATACCTCTTCGCTTTCTGCCTTTTCATTTCTTTCACTCGCTCATTTAGAAAATATAACAACATGCAATATTACAGTGGGAGCTTTGTTTTCCTCCGGAGACTTGCCAATGCATCACAAACAATATAAACCAATTAAAATATTACATTTAATTACAATGAGAGCTCCAGCTCACTCATACAGCCTTTTGGATCGCTGCGCATTTGTCTTTTCTTTGATTGTGTCTGTCTTTTCTGTGATTGTGCTTTATCTCTTTTCAGCTCTGTTTGCTTTTCTGTCCTCTGCTGTGGTGTAACTGCTGCCTTTTAAATCTGGGCATATTCCAACGCCTTTCATACAATAAGTGTCTTGTTGATGTGGAAGTTCCGCAAGCGGAACATACATACATCGCAATTGTTTTATATAAAGAATCGCCCTCCACCTTGAGCCGAGGCCCGTGGGTCCACAAACCACGTGACATATTTTAATACCATTGCAACCATCGTTTTATATTTATGACAACTCTTTTATATATATATAACCCAACTTTCATTACATTGACTGCCTTTTATGTAGAAATTTCAAGTTTCCCACCCCGGTTTTCAGTTTTCACCTTATTACTCCAAAATAGTTAAATGCCCTTTCCCATAACCATACATTCAACAACTGGAAAATAAATTTTGCTGAAAACACAAATTCTGGAAATTTTTCAGAATGCCGGAAAATGCAGAAATAAAAAACAGCAGTAACAAACAGCCATTCAACACATCATAACACAGTAATTTTTGGTCAAGGTGACCCTGGAAAAACCCCTTACAACTCGTGGAAAACCAGTTCGAAAGCTCCTTCTTATTTCTGGAAAATGCTTTTTACAGTGAGAGAAATATTCAGCAAAATAAAAAATCAGCAAACAGATTTTTACAACTTATCTCTTTTTCCGTGCTTAACCACCGCCTCGGAAAACGTACAAACAGCAAAACAGGAACAGCAATAAACGCTGTACGGATTTCTCGATTTGCGTGCCCAGAAATCTGCAATAAATGCAGCTGTACGGCCACCTCGAAATCTGTGCCAAAACAGAAATAAATGTTGATGTACGGACCTCGAATTCATGCCAAAAGACAGCAAAAACTTGTTATACGGAATCTGCCTCGATTTTTGTGCAAAGGTACAGCCACTTGCTGTACAGCCTGCCTAGAAAAACGTGCCAAATAAAACAGCCCCTTTGCTGCCTCAAAATCTGTGCCCAACCTTGCTGTACGGCCCTGCTGTACGGCCTCCTTTTCTCGAAAACCGTGCTCAACAAATCTGCCCGCTGTTTGCTAAATCTGCTGAACTTGTCTTGCTGAAATGTCTTGCTGAAATGCTGCCTTGGAATGCGGTTGCCGCCGCCTCCTTCTCTCACCGCCCGTAAAACTCCTTTGCTCTCTTGCTCTCCTTCTTCTCCCAATCAAGCCATGAAAGAATGAATGATCTTTTCCTCCTTTTCCTCTCTTTTTAACCTAACCCTAAGTGACTTTTGTGAATCCCTAACCAATGGCCGAAAATAGATTGAGATCTAGGGTCGAGATTAAATGCTCATTTCTAAATCTTCACTTTCTATTTTTTAATTCACCCCACTTTAATAAAGAATCTACTCTTAGTCATTTATTTCAAAGTTACTTTTCCTTTCTAATTTTACATTGACTTTATTAAAGTCACTTTAAAATTAGACTCTTAGTAACTTTATCACTTAAAGTCACTTTTAAATTAGATTTGACTTTATAACTTTATAAAGTCACTTTAGTAACTTTTTTATCACTTAAAGTCACTTTTAAATTAGATTTGACTGTATAACTTTATAAAGTCACTTTAGGAGAAAAATTAAATTCTTTTGGACACTTTTACCTAGGCCAAAGATCAAAGCCTTAGGGAACCACCTGTCCTCCGGTATCAAATTTCAACATTTTAATATGTCTTTAAATCAATTCTCGGCGTATATAATAAAACCTGTTTAAAACATATAAAAACTCCTTTTGGGCCCACTTGCCACGCTTCCCGATGCAATATGTTGCTCCTCCGATTGTGATTGATTGCTCCTGCTCCGATTGCGATTGATCACTGTTCACTGCGTTTTGCCGATGCGATTAGGCCAGAATTCAAACTTATAAAAACATAATTTATAGACCCATCGGGTCCGGGCTTTCAATCACAATCGCAAGTTTTGGTTGGATGTTCCGATAGGCCCATACTGCGATGCTCCGATGCGATTAGGTCGGAATTCAAATATATATCATCCATCGTTTATGCACCCATCGGGTTTGGGCTTCATTGCAATCGCAATTTTTTGTTTACATGCTCTGCTGCCTTTATAATCTCCAATGCGATTGGGTGAGGGTCCCACCATATAGTACTTTGGTTCTTTGATTCTCGCGCTATATATGTAAATACGCTGCATATATATATATATGCTTTGCCACTTGGAGTTAAGCGATTCCCGGAATAAGGTTTATGTATTATATGTAACACCCACAAATATAAGCGACATAATACTTTGGCTATTAAAACCATGTAATCTGACCCTCGGCATGTACATATATTGACCCACGTTCACATATTCCATTATTCGTAATATATCTATATATATATTACGGCGTTTTTTAATATTGGAACCATTACAACGGAGTCCAACGATAATCGGGCAATCTTTTATAGATTTGAAACCTTAGTCTTCCACCTTATTTTAATAACTCGACAAACCTTAATAAACATCATTAATATTTTCCATCGGACCTTGTACTACAGTTAATAAACCAGATTCATTTCATATATCTCTGCCTCGGGCCCACAATTTAACCAAAAGACCAATCAACCGCACGCACTGTACCTTAGTTAACCTCCTGGCTCTTTCATTAAACTTCGGCCAAGTCTAGCGAGCGATCACCGTCCGATGTCAAGCCTCCAGATCAACGGTCTATATCAATATTGCTCGGCGTCTTCAGTCGATGTATAACGTGCGATGGCATACTTTAAACGGCGATTTTCAATTTCGTTCAGGGACGCGTGTCACAAATCCTATGGAATCGCTGCGAATTCGGGAATATCGCTTGCCCGACGGATGGTGGTGCGATGAAACCCACGATTTCGCTCCAAACCGCCGTCACTGTTCCTCTCAGTCACGGTTCCGTTCTCTACTCCAGGTTCCGGTCTTCCACGATTTCAATTATATATATAAATAGCTATTCATCGCATTTCACCACTGTGATTTCATCTGTTACGACTATGGTTCCACTCCATTCACACTGCGCATTTGAATATAAAGCACAATACTTTGCCGCTGGAGTATGCGATTCCCGGAATGTAATTTATGTTATGTGTAACGCCCGACTGTGTAAAAGATTCTCGGAATAACAGCTGTTTTTCTGCAATAACAGCTGTGTCTCTGCCTTTCTCCTTTATATTTGTTTCCTCTGCCTCTGCCTGTCTCTACATCTGCCTCTGTTCCTTGTAACTGTTCCTGTCTCTGCATCTGCTACCTCCTTTGCCATCAATGACAATATTTCCAACAGTCTCCCCCTTTGGCATTGATGGCAATACACTTTCTCTGTTTGCCTGCTCTTCCTCCTGTTGCTTGCTCTTCCTCCCCCTTTGACATCAATGGCAAGGGGTTTTATTCTTTGATGCTGTGGATTTATCCTTTTTCAACATTTCAAGCATTTCCTCTCTCTAAAATTTCCTGACTTCGTACGCTGCAGCTCCAAACTTTGGATGAGATATTTATTGGGTTCACTATTCTTCTGTGTTCAGCGCTCGTCAGGTTCACCATTTTTCCGCTGCACCACTGACCCTTTATCCCTTTTATTGGCTCCTTTTATGCTGACTGTATTATTGCCATAATCCCTTTGATCCTGAGGACCTGTTTTCATGCTTCCCTTGCTGGTTGATCTCCCCCTGAAACTGTGTTTTCTCTTCATATCAGAGAGTAGCATCTACAGATACTACCCCTAATTTGTCTCTCAAATATTCAAATGGCTCTCTGGCAAGTGGTTTGGTAAATATATCTGCTGTCTGTTCTTTTGTTGGTACATATTCCAGTTTTACTATCTTTTGAGCTACTTGTTCTCGGAGAAAGTGATACTTGATTGGAATATGTTTGGTTTTTGAGTGAAGCACAAGATTTTTAGATATACTTATAGCACTTGTATTATCACATTTGATTGAGATAGGTTCATTAATGCTTACCTTCATGTCTTGAAGGGTTTGCTTCATCCACATGACTTGTGTACAACATGCTGTTGCTGCTATATATTCTACTTCAGCTGTAGACAGAGAGATAGATGTTTGTTTCTTGCTTAACCATGCCACCAGACTTTCTCCTAGATAGAATGCACCTCCACTTGTACTCTTCCTGTCATCCACACAGCTGGCCCAATCTGCAACTGTGTATGCTGTCAAGGTGAAGCTTTTGCCTTTAGGATACCAAAGTCCATATTGTGTTGTTCCTTGTAGATATCTGAATATTCTTTTGACTGCAAGAAGGTGATTTTGTTTAGGCGTTGCTTGATATCTAGCCACTAGTCCTACTGCTAGCATGATGTCTGGTCTTGATGCAGTCAGATACAATAGACTTCCAATCATGGATCTGTAGAGTTTTTGATCTATATCAGCAGACCCATCATCAGCACATAGCTTGCAACCTGTGGTCATGGGAGTTGACACAGGTTTGCAGTCCTCCATTTTGAACTTTTTCAGCGTTTCCTTTGAGTATTTTTCCTGTGAGATGAATGTACCTGTGTTCTTTTGCTGAATTTGAAGTCCTAAATAGAAAGTGAGTTCTCCAATCATAGACATCTCAAACTCTGTTTTCATCTCATCAGCAAACCCTTTTGCTAGTTCTTCTCTGTTGCTTCCAAACATAATGTCATCAACATATACTACAACAATCAGGAGATCGTCTTCATGGGCTTTTATGTATAGATTGCTGTCTACTCCACCTCTTTTAAAGCCTTGTTTTTGCAAATACTTATCCAGTCTTGAGTACCAAGCACGAGGAGCCTGTTTCAGTCCATATAGGGCTTTCTTTAGTCTGCACACGTAGTCTCCTTTGTCTGTCAATGAGAAGCCTTCTGGTTGTTCCATGTAGACTTCTTCTTCTAAGTCTCCATTCAGAAATGCAGATTTTACATCCATTTGATATACTTTGAAGTTTTGATAGCATGCAAATGCCAGGAACATTCTGATAGCTTCCATTCTGGCTACAGGGGAAAATGTTTCATCGTAATCAAGTCCTTCAATTTGTGAGTATCCTTTGCAGACCAGCCTGGCTTTATTCCTGATTACTTGTCCTTGCTCATTCATTTTGTTTTTGAATACCCATTTTGAACCGATGATATTTTTCTCAATTGGTCTAGGAACTAGTTCCCAGGTATTGTTCTTTTCAATTTGGTCCAATTCCTCATTCATTGCTTTTACCCAAGACTTGTCCTTGCTGGCTTCTTCAAATTTCTTTGGCTCTATTTGTGACAGCATGGCTATGTATACTTCTTCAGTTTGCTCTGTTAGTTGCCTTCTTGTCTGGACCCCTGCTTTCTTATCTCCTATGATTTGATCTTCGGGATGATTCTTCTGAGTGTGTCTTGAGGGGGCTTTCGAGCTTAGCCCTTCATCTTTTGTAGTCTTGCTTGTTTCATCATCATTCTGGTCTTTTTTTTCATGGTTATCTGATGGACTGCAGCAGTTAGTATCTCTTGTATTGTTTGGAAGTTCTTCATCAAATCTCACATCAATGCTTTCTACTATTTTCCGAAGAGTCTTGTTGTAGCACCTGTACCCTTTGCTTTTGGATGCATATCCTAGAAATATTCCTTCATCTGCTCTTGCATCAAATTTTCCAAGATTTTCATCATTATTCTTTATGTAACACTTGCTACCAAAGATTCTGAAATGTCTGATTGAAGCTGGCTTTCCATGCCACAGTTCGTAGGGGGTCTTGTCACTGCTTGGCCTTAAGTGAGCTTTATTAAGGATATGTACTGTTGTGTGCACTGCTTCTGCCCAGAAGGTTTGAGCAATATTATTCTCTTGCATCATGGCTCTGGCAATTTGTTGAACAAATCTGTTTTGTCTTTCTGCTACTCCATTTTGCTGAGGTGTTCCTGCAATAGTGAATTGTTGTTTTATGCCATGTTCATTGCATAGGTCAGCAAAGTCATAATCAGTGAATTCACCTCCTCTGTCTGATCTAATGCATTTTAGCTTGCATCCTGTCTGATTTTCTGCTAATGCCTTAAAAATTTTGAATTTGTCTAGAGCTTCTGATTTATTCTTGAGAAAAGAAACCCATGTCATTCTGGAGAAATCATCTATTATCAGTATGAAGTAGGATTCTCCACTTGGTGTTTTAGTTCTTGCAGGTCCACACAGATCCATGTGCACAAGCTGGAGTGGTCTTCTTGTTGACAACTCCTCTTTAGCCTTAAAGGATGTGCGGGTCTGTTTACCCAATTGACAAGATTTGCATATGGTATTAGAAGGCCTCTTTATTTCTGGCATGTCTCTGACAGCTTTCTTCTTGCTAAGTCTAATGATGTGATCGAAGCTGAGATGTCCCAATCTTTTATGCCATAACCATGACTCCTCAAGTTTGCTAAGATGGCATGCTTCATCTTCCTCTTTCACAATGTAAACATTGCTCTCTGTTCGAACACCTTTGAGCAGAGTCTTTCATGTGGTGCTTGATCTGACTTCACAGTCTTGTGCTCTAAATAGAACTTCGCAACCTTTGTCACACATCTGACTGACACTCAGTAAATTTGCTTTCAACCCATCTACAAATAGTACATCTTGGGCCTTTCCTCTGCCATTGTCTATGCTGACTGAGCCTTTTCCCTTGATCTTACCTGATTTGTCATTGCCAAAAGTGACATTGCCAGATTTCTTTTCATCAAGAGTTATAAACTTACTTTTGTCTCCTGTCATGTGTTTAGAGCAACCACTGTCCAAATACCATTGACTTTTCAGCTCTTGAGCAGTTAGAGCCGGTCACACTTATTCACCTTCTTTATCCACTGGAGGCACCCTTTTGTTTTGTATCTTTTGTGAGGTGATGACCTCCATCTTCTTAGAGGACATTTGGAAGGTATATGTCCAACTTGATTGCATACACAACATTTGATCATAATTTTTGTAGAATTATGAGTATATACAGAATTCTTTGATTCATAAACCTTCTTGAGGTGTTAAACAATAATTTTTGTCCATACTTTCTACACTCAATGATTTTATGACCAAATTCCTTACAATAAAAGCAGTAACCATAGAAGCTATTTTCATACCTGATGTAAGGTTGTCTCTTCCATTTGTTTGCTTGAGGCAGTCTCTTCAATGTTTACATCTTTTGCTGGTTTGAATTACTCCTCCTTGCATGACAATATGCAACAATGTGTCCCAGCTTGTGGCAGACATAACAGGTGGCATTCTTCATTGGAGGGAAGAATCTCCTTTAATGGTTTCCAAATCTTACATATTCAGGGGTCTTAGTATTTATTACATTATTTGCTACTAGTGGTTTCTCCTGATCTCTGTCTTCCTTATTGCAGATTTCCTTTTTTGTAGGAATTGTTTGAGCTGCTTCATCATTCTTCTTTGCTTTTACAAAAATAATCTCTCTGTCAACCTTTTCTTTTCCTTTACTTGATTCTCCTTCATAGCCTAATCCAGTCTTTATCATAGGGGATCTTTGAGCAACCAAAATTTCATCCAACTTACTAGAGCTTGTTGTTTGGGAAGAGTTTATAACCACTTTCTTTTGAGCATTTTCTAATTTCTTTCTGAGACATACTACTTCTTCTTCCAACTTTTCTTGTTCTTGAGTTTTTTCTTTGATTTGCTTAAGTAACATGTCCTCTATCTTCTTGGCTTCTTCAAGCTCTATTTTTAGCTGCTTAAGGACTTCTGAATTATGTTCTTCTCGTACATATTTGAGGAGAATGTCCTTTTGTTTTCTGCATTTCAGTTTGAGTCTATCAATCTCTTCTAGAGCACTCCTTAGCTCCCCCTCAAGGTCGAATTCACCTTCTTCTTCTTCGTCTTCTAGTAGGAGACCTTCAATTTCTTCTATGGCCATCAATAAGAATTCAGAGGTTCCTTCTTCACTTGAGGATTCATCTGAATCTTCAGATGTACTACTGTCTTGTTGAGCATTAAAGGATTTTCTGCTGAACTTCTTTCCTTTCTGCCAGTTCTTTGATTTATTTTTCTCTGACTCTTGAGCCTGATTCCTTATTTTCTTGTGAGGAGACTTAGCAGCATAGTGTCCCACTCTTCCACAGTTAAAGAATTTGAAGGGGAGTTTACCTTTGTATTTACCTGAGCCTCTATCCAATTTCTTAACAAAATTTTCCTCTTCTTCATCTGAGCAAGAGCATATGTCTCCCTCTTCTTCTTTCTTCTTTTCTGTTTTAAAGGTTGCTTCCCTCGTACTTGGCTTCTTCTGTGGGAGCCTCATTTCATAGGCTGTTAGATTTCCAAGTAGCTGGTTCATGGTCAAGGTCTCCGAATCAGCTATTTCCTCTATTGCAGACACCCTTGGATTAAACCTGGATGGAAGAGATCTTAGAATCTTTTGCACAATTATACTTTCTAGCATTTTTTCTCCAAGAGCTTTCATATCGTTAATAATTTATGCAGCTTTTAGAAAGAAACTGGCAATGTCTTCATCATCATTCATTTTTAAGTTTTCAAACTGGGCTCTATAGACTTAAATTTTGGCAGTCTTTACTTTCTTGTCTCCCTCATGTATGTTTTCAAGAGTATCCCATATTTCTTTGGCAGTGTCTTTGTGCATTACTTTTATAAACTCTGCTTCACACAATCCATTCAGGATGGCATTCATGGCTTTTGCGTTAGCCACAAAATCTTGTTTTGTTTCTTTCTCTGTATCAGTTGCCTTTGGGGCATATCCTAATTCCACAGCAGCCCAGACTTCTATTCCTAGAGACATTATGTATGTCCTCATTCTGATTTTCCAGAAAGCATAATTTTCACCATTGAAGAAAGGGGCTTTATTGGTTGAGCATCCTTCTTTACTAGCCATCTTGGGAACCTAGGATCTCCTTTCAGTTGTTAGACTTGTACAAAGGAACCTGCTCTGATACCAATTGTTGAACTCTTAGTTAAACTGAGAGGGGGGGGGGGTGAATCAGTTTAACACATTCATAATCTTTTAAACTTTTTATTAAACCTTATTTACACCTTCATTTCATGTCCAGCATAATATGTGAGTAATCTTAGAATGTGAGCAGCAAGTATTAATATAATATAACAGCAGACTTAATATGAGAGTAGCAGGTATTGAGCAGATGATATAAATCAGATCAACACATAAACATCATGCACAGAGACACCAGATATAAGTGGAAACCCATAAAGGGAGAAAACCACATCTTATTATTGTTGTGATGCAAAGGCAAGCTCCAACTCCCTCTCACCACTAATTTTTCTGTAGGCACCCACCTACAGGAGGCTCCTACCTCAATTCTGCAAGCTACAACTTGCAAGGAAGCACCAACTCCCTTCAATTTTCTGCAGGCACCAACCTACAGGAGGCTCCAACCTCAATCGGCTACAAATGACAGCTATCAAGCTACAAATTGATAGGGAAGCTCCAACTTCCTCAATTTATCAAACTGAATGTTTGCCGATTTACCTCAGATATCAGCTCTGTTCTGTAGCTTCTCTTTCTGCTCTTCTTCTCTTAATCTTCTCTGCCTCACACTTATATTCTCTGCATTCTCTATATTTTCTCTCTCTAACCTCTTTTTGCATATCCAGATGATATTATTTATAAGAATTTTCTTGTGACTATTAGCATTCATCAAAGAATTTGGAATGGACAGCCATACCTCTTCGCTTTCTGCCTTTTCATTTCTTTCACTCGCTTATTTAGAAAATATAACAACATGCAATATTACAATGGGAGCTTTGTTTTCCTCCGGAGACTTGCCAATGCATCACAAACAATATAAACCAATTAAAATAATACATTTAATTATAGTGAGAGCTCCAGCTCACTCATACAGCCTTTTGGATCGCTGTGCATTTGTCTTTTCTTTGACTGTGTCCTGTTTATTCTCGTGATTGTGCTTTATATCTTTGGGCACCTCCTCGTTTGCTTTTCCATCCTCCGCCGTGGTGTAACTGGCCGGGCTTTTAAAATCTCAAGACATATTCCAACGCCTTTCATACAATAAGTGTCTTGTTGATGTGGAAGTTCCGCAAGCGGAACATACATACATCACAATTGTTTTATATAAAGAATCGCCCTCCACCTTGAGCCGAGGCCCGTGGGTCCACAAACCACGTGACGTATTTTAATACGATTGCAACCATCGTTTTATATTTATGACAACTCTTTTATATATATATATAACCCAACTTTCATTACATTGACTGCCTTTTAATATGTCTTTAAATCAATTCTCGGCGTATATAATAAAACCTGTTTAAAACATATAAAAACTCCTTTTGGGCCCACTTGCCATGCTTCCCGATTCAATATATTGCTCCTCCGATTGTGATTGATTGCTCCTGCTCCGATTGTGATTGATCACTGTTCACTGCGTTTTGCCGATGCGATTAGGCCGGAATTCAAACTTATAAAAACATAACTTATAGACCCATCGGGTCTGGGCTTTCAATCGCAATCACAAGTTTTGGTTGGATATTCCGATAGGCCCATACTGCGATGCTCCGATGCGATTAGGCTGGAATTCAAATATATATCATCCGTTTATACACCCATCGGGTCCGGGCTTCATCGCAATCGCAATTTTCTGTTTACATGCTCCGCTGCCTTTATAATCTCCGATGCGATTGGGTGAGGGTCCCACCATATAGTACTTTGGTTCTTTGATTCTCGCGCTATATATGTAAATACGCTGCATATATATATATGCTTTGCCGCTTGGGGTTAAGCAATTCCCGGAATAAGGTTTATGTATTATATGTAACACACACAAATATAAGCGACATAATACTTTGGCTATTAAAACCATGTAATCTGACCCTCGGCATGTACATATATTGACCCACGTTCACATATTCCATTATTCGTAATATATCTATATATATATTACGATGTTCTTTAATATTGGAACCATTACAACGGAGTCCAACGATTATCGCTCAATCTTTTATAGATTTGAAACCTTAGTCTTCCACCTTATTTTAATAACTCGGCAAACCTTAATAAACATCATTAATATTTTCCATCGGACCTTGTACTACAGTTAATAAACCAGATTCATTTCATATATCTCCGCCCTGGGCCCACAATACAACCAAAAGACTAATCAACCGCACGCACCGTACCTTAGTTAACCTCCGGGCTCTTTCATTAAACTTCGGCCAAGTCCAGCGAGCGATCATTGTCTGATGTCGAGCCTCCAGATCAACGGTCTATATCAATATCGCTCGCCGTCTTCAGTCGATGTATAACGTGCGATGGCGTACTTTAAACGGCGGTTTTCAATTTCGTTCAGGGACGCGTGTCACAAATCCTATGGAATCATTGCGAATTCGGGAATATCGCTTGCCCAACGGATGGTGGTGCGGTGAAACCCACGGTTTCGCTCCAAACCGCCGTCACTGTTCCTCTCAGTCACGGTTATGTTCTCTACTCCAGGTTCCGGTCTTCCACGATTTCAATTATATATATAAATAGCTATTCATCACATTTCACCGCTGTGATTTCATCTGTTACGACTATGGTTCCACTCCATTCACACTGCGCATTTGAATATGGTTCCGCTCCATTCACACTGTGCATTTGAATATAAAGCACAATACTTTGCCGCTGGAGTATGCGATTCCCGGAATGTAATTTATGTTATGTGTAACGCCCGGCTGTGTAAAAGATTCTCGGAATAACAACTGTTTTTCTGCAATAACAACTGTGTCTCTGCCTTTCTCCTTTATATTCGTTTCCTCTGCCTCTACCTGTCTCTACATCTGCCTCTGTTCCTGTCTCTGCATCTGCTACCTCCCTTGCCATCAATGACAATATTTCCAATAGTACAATTACACCTCGTCACATATGAGAAGTGTCTAAATTTGACCTTTTCAAGCCCGATCTCTGTCAATCCATCCAATAGACTTAGAGAAAATACACGTCCAACCATAGCAGTCTCACCAACTCCCAGTGGAATCTGAATTGCATTGGTTCTACGATCGGCCATCTCTAGATTTGGTGTGCTGAAAAGGAGCCACCGCCGTGGAGTAAAACTGTATGGGATAGTGGTTGTTGTTATCGTCAACGTTTTCCCTTGATCTCTGCCTAGAGTCTGCCAAGCATTGCAGATAATTTGTGCTTCTGCTAAAACTACAGTGATGTGACAAATGGCACCTTAGAATATGTGAGGAGTTTATGGCACCTCACTGCTTTGATTTCCACCTGCAATTTATTAATCTGTGTGATCGATTTTCTTGGCACGAGTTTTAGATCTAATTTGAGCCCTTTGGATTTAGAACTGGTCTCTCGGCCTCCTGCTGTGATGGTGGCCTGCGCTCCTTGGCTAGTGAGATTTTTGTAGAAATTTGTGGTAGTTTGGTTTATGAACTCTCGTTCCACCAGGAGGAAAATCACAGCTCAAGGATACATAAGTGATCTCTTTGTGCATTTCTGGCAACAAAAAAAATTCTCAGGTATGTAATTGTATCGCTCCAAATAGGAATCTCGACAATCCTTGCTTCACTCTACTCATGAGATCGCTTGGTCATGGTGAACGTCGATCCTCCACATAATATGAATGCTTAGAATGTCGGCGTCCCTGAAGTACGATGGATGCTCAAATATAGCCTAGTAGACTTCCGTGCATAGAAGTATGGGCTATCGGCGTTCGATCTCCTGACAGTGCGTGAGTAAACCCTTTTGCTACCTGTTTGATTGACCGTATTCAGATTGGTAATGTTCCTCTCCAACCCACGCGAAAAGTCCTCGACTGTGGCTGTCAGTCAGTGATCCATCACTCTACGGTACGTAGTGGCTTCATGATTCATCCTCCAGATTCCACACTTCCATTATTCACAGTCTCGTTCTATCAGGAGTGCAAGTATCTGGATCTTCACAGATAAAGTTGGTTGTCTACAAGCTTGGTGTCATGGATGTTGCATGTGTGCGTTGAGGATTCTGCAAATGTGTTGAGATCTAGGTGAAAATCTGCATTAAAAACTTCACCAAAGAGGAGCCTTTGCTAAGGATCCAACACCGTGAAGGAACTAGCCACAAAGGAAAAGCCTACGTTGTAAAGCGTTGGAGGAGGCAATGAAACCTTCTCCCCACTCACAGGTCAATGAAATCATTAAATAACTTTTACAATTCACTTAAAAATGACATCTTCACGTTACCTTTTATAAATCATTTTTATAAAGTGATTTGAACGTCACTTTAAGTGACTTCATAGAGTTTTGATAATTATTTTAATGGAAAGTATGGTCATAATGTTTTTTATGGAGCTTGTGGGGAGATAAGGTGTGTTTTTTCTGTAATAAAGTAAATTTTAAAGGAGGGATAAGGTGGATTAAAGGGTGTTTTTTTTTTTAATGAGTGATTTTTGGGAGAGATAAGGAGTGGCTAAAATATTTTTGTTGTAAGGGGAGTTATAAGGGTGAAGATTGTAATTCATGTTGTGATAAGGTGTATTTTAGTAAAGTTTTTACTTCTAGGAGGTTGAGTAAGTCCACATTTAGTTCAGTTTTCGAAGACGAGTTGCATCAAAGGGTTCCCAACTTGGCATTTTCATTACTTGAAGGTGAAGATTGCCCATGTACTCAATACTTAATAAAATCATATTTTTTTGTGGTGATCGTGTCCTAGATCCACCCGAAATTGAATAAGGGGATCTTAGGTACACCATGTGTAGTGAATGCGTGTACATGACTTGTGCCCAGTTTTTTTTTGATACTCTCTTTGTAATATGTTACACAACAAATTACACAATTGCATGCACATAAGCAAGCTTAAGTACACAAGTCATCAAGCTTAAGTAATCAAGCTTAAGTACAAAAGCACAAACAATCACATGCATTTGTGCAACACGTCATCAAGTTGATAAAGAGGTCTTCTACAACCACATTCCACATCATTCAATCAAAAAATTCAAGTTAAAGACGCTACCAAATCAAGCATTCCAAGACAAGACGACATCAACAACACTTTTTGTATTGCTTGCAGATAAACTTTTTTGTAATTGAGTTGAACTGTACGGGTGAATTCTTGGTTGAAACCGACACCCAAATTTGAATTGGTAAGGTGATCAAGCTAAGACAATTAAGTCAAGTAAGTCTTCAACTGAGTCATTATTTGAACTTTTAATTTGTCTTTTGGGTGCATTTTCAACAGTGTTCGACACCCTTCGTTTTCAAATAAGCACAATCAAGTGAGTACATTCAAGGAAGTACAAAGTGCCAATGAAGCAATCATGCAAGTTCAATCAAGCAATCGTAATCAAGCATGAGTTCAAGAGTTCAAGCGAGCGAGCTATAAAACTCAAACAAGTGTTGAAAGCAAGCGCAAGCGAGCCAGGACAAGCGAGCGTGCCATTCAAGCAACAAAGTAAGCAAGTGTGTCATTCAAATCAATCGAGCGAATTCAATCCAACAAGTTCAAATCAAGTAAGAAAGTTCAAGACAAGCAGTCCTGAATTCAAGCGAGCAAGTTCACATGGCAAAACACATCTAGCTGTTACAAGTTCTTCACAGTTTGATCCTATCAAGTACTGAAGACATGGACCATGCAAATCAACAAAGCAACTCTTGTTGATATTTCAAGGCATATACAACAGACAAATGAAACGATTGAGTTCCTTCAACTAGAGTCGCAACTACAAAGAAATGAGTTGCAAAAGAAGAGTGATGCTTCCGAGTCTTTGAACCATACAGATAAAGATGATTCTAAGCCATTCATCCAAACAACTTCAAGTGTTGAAGTTGTTCAAGTTCAACTTTCTTCCAAATCAATCATCAAGCCATGGGAAAAAATCCAAAGTAACAGAAATCGACGAGGATTATGATATTTCAAAGACGACGACAACTTGCATATCCCAGATTATTCAAAACCCATCAAGTTCGTCAATGCAAGCTTTCTTGAACAAATCACATCAACAAATTCTGCGAAAGTTGCAGACAAATCACTATGCACGCAAACCAAAGTTGCAGTCAAACCAAAATGCTCACATTGTCAAAGAACAAGTCATATGGAAGATCATTGTTTTGATCTCCATCCTTGTCGCCATTGTGGCAAGCCGAATCATTCATCAGAGAAATGCTGCAACCAAAACCAACCAACTAGATTGAAGATCAATTATGAGTGGATTGATCCTTGGGAATGGTCGTCAACAGTCAAAAGATTGTATAAGTTCTACAACCGAATTCAATCACACCTATTGCTGCGACAGTCAAATGAAGATGGTACTCTTGTGCAGATGAACGGGGGAGTACACCAGTGAAACTCTCCTACACTTGAAGGGGGGGAAGTTCAGAAATAATTTCCCGATGATTGTCTTTCCTTTTAGCTGACAAAGGGGGGAAAATTATAATGAAATTGAAGGTGGTTGTCAGACTAAAAGTTTCGACAACATCAACAGAAGCAGCCAGTGGGCGTTCAAACATCCAAGAAGCCAGTGGGCATTAACAATAAGCAGTTTCCGACAGCATCAACAAAAGCAACAATGAATTGTTTTTGACATCATCAACATCATCAGCAAATTCGCTAGTGGGCATTTTCAAAATTTTGTCAGTGGACAAGCAAATTCGCCAGTGGGCGTTTTCAAAATCTTGTCATTGGACAAAGGATGCTGATTGCAAACAAAGGACAGATCCTTTTATATCTTGGCATGTGATGAAGTTGTCAAGTGAAATTCAGGGATGAATCAGACATGCAACTGATTCATGGTCTCTTCAGATTGCAGTTTTTTCGGCATCTAGCTTCGACAGTTTTTTCAGGCAATGTTTTCGAGGATCATCATGAGAACTTGGAAGATGGTTCCTCGTTCTTATTTTAGATTTATCATTGAGGGGGGGAATGTTAGCCTCACTCTCATGTGAGCAAAACAATTATAAATCCAAAAATATAATTAAATTAATTAATCTTGAAAATTAGGAATTTATGCCTAATTTTCTAGATTAAGTTGGTTCCTCTTAATTAGGAGTTAGTTTAGGCCCTAGGCCTACCTAACTTGGCTCCTAGATTCGTGTGTGGTTGAGATATTTTCTCAACCAAGTTGTCCAAGATAGACGCACTATCTTCAGACAATTTCCTCATCTATTTATTTGTATTATAACATTATTTTAATAATGAAAAATATTTGAGGAGTATAACAAAGGCTGTGACCTTTTCTGCCAGTTCTATGTCTCAGGTATTTTTATGAATGTTTTATGAGTTATTTAATTTTCTACAGAATTTCCAAAAACGATTTCTAGGTTATGGAGAGCTCATGTGTTTTAGCCACTCCACAAAGTTTGGAGACTAGAACACCTCTGCTGCTACAAAAACTAACACTCCCTCTTAGCGAGGAAGGTGTTCTCTCTAGTGCTGCACATATTGCCACAACACGCTGCTTCCGTACCACCCTCTGTTATGCTATTGATGTCTGGCCACTGCCCACCAACCACTACACAACTTTGATGCTGCATATGTGCTATTGCTGACATTGCCATACTACTGCCGACTTTGCATCTGCATTGCAACTCCCTCTCATCTGTTGCTGCTGCTACTGCAACTACTGTAACTGAGAAGCATCCTAAATAAACCATCCTTTCTATTAAAATGGGTTCTCTACCATACCCATTTGTTCTTTGAAATAAACAAACTTAGCTCTTCCTAGAGATTTCGTGAATAAATCTGACATGCTCATCTGTGGGAACATACTGTAGCTGGATTGCTCCACGCTGCACACAATCTTTGTTGAAATGACACCGAATATCTGTGTTTCTACCTATTATGAAAAATTAGATTCTCAGAGAGCTTGATGCAATTATGTTTATCACAGTATACACTAGTCGCCTCCATCCTCTGCTTGAACAAGCTTACCAACAATGTCCGAAGCCATATCACTTCGCATGTGGTTGTGCTTGCTGCCATATACTCTACTTTTGCAGAGCTCAGTGTTATTGACTTTTGCTTCGTGCTACACCAAGAAACCGTTCTTGATCCAACGCTGAAGCAATACCCAAAGGTACTTTCCTGTCCACTGAACTGCCTGCCCGTTCTGCATTTGTGAACCCACATAGCTTGACATCATCCCTTCGGGTATATCTCAACCCATACTCGATTATGCCACGCACATGCCTCAAAATGTGTCTCGTCGCTGCCCAATGTACCCTATTCAGTTCCACCACAAACTGATTGAGGGTATTGACTCCAAAACAAATATTTTGCTTAGTGTTGACCAGATACATGAGAGATCTGATGAGCTGCCTATACAAAGTGGGGTCAACATCCTTGTCATATAATGCGTCTATCTTCTTCCAATTGGTGATCATGGGCATAGACATGGGTCTACAATCGTCCATTCTGAATCTCGTCAGAATATCTGTAGCATATATTTCTTGCCCAAGGAAGATCTCCCCGTCCTTCTGCCACACTTCCAATCCTAGGAAAGAGTGCATCAACCCCAAATCCTTCATATCAAACTCTGCCTCCAGGTTCCTCTTGCATTCCTCTATGAGCCTTGATGACCCTGTCAGAAAGAGATCATCTACATACAATACTAGGATGGGTGGCTCACCCTCTACCATCAATTTGTAAAGGTTGGGATCTACGTCACTCTTGACGAATCCCATCTGCTGCAAGTAGCTGTCAATCCGACCATACCTTGTCCTGGGAGCTTGTTTGAGCCCGTATAGATCTTTTTTCAATCTACACACATGAGTGTGCCTCTCATGAGTCTCGAAGCCCTCTGGCTGTTCTATGTACACCTCTTCCTCTATCACCTCGTTTAAGAATGCTGTCTTGATGTCCATCTGGTGAATCTGCCACCCCATCTGAGCTGCTAGGGATATGATTGACCGGATAGAAGTGTATTTGGCAACTGGGGTGAAGGTCTCCTCATAATATATTCCTTCCTTTTGTGCATACCCGTTTGCCACAAATCTCGCCTTGTACTTTTCTATGTTGCCTTCTGCAGCGTACTTAATCTTGTAGATCGAACGAGAACCTACAACTGACCTATCCTCAGTTCTCGGTACTACCTCCCAAACATTGTTTGTCATGATAGAGTTGTACTCCTCTACCATGGCATCTACCACACCTGATCCTGTGCGGCCTCTTGAAAGTTAGAAGGTTCTACAACCTGAGCTACCAATGCTTGGTACTTGTTAGACTGTTTGCGCTGTCTATTGCTTGTCCTAGGAATTCCAATAAACACCTCTGCACCTCTCAATGTCTGACGAACCTCTCTGTTGGCTCGAACACTAGTGGTGGGAGGTTCAACTAACTCCTCCTCATCCTGTCTTTACTGCGAACTCACTGGATCTTCTGTACTTGAGGAACTGTTGGTACTAGTTATTGTACCAGATCCCTGTGACTACCCTACTAGCGGTCCCACTGGCTGCCCCTGTTGCTGGACCAATGGAGCTTATGCTGGATGATTCTGTGCACTTGCAGGCATCTCACGATATTTCCTAAAAGCTCGGTCCTCCATTAACTTCACGTCTCATCTCACTACAATCTTCTTATTGCTAGGAATGTAGATCCTGTATGCCTTTGATGTGTCGCTATACCCAACGAGAAACCCCTTCTTCAGTCTGATCCAATTTGGTGCGCTTTTCATCTGACACATGACAATAAGTGATGCTTCCGAAGTTCTTGAAGTGACTAACTTCTGGCTTCTTCCCGGAGAATACTTTTTCTGGCGTTTTCTTCCCCAATGCCCTATGAGGAGTCTTGTTTTGAACATACATTGCTGTGTTACATGCCTCTGCCCATAGAAACCTGGGCAAATTCTGGTCATATAACATTTCTTTTGCAACCCGAACTATAGTTATGTTTTTCGCTCCGCTACCCCATTCTGCTGTGGATTGTATGGAGTTGTCCACTCTCTTCTGATGCCTTCCTTCGCACAAAAAACTGTGAAGTCTTTATCAATACACTGTCCACCATTATCTGAGCGAAGCACCTTGATATTTGTCCCTATTGCATTCTCCACAAGAGCCTTAAACTCCTTGAAATGATCGAAAACTCATCCTTGGTCTTTAAGAAGTAGATCCAGGTTTTCCTGGAATGGTCATCAATAAAGGAAACAAAGTATTCGGCCCCACTGAGAGCTCTAGTTGACATCAATCCACAAATGTTTGAGTGTATAAGTCCTAACATGCCATCTCCTCCGCTGTCACTTCTTGGGAACACTGCCTTAGCATATTTCCCAAGCACGCATCCTTTGCACACATCATCGTGTCTCGTGCCAAGTTCTGGAACCCGTGTTATTGTCTCCCTGAGCATCTTAAGTGCTCCATGGTGTAAATGTCCCATTATCCTATGCTATAACTCATTTAGTTCCTTCCCACTGCTACTGTCATTGGCTATTAGTGCCATTGGAGAGTCAAACTGCAACTTGTACAACCTGTTGCTTCAAACTCTAATCTTTCTCACCCTCTTCTAGCTCGAGTGTTTGACAAACACTTTCTTCCCTAGGAAGTGCATATCATATCCCTTATCTTTTAACTGGGATACTAAAATCAGGTTCTCCCAATCTTGGCACAGGTAGTACATCTATAGCATTGGTGCTTGCTCTTGACTCCCTTTGAAAATCGATGGTACCTCTCCCCACTGGAGTACACTTCGTTCTATTTCCCATCATAATCTGGAAGTCCATCTACACCTCCTTGTAGCTATAAAAATATTTTCTAACCCCTGTCATGTGAACTGATGCTCCACTGTCTGTATGCCAAACACCCTGTGAAGCTGAGCCTGATAGAAAAGCAAATTCGTCCTCCAACCTAGAAGACAAATCTGAAGCCCCCTGAATGTCAACTCTATCCATGGTCATACTGAAGAATTTACCGAAGACAAATTTGTGTGCTATTCCTCTTCCACCCGACGCTGATTCTGTTGTTATAAATTGCAACAAAACCCTCTGCGTCTATTTATTCAGCGAAAATTTGAGCTGCTGCAGCTCCCTCTGCTTGCTGGAATCACTATTTTGGGCAAATCGATTTTTTTGCTACCCTGGAACTGAAAATCGAACCCTTGCTCAACAATTTGAACTGCCTGGCTAGGTATTGTGCAACACCAGAAAATTTCGGCCAACTACTCCCTCTGAACAACAAAATTTTCCTTCTTCTTGGCTTCTTGACTGATTAATCTCGCTCTAATACCATGTGAAAATTTCAACTCTATTACAACAACTGTAAAAAATTCTTCTAACTGTAAATTAATTAACAATTTATTTTCCCACACAAATAATGAATAATTCACAATTGCAATTTTTACCAAATCAAATTCTGCGGAAGATGAAGTAGAAACTGAGAAAATATTGGCACACACACCAAAATATGACAATTATTTTTGGACTAAAGTCCCCTGAAAACTCAACTTGGGAAAACTGGTGTAGCAACTGAAGGTTTTATGTTATTATGTAGCAACAACTATTTGCCAGCTATCATGCATCTATACGAGTTAGTCCTTGGTAGGGAGAAATATTTAATCCAAACCCACATGAACCTAGCAAACTCATTTGTGGCCACCAAAGGTATCCTACCCTGTAGGGAGTCTCTAACAAAACAACCAACTCCACTTGAGCCCCTGAAAGCTCCATAACTCCTCGTCTTCTGCCTACATACTGAGAATTGATGGTACCCTATGATGTCTAAGAAAGGTCGAATAGGGCTCTCACGAGTCTCGATGATGAAAAGGACCTCTGACAACCTCAAAGCATCGTACATGAGATCTGATGATGACTAGAAAGTCCCATTGCCATTTCAACAACTGGTGGAGATGCTTACACTTTGCCCCATTACCCTTTGGGCTTGTCATTTGGATAACTTAGGATGGGATTCCCACTCGGGTGGGAAGAGTCTTGAATAATTGTTGAAAGGTTATGGATGACTGCTCATACCCTTCTTTGTGTGCTGCTATAACTAGCTCTTTGTCGCATTTTAGCTACTCAACTTGTGACTTGCTGAGATCTTTGTCAAGGAAGATATTATTGAGGGGGAGAGAATATCTTATGGTTAGAATATTTGGTTTCCTTCTAGCATGATGTTGGGTAAAGAGGCCTTTGGCACAAGTGAAAAATATAAAAGCATTGTTATGATCCAAATACTTAAAAAACCAGAATTACACACCTTGTACACCAATGTGAGCATGGAGCACAACTCTAAGATAGATAAGAGAGATAAGTTACACAATAACTCCTTAAAGAATAGGAAAACCTTCTCCACTCACCCAAATACATTCGTACATCCAAATCACAGGTCCTTAATAATGACTATATGATTTTTATATATACCTATTCACACATTGCACATGTGGCCTCTCTCTTATTAGGTTGACTCTATTACATATACATTTACGCATTATTTGTACATTTAATGTCATATATGCCCCCACTTGGGGTCATATCATATACATTTAACCCCATACATCCCCCCTTGGGGTCTTATCGTAATATCTTCTTTCAAAAAGTTTTGTCCTCAAAGGTTTGCAATTAAAGGTTTTACATGTGATGAAACAAAATAATAGGATTTCCTTATAGTCTTGCATTCTTCTTTCCATTGATGATGATCCATCCATCCAAATTCAATTCTTTTCGGTCTTAATCCTTAATGGTTGGTTGCTGCATAATTTTCTTTCCATTGGTTCCATGTATTGTTGTTGTGACTTCTCCAATTTGTAGTAGTTATTCTTTGATAATATCTAGTTGAATAATGATTTTGTGATACCCTATTCCATGAATATTGATGAGCAATGCTGATATTGATCTTGTTGTCTTCCATGAAATCTTTCATGGTTATGAGGACATCAATATAGTTTCAAAATTCACATTTTATGGCTTTCCTTCACTATGCATACCCATTTTATTTATCTTGTTTCCATTGAAAATGACTGCCTCTATCTTCTTTGCCTAAACTTTGATTACTTTAGCGTCAAAGATATTGACACGCACATCCTTTAGATGGAGTTCAACTTCTTCAAGTATCTTTTGGTGACCTTCTTGAATCTCTTCTTCTTTCTCCTTTTACAATAATAGAATTGAGTGGTAAGTGAAACCCTTGCTCAAGGGTTTGAGCCTTGTTTTCGCCTAATCCACACCTGGGCTAATGTGGAGAAAATCTTTAATCAACTTGGTGTGGCCTTGGGGGCAAGTCTTGAGTTGAGCACTTGTCACTCAAATCTCAACTCCTTTGTCTAAGTTAACTCCTAGCGAAGCCAAGGGGCATAGTCCCTATTAGAAAATAAAACTAAGAGTTAAACAAGAGATATCTAAGAGTTAATTGGATTACCCAAAGCACATTCAACCATCAATATATAAATAACGACATATCACTTTAGAGCATGTAAGTAAACTTCATGAGCAAATAAAATGATCATAATCATACAATTAACCATCCATAAGCAAGACATATGACAATGGCAATATGAATGAAATACTTGTAAGCAAATGTTGTAGCAAATAGAGGCTAGTGCCAAAAGTAGATTGTAAATGAACTACTCAAAGTAAATACTTGGGAATGAAATGCCAAAAGTAAATGTTGCTTGAAAATGAATATGGCAATGAAACAATAACCAATCTGAATGCTGTAAAAATGTTGTGTGATGTTCTTGGTATGTTTTAGTTAAGTTAGATTTCACTTGGATTTAGATTTATTAGATTGACTGATATGTGGTGATTCGTATGAGTCCGCAATGTGAGATGTTTGATTGCAGTGAAGTAAATCTAACTAAGGTGTCTTTCCTCTTCTACCCTTATTCTTGTTGGGTTAAGGAAAGTTGCAAGGGGATCCTATAGGAGGAAGCTTCACTTCAATGAGTACTCCCGAGAGCCCACAAGTCAACTCATTATAGGGAGATCCAACAATAGGGGAAACTAGTCCCTATCTTGATTTCACAAGTTAATGTTTACCATTTTCTCCCAATTTTAAAATAAGGAGAATAGAATTAGTTTTCCCTATTAAACTAAGTCACCAACAAGCTCTTTCAAGGCACGCACAAAGATCAAGGCAAGCTTGCAAAGGCGTGAGCACAAAGGAGTTTGATGGAGTTCATTATTTTGCAAGGAAATAAACTCTAATCTAAGAGCAAAAATTAAACTCTAATCTAGGAAATTGAAACTATTCTATTGAAATGAAATTAAACTAATCTAATGTTGTAAATTTAAACTAATCTAATGGCAAATTTTCATCCCAATGAAATCACATCATGAAAAGAGGCACAATCACACAAGAAGATAAGTGACCTCTGTTGGGTGGGGGGGATGCCTAGGATGTTAGAAAATCAGAAAGGTAGAATGATTTTCTTATCTTGATAATTACTTGTAATTTCTTTGTAATCTTATAAACTTCTTTCATATCTTCTTTTATCTTCTTATCATCAAGTAACTACTAAAACATAAATGCATGAAGATCAAAACAACTAGGAGACAGGATGTAGGTTCTCAACCAGGGCAAAACCCGTCTTCAAGGGAAAAACCCAAAAATTCTCTTCTCTACCTTTAGAACCAAATCAAATGAGACAACCAAGACCTTTGACCAACAATAAGACTTCCTCCAATCCACCAAGTCACCCTTCCAACTTCTCTTTTTTAATCAAGATAAAGATGCCCAAATCAACAAGCCTTTAACCATGCAAAGTCAACACAAGTCAAAGTAATTCTGCTCCAAAACAAGGTCTCGACCTTCCTTCCTATCACTGCAATTTTGGCCTTCACCTTCGGCCCTGCAACTTGCACTGCAACTTCAGACTTCTTTGCACGTGTGACAAAAAATAGGCAGTTTTTCGGTTCCTTACTTCTTCGCTTGGATTCCTTCTTTCTTGCAATGATAAGATGCTCCTTCCCTAGCTTTCTCGCACTTCTCTGTCACTTCAGATTGCAGATCGAATACTTCTTGGATTGTTGGATGTCACAATAAGTCGAATACCCAACTTATTTATAGTTTGTTGTGTGAGGTCGAATCCCTTATTGAGGCTGACTTGTTGGAGATAGAGCTGACTTGGTGGAGGAGGCATAACTTACATTTTTGACTCAATTACAAATTTCTTGCTTGATATAAAAAGCCCAAGAAGGGTCTATTACATGATGACAAGGACTATGACTTGTGACACAAACCCTAGAAGCACTCAATGGGTGCTTTGACCAAGAAACAAAATAAAATGAGCATGAAACCCATGCTTTATAAAATAATTTTCTTTTGATCTTAACAATAATTTTTCTTCTCTTCTTCTTACAAATACATATGAATTATATCATGTCATGAGCTAGACAACAATTATGAAGACCGATACTAGTTACATTTTTCAACATAGGAGACTCTCCTAGCTCCCAAGAAATTACAATGCTTTGTTAGGTGATGATATCCCATATGAATAAAGGGAGGAAGAGATGGTTTTATGAAGTTTACAATGATGGTAAAATTGTGGTTTTACAAAGGGTACAAGATGAGATTCTTTCCGGGTGCTTCAAATCTTCAAATTTGGTGAAATTTTACCAGCATTTCCCCTTGTAAACTCACTGACTTGCTAAAAAGCAACAAGCAAAATTATGCAAAAAAGTGCTCAAAATGCTTTTGGAACACTCGAGAATCTTAGTACTAAAAATCTAAAAAAATATTCTAAGTAAAAATGTACAAGTTCCTACTCTAACGCAAGCAAGAAAAGTCACGCAAATGCAACCTTTCTTGGCTGATTTTACTGCTGTTGGGACAACAGTAAAATGAAGCCTTCAAATGCTAGATATATCAATGAAACATTGTAAATAGAACCAAGTAATGTTGATGAGAAATTTCAAACTCCAAGTGAGGAAAGAAGAGAGAGTTAGGGGCCCTTTTCAAGGCACTTGATGCCAAGTGGGAATAATGCTTCTTTGGTGCAAGAAGATGGATCTTCCAATCGAGGAGGTCCCCAATCTCCAAGCTCTAGGAACTTGTAGAAACTTATGATCTTGCCAAAAAGTTAGTAGACATAGGTTTAGCTTGCATAATGAATGGAGTAAACCTGCTATTCTATCGAGAAATACATGTAATATTCAATCCAAAAATGCAAACTAACAAGAAGATAGCAAGCAATTGCTAATCTTCTCCTTTGGACAACAATGTCCCTATTAAGGCCTTGAGCTATAAACTCAAAGCAATGAAATGAAACAACAACAAGGTTACCTCATGAAGAACCAAACAAACCAAACCATTCATGAGATCATGAGCCTCCAAAGCCTTTTTTTATTATAAATATTGGAACAATTACAAAACAACACTTCCCCAAGTTCTCAAGTTTCAATACGCTCTAGCTCAAGAGTGGGAGCTTCAATTTATAAGAGAATGGGTGAGAATCCCAATGAGGAGAGTACCCGAGTGTCAAGGATGAGAATCCCAAGGAAACCAATGAATTCCAAATGGAGAGGATGAGTTCCAAAGGAGGGTTGTGAGTTCTCCAAGTGTGAAATGTGAGTTGGAGAGGGAGACATGTGTAAGGAATCAAGGAGTGAGCGGGCAATCACACGAGTTCAAGGGAGTGATACGAGTTCATGGAAGATTCTAAGTGGAAGATGCATATCACAATAGGGACAATACATACTCAAGGAACTGTGTAGGCATGAAGGGGATCTTGTGTGGCCAAGTGGAGATGTAAGGCAAGAAGAGGAGTGAGGTGGGAGTGAATTCCCACTCACTCTTAGTCAACTCCAACACAACTCGGCCTCATTAAATGACAAAACTCGAACCTCAACCATTTGCTGACTCGCAACTCCAACAAGATCCTCAATTCGTGGGCCAACTCGGCCTCTATGTGGCAACAAGCTCAACCTTCATCAATGAGACAAGCTCAACCTCCATGTGGGCTCTTGGTCCAAGAGGATCTCCCCTCCGAGACAAATTTGAAAGGTATTTGTTGAGGTTGAAAATGTTGACACATGAAGATTTCCAAAACAATCTTGCACACCAAAGATGAACTCATAAGGGTTTGGTAAAGGTGAAAGGATTCAAATTTTATGATTGATATTTTGGAAGCTATGTGCTCAGGTACTAGTCATTTTAATTTTGTAAAAGGGAATTCATTTAATTGTGAGAATCCAATTCATAATAAGTTCCCTAGTCTTAAGGAGAAGTTGAGAGTCTCATGGGCTTGGTTGAGATTCTCTCTCATTTTATCCCTTGAGTGGTTGTAGATCCTCTTTTTGTGGATCTAGAAAGTTGTCCTCTTCTTGTTTTGTTGAGTTGTTCTCAAATGGAGAATTTTATAAATTCCTTATGTAAGCTCTTTGGAAGAGAGTTTTGGAAGTGAGAGGAAATTTGTAGTCTTGTTCAAGAGTATGTTATAAACTCTCTGAATCATGAAGAGTAAGAGAGGTCTTACTTATAGCCCTTCTGGTGCTGGATAATGGTCACTTATGTGAGGGCATTAAGTCCTTTTGTAGAGGAGAAGGTAACCCTTTTGGGAACATGAGCCACATGTTGTGGGGAGGTCTCAGCCCCTATTGTAACGAAGGAGAGCATCTCTTTGAAGGAGAAATAATAAAGCTATTTATGCATTATGTGAATCCGAAGATGCTATAAACTCTTTGAATAAGTAAGAGTAAAAAAGGTCTTACTTATAGGCTATAGCCCTTCTAGTGCTGGAGAATGGTCACTAATGTGAGAGCTTTCAAGTCCTTTTGTAGAGGAGAAGGTAACCCTTTTGGGAACATGGGCCACATGTTGTGAGAAAGTTTCAACCCTTAGTGTAAAGAAGGAGAGCATCTCTTTGAAGGAGATATAATAAAGTGATTCATGCATTACGCGAATCTGGAGATGTGTCCAGGGAGGTTTTGATGAACTCCGTTATCAAGATGAGTTTGCAAATTGTCTTTAGTGAGTTGTTTCTTGTTCACTTTGTTTACTTCAAGTAAAACTCTGTTATCAAATTACACGATTAAGACTGTGAATTTAGGGACTATATAAAGTATCTTTGTATAAGGATAAACTAAGTAATTTATAAACAGCTAATTCTGGATCATTTTTGGTATCATAGCCAAGTTGACTATTTTGCTTAGCGTGAATACTTAATAGGTTTTAAACTCAAGCAAGGTGAGGGATCTGAAAATGTCAATTCCAAGAAATGAGAATCCTTCGTATCCTCTTTTTGTAAGTCTTTGTAAAGACTCAATTTTTCTTAAAGGATTCTTAACCATGACGAAAATGGGGGAGCAAATGTATACTGAAGAAAGAGAAAGTGCTGAGCTGCGGAAGTAGTTGCAAACATTGGAAGATGAGAAGCAAGAGCTTCAAGATAGACTTGAAGAGATGGAGCTGCAATTACATGCTACAGAAGAAGCCTTGGCAAAGTGTCAGAATGTTAAGGTAAATTAGGTATGTAGTAATTGTTCATGTTCAGTTTCATCACAAGTAGATGCTTGTTTTGGTTCCTTCGAGAAGCACACTCGAGGAATTGGATCGAAACTATTATTGAAAATGGTTTATGAAGGGAAGGGCTTGGGACTCCATGGGCAAGATATAATAAAACTCATTGAGTTTGAAGACCTACCTCGATATGCTGGATTAGGATACAGTAAAGAGGAGGTTGGAAAGTGTTCCAAAACTGCTAAAGCAAGTAATGTTTCAAGAGAAATTCCTACACTATCAGGTTCACCGTCGCAAAGCTGTGATAAAGAAAACCATAAAAGGTATAGGCTTGACTACACTAAAGTTTCTTTTCATTATAAGAAACATGGTAATGTCACTGGTGATTTATGGCATAAAATTCCGTGTTCATTTTGTGGGTTAAATAGTTATAAAGTTTCCAAGTGTTGGAAGAGAATGTCTATGTATGGGAAAGTCATGTCGACTAGAAAGGAGACACGACAGAAAGACCAATATCCAAATCACAAGAAAGAAAACGGAGCCGCAGTTGCAGAATTATTCCACCCATTGTGAGATGAGTGGTCACTGAATTGGAAAATGCTGGAAAGTTCATCTCAAGATTCGTCCAAAGCTTGACAAGGGAGTTGTGCAAGTGTTGGGAAATTAATAGAAGTGGTAGTTAAAACGATTTCCCTTATTATGACATTAACTTGTGATGTTTTCATTATTAGTATTAGATTTCTTATTTGTCTTTTCTTATCATCAAGATCAATTCCAAACAACAAAAGAAGAGAACACAAGATATAGGCATGCTGCCAGGGCAAAACCCCCCTCAAGGGGAAAACCGAGTCACAAAATTCTTCCTTAAAGATGAGATGGCCAAGACCCTTACAATCGAGACCCAAGACATCCTCCATCAAGTCATCCTTTTAACTGTGAAAGCACCGAGTCCTTATCATTGTGACATCAACGAAAACATCTCACTATGAGACCTTGTCACTTTGGCAACATCGAAACCTTCACTGCACCGAACTTGTGGTTAACATCTTACTGTGGCAGCACTGAGACTCCATTATCATAATACTGTAGGGTCAAGGCCGAACCCTTCACTCTGTAACAACACTGAAACCTCCACTCTGTAACAACACCGAAACCTCTGTGATCGCTGAACCTTGTAATTGATCTGAGTCCTGTGATTGCTCTGCAATTCATTCTGAAAAACTCAGATGATAGAAATGTGAAATCCTTGCACTAGTATATATAGTGGTTCGTCTATCATATTTGAGCCGGCATGTACTTTTGAAGAGGTGCGTCTATATATTGAGCCGACATGTTATTATTTGAGAAAACCGACTTGAAGACCATATATTTGAGGCTGACTTGAGAGGAGTTGTTGAGGAGTCTGACCAACAAAAGGAGACTTGATGGAGGATTCTTTGACAAATTGACTTTGACCCCTATAAATAATCCTAAATCCTACAATGGAGGCTTGACATATTCATTTGATCCAAGCATGAAACCCATGCTTTAATAAGTCAAATAAAAAGTAATAATAAATTTTTTTTTTTCACTTTCCTTTGACAAATAAATTACATTTCGACTTCAAGTACAAGAATGAAGATCGAACCTAGTTACATTTTCCAACACTCCCTCTTAACTAGGGAGGTATTCATATTTACACATAATCAAAGAGGTACATGGAAGATCTCACTTAATTTATGAAGAAGTTTAGGCACCGCAATGCGGTGGATTAGATTCCTGACCAGGGCAATCTATCCATTGGTCTCTCAACAATTTAGGCACCGCAATGCCATAGACTAGATTCCTGACCAGGGTAATCTATTCAGGTGGGACTAAGATGGACTCAAGCTTTCAACCTCTCTAGGTACCATTAGGGTTACTTGCTAACCACCAACCCAAAGATCCAGGTGTGTATCCAAAAACAAAGCTCTATAATCAACACCACCTTTTCCAACTTCGGGACCTAGATATCAACACAAAGTGCTAGCCAGATGTCCTCCCAGACAATGCTTCACTCACAAAGCCTAACCAATCTCTCCCAATCAAACTGATTGGTAACCAACATGCTATCAAAACCTTCGAGAGATTCACCTGTACAAACACAACCCCAATCAATAATATACTTTCACATGTACATAAACAAATACAAACCTCTGGGGTTGTTCTCTATGTTGCTCCTTAACTCAGTAGGACTATCATCTGAATCTTTGCCAGAAGATTCCTCAATTATATACTTTCCTTCTCCTACTTCTCATATAGCAAAATATCCTCCAAAATTCATTATTTGATGAAAACCAAGCTATGTCCTCCCTCTCAACCAAGAAGCATCTCTTTATTTGAACTCCCTCTTAATCTTAGGGAGATCTCTTCTATACAGGCTTCCTCATGGAAATCAAATTCTTCTTTTCATCATCAGAGAATATTTCGCGACTTCCAACCATTTCATAAGAGTTATCATCATCTTCATCATGCTTATCACATCAACGAGCATCATCACCATATTGAAGATTTTGTACCTGCACAACTTAGGTAGCAAGTACAACCAAATCTATAGAAGCATGAAGTTAGCCATATCAGAGTCATGGAAGCATTTCAACTTTATACATATCAAATATCCAAACAAGAGACATATAGTCTTCAACATTTTGCTAGGGACTTTGTCATAAACCCTAGACTACTTCCTAACAACTTTCATTCCATCTAGAGTTTCAATGTTTCTTCCAAAGGTATGATATACCTTATTACAACATATAGTAAATCCTAGAAACAGTTTAGACAAATATAAAGCATCCAACAACCTTTCAAAAATTAATATGTTTGACTTGTCATTAGGGATTCATACAAATCCTTGATTTCATTCAAAAGAAACACTGAAGGTCAATCACAACTCGGTCATTATCATGACCAATTTCCACTAAGGTCAGTCGCAAACCCTAGATTTTCAATCAATCATCGAAATTCAGATTTCAACAAACTTACGCAAATATCAAAACATCATATTGTCATTTATTCATCAAATATTTTTACTTCTACTAAGGTTAAACTTCAAAACCCTAGAATTTCATTCTCACAACCTCAACAATCATTAAATAGATCTTAGATTGTTATATCACACATACTAGAGAGATTAACTACTACTAGGGTTTGGCTACAAAACCCTAGACTTCTAAATATCATATCCTAGAGTCTCAGACAAGGACTTGGATTAAATCCTAAAACTTATGACCATCAATAACCAGGTCAACACACATAACTAGGAATTCATAATCATGCATAGGAATCTATATCATGTGTTAGTCAAACCCAACTTCACAAAGATCACTCAGAGTTAGACAACATATTAGACTAGGTTTTGATCATACAAACACACACATACCAAGGAAAATATTTCTAAGACATTATAAGGGTCTTGCTTACTCTTTCCACCAAACCCTAAAGAGTTAGAGTTTCAATATAAGAACATAACAAACCCAAAAATTACCAAAATTTTGAAGGTTAGGGACTTTAGACCTTATCATTCAACCCTAACAAGTTAGGTTTTCCTGATCATACCAAAATCCTAAACAAGCTGTCGTCAACAAAAACTTCAAATAGCATTTCACAATAACCTTAAGTAGGCAAGGATTTCACACATTGTCAGCATGCCCTTAGGTTAGGGTTTTCCCTAGCATGTCTAGGGTTCTACAAAATCAGTTAAGAATATGAGTGGGGTGGGTAGATTTATCAAGTGATGAATCACCCAAAATAAGAATCAATGTGATTCAAGATAGCCAGACATAAACAATTGTTAGTAGATATGCCAACGAGAATAATAAGACTTTATGATTTAGGACATACCTTTGTTCTTTGACAAACCTTTTTAACTTCAAAGTTTTGTCTTGTGATGCCTTCCTTCATACTTGATACCTTTGTACTTGAATCATCAATTCAGATCTTCAATGCTTGAGTTCATTTTTCCATAGGACAGACTTCGAGTTCTCTCCAAACTGAATACTTCTCAGATCATTGGTAGATTTCCATAGGAAGCTGTTCCAAGATCTTATTCCTCAACGAGTTTTAGATTGAATGTACCACCGAACTGTGATACCATCGAATTGAAAAGGCATATTTCTCATGTAACTGAGTTGTCACCAAAAGCGTGAGACCCTTCTCACTGAGATAACATCGAACTGTGATAGATCCTTCATTGTGGGAATGGCATCCTTCGAACTGTGATAGATTCATCACTCCAAACTGAAATGACATCCTTCTCATTGTGATTTTGAACTCTTAACACTCTAGGAGCTTTTAACACTGATCCATAACTTTGTAATCACTGTGATAACCGAAACATGTCTTTTGAGATAGCACCGAGAGTCTATAGGCATCATAGCATCATGATTGTAGTATCACCATGACTGAAAAAGGAGATCATCCGAGCTTCTTTCTGTAGTACTGAAATAAGGATTGTAATGACACTGAAATATATATATCATTACAACATCAAGACCATATCGAGAATGTCTTCTAAAAATATCCGAACTGTATTTCTGAAGAGAATCTGAACATCTAGTCTGTGTTTAGTGCGAGATCTATGGTTATTGTAAGTTCATCTCTTCACTGTAATCCGCATGTCGGATTGGTAATCCATATGTTTAGCATCATATTAACCAACATTGTCACATAGTAAGGCCTTGACTAACAACTCTATCTCTCCACAAGATTAGAGCACAATGTTGATGAGACCAATGTTTGATTATGATAGACACCATCATCATTGTCTCTCAAGGTACATACTCTACCTGGGAGTTCAAAGAGTATGACCTTGCATTGGACTATTCTTATCTTAGGTAGCTAATCCTCAAAGAATATCGGTCCACGACTACTCTTGTCTTGATTTCCCTACCACATTCTCAAAGAGTATCGGATGCCAGATGGTTTAGCCAATCCTCCATTCTTTCTTCCCAAGTGAAGACAAGAATGTAGTGTCTATCTCTCCTTCTCAAATAGGGAGGATATATCCACCAAACGAAGCTTGTCTCTCAAATACACAAGCTTCTTGTTTGGAAGTGACTTTGTCAATATGTGAGCTACCTATTCATCAATGGAGATATTTTGCAATTGTACATACCATTTTGTACTAGCTCTCGAATACTTGTTGTTTATATGCTTTGTCTTTCCATGAAACACAAGATCTTCAGACAAACATATGCAACTAGTGTTGTCACAAAGTATCACTGTAGGGTTCATCAGTTCTTCAAACATGTTGGATAACAATTTCCTTAACCAAACTGCTTCTCTGCTTACTTCACAGGCTGCAACATATTCAACCTCAACACTACTCAAAGCAACCGTGTCTTGCTTTCTGCTCATCCATGAGACCATGGAGGATCCTAAACTAAAACATCCTCCTGTAGTGCTTCTTCCATCCCGCTCACTGCCTCCCCAGTCAGAATCTGTAGATCCAATTAGTTGGACATCATTCCTTCTATCATACTTCAGACAATAGTTGATGGTTCCTTGCAGATACCTTAGAATATGCTTTGTTGCTATCCAGTGATCATGCTTTGACTCCACTTGGAATTGACTGAGAACATTTACTGCAAAACATATGTCTGGTCTAGTATTCACCAAGTACATCAATGAGCCAACGAGTTGCTTATACTTGGAAGGATCCACAGGGTTAGATTCAGAAATCCTTAGTCTCTTTAAGTCTGTGATCATGGGAGTAGTCATAGGTTTACAGTCCAACATGTCAAACCTTTTCAGTGACTTGATCAAGTATTTTCCTTGACCCAAATAGATTTCATTAGGTCCTTGCCAGACTTCTAGTCCCAAATAGTAATGCATCAACCCAAGATCCTTCATGTCAAATTCCGTTGCTAGTTGCTTCTTGCATTCTTCAATCTGACCTTCTACACATGTTAAGAGAAGATCATCTACATACAGAAGAATGATCACAGGTTCGCCTCTTACAACCTTAATGTAAAGGTTTGAATCAACATAACTCTTCGTGAAGCCTATCCTTTGGAGCTATGCATCCATGCTAGCATACCATGCCCTTGGTGCTTGCTTGAGGCCATATAGTGCTTTCTTTAATCTGCAAACATATGCCTTTCTGTCCTTGACTTCAAATCCCAAGGGTTGCTCTATGTAGACTTCTTCATCTATTGCGACATTAAAAAACACAGTGTTGACATCTATTTGGTGAATGTTCCATCCCATCCATGTTGCCAGAGAGACTAATGATCGAATCGTTGTGTATCTTGCTGTTGGAGCAAATGTTTCTTCATCGTCGATGCCTGCAAGTTGGGAGAAACCTCTAGTCTCAAATCTTGCTTTATACTTATCTATACTTCCATCAGTCGCATGTTTGATCTTATAGATCCTTTTGGAAGTAACTATAGATTTGTCTTTGCGCCTAGGTACGATCTCCCAGACTCCATTCTTCATTATAGATTGATATTCTTCATTCATGGCATCCTTCCATTCCCGATTCTTTACAGCCTCTTCAAAAGTGGATGGTTTTGCTTCTATTAAGTTTGTCATGTATGCAACATACCCAAAATATCTTTTGGGTTTCTTACTTTCTCTAAATGTCCCTTTCGTTGGCCCATGACCTTCTGCATCAAGTAGTGTGGATTTCAACCAATTAGGTCTTTTCCTTATTTCTGTGATGACCACAGGTTGAACAGGTTCACTTGGACCTTCTTCTTCATGGTGTGATTCCTCTTCTTCCTTGTCCACTTCTTCCTCAAATATCATAAGTTCTTCTTCATCAGAGTCTATGGAAAGTTCCTTTGATTTCTTGAAAGCTATGGTCTCATCAAATATGACATCGTGACTAACTTCTATGTGATGTCCATCCTTCATGTAGATTCTATAAGCTTTTGATGAGTTACTATACCCAACAAATATTCCCTTCATATCGGAAGGATCCAACTTCTTTATTTTTTCCTTTGGTATATGGATATATACAGGATGCCCAAAGATCCAGAGATGATCTACAGATGGCTTCTTTCCAATGAATACTTCTTTCGGAGTTTTGTTATCTAGATATCTATGAGGACATCGATTCTGAATGTAGACCGAGGTTTTTGTTGCTCGCCCCATAGAAATTTTGGTAGATCCTGATCATAAAGCATTGCTTTTACACTTTCTTCAATGGATCTATTCTTTCTTTCTCCAGCACTATTTTGTTCGGGATTATATGGGACTATCAAATCCCTCTTAATCCCAGACTCTTTACATAATGCTATAATCTCTTTGGATGCATATTCTTCTCCATTATCGGATCTTAGAATCTTGATTATTCTTTCTATAAGGTTCTCCACCTCAGCTTTGAATTCTTGAAATTTTGTGAATAATTCATCCTTGGTTTTCATTAGGTAAATGTAGGTATTTCTTGAACGATCATCTATGAAAGTGACATAATATAGATGACCTCCAAGTGATTTTGGAGTCATAGGACCACACACATAAGAGTGAATGATATCCGAGATTTCTTTTGACCGTGAAGCATTGCTTCCAAATGGTCTCTTGGTATTCTTGCCCAATGCTCATCCCTTGCAGACACCTTCATGATTCTCCTTCAAGTTAGGAATTCCATTTACTATGGAAGTTGGGAGGATTTTGAAATGGAGATGACCAAATCTTCGATGCCAAAGTTCACATGGGCTAATTTCAATGTGAACTAGGGCTTGGGCTACAGGAGATATTAATCTGTAGAGCCTTCCTTCACGAATGCTAATAACTTTGGCTTGATCTATACATTAGTCTGGAACAAATAGAATGCTATTGAGGTGGATGTTGCTTCCATCTTCGAGTTTTATTGAGGTTGATCCAATGCCTTTCTTGGGATATCTCTTGTTGTCTCCAAGTTCTACTGAATAAGTGGATTTTCCTTTTGATAAGGTCTTCGACCAGTCATGTGTCTTGATGCACCATTATCAATCACCCACATGTCTTTATCTTGGAATGTACCAGAGAGAGCCGAGAAGAGACCTTTCATTCCTTCTTTGAAGAAGATAAGAAATTCCATGCTTCCTTGATACCTTTCTTGAGATGGCTTGCAATCTTCTTGATGAATTTTTTTATTGAGGAGAACTTCTTAATGCCCTTAGATAACCTTAGCTCTGGTACCATGTTGAGAATTCAATAGGGCAGTAAATAATTTAATTCTCTTTTTCTTGATAACTGTTTGTGTTATCTTTTTACTTCTTATCTTTGTTCCTTATTATTACAATGTGCAATTCATCAAACAACTACCAAAAACAATAAGAACAATGACACAATATATAGGCTGCAAGCCAGAGCCAAAACCCCTCCTCTTG